>JAITYX010000048.1:3227500-3827500 GCA_021018815.1 Talinum fruticosum
AGAAGTTTATTATGATTAAGGTATGAGTTTAAATTTGTTTAATTCGGTTTATTTGGATCATGGTTTCTCTATCTCTCTACTTATTTTCCAATTTTGTGTCTATTTTGTCTTTTATTATTTACCTTAGTTTTAAATAATCTTGATGTATAAGTTAGATCAAACCAAAGTTTAAGTTCAATAGTTACTGAATACTAGTGTCACACCCTTGCCATGCAAGGACTTTTAATTGTTTTTTATTTTAATCATATGCTTTTTTTAAAACTAATATTTATACATTGATTATCTTTAACTTTTATAAATTATGAAAATGTATTCTAATGTATATATAAAATGATAATGTTTGAATATGAATAAATTTGTTTTTGGATCAATACAATCAATTAATTCATGCTATATAATTTCATACAAATTAATTACTTATAAAATAATTAAATGCAATGCTTACATAAACACAATATTTATGACACATCGTCACATAAACAACCTATGTGTTATTATTTAAGTAGTTGATTTAATTTATAAATATTAAATATATATTTCTTAAAAATTTATAGACTTAGCCTGAGAATATATATGGAGGTTTTATAATTTAAAGGTAATTATTATGAGAAAAATGTAAATTTTGATTTACTTAATGATAAAAAAAATTCTTAATCATGTGAACCTATAAAATAGTTTGCCAACTCATTATTTTCTCCCACCATAGTTTAAGATTAGGACGTATCAATCTCACTTTGTTAGCGTCAAACTCCTTTAAATATATGTGTTTATTGTTGGATATTGTTTGTAAAAGTATCTCACAGGGTCCTACTCGATTAATCTATAATTTAAACATATTATAATTATATGATTACTCACTATACATAAAATAAACACATTTGATTATGTATATAATAACAAAAATTAAACATCAAAATAATGAAAGGCGCAAGCATTAATTTCTTTTAAAAATTGTCCTACATTTGCCAACCTTCTTTGCCTTATCAATGCTATATTTTTATAACATTCCTAGGTTGACGATGGAGATGAAGAACGTCAATAGGGATTAATCATTCAATTGAGTTGTAGCCAATTGCTTCTTGTAAAGAAAATTTTTGGTGAAAAAAATAAAATAATGGCATATAGTGTTTTGCTGGCCAAATATTCAAGACCTCAATTTTTTATGAAAAAAAGTAAGGGATTAATCATAATTTATTTTAATGCCATAAGTGTAATTTCTACCCTTTTATAAAACAAATAATAAAATTTTGAATAAATATACTCAATAAACATGACATAGGTAATAGCAAAAAATGTAAAAGATACAATATAATTTTTCCTACTAATGGCTAATTTAATTTTTTTGTTGAAAATCGAAAATGGTAATCTACCTTAGGTGAATTTTGAATACGATAATTATCATCATTATTATAATTTTTTTAATTTATATAAGTTTTAATATTGAAATTAATAGATATATTATATTATAGTTTTTTTCTAACAGTTAGATTAATTATATACAATAAATATTATTTATTATTTATTTAAGAAAAATTAAATTTTATACATGTTGAAGTAATGGAATAATCTTTCAAAAAAAATACATGTAATAAAATATAATATTGATTATGATTATAGTCAAAATTTTTAGGTAATAAAGTGTAATTGATGATCATAATCATTTAAGAGTAGTAAATGGATTTTATTTTATAATTAAAATGTATAAGTAATAAAGTGGGTGTTACAAAAACGTTTTGATAATATAAAAAAAGGGAAATGATAAAGCAAAAAGAACCAATGATAATGTGTCAAATGTCTAACCTACAAGCAAAACACTCAGCTTTAAGTATATATATATATATATATATATATATATATATATATATATATATATATATATATATATATATATATATATATATTACTTCAATTGATATCTTACTATTGTAAAAAATAATGTGCATATATTGTACATTTAGTTATCACTATGACTAGACCTCGTCAATTCAGGCGGGCGAGGCTAAATACGAGGTTGGGTGTATTCTGGTTCGGGTAAAATACGAGTCGGGTGTATTTCGGGTTCGGGTAAAATACGGGCGGTCGTATATCGGGTTATACGGATTTCGAGTCGACCCAATGGGTTGAGACCGCCTTTTATAAATTATTTTTCTATTGCTAATTATAAAATTCAGCATATTTTTTTGCTTAAATTGCCCATAGTTCTTTGAAAAAGTATAGTATTTGTATTTTCTAAGAAGAATATTCAAAAATATTTGAAACTTTCTTTATGATATTTGTGTGAAAACCCAATTGAGTCAAACGGCTTGACCGCTTGACCCGTTTAAATCAATGGAAGGTTGGGTAAATAATGGATTGAATAATAATGACTTGTTCTGTTAATGATTGGTTTAATGTTTCAATGTTTATATCAACTCTTCTATTATACTAACGAGTTTTATATGCATATTTATTGCATTTTAAAATATATCGAAAAAAGGTTGACTTCGATAGGCATAACCGACCCATTTTATTCACTAGCAAACATTTGACTTTGTTTTAACCCGGCCCATTGCCTATCCTACACGCTATGGTTCAAGTACAATTAGAACAGTTTCAAATAATTAAGAATTAAAGATTTATAATAGAAGAAAATTATTATTTTTAAGTATAAAATCAAAATTTTACATCATTATAGTAATATTAGTTCTACCAAAAAAAAGTATTATTATTTAAGATATGACTCGGTATATGCATTTCATAAAAAAATATAACAATATAACCTGTGCACTTTTAGTATTTTTAATATATCATGTCATTCGAATCCAAACATATTTTTATTGAAATTAACTATGTATAATTTGCGTATATAATGCTGTTTTCATGAGAAAGAAGTTGAGAAATGAAATAGTATTAGTTTTCGTTTGTAAATTATTACGATAAATATGTAACGTTTATTCAAATGATATGATATGATAAATAACAATTAATAAAAGAGTGATAAAGTGAAAGAAATATTATCTAATGTGCATAAAATAGTTTAATCAACAAGTAACAAAGCTAAATTTGTTGTTTTTATTCCCTTGACCCAACGAGTCGAACGGGTTCGAGTCGGTTTCACCTGCTAATTTGCGGGTTTTTCGGGTTCGGTCGAGAAACTCGTGTCAAAAACCCAAAAGTTTCGGGCAAATTCGGGTTGGGTTTTCGAGTCGGGTCAATTTTTGTCAGGTCTAACTATGACATATTTTCTATACATGTATAGTATTTGCTACGTCTTGTCCTCCATTTTTTTCATCTTCTTGGCCCCCTTCTTTTTCCTAATTTTTTATTTAATTTTTTTATAAAGATAAATTGCCATTAAATGGTGCACGTATATAACCAACTTGGAGAAATGTAACATAAAGAAAGTATCCAATATTATAGAGTGCATGCTGTTTTGTTTGGGTTGGTTGGGGGAAAGGAGACAATGGAAAGAATATTGAGCATGTAATATCAGACAAGAGAAGAAGATAAAACTAAAATTAACACAAACATGTTATAAAAATAATTTTTAAATATTTTATATTTGAGGAAAACAATATGCATGACTATTGCTAATCTCGACTTATGGTAGACCTTAACAAACTATAAATTAGAAAAGTGAACATATAACAATTACATACGTACTCGGAATAAATAATTGAAATACCTACTATGATTCTTAAAATATATGATATAATATGTCGGACGCCAAGACGTAATGAATTAAATAGTGAAAACTATATCACTTCAAGTTTGCAGTTTTATCATGTTTGAAGGGATGAAAGCTCAATAGGCCAACTTCCATAACCCGTAGGATTTCGAATAAATTCATCTATCTCAAAATTTATATACAACATACGGATCAATTTTTTTGTTACAAATACTATTTATTTTAATATCTTCCTAAATATAACAGTGAACATAAACTTGGACTAATTATATACAGTGATATAATTTTCAACTACTTACTCGTTGCCTTTGATTGTTAAATATATTGAATGACTTCTATCATTATAATATTTCGATTATAAATTTTATTTGTAAATGTTGTTGTTAAATGTTTACTTTCTTAATTTATAAATTCTTAAAATATACTACATTATTTCGTGCATAACATTGGTCCATACTAGTTTTATTAAAATAAAAATTTTTATGATATTTTATAGTTATTTTTATAAGAAATATATTTTTTGGTAAGAATTTAGTGTGTATTCATTACCAACTGTGAAGAAAACTGGGGGTTGTGCCCTTTTTACAAATGCAAAACCTACCCCTTTCCCCTTTGCTTTCACTCTCTCAACATTACCATGTTTGGTTACAACTTTGTAATGCAATCAAAATTGTATTGTAGTCACATTAAACTCTACCTATACAATTACAATCACAATTACTTAGACATTTACTTAACAATCATGATTACATTCATCCTTGTGATCAAATTTTTATACACTTGCAATAATTCTCTCTCTTTCTTCCTCTCTCTATTTATTCAATTAAAAAGATAAAAGAAGTTTAAATTAAAATTTTTAGATCAAATGTTTTTACTTGTTAACATTTATTTTAAATTTAATAAATATTTATCATCAATAAAATAAATTTAGTTGGTATTTTTTAATAATGAAAAAAATTTAAAATATAATTATATGATAGAAGAGATTAAAAAATCTCAAATATAAATTTAGAGTTTAAAATTTTTTTATTTGGATAACATTTATTTTCACTATAACAAACATTTATCGCCACTAGAATAATCCAGTTGATCTTTTTACCACCAAAAAAATTTAAAATTAGAAAATATGATAGAAAAGATTTAAAAATCTCAAATATGATTTCGAATTTAAAATGTTTTCATGTGGATAACATTTATTTCTATCATGATATTTATTGCCATTAGAATAATATATTTGATATTCGCCACAAAAGAATTAAAACTTGATTATTTGATAGTAAATATTTAAAAAGCTCAAATCTAAATATGTAACTCAAATTTTAGTTTAGATAACATTTATCTCTATTACAATAATTTAACTATTATTTTTTGTCATTGACATAATTCATTACCATTGTGATTACATTACACTTTTTATATAACCAAACATGGTAATGTAATTATTGTCCCATTAAATTGCATACCTAATTACATTATATAGTTGATTACATTACACCCCTATTACATTACATCCAATTAAACGCCACATTAGCTATATAGACTATTTACATTAAAAGTTTCACTATACATTTCTCATACTTTTTTGATCCCTATGATAGACTTTGTATTCTCATGCTGATTTTCTCTTTGATTTCTTTTGCTATTGTTGAATGATCTCTGCATATGTTTCTGAATACCCTGTAGTTCCTGTTGGTCCAAATGTGGTATATACCTGCAGCCATTTCTGGCCACACCAACCTTTTCTTCCACCCCTCCTCTTTCAGATTTAACAGCTTATCAAACCACTCCTACAAGTTATTGCTCCTACCTGCACTCCACTCCATTTGATAAGTTCTTTCCTTATGTATTGTGCTATATCACAGTCAAAAAATACATGCTCCATCGTTTCAGCTGCGTTTCCACAAGCTTTACACATTATGTCCATATGAGGTATAAATTTGCCGAGCCTTTCTCTCACAGGGAGTTTTCTATACATCAGGAGCCAAGAAAGGAATGTATATTTGGGTATATTAGCCCTTGACCACACTTCTAGCCTATTTGGTTTTGTTTTGTAGGTTCAATCCCCAGAGGTACCCTTCTTAAACAGTATATACTGCTTTTTTTTCCCTTACTTCCACTCCCAATTCTGATTAGCACTGCAACCCCATTTGACATGTTCTTTGATAGCATATAGTTTTTTCAATACCAGCATGTATCTCCATGGGGATTATATGTCCACGAGTTATCTGTCTTGATATATTGTTCATGCACCCATTTGACCCACAATACATCTTTTTTCATAGCAACTGCCCAAACAAGCTTAGCAGCATAAGCCTCATTCCAGATGTATATGTTCTTAATCCCCAACCCACCATATGATTTGGGCATGGAAGTGTCCTGGCATCCTGATCCTGTATTGAGTATATACAATTGGCTAATTTCCTTGTTTTTACAGCAATAAAGAAGAATTTATTTCTACCTCATTCTAAATTGGGACCAATCCATCTTGCTCTGTTGCTATTTGAGAGTCATGCCAGACTTGAAGATCTCAATGTATTTCTACCTCATTTCTGCCTCCTCTTTTACATATTCTTCATTATGTGGACTTTCTTGCAGTTTTTGCTAACTGACTTCAAGTTTCTTCCTGGCTAATTCCACTTACATATAGATATCTGCATACTTGTTCTTGTTGAGCTCCTTGAAGGAATGTTTCAGTAAGCGTAAGGCATTTCTCAATTCAGCCATTTCTCAATTCAGCCATTTTTAAATTTCCATATGCAATATAAGAAATATATTAATATAGATGTCATATGAATTTTCTTTAATGACTTTTCTTTTAGTGCAACGACTATTTCTCAATTCAGCCATTCTTCATTTTGTGTACTAAAAGAAAAGGTTCAGAAATTTGAAAAACAAATATATAATAAGGGATTGTTAAAATTTATTAAACGCCTCAAGAATATTCTGCCCTTTAACTCTAATAAGAGCCAATTAGTTGCTATGTTTAATATTGATTTAAATTGAATGAAATTGTTTCATATAAAAAAAGTTACCACCTGACAATTGCCCAAGGAGTGAAATGAAATAGAATATATGATCTGCATTTTCCTATAAGATATTTATCAATTGTCTTATGTTCTCTTAAAAATTATAAATTATATATTAAATTGAAAAATAGTGGTATAATTGAAGTATGTAATACTGTTATAGTTTATAATTAGTGTATTTTATATATAATTTTTCACAATTATAAAATTACGCGTATGATACATCTCATGATTGAACCAATTAGGGTATCATTTTGTTCCCATCGATATAGTAGATGGATATTAGAACTTTATAGTTGATAACTAAATGTAATTGTTTGTTGATGGGTGTAGCGATTGATTAGGTGGTGTTTTTACAACCAGTCATTGACATCGAAGGACGGAATTTTGATGTGTGCTAGAAATATGAATGTTCTCGAGTGCTCTATGATTAGTCATTCTAAAAATTTTAGTTATTGAGGCTATGACACTATGGGATGGCATCAAACAGCGTGGGAAGGAGATGTCCAATATCTCCAAGTTAAAGGCGAAAACCTCAGAGTCTTCAACACAATAAATGATACAATCCATTACACATAGCATTCTACGTCGTCTACTTATCTCACAATAACATATTTTGTGAAGCGGTTTTATCTAAGCATTTTTAACAATTGATTATTTGTTATAGTTGTGGCAAAACCAAAGAAAAAAATTACAATTCTTGCAAATGCTGACAACTTCAATTGTTTGATAAAATAATACCAGTAAAAAACATGGACTACTTCGTTCTTGGACACCTTCCATTCTGTGATTTCTGTCCCTACACTCTCTCTCGCTCTCTCCTTCTTCTTATAAAATGATGATAATAACTTGGGAACCTTCCATTATTGTTCCAGTTGCTAATTAACAGCTGAACTCTCTTTCTCCTCTCTACTCAATCTATTGCTTTTCTCTGATCATTTTGATCATCATCATCTTCTTTTTCTTCTTCTTCTTCTTCTTCTTCTTCTTCTTCTTCTTCTTCTTCTTCTTCTTCTTCTTCTTCTGCTGCTGCTGCTGCTGCTGCTGCTGCTGTAAGAGAACTTAATTGCAGTTTTCACCACAAGCAACTCTGTGGGTTTCAGAGCACGCAGGAGTGAAGTTTATCTTCCATAATAATTAAGGTGTAAGGCAAGCTCCTCCATTTCTGTTACTTTGTTTGTTTTTTTAATCCCAAGAGGAAAAAATGTTGGACAGTTAATTAAAATGATGGCGTTTTAGGTAATGACCAATTATCTATGCATTTCTGGAAATCGATAACTTTCTTTCCTGTTAGAAGTCCTATAAATTACAAAGGCATCAAGAATATACCAGTTATAAAACTAATTTTCATTTTATTTAGTTTTGTAAAGGAGGAGAATGAAAAAAGAAGAAGAATGAATTAATAAAAACTTTCATCTTGCTTTTTTTTTTTTTATGAAAAAGTCTTTTTCTTTTCGTAGTTTTAAAATTCTGCTGCCCTCAGCTGGAAATCAAGAACTTTCAGAGTTCGTGATAGTCCTTCTTTTATGTATTTCTCAGCAACATCTGTTCTGTTAACTGTGAGAATTCCTAAACCAGCTGATGGACGGCTGTGAATATGCCATCAGAGACCTTTATTGTTGGGACTTCTAAGCCTCAGGTCCTAGCTACATTCGTGGCACTGGCTTTCATCTAGTTCCAACTATTCCTACTTATTCTTATTTCAAACTTTCCCGCTGATTACAATTTTTTTAAGGAAACAGCACCAACTGAGGGAGGGGGAGTAATTGAGGTAGGGGGATGAAAGGATGCCAATTGTTTCTAGAGCTGGCAAATAGGATAGGTCGGATTGGATTTGTGTTCGTGTCGAATCTCCTTTATCATTATAAGTCTATTATGTATATTTCATAACTCTGAAAACATACATTGTTCGCGATGAATATGTAAAAGGACTCCAGTTTGCACATTTTTATTTCCCTTAATGACTCCTATTCCCTTTAATTTTCAATTTTCAATTCTCCTCCCATTTTCAAAAATCATGTAGATATTTTTTATTTTGATTTTTAAAAATAAACGTGTTAAACGTGTTATTGTCGTGTCGAGAATTTCAATCGAAACGTAACTCAATTAATTAAACAAGTTAAACATGTCAACCCATTTAAATAGACGGATTGAAAATCTCTACCCAATTCCGATTAACTTCGTGTCGAATTTGTGTCGATAATTATGTCAGATCAATTTTTTCTAACTCTAATTGTTCCTCTCCAATCCCCTTCACTACCCTCCTTTTAATTTTCGCAATTAAGATTAAATATAATTAAATAATCTTTATTCCCCCCCTTCTCTATTGACAATCCAAATAGGATATATCTTGTAGAATTTCATGGGAAAGGTAGGGAGTTTTTTTATGCCCCCTGGGGGTAACAGAAGAATGGAAAACTTACCATACAACTACTAGTATCTGAATTTTCTATGCAAGTTGAGAGATCCTTTACTCGATATCAAAAGTTAAATAAATAATTAGTTTGCTTATTTATGTTCAATCTCTGAAAATTTCAAGGTAATCCCGGATATACTTTTAGTAAGATAGCTCATGAGCTACAAATTTTTTCCTTTTTTATTCTCTAAATTTTCTTCCTATTTTTGCTTTTCATCCAATCATCTATTAACATATCATCTGACGTGATAATAAATTATACTTAAAGGGAATTACAATCTAACAACTACCTGGTCTCCTTGTACTCTTTTTTTATCTTAATTTACCATTTTGCTTTAGTGGCACTCGTTCTATTGGGTCGATTAACAAATTAACGGACTAATAAGTTGTAAAAATTAAATGCAATTGAATTTGGGCTTTCTTTTTAAAAGCTCTTCTGTCTCTAGATTTGGAGATGTAGCTTAAGTCTCACTTTTGAGTTCGATGATTGAATATTTCTTCTCCGTGTGCTATTTATCATTCATTAGCCGGAAGTCAAGCTGTGTCCATATCATTATTTTGTTAGTAAAGTACACAATGAGCATTTTTTCTTCCAATGATACCCTTGAAAGAGGAATCTGCCTCTTCTGATGAAAATCATTTACCTATTCCTGATGAACATCTTTCTATCATTGAGTTCATGGAATTACTCTCACTTTGCTTTTGTTTGCATGCTTTGACTTCCACATTAGACAAGAGAAAGACACCATGCTTGGGAATGGAGTTGTTGGGATCGTTTCAGAGACTTGCAACAAGTGGGAAAGGCGGGTTCCTTTAACACCAGCTCATTGTGCCCGTCTTCTACACAAAGGAGATGTGAAACGAATAATAATTCAACCATCGACTAAGAGAATTTACCACAATTCCCTCTATGAAGATGTCGGTTGTGAGGTGGCAGTGGACTTGTCAGAATGCGGTCTCATTGTAGGAGTTAAACAACCAAAGGTATGTACGTGGTTTGCTTAACATTTTGGCATTCCACAGTAAAACATTATTTACGCTAGAGTGCAAATATATAAATATGAAAGTGCTTATCAATTGATCATTGCAGTTGGAAATGATTCTTCCTGATAGAGCTTACGCTTTCTTCTCACATACCCACAAGGGACAGAAAGAAAACATGCCTTTGTTAGACAAGGTGTGTAATCAACCTTTTTGTTGTTTTTTTTTTGAGGGGGTTATATTCTGAACATTGTGTTTCAACTTATTGTTAGTTTGATGTGTTGTAGATTCTAGAAGAAAGGGTGACATTGTATGATTATGAGCTCATCGTTGGAGATCATGGCAAAAGATTGCTCGCATTTGGAAAATTTGCTGGCAGGGCCGGGATGATTGACTTCTTACATGGTTTAGGACAACGTATGTGCTTTCTCCATATAGTATGTCTTTGGCCATTTTCACGTCAACTTCTCAATAGCTTCCTTCTATTGGTAGACAGTTAACCTCAAAACTGTCTATATATTCATAGAAATACTCACAAAACGCGGCTGTGATTTTCCTCAAAGTATTGGGAAGCTTTGCAGATTTTGGACATTGGAGCATCATTGTGAATTTTAGGTTAGCTTTTGGAAGTTTTGAGCTTTTTCTGATGACCTTGATTTTCTATCTTCAAATATAGGATACTTGAGCTTTGGATACTCAACGCCTTTCCTCTCCCTCGGTTTATCTTACATGTATCCTTCATTAGCTGCTGCCAAGGCTGCTGTTATATCCGTGGGTGAAGAGATCTCTACTCAGGGACTGCCCTCTGAAATCTGTCCTCTGGTTTTTGTGTTTACTGGCACAGGAAACGGTATTTTGTCCATAATTTGCTCTTAAGCTGATCTGTGCAATAAGTTGTATAATTCAAGTTACGATATTTGACATCTTTGTATTTAGTTCTTATTGTTAATTAAAGAATATATATATATATATATATATACACACACACACATATGTTAACTAATACTATACCTAATATGATTTCTGCTATAGTTTCCCAAGGTGCACAAGAGATATTCAAACTTCTTCCTCATACATTCGTGGACCCAAGCAGACTTCCAGAGTTGTATGAAACGGTAACTTGCTATTTTTCCACCTATAAATTCCGTACAATCTAATCTATAGTTATGAGGAATGCCTATTACCTTCATTATTCACATGCTCAGGTTGAATGATTAATCATAAATACATACTTGTTGCGCAGGCTAGAGGCCAGAACAAGAATTCTCAAATGTCAGAGAGAACCTTCCAAGTCTTTGGTTGCATTGTGACTAGCAAGGACATGGTTGAACCTAAAGATCCTAACATGTTTGATAAAGTATATCATCCTCCTCCTCGATATACCTATACATTAAACAATTATGTGCATCATGTTTGGGAATAAGTACTAACATCAAATGCCTTATCTTCTCTCAGGATAACTACTACTTAAATCCAGAGGGTTACAACACGGTCTTTCATGACAAGATTTCCCCTATGCATCTGTTATTGGTATCTGACATTTTGTTAACTTTATTATATGTTTTGTATGTAACACAATGCAGATTTAAAATGTATATTTGTATGCAACACATTTTTGTAGAATTGGCTAAAGCTGAGTCCTTCAAGCCTACACATAATGAAAACACGTGCTATATTAGTTTGTCCTTGAAACTGGATTGTGTATTTATTGCAGTAAATTGCATATACTGGGAGCCTAAGTTTCCAAGACTATTGACCACCGAGCAGCTTCAAGACCAAATGAGCCAAGAAAGATGCCCACTTATTGGTATTGCAGATATAACTTGTGATATAGGAGGATCCATTGAGTTTGTTAACCAAGCTACAACTATCGACTCTCCTTTCTTCAGGTATTGTGGTAGAAATTCATTACTGTATGGGAAATTAACATCTTCAAAGTGTTCTTGGCAATTTAAATTTTTAATTTTTGTTTGTTATTGTTTACTTCCCCTGGTTGTCATACTTAATAACTCTACCTATGACGATCGAGGATATTTTAGAGCTTTACCAGATCGAATTCCTCTGGCTGATGAATTTGTATGGGCTAAGAGCTTCTTCCTTAGGCCGATGTTATGTTGAGACGTCAAATCATCTTCTTCCAATGCAACTTTAGTTTTGCTTCTTATTTCTCTTTTAGTTTCCTTGATGAGAAATGAGGAACAACACGAGTCCATTACAAATGTATATTCACACTAAGCTGAGCATCCATTACTTCTAAAAGATGTTCAAATGAGTCTCATACAGATGACTCTTAGGAAGTCATCCATTAGTTCTAAGAGTTGCTCAAATTAAACATGATTAACTGTTGAGTTTTCAAAAATGGTTTTGTTGAAAAGAAAACATGCTCCATTGATGATAAAAGAAACCGTATCAAATCCTTTAAACCTATCTTACACCACCCCTTGTGTTATTACGATTCCTATACTTGAGCTAAGTATGTATTTTGTTTGTTGTTGCTTATAAGCTCGCTAAGGTCTATGCACCTGAATCTTGTGTTCACAGATATGACCCATTAACAAACTCTTACCATAATGATATGGATGGTAATGGCGTGATATGCTCGGCTGTAGATATTCTTCCAACTGAGTTTGCAAAAGAGGTATTTTGTTATGCCCATATCTAGGTTGCACTTTCTAACAGTGCATGAAGATTTTTGCCTGAAGCTGTCATAACTAACTAATTGTTTTTTCATTAAAGGCTTCTGTACACTTTGGAAATATTTTGTCACAATTTATAGAGCAATTAGCCTCCATAAAAGATATCGCGGAATTACCTCCTTACTTGAAACAAGCTTGTATCGTTCACAAAGGTGCACTTACACCCTCGTATAAGGACATTCTTCCTAAGAGGGAATCTGGTTCAGAGGGAATGTCACAGGAATGATTTCGAGATCACATACATTCATCGACTCTGAAATTTGAAGATCAATTACATGTTACCATGAATGGTTCGTCTGTTAGAAATGGTTATAAATAAAGAGGTCTTTAGATGTTTTCAATGAGCAGCAATCAAAGAGCAAAATTGCAAAAGGGGATGGTGAGTTTGTAAGAAAGGGGAAAAAGGGTGTCTTCAGTGAGCAACAACCTAATTTGTATTGTGTGCTAAAATAGTGTGTTAAAAACTGAACTGGTTACCTCAAAAAAAAAAAAATATGAACTTGTTAGAATGTAAGAGAAACAGTTGTGTTCTACTGATGTTGAAAAATAAGTTTTGGGCATGTAATAAAAAACTTAATATGAAAATTGACCTTGCACTCCTACTTTGCTGTAATCAACACCAGTTTATTCTTGTCCCCGATGATCTGTAGAAATGTTTTAGCTAGGGTTAGAGACAAATAATTAGAGCAAGTCACGATAAAAAAAACATCACTCGGGCACATAATAAAAACTTAATATGAAAATTAACCTTGCACTCGTACTTTTCTCTAATCAAGACCAGTTTATCCTTGTCCCTGATGATTTGTAGAAATCTTTTAACTAGGGTTAGAGACAAATAATTAGAGCATGTCACGACAAAAAACATAACTTGATTGAGATCGGTACATTTTACAAGCTAGCCAAATTTTGGCTAGTCTAATGGTCGGAAACCACATACATTAATGGATGGATGTATTAGTGCCATCAATTTTTTTTGTTTTTATATAAGTTGACCCACCCGCTTGGACCTCCTATCTCGGATAAGTTCAATGGACTGACCGAATCGGGAAGGGAAACCATGTAAAGCCCAAACTCCTCCACCACACATAAACTCCTCAAAAGAGGAAGTTTGTGCCCCCAGATTCGAACCTAGGGGGATGCCTGGCAGGGAGGCTGAGTAGCCAGCAGGCCAGTCACTGCTCGACATTAGTGTCATCAAACATGTTAATTAAAGAAAGTATTCGAAATTTTTTATGAAATTCTCTAAAATTTATAAAGGAAGCAACCATAAAAAATTAATTTAATTTATCAATTTTATAAGTTTAAAAGTGTGAAGCCTCGGGTATAACTCTCTATCTCTCTATAGTTTTGATTCTAAGTCATTTTAAACTTTGAAGAAACTCATATCTTATGTTCTTACCCACTCGAAACTATTCATCAAGTATAGCATTCTTAACCGAGGTTTCGACCCACTCGAAACAACTCGGAACATGTCATGAATAAATAATTTCTCAAACACTTTAAATTATGAGTATCGACTTGGTGTTCAAATTAGAAATGAATTACAACATTAATTCTACTTTCTAAATCAGTTTATTTATTAAAATTATTTACTTGATCAAGTTCATGTATTCTAATTCTTATTCTTACTAACTTGATCACTTTTAAGGATTGACTCAAGATGGAATTTGAACCTAATGAATATTAGACTTAGAAAATTCCATTCTTTAGGTTGAAGATAATTAAGTGCTTAATTATTTCGAATTAATTATTATCCTTGCTTAATTACTGGACCAAAGTATTTTTATACTTTGAGTACCACTTTGATTTGCTTTTATAGGTTGATTAAAGAAATTTAATCTAAATTTGATTAGCAAAAGCAACCGGTTTCTAGCGAGTTAAACACCAGTAGACGTAAATTATCCACTTCTAGACATGGCTCGGACACCGTGTCAAGGTTGTTTATTGTCAAATTCGATAAACATCAACTTTGGCTCTAATGGTTGTTACCAACCCGAATTCGGTCTCAACCGGTGAGATGGATTACTTTTTGAGCCAAGGACCACCACCTAACGTTCACATATCAACGGATCCTTTTCTAAGTGATTCAAACAAGCCGTTATAACGACTATTGAAGCTTACCAGTCCATAACAAGTCACAACGGTCATTTTTCCCTGCTGTGTATAAATAGAAACCACTTCTCAAGACTTGAAGATTGTTGAACATATTGCTTAACACTTAGTGCATTCTTACTCAATCTTCGACTTGCAACTCCAATTCCGTAATTCTTAATTTTTGAGTTTTAAAGAAAGTCTTGTAATCACTTCTATTCTTTCTACTTTCATTCTAAGTCCCTTGATTGAGCTATAAGGGTTAACTCAGCTCAATTGTCCCTAACTCGTAAAGGTTACCTTAGTTAGGAAGTACTAGATCAAATAAGAAAACTTCGAGTTTAGGAAAACTTGTAAGAGGAAATTGTCTAAGGGAGAAATCCTGTAAAGAGTCGAGTCCTTGTAATTGTGGATTCAATTAATGGATTTGACTTGGTGTTTAGATTATCACTGTCCATGATTTTCTGCCCTAGGAGGGTTTCCACGTATTTCTTTGTGTATTGCACTTTCGAGTCCAATCTAGACTCGGAATTATTTTCTAAGTCGGTTTTGTGCAAAACAGTTTGTATTTTCACAAAAATCTTCATCACCCTATTCACCCCCATTCCCTCTAGGGTGACTTAATCTCTCTAAGAGCTAACTTTCAAAATGGAATACCATTGCAAAAAATTTGCAACTCTACTAATTATGATCGCTTCGAGAAACTCTCTGCTCCAACCCCCTTCAAATAAAAAAATTAAAATTCGAATTTAAAAATTAAAAATTGATTTTGGGTAATTTAGTTAATTGTAAAATAATTTTATCTGAGAGATTAACCAACTAAGTTGTAGTGTGGTTTCACAATATGGTTGACTTTTGTGGACTGAAAAACTTGGGTAACTGTGGAGATTTTTTCACCTAGCAAAGGGTGAAACCAAAAAGAGGTTGGACCGGTTTCTTGTGGATTATGAATAGAGCTCTCTTTTCCCCGATACGAAAGTTCTTTCTTATCCGAGGTCTCGGTCTAATCACAACCCTCTACTTCTATGCACAAAAAATAGATCTCTAAACATTACGGGCGATAAACTGTTCAAGTTCAAACCATGGTGGCTTTACACAAGGGATATGATTTGGTGGTGAATTCATCTTGGGCGGAATTTAGAGGGGAAGAGCCATGGATGAAAATCTCCAACTGTGTCTGGTAAACTTGGAAACTGGACCAAGAGCACATTTGGGAACATCTATCAAAAAATTAAAGATCTGGAGAAATTAATGGCCATTGCATAAAAAAAGCCACCTTCGGTTGATAATCTAAATCATTGCAAGATGGCAACTCAGCTGGAGGAATTTTGTAGGCAAGAAGAGACCTTTGTATATTCGAGCTCGGTCTATTGATTTGAAGGATGAGGATAAAAACACAGCCTATTTCCATCATAAAACAAAGTTCTCGCATGCATAGAAATAGCATCAAAGCCTTATTAGACGTGGATGGATAAACCTCCAAAATTGGCCTATGGGAAACTGTGGTTAGTTACATTCATAATTTATTCCGTTCGGTTAATCCCGACCCAAATAATATTGTCTTGGAGGTTTCCAACCATGTATTGCATATGAGATGAACCAGGAGCTCAACCAAGCCCCTCTAGGAGGAGAAATCCATCGTGCCCTAAATGATATGCACCCCCACAAAAGCTCCAAGGTCCAACGAACTGCATGCCCTATTTATAAGAGGTATTAGGAGATTGTAGGGGGCATGTGGTGTCATTTGTACAGCGAGCTTGGATAGGTGAGCTAGACTCAGCTCAAGTAAATTCCACAAACATTGTTTTGATCTCGAAAGTGAAGGAAACAAGTGCAATCACCTAGTATAAACCCCTAAGCCTCCATAACATGCTTTACAAAAAATTTTCGAAGACTCGGAAAACCTTCTTAAGTAGTTTTTCCCAGGGATTATACTAGAGAAGTAAAGCACGTTTATACGTCAAAGATTAATCTTTCACGCTTTGATTGCCTTTGAGGTCTTACATTACATGAAAAAGAAGACAAACGGGAGGAGAGGTATGTGTCTCTTAAAGTTGGATATGAGTAAAGCATACAACAAAGTGGAATGGGGATTTATGGCTTTGGTAATGAAGAAGATGGGATTCAATCAAGATTGTATTAACAGAATTCTTAGTTGCATTTCTACTATCTCATACTCCTTTGTCATAAATGGTCAAGTTGGGGGAACAGTCAAGCTTTCTAAGTGTAACGCCCCAATTCATAATCATCCATAAAACCAATTCGTAACATAACCCAATCAAATTTAAGTAATATTTGGCAGCGGAAGCTAATATAGGCTTGGGCGCTACCGCCGCCTCTTACAATAGAGACAAGGCCTATACCTAAATATACCACATACTATTGTATATATATATATTTACTTGCGCAAGTCCTCGCAAGGTTTATACATTACATACTTAACATAGATAGTACAAAAGTCCGTCCGTTTATTCACATATAATCCAAAATACATTAACACCAAAATACAACATGCAAGTCACTGCCCGATACCAACCTTTTAGGATTCTGTTTCCTCTGTTTCCTTCTCCTCATGTAGTTCCTGTTTAAATACCGGTTGCTTTTCTTTCCCTAAAAGAGTTTAAAACATGAAACATAAAACATAAAATGAGCTGTTGGCTCAATACGTTACCCTTGCACTCGTAAAATAACTTCAAAGAGTCGGTGAGCACGCGCGCGATTTTAAATTCATTTAAAACTCAAACATTTAAGCAAAATGCACGGTTTGTACTTCTCAAATTTTATTTTTCACTTCTTAAACTTTTTAATTTCTGGCCATCACTAGGACCTCAATTTACATGCATTTGCAGCCATGGCTTCGATTACACGATTCGGTTAAAGTTCCCATTTATCGGGAAGGCCCAATATGTGGCCTCGATTAAACAATTCGATTGAAGTTTCCGATTATCGGGAATGGCCCAATACAATTAATTCTCGCTAGCGGACATTTTTGAACGATTAACAATTAACGATTAACGATTGACGATTAACGATTAACGATTCACAATTAACGATTGCGATTACGATTACGATTAACGATTAACGATTATGATTACGATTACGATTACGATTACGATTACGATTAGCGATTAACGATTAACGATTACGATTACGATTACGATTACGATTAACGATTAACGATTAACGATTAACGATTAACGATTAACGATTAACGATTAACGGTTAACTGTTACTTGGGTCCTAGAGAATTGTAGGCCGAAATAAAAACAAACACGAGTAACATTTTACAAAACAATTAAAATTTAACTATCATGGAAGGGTACAAGCAATAACGTACCTCGGTCGATCGTTTGCTTTTAATTTATAATTTCTTTGCTTCCCGAGTAGCCGTTCCTATTAAATTTCTGTTTTCACACGTAAATTTAATATTTGCATTACTAAACTTATTAGCCTTTCTTGAACCTATGTACTTTATATTTTGATCAATTCAATTGTCTAAACCACTAACGGGTTTAAAACTCCAATTTCCTCCTTAAATCAATTCTCTCCGTAAGCTGTTATACTTTTAATTATATATACCTCCTAACTACTAACTCGGTTATTAACTTCCAAATTACAAATTTCAACTTCACAAAAGCCACTTCCAATTCCAATAAAACCTCCAAATATTTTTTTCATCCATTCTCTTTTCAAAGATTATCCTAACCCAATACGATTAATTCACCTCCCTAGCATAGCCTATAACATAAACATTTTTCACACGCCCCAATCAATTCGTTCATGCTCAAATAGAAAATCAAACAAGCATGTTCACAATTATGAATATCCCAAATTTATCTCCAATATCAATTTAGCACATAACAAACCCAAAAATCCAATTTCACATATATCCCAATATTTCACTACCCTCCAAAGTCCATCCAATTCCACCAAAACCAAACAATTCATTCATAATCATATAAAAAAATCAATCAAACGCATTTACAATTATAAAGAAACTCCTAATTAACTTCCAATTCCATATCAACACATAATACACCCTAAATCCAATTTCGTTTTCTTCCACAATTCCTTCAATTCCACCATAATCAATTCACAACTCACATCTACTTGTCTAATTATTCAATAACAACATAAATTCATGATTAACTTTGCTTAGAAATTAAGGATTGGAGATATACCTCAAATTGGGTTAGATGTAAAGTTGGATGGTGGTGGCTCGATGGTGGACGCCCTGCGGCTCAGGCGGCGGATTGAGGGGCGGGTTGGCGGCGTTAGGCACTGGCGGAGGCAAGAGGTGGCGGCAGGCCGGCGGATGGCCAGACCCAGCGGCAGCAACAGCAGCAGGGGCTGTTCTGCCCCTGCTCGCGACAGACCACGGGAGGGGGAGAGAGAGACTGGCGGCGGCAAGGTGGCAGCCAGGGTCGGCGACGGCCTTCCGGTGGTGGCCAGAGGCGCCGGCGATGGCTGGGTGGCGGTGGCAAGGGCAGTAGACAGGGGAAGCAGAGCAGGGGTGTGAGGGAGATAAAAGGAATGCATTTGCTAGCTCTGTAAACCCCCAGCTGATATAATTTAGGGACTTCTAGCAGCTCCTCACCCCTCTTTTTTTTTTTTTTTAATTACTTATTATTTTAATTATACATAAACTGCGTTTCCAGACACAATTTTACATTACTCGAAATGTAAATTTATACTACTTACCCATTATTATTTGCGATTATCAAATTTATTCGCATGTTTTATTTCAGTTTCTGCGCGACTCACAGCTTCTTAAGTAATATTAAGAAGATAAAATACAAATTTAAAATAATTAATTACGATTAAATTTCGGGGTGTTACAGCTAGGGGTCTTCGATAAGGGGACCCCTATCTCCATACCTCTTTCTGTTTTGTGCAAAGGCCTTTTCAAGACTCATATCTGCAGCGGCTGCTCGAAAACAAATTCATGGGGCTACGATGGCTAGAAGGCTCCCTAAATCACCCATCTTTTCTTTGTGACGATAGTATAACATTTATCCGAGCCAATAAACGTGAGGTGAGAAAGGTGAGGGAGATTATTCATTCCTATGAGACATGTTTAGATCAGCGCATCAATACTGAGAAATTCAAAGTTGTCTTTAGTACGAATGCTCCATAATATACTAAATTGGAGCTGCTAGGAATTCTCAATATGAGGGAAGTTGACCAATTTTAAGTACTTGGGGTTGCTTGCCATCCTCGGCCGATTAAAAAAGTTGTATTTGCGTGTCTCAAGGAAAGAATTTAGAAAAAAAGGTGAACGAGTTCGAGGAGAAATTGTTGTCGAAAGTCAATAAGGAAGTCCTTATCAAGGCAGTGGCACAATCAATACTAACTTATACGATGAGCATATTTAGGCTACCCGATAGGGTTATCGATGAATCCAAGCTATCCTGGCCTGTTTTTGGTAGGGTGATTCGAATACAAAGAAGGATATGAATCGGAGGAACTGGGAATTTTTGTGCTAACCAAAGATCATGGGTGACATGGTTTTGTCACTTAGAAATTTTTAATACCGCCTTCTTGGAAAAACAGGCATGGAGATTGTTAGATGAGAATGGTTCTCGTTACATAGAATCCTCAAAGCAAAATATTACCCGAATTGTACTTTTTTGGAGTCTTACGGTGGTCACAACTCAAGTTTTACTTGGAGAAGCATATGGGGCGCAAAAAGCCTTCCATTGGAAGGTCTATCATGGAGAGTGGGAAACGGGGAGGAGAATTAGGGCGTGGAACATGTCTAACTTCACATCAATACTGCCTTGGCACGCCCAAGTATAGGGATTGAATTCAACCCAAAACTTAAAGTTAATGAGCTAATTGATGATAACACAATGACATGGAAAAGGGACCCGATTTCCTTTTTGTTTTCGGGAGAAGCTAGGAGAAAATCACGAACCTACCCTTGAGCTATAGAGGTGGCGTTGATGTACGGTTTTGGTGGCCGGACAAGCATGGGTTGTTCACGGTTAGGTCTGCCTATTGGATAAGGCGGCTGGGCATGATGGAGGCTCGAAACTAAGACTTTTCTTTGGCTAATAAGGATTGGTGGAAGAAGATTTGGGGGCTCAATGTCCCCTATAAATTGAAGCACTTCAATTGGAGATGTCTCAATGGGTTTATGGCTGTCAAAGGCAAATCAAAACGCAGACACCTAACGAATGATGGTCTATCCCCAATCTGCCAAGATAAGGAGGAAATAACAATACATGAGCTTTTTCATTTTTGGCGAGGTTTTTATTTTTGGCGGATTTTAGGGTGGCAGGTGCACGCCATAACAGACTTTCAAAATGGAAAGTTTCCATTTTTGGCGAGCTTCATTTTTTATACGGGATGAGTGCTTCTAGTCTTGGGTGGATTGTCTTGGAGCCAAAACGCAGCACTTTGATGCTTGTGATCATAAAATGCAGCGTCTAACGTCGTCTTGAGGTCTTCATCTCCTTATCCGGTTGGATGAAGTGAAACGCAGATATTCGAGCCTAGAATTTCCCAGGTATGCGGCGCTGGACTCTGTTGTCTTTGAAAGCTTGGCCCGGTATTGGATCGTCCGAAAGAAAAGGGGATTTTGGATTGACCCAAGGCAAAAGGCCGTTTTTTAGTGCTTGAGGGTTCTTTGTGGTTCAGCGGCTTATGCCGCACCAATCGAATCACAGTCCAAGATCCAAATCCTCAAACAGGACTCAAGATTTCATTATCGGGCCAATAAACAAAAAATAGAGAAAAGGACGACACTTTTTGGTGTCTACAGGTGTGGAGTGAAAATTTGGACAGAGAGAGTGATTATTGAAACGGATGCCTTAAATGTCATCACCAAATTACAATCCACAAGCTCGGGAAGAGGTTTAGTAGATTTATTTGTTGAAGATGTTAAACATTTGTTCCTTTCCTTTCCTTTACTTCTTTACTTTCTAGTCATGTTAAACATGGGGGTAATACGGTTGTGCATCTTATTGCTCGTATTAACCCTAGTATGGGTAATGAGGTGACTACTTATACTGATTTTTCACCTAATATACTTCAACTAGCAAAAATTGATTTCATGATAATCCCCATGTTTTGCTTCAAAAATAAATAAATAAATAACCTGTAGTAGCAAACTTCGTAAATCTAGATGTTAAGATTCCATGTTCAAATCCTGGCTACAACAATTGTTTTAAAGAATTTTTTTGTAATTATTTATTTTTATCTATTCTTAATAAAAGCCCAAAGTCTCAAAATTCCATGTTTGCCCATTTATTTTTCCTTTTTTCTTTTTGATTAAAAAATAGCCTAAGAAATTGAAAAAGACTTGACAAAATGATCATTCAATCAATACGGGACAGAT
Source organism: Talinum fruticosum (assembly GCA_021018815.1). NCBI lineage: Eukaryota > Viridiplantae > Streptophyta > Magnoliopsida > Caryophyllales > Talinaceae > Talinum > Talinum fruticosum. The sequence continues at coordinate 3,249,720 of JAITYX010000048.1, forward strand.
TAACTTCGAATCAAAACTTGTTTCAAAATCGTAAAACTCGAATCAGGATTTTAATCGCCTATGAACAAAAGGTGATCAAGTGAGTTGTCTCCTAATAATTCTAGCCTATGAACAAAAGGTGATCAAGTGAGTTGTCTCCTAATAATTCTATCTATACATATTAACATATAGGCCTTCATGTCTCCTAAGGGCGTAGGCTTCTAAATTGTACAAAGGCTATGCCTATAGGATTTTTAGCATCCGTACTCCTTGTACTATATCTGCAATTATTTTTTTGCCTATGTCGTATTGAAAATTATTTTCAACCCCCGATTATTGCTTGTTAATAATTAATCTGTCCTTTTCCGATATTTATGCTAATATAACGGTGGTTGGTGAACATTAAATGACAACTTTGCCCAAATAAAAATAATCAGATTATTTTATTTATTTTATTTAACCCTAAAAAAACTTTTATCTCTTTCTTCACCACCATATCCGAGTTCATCTCCCTCACTCTCTCTCCTCCTCTCGCTATCCCCCTCTCTCTCTCTCTCTCTTCCTCTCTCTGTTGAAGGTTTGCTCGGGAGAGTCCGAGTTACCCTAGAGGGGGTGAATAGGGTGATAGAAGTTTTTCGTGGAAGCGTTCACTCTTTTGTTAACGAGGAGACAGAGACGGGTTCCGAGTCAAACAGCGAGGTTAGAAAAGCTTGGACTCGAAATGCTACCACAAACAAACACGCAAGTCAAACAGGAGTAAAATGACTGTGCTGAGTCTAGAATGAACTCAGAAAGATAACACTTAGAAATTACGTGGAAACCCTCCTGGGGCAGAAAACCACGGACCGTGTCAATCCGGACACGAAGTCAAATCCACTATTTTGAGTCCACAAAATACCGTGAGTCGATCGAACCCGAGTTGCTCCCTTAGACAACTCTATACAAGTTTTCCTAGACTCGAAATTCCCTTATCCGATCTAGTACTTCCTAGCTGAGATAACCCTTACGAGTTAGGGACAACTAAGTTGAGTTAACCCTTACGGCTTAGTCAAGGGACCTTACAAAGAATGTAAGAAAGAGTTTGTAATCGAGTACAAGACCTTACAACTCGAAAGTAATGAATTACAGAATGGGAGTTGTAAGTAGAAGATTGAAAGTAAATACAATGACTTTGAGCAAGTATGTGTATTAACAATATGTTCGGCAATCTTCAAGTCTTGTGAGGTGGCTTCTATTTATAGATGACCGGGCGAGTAGCCGTTATCTTCATCTCGCGACCGAGAGTCCTCTGTGACCATTGATAGAAGCTTTACGAGTCACTCGAAAGTATCCGTTGTAATGTGAATGTTGGACAACGGTTTAACTCTCTTGGAAGTCCCAAAACCATTGGCGGTGTCTTGAAAGATAAGGTGGAAACCACCGTTAAGCTTAGCGTTCCAGTTTTTCAGATTTGGAAACAGACAGCCCTGACACAATCTCTTGGGACTGGAGCGAGAGAAGGTGAAAAGCCATGTCTGTCTGGTGATTTGACGTTCGAAGCTAGGTTACTTTTGTAGTTTGAAAAGTGTATCCTCGATTGAATAACCTACAAAAGTAAATCAATTTTGGTTCTCAAAGTATAAAATACTTTGGTCCAAGATTAGACATAGATAATAAAATAATTACGATAATTAAGCAACTGATTATCCGAGTCGAAACGAAATGGAATTTTACGAGTCTAATATCCATGTAGCTAAAAATTCCATCGAGCTAGTCCGAGCAAAGAATCAAGTTAAGTAAGGAACATCCGAGTGAGATAACTTGATATAGACTAAGCAATAATCATACTAAAAGTGCTTGACTATAACATAATAGAACTTATAACCGGAAGTCGGATTCCGAGTGAGAAAAGACGAAATACTAGTCTATTCAATCTGCGACAAATCGAGTGATGCTTTGGACTCGGAACAGAGAACCGGTTTTACGAGTCACTTACGGATAAGCAAGAAATATAAGAAGTAAGAGTCTGTATCACTTAGAGAAGATACCATTTTACTCAAAGAAGTTTCGAGATACGAGAGAATGCCTTGGAATCAAAACTCTATAAGTATGAGATGGTTATCCCCGATTCATTTAATGCAACTCGAAATGCGTTGAGAAGTGTCCGAGTCTTCATCCGTCTCACCCAATAGTGTTCACCTCTGCCTGAATTCTTCTTCTCCTTGGACCACACCTCCAAGTTTATTCACGGCTACGGCTCTCTCATTCGAAACACACCCTTGTAAACTGCACCAAAGCCTCCACTTCCTAAAGCTTCCTTAAAGTTCCCGGTTGCCTTCTTAAGCTCGCCATAACTCGAAGCTTCTAAATTGGCTCGAGATAGCTCTATAGCCATCCTCTAATGAATTCGAGATACCATGTTTTCCGAAAAGAAAGCACCAACCCACAACTAAAATGATGACCTCAATCGCATCAATGCTTGAAATGAACGAATAGAGGTACGCCCATTTGAATCTTTCAGCGAGAGGTGATGTATTTAGTGTTCATCCTCTCTCGAGCTAAAGCCTTGTCCCTTGAATCACAAACCATTGAATTTGTCAAGAACAAACCCTTAATCTTGCTCAAATGGCACGGGAAAGACCCCAACTTGCCTTCTGTGCTCCTTAACTCTCGTACCGACGTTGTTTCATTTGAGGCCCACAAGTGGAATTATCCTCCTTGTGGTGCCCACATCGATTCCGATGGCAATATTTATGCCGGAGGTTACTAAATTCAAGTCCTTCACCCATCTAATTGTTCTTCTATGGCTATGAATTACACAATTTCTTAATTGTGAATGTTTTATTTAGGGGAAAAATGAATGATCTTATAAATTGAAAAGAATTTATTACTATTATAAATTGAAAAGAAGAGGATATAGAGAACTTGCAGATGAAATAGAACTTGAGAGGAGAGAGGAAGGGAGTCGTGCAGCCATGGAAGAGGGAGAAATTGAAGGAATAAAGAACTTGAAGAAAAAGAGGGAATGTGGAGAGGAGAGAGAGAGAGGGGATCCATGACCATAGAGCTTTGAAGGTTTTTTTTCTAAAATCTCTTCAATTCAAATTAAAATATGACTATGGTGGGGTTAATTTAAGGAATGACATTTTAGTCTTTTAATATCTCCGGTCAACTTAAAATCCCAAATTTACCTACAATTATAATATGTCGAGTAAGGTTAGGGGGTTGAAAATAATTTTCAATAGGACATAGGTAGAAAAATGATTGCAAGCATAGTACGAGGAGTACGGATGTTAATAACCCTATGCCTATATAATACTAACTAGTCTTTAGTAACTAAGCTATTTTTTAGCAATTGAGATTGAGTTTGGAATGGATTTATAGACCGCAAAAATATAGTCCCTTACACTGTTAGATTCTCACTTGAGAAATCGAGTTCCATTTCTCGCCTTTTTTCAACTTTTACTCTTTAAATTTTGTTGCAAAATTCTGTGTTTGAAAATATAATTTGTCCGCTTGTGGAAATAAGAAAACTACTTTAGAATTTTTTCCAAAATTTTTAAATGCTTTTACAAGCATATACTCTCGGGAGAGAGAAAAATTATGCTACAAAATCTGCAATTTTTAAATGCTTTTAAGAGAGAGAGAGAGAGAGAAATATTAGACCCACAAAATTCCTCATATTTTTCCGTTCGTTCAACCATTTGTTGACTCTAGCGAGGAGCGAGATACTTGCAGTGCATATAAGACGTTCTGCATAAAATCCCCTATTTTTTCGTTTATCCAACCATCCGTTGACATATATGGTGAGAAACAGATAATTTCATGTACATATAAGGCGTTGTGGGAATTTTTCAAGTTCTACTTATGCCAGGTGTACGCTATGTGGTTTGTTACTACGGTAAAACATGTTTAAAGCTTTATTTTGAGGGAAAAAGGTAGCCAGGAGCTGCAGTAGCACACTTGGCAAATCTTGATGAGAAGATTCCAGGTTCGACTCCTGGCTGCAGCATTGTTTTTGTTATTATTTTCCTCCTTTATGGACAAAATTGCTACCAAAAAACAACTCAATAGCACATTGGAAAAAACAAAAAATGATAACTTGGTGACGTTCTCATCCATAAACTCACCAAATTCCGAATGGATGGTTGGATATTAATATTATGTTCAAAAATAGATATTGATATGGGTATGAATTTTTAAAAATAAATTTAATTTACTTATCCAGTTTGCTAATGTAAGGCTGAAAAATATACTAAAACTCAATTTAAATAATAGGGAAAAAAACTCTAATGGTCAAATCTTTATAGCCACACTTTTATATGTAGATGTTATTTTTGAATTTTCCATTTGCTAGGATCTTAGCCCTTTCTATACAAGGGATTAGTTAATTTTAAAAATATAATTTGATATATTTTTATTTAAATAATTAAAAATAGAAACCTTTTTTTATATAGCTTATTCTAGCAACCTATTTTTCATCATTCATATTTAACTAATTTTATATATATTTCTATCTTAATATTATTTATTTATTATCTTAATATTATTTATTTAGTTATATTTCATTAGAGGGAGTAATAAATATCAATGTACTTAATAATTAAAAAGCTAATTGATTCACATATACCAATTACATATTGACAAATCATTATTTTAGGCCACATATTATTCAAACATAGTTTTATACATAACTTTTAATATTTGCAATTCAATTTATTCCTTGCATTTGGCATAATAATATTCCAGTTGTGATAAAATTTACCTTGAATATCAATTTCCTAATATGTACATAGTGAAAAATGGAATAATTTTTAATTTTTGTGAATCTGAGTATTTTTTTATGAGCAATTTGGCATCGGTAAAAATCAGTCATTAAACACAGGATGTATCCCAATAGTACGAGGCTTAGTTATTAAACTCCCGATTCGGATCATTATGATCCAAAAATCCTCCATGGATCTAACTTCCATTAGAATATTAAATGTATTATAATACGATTATATGATTCTTCTATTCGATTTATAATTCTAAATAAATTTCATAAATTACTCGACACATAATTTTATTCTAGAATTCATCGTAATACTATACTTTTGAAATAAAATCTTTCACAAAGTATAGTTGAATTTGATTCCTATAAATTTTTATAAATATTTATTATAATTTTTATTCTTATAAAAAATTTCAATATTACAAACAAATATTAGAAACTTACAATCCTCGATCTAATTTTACAATTTTAATTCTAACCAACCCGATTCATTCTAATTAGGATCGTAATTCTAACAACCTTGATACGAGAAATATCTTATATTTTCTATATATACCTAAATAAAATTTGTAAACCTCAGAAACTCAATGGATATGAGTGTAAAGTATAATATTAATTCTTAAAATATGATAAATATGTGTATAATTTTTTTTAATTAAAAATTAGATACAAATACGGGTGTGGCTCCGTCACGCCCCAGTCGCCCTACACGCTCATCCCAACCTTCGAGTGCTGCTTATGCTGGGTTGTGAGCTGAGTAGTAGACCCTTAAACGTTGAAGATATTGAGTACAAGTACAAATAAAATTAATTTTGGGTTTATATTGGCAAATCTTGATGACTAAGATTCCAGGTTTAAATCCTGGCTGCAGCACATTTTTAAAATAATGTAATTACCTTTTTGCTTATATTTTCTTGAGAAAAATTCAAGTCCCGAAATTCGATGTCCAATAGTACCCATCCGCTTGTTGTTTCTAGCCCAAGAAACGTGAAGGGCCTAACAAAAACATCATTTGATTTGGGTATAGGATTGATTAACTTATAATGAAAATATGTTTCGAATTGACGATATTTTATGTCAATTTGGTGATTTTCAATTCGAATAAACTTTGGGGAATTGATATTATGTCCAATATTATAGTTGTCTTGAAAAAGGAAGCAAATTTGTAGAAAGTTTTTATTTTGGGTCAATTCGGATGCCCTATTAAGTCAAGTTGAGTACGACTACAATCGTATAGGTAGTTTAGTTCGGATAGGATTAGTATTGCGAGATTTATACCCGATCGAGAAATTTGAATATTAGCAGGCAATCCCTAATTTCACAATATTATTAAGATTCTCTAAATAATCAGTACTTCGTTTTGGTTTTCAAAGATCAAATTCAAATATTAAATGTTGTACTAAGCATCCGAAATTGATTCCTAGCAAAATACGTTATATTATGGTTAGAATATTATCAACCCAAGTCCAAACTTGATGTGGCTCACTTGGACTTGAACCGAACCCAAACGGAGTCGTTGGACCAAATCGACATTGAATATTTCTCGAGTTTTGACCTAAGCACTAGATTTTTATTAGTCGGGGGTAATCTTATAATCCTTTGATTTCATGGTTAGACAAATTTTTAATTTTTTTATTAAACAAGAATTCCTAACGTGGATTGCGCTTTTATAGGATCTTGGAAAATTCAAATAGTAAATTTTTTTACAATCTGTAGCAAAAAATTTAACATCTTCCTAAGATTTCTAGCATTAGATTTATTGACCGCAAAAGGAAATAGTATTCTTCTAATTTTAAAGGATCCAAATTTGTTAAGACCTTTCAGTATCAGGTTGTTAATAGAGAAATCTGGTTACATGCAAATTATTAAATGCTTATGGGAGCATATATTCTCGGAGAGAGAGACAGAGAGAGAGAGATTAGGCTTACAAAATCTTCCCTATTTTTCATTCGTCCAACTATTTATTGATATATGGTGAGGAGCGAGATACTCGCAAGTGCATATAAGACATTATGGGGTTATCTCTCACTCTCTTTCCAAAATTAGTTTGCCTCTCAAACTTCTTCATGTCGCTCTCGGTTCGGTCTCTCTATCTCCCTCTCGATGATAGTTTCTTCTCTCTCCACCGGCTCATCCCCGCTTCCTCTTTTCCATGACACTCTCCACTTGGCTGCCTAATTTCCTCGTTCATATCGTCGAGTTGTGTATTTTGTTCATCTTCAAACAATCCTCACTAAATATTCGAGTAAAAATCGTCAATGCTCACTCAAAATTCAGTCAAAACCATCCTCTATCAATATTCAATGAAGATTAATAATGGAGGAACGAAATCCAGCACACACAATTTAATACATGAGGAAAAATAGGTATAATCTCTTGTGCGATGAAAAATTCTTCAATTTTGGTTAATTTACTGCATAAAATTCGTTAATTTCCATGATATTTATCTTGTATAGTGTTTGTTCATCAACATCGGTTAATTTCCATAATATTTGGTTTGTATGTTAGTATGAGATGTAGGTTAAATGTTCACACACACACACACACACACACACACACACATATATATATATATAAGTAATTTGTTCATCGGCATTGGTTGTATTGTTTATCCACTAATAATCTTTGTTCATGGTTTTAAAAATTTTTGTTCATCAAAATATTGGCTCTAAATTATTTATTCATTATCCTAAGTTATTAAAATGTCCATTCATATAAATTTGGTATGTTCATTATACTAACTTGAATTGTTCATATCCATATAACAATTTGTTCATGATTTTGGACTATGTTGTTCAAGAATATAATAGTTGATTGTTCATGACAATCAATAATAAATAATTGTTCAATTGCAGTAGGCGAGGAACTTGAAACACATATTGCGAGTCTATTGTAATTGGAGTCTCCAGCAAGGAAATATGTGCAATTGAAGAAGATTATGATGAGGAGCAAACATTGTTGTTATTGTTAAGAAAGCAATTAATCCTTGGAAAATGGAAGATGATTTGTGCATCGAGTACCCTATTCAATTCGTTCATATGAATATGTTTATTTGTTTCTTGTGATTATACAATTTGTTCATCATAAAAGGTCTATTTGTTCATTGAAATATAAACATTTGTTCATTAGAGTAGATGATTTATTTTTTGTGCTATGTTTATTTGTTCAATACGAGAATATGATAGAATCATGTTAAAAAAGTTTACTTGTTAACTAGAATATTAGTATTTATTCATTCGGGGCAAATGATTTCATATTGACTGATTAATAATTACAGGTGAACAATTACCACATAAGACATGAACAAGTACATATGGTCTAATGAACAAGTTAAAATTGATGTATGAACAATTAAGGTAAAAAATTTACACAATAATTAGTGGTAATTTCAACAAAAAATGGTAATAAAAAAATATAAGTGGAAATCGTCAATTTGATATGTGATAATATTTTTTAAAAAAGTTATAAACTAAAATTTATCATGAGATAAAAATTTAATTAAAAAAAAGGATAAACTGCCTGCAAACAGTCATTAACGTGGGTCGAAATTATTGCTGGAGAAAAATCGGTTACATTAGGATATTATGATTTTTTTTTATTTATCTTAAGAAAATGATGTACTAACAATTTATTTTTTACCATGAGATAAAATAATATGATACGAGTTGCATATAAGAATTTGTATGGTTACCAATGAGGTCATAACTTAGTGGCCAAAGCGAGGTCGTAAGTACATTAGTTCTCGGGTTTGATTTCCCCTTCCCATTGTATTGTACTGCCATTTGTAACTCCTCTCGTATTAAAAAAAAAAAAACAAAAAAAAAAGAATTTGCATGGTTTGTTTGTTACCATAACTTTTGGTTTTGTTTATAGAGTAAAATTTGTTAAAAAACTTTATTGGGATATACTTTTTCAAGAAGCCGCAGTAGCTCACTCGGCAAATCTTAACAGAAAAGATTCCAGGTTTGATTCCTGGCTGTAGCAATAATTTTCTTCTTATTGCATTTTATTTTTGCCTAATTTTTTACCAAACGACTCTACAATAATGTCGGTGTCTAAAAGGGGGAAAATAATTTATTGACAAATAAAAAAATTAAATAACTTGATGATATATTTTTCCCAATTTATACCAAATATTGTGACATAAAGGTTAAAAAAACAGAGTGCCTCATTGGGAAAAAGATATTGATAACTTGGTGACATTTTTGTCCACAAACTCATCAAATTTCAACATTTTTTTACAAAATAATAGAATTTGATTTCTTCTAAAATATGGTAGACTATAGGTAGGATGTAGTAAGCCAAGTCTAAAGTCAAGGCACGTACTATGACTTATGCCCTGCATGTTAAGGAGTCCTTTTCTTTACACTAGTTTGGACCCGTCTTATGCGCGGAATAATGTAATACTCCTTAATAAGTTATGAACTAAAAAAGTAAATATTTAATAACTACATTTAATAAATGAGATTAATAGTCGAAAATGCTACAATCATCATATGGTATGCTTCCACCCTTATCTAATTACACATGATTGAGTGTGGCAGAAAAATAAGTAAAAATGAGTTGCACTGAAATCATTTTCACACATAATAATGTGGAAAAATATAACCACTCTTGTAAGAGTGGTACTAACCTATTAAAGTATATCCATGTATATTAAGAGTGGTGATTTACATCTATTGAAAAAATAATTATTTAGTATGGATAATAAGCCTGCGGATAATAAGCGTGACGAGTTATTTTGAGATAATTGAAATACATAAAAGATTTTTTTTTCGCATTGGACAATTTATGATAATCATATAAGTCAAATACTAAATTTACAATCAAAAAGAATTTTTTAAAAAAATAATTGAAAAGAATTTTTATAAAAATTAAACACATAAAGGAAATATTTTTATGCAAATTTTCGGTTTCTCTCTTTTATAGCACAATGCCCAATATATTGAAAAAATCAAAATAAAAAATAAACCTCAAATCTCAAACTCTAATCTCGTTTTCTCTCTTATTTTCTGCTTAATCAGTAAATTTCACATGTGCCCGCTTTATATCTTTTTTTCTTAATGTTGTTTAAAGAAAAGTAAAATAAAATAAAACTAAAAAAATTCACCTTAATGAACAAAACCCTAATTTGAAGAAGAACTAAGTATTTTTAATCCAGAGGTAGATCTACATTAGGGCAACCGCGGTCACCCAACCCCGTCCTTTCGAGAGAAAAACATGACATAAAGAGTAAAAAAAATAATATATTTTAATTAACCCTAGTTAATTTCAAAAAGAATTTTGTAACTTAACCGGTGACAACCTAAGTGTCTATATCAGTGGTAGAAATTGCTTCAAGCGCAAACTGGTAATAGGAAAAAAAGACTCGCTCAAGGGGTAATATGTCCATAGATATAAGTATGGCGAGTGATGGTGTTTTCTTTGGATATAAGTGTGTGGTTAAAGACGACTCTCATCCGACTTATTTAGTGTGTGGAATATTTGTCCACTCATACCATTTCCACACTTAACATAAGTATGGTAAAAGCGTGGATGCATGTCGTATTTTGAAAATGATAGAATAGACACAAAATTAAAAAGTAAGTGGAAAGATAGAGAAACTCATGATCCAAACAAATCAAATTAGACAAAAAATTACATAAATAAGTAGTTAAACTCATACCTTAATCATAACAGACCTCCTCCAATTGACCGACCCTTACTCGATTCAATCACTTTCAAAACTTAAAGCCACTAATTAAAAATTAGTTTGAAACCGATACCATGTTCTTTAGTCACCTCAACCACATCTTCCTAACAAATTAATAAACCAAACAATGACAGAAGCTATTGTTACATCTTTACAATACATATTTTATTTTTTAGTAGAAAGGAAGAACAAATTTTCTCATCTAATGAAATATCTTATTCATCCACCCAAAAATATATAATTAAATATATATTGTTCACTTTGATAGTTATCTCATTAGATTTCAGTCGAGTCACAATTTGAAGTCACAAAGGAAAAAAACGTAACTTGTGATTCTCAAATGTAAATCAAATCAAACCAAAATTTGAAATAATATAGATTATACTTTTTAGGTTAAAAATATTGGTGAATTAACCTTAACACCATTAAAAATAATAGAATATCCTTTAATTATTTTCTAAAATATTATTCTATAATTTATCTTAAATAAAATTACTCTTAATTACATCCCTTCTTTAAAATCATTCAATATACTTTTTGTCATCAATATATTTTTTTTGAATTTTTCACGGGTTTTTACTAATGATTGACGTGAGAATGAATTACATTGATTGATAATAGGATAGATATCTTAGTAATTTTATATTAATTTTATTTTGAGTCCTAATATATTTTAATTTTCAAATTATTTTTCTATTTATTTTTGTTATTTTTAGTCAAATTGTTAGAAGTTGGATTAAATTGGTTTCCTTTGGTTAATTTTATTTTTTTATATTATTATAGGGTTTAGTTAGAGTATTAATATCTTAGTATTAATTTTCTTAGTTTTTATGATTAATTTAATTATTATTTTGATTTATTTTCTAATTTAGGTTAAAGCAAGTTTTTAATTTAATAAATTTATAAATTAAATTTTTGTATTTTAATTTTAGGTTTTTAGTGTATGTTTCGGTCCAAAAATAGTTTTAATATTTTAGTTTATTTAATTATTTATTTTCATATGTATTGTAGTGTAATTGATTATTTGTTTAACTTTCTATTTTAGATTATGTTTTTGTTTTTCTGTTTTAATTGTGTTTAATTTTTCTGAAAAATTTAAAAAAGTTTTTATGTTTTTAATTCTGTTCAGATTTTTAATTTAGTTCATTATATAATTTTCTGTAATTTTTATTTATTAATTTTCTGCTCAATTTGGTTTTATTTTATATTTTCTATTTTTTAAAATTAATAAGGCTAATTATTTACTGTTTAATTTTTAGATTTAGATTAAATAATTTTATAATATTATTTATTTATTTTTAAGCAAGGGGATCCAATATTACCTTGATACAATATACTTTTAAAGGGAAACCTTTTTTTTCCTTTCGATGAATTTTATCGTTTATTTAATTATTTACATCAATGACTTATTTTTAATGAACAAATAATTTTTATGGTTGAGACTACACCAAACTCCTACAATCACTCTTATTGTAGTATTTAGTTTATTTAAAAAGATTACTATTATATATTGTATAGATTTATTAGAAAAAAAATATTAATGAGATTATATTATCACACACACAAAAAAAGGAGGAGGATAGTTCACTTATAAAAGGATTTTTTTATTTGGATAAATTATATTATTTATTTATTTATTTAATTATTTACATCAACGACTCATATTCAATGGACAAATAATTTTTATGGTTAAGATTACCCTAATTTCTTACAATCACTCCCATTACAATATTTGAACAATTTAAAAATATTACTATTATATATTGCATAGATTATTATTATTATTATTATTATTATTATTATTATTATTATTATTATTATTATTATTATTATTGTTATTATTATTATTATTATTATTATTATTATTATTATTATTATTATTATTATTACTACTACTATTATAGTTCTTATTATTATTGCATAGATTATTATTATTATTATTATTATTATTATTATTATTATTATTATTATTATTGTTATTATTATTATTATTATTATTATTATTATTATTATTATGATTATTATTATTATCATTATTATTATTATTATTATTATTATTATTATTATTATTATTGTTGTTGTTATTATTATTATTATTATTATTATTGTTATTATTATCATTATGATTATCATTATTATTATTATTATTATTATTATTATTATTATTGTTGTTGTTATTATTATTATTATTATTATTATTATTATTATTATTATTATTATTATTATTATTATTATTATTAGAGTCCATAGATGAGTGGAAACTTATTTTTTAAATGATAAATTATTTATTTTTTTATTGGACGAAACTCCTTAATTCACTCTGGTTGCAGCATTTTAAAATTTGAAAAGATTGGCATTATATAGTGTATAGATAGTTTTTTTCGCCTCATTGTTTATAAAGTCAAATTCGCTTACCTAAACTAAAATACCAGGAAACAAACAACATTATCCTTTACCTTGCTACCACACTATCGCTATCCAACTAATAATTTCACCCCATATGTCTTTATATAATTCAATTAGTACCAATGAAATCTTGGCCTAGTGGTCAAAACTAAAGTTTTAAATACATTAATGTGGCGTTTGGTTGGATGTAATGTAATAGGGGTGTAATGTAATCAACTATGTAATGTAATTAGATATGTAATGTAATGGGACAACAATTACATTACCATGTTTGGTTATATAAAAAGTGTAATGGAATCACAATGGTAATGAATTATTTCAATGACAAAAGTTAGTAATTAAATTATTGTAATGAAGATAAATGCTATCTAAATAAAAATTTGAGTTATATATTTAGATTTGAGATTTTAAAAATATTTTCTATCAAATAATCAAATTTTATTGAAAATATAAACTATATTATTTTAATAACAATAAATATAGTAATAAAGATAAATGTTATTCACATGAAAATATTTTAAATTCAAAATCATATTTGAGATTTTTTTAATCTTTTATATCATATTTCCTAATTTTAAATTTTTTTTTCTGGCAAAAAAATCAATTTGATTATTCTAGTGGTAATAAATATTTGTCGTAGTGAAGATAAATGTTATCCACATAACAAAATTTTAAACTCTAAATTTATATTTGAGCTTTTTTTAATCTCTTTTATCATATAATTAAGTTTTATATTTTTTTCATGGATAAAAAATACAAACTAAAATTATTTTATTTATGATAAATATTTATTGAATTAAAGATAAGTGTTAACAAGTAAAAAAATTTGATCTAAAAGTTTTAATTTAAACTTCTTTTATCTTTTTAATTGAATACTTAAATTTTAAATCCAAAATATTAAAGTTGAAATTTTCTCTTAATAACTTAATGATTATATCATATATTAAGATAATAGAAGAAAAAAAATAAAGTTTCTTATCAAATGAATAAATTTTTTGCTTGCCAAGGAAGAAAGAGAAAATGGATATGGAATTGAGAAGGGGGAGAGAGAGAGAATTATTGGAAGTGTGTTAAAATTTGATCACAAGAATGGATGTAATCATGATTGTTTAGTAAATGTTCAAGTAATTGTAATTGCATAGATAGAGGTTAATGTGATTACATTGTAATTTTGATTGCATTACAAAGTTGTAACTAAACATGGTAATGTAATCACCATTACCAATTTGATTGCATTACTACTTTGATTACATCCAACCAAACATGCCCTAAGTGTAACGATTGTCTCATTCCCTTTGTATGATGCTATCCTTTATGGCGCCGATAAACTAAAAAAATAAAAATAGTTTACTGACTATTTTAATCTAATCTTAATTGATAAAGTAAGATTCTACTATAAATAATAAAAAATTAATGAATTATTGACCTCGTGCTCAAAGCTGAGATCTTAGATATATTAAGTTTCATATTTGATTTTTCTATCCCTCTTGTATTATACTTTCCTTTGTGACTCATTTAAATATAAATATAAATAAAAATAAAAATAAAAATAAAAATAAAAATAATAATAATAATAATAATAATAATAATAATAATAAAACAAATAAAAAAATGCTAGTCATATTATAGTTTCTTACCTGCTTTTTTTTTAATTTGAAAAAAATCAAGTTGAAGTTTGGAATATGTTAATTTTATATTAAAATATTCTGTCCAATTTTTCATTAAAATAATTATTTTAATCGCTTGTGTGAATTTTTTTTGTGGTGGAATTCGCTTATATGAATCGAGATCACGTGATCATTTAAAAATTAGTAGGAAAATTATAAAATAGGTGCTTGTGTCGAGGAAAGATCCAATAATAGATTAGTTTTTGAAAAGTACCCAGGCAAGTGAAATAACAAAGGAGTAGAGTTTTTAAATATTCAAAAAAAAACTTGAAAAAGTTGGTATTAACTTTGAATTAAATAATTATTTTAATTGCTCTTGATTTTTTTTTATCGATAATTGCTCATATTGATTGAGATCATGTGATCACTTAAAAAATTTTAAAATAATTATTTAATGGCTTATAGATTGAGATTACGTGATCTATCCCGGAAAAAAAAAAACGATCACGTGATCTTTTAAAAATTTTAGAATAAAAAATTATATCAAATCTCTAAAAATTTTCGAATACATTCAAACATGGTAAACAAGTAAATAAAGTCTAATTGACTTTTTGTTGAACTTGGTAAAAAAAAAAAAAAAAGGATTCAAAACTTGGAAAAATAATACTCCGTCTGTAAGTAGTCTAATATGACTTTTGGTAAAAATAAATTTTAACTATTATTTTCTCACAAAATACATAATAAATTATGTCGTTAGAATAGTATTTTAGAAACTTAAAAGGTAATATTTTCGCTCATAATTTGTCAAAATGCTAAATTAATTATATATTTTTAATTTATAATTAAATTTATTAAATTTAATAAAAAAGTTACTGTAAACAGTTATAATAGGACGAGAGAGAGTAAAATATTTTAAAAATTATTGAACATCTCAATTTTTCTTGGAGAAAATTGCTATCTAAGAAAAATGAAATGGTTGCTTTGTTTTAATTTTAGTTTGAATTGGAATAAATGAGTCACCATCATCCACAATACTATATTATTATGAGATGAATATCTTAATAGTAACTTAAAGGTAAAAAATTATTGGTAGGTGCCGTATGTGTGAAAAACTATTAAAGAAGACGGACATTAGTTTTAGAAATGTATATAAAAGTTATTTAAATTTTGTAGAAACTACTTGTAAAAATTTTTTCGATAATTTTTTAAACTTAGGATGAATTATAAGAAAAAATGAAACCCTCATCCTTGTTTTCTCTCCCTACCATTTTTGATTTTTCATCTACCTCCTCTCTCTCTCTCTCTCTCTTTCCTTTCTTACACCCTACAATCCAAGTTCGATGCAGATATCTGATTCAAAAACACCTCACCTCTATAACTAGAGACCCAGAAAAAGGAGATAGAGAGAGAATGTTGTGTCTCTTTCTCTATCTCGCACTCACCCTTACACAACACACCACCTCCCTGCCACCACTTGCCGTTTGATCTGTTTCCCTTTGTCATACTACATGGTCCAACGCTAACTCTCAAAAAAAAAGTTGGAATTTTATGCCAATTATTATGCAATTTCTCATGTTGATTATTGAATTTGAGGGTTTGATTGAGTTTTGCTTGAATAAGAAAAGAGGAGAAGGACGAACACAGAGAAAAAGGAAGGAGAAGAAGATAAAGAATCAGAAATGGAGGAGAGAAAACGAATAAAATGAGGGTACACTTTCGCCTTTTTCCTATAATTCATCGGAAATTTTAAAAAATCACTAGAAAAACCTTGTGAATAGATTCTATAAAATGTACACAACTTTTAAATACATAATCAAAATGATGCATCCTTTAAAAAATAATTTTCATATAACATGGGAGCGCCTCTCGGTAAGTTTTTGCTTTTGATTAGTGATTTTTTTAGTGTTGAGAAATTATGAATTACCGATTAGATGATATACATATTAGAATAACTCTCCAATAAAATTTTACTCCAATATTACTGATTTATTAGCTATTCTAAAAATTTCAAACTTCGTCTTAAACATTTTCATAGCTTTACCACAATGGGTCAACTACTGTGTCGGGTGTTTTTTTTTGTTTGACCTTGGACCCGGACCCAACCAGACCTAAATCCATTCGATATGTGGGTCCATAGGTCCTCAACGGGTCCTAACTGGGTTCATAATTTTTTAATCTAGAATTGCTAAGAAAACACATAATCTTATCATTCTTTTACCCCATTTAATATTATTACACATTTATAACATAAATTTGTTATTTTATTCACATTTGCATTTAGGTTACCTATAAATTGCCGAATTAAATAAATAATCAAAAATCAAATGAACTGACAAATTTAAAAAGAATGTGAGAGTAAGTGTTTGAGAGTTATGCATGATGATTAACGATGAGTGAACAAGATAAGGAGTGATTGAATTGTTTAAGAGAATTAGGGTAAGCCATGTTTAAGTCATATTTTAAAAAAAAATTTAATCGGGTCCACGGATCGGGTCTGGATCTTAAATTTCATATTCGGACCCGGATCTGTTTAATACAACTTGGACCCGGATCCAACCCAAACCTATCGGGTCCAAAATTTTTGGTCTCGGACCCGCTAATTCGAGTCGAGTGCAGGTCGGGTCCAAAATCTACTGCTATCTCTACATATGATTTGACAATTAGGACGAACCTAAGTATTACTTATAAAGGTGTAATGAAGGAAAGGTGAGCTCAAGTTTCTCTAGGCTTGGCATGGTTTAATATAAAGTTGAGCTAAGTTGGACCAAGTCAAACTTTAGGGTACCAAGTGAATGTTGACCTAGTGACAAACACTCTACACTTCAATCCACTTCATCGGGGTTCGAACTTTGGAGGAGATAATTTTTTACAAGTTATGTAAATGACTTGATATGAGTTGTAAGTTTGGGCTTTTTAAGTCCGAGTTTAGTATCCTTATTCCTTACGAGTTTTTAAATCCAATTAAGATTACCTTTAATATATAAGGTCTAATTAGATACACCACATTTACCCTCGAAAAAAAAAAAGTCAAGCCTTAGGGTTTGCCAAATTGGCTTGGTTCTTTTACAACTCTAAATTTACTTACTAGATAATGGCCATAAAGGTAAACCTAACAATTGGTTCAATTGATTCAGTTTTAGTTCAGGTTATGTTGGGACTCAACAATGTTTGATCCGATTTTGAGTCGGGAGGGTCTTTTTTTAAAAAATTTATTTAAGTTGACATCAAGTTTCATGATTTTTGGTCAATCAAACATGTCTTATAACGAAAAATAAGTTTTGAGAAAAAATGCTTAAGTTGAGTTTAGTTTGATTTTGGTCAATTTTGATTTGGAGTCCACTTTTGATTAAGCTGTTTCGAGTGTCGAGTCAGCTGCTCATTCGGCTTGCATTTTGGATAGGTTTTATCGGGTCCACATAAAGATTACTTGTATAAGTTAGTAAATATGACAAAACCGACCCAAAACTCAAAGTTTGAATATATACCAAACCGACACACAATACTACTAACCAGAAATAGACCGCAATGCAAATTGAACTAAACTAAATTGAACTTTATTTGAACCTTTTTTTGAGAGTAATTTTTTAAATTAGACACACTTATTTAATTAGATATCAATTGATTTGAAGTCAATTTAAACTAAAAATAAATCTAACCTAATATTGAAATAAAAGCAAATCCTATTTACCTGAATATAATCTAATATGAAATTAACTTGGCCTCAAACCAGACAGAATGATCAATTTATCAAGTCCACGTCAACTCAAGAGTCAGAGCATCATTTTCGGTTTATATTACATATCTAAGACTTATATCACAATAATCTCACAAGAATGTTGCGGCGCTTGGTTGGATATAAATTGTAATGCAATATGGATGTAACGTAATCAATTATGTAATGTAATTAGATATGTAATGTAATGGGACAATATTTATATTGTCATGCTTGGTTATATAAAAAGAGTAATGTAATCACGAAGGTAATGGACTATTTCAATGACAAAAAATAGTAATTAAATTATCATAATGAAAATAAATGTTATCTAAATAAAATTTTGAGCTACGTATTTAGATTTGAGCTTTTTAAAATATTTTTCATCAAATAATAAATTTTTTTGGGGGCCAAATATCAACTATACTTGTTATTATGGCAGTAAATGTCATAATAGAGATAAATGTTATCCACATAAAACAATTTTAAATTCAAAATCATATTTGGGAGTTTTTAAATATTTTCTATCATATTTTCTAACTTTAAAACTTTTTGGTGGCAAAAAAATCAATTGGATTATTCTAGTAGCGACAAATGTTTATCGTAGTGAAGATAAATATTATTCAAATAAAAAAATTAAACTCTAAATTTATATTTGAGCTTTCTTAACCTCTTCCATCATATAATTAAGTTTTGAATTTTTTTCATTGATAAAAAATATCAACTAAAATTATTTTATTGATGATAAATATTTATCGAATTAAAAATAAATGTTAAGTAAGCTTCTTGTATCTTTTTAATCAAATAATTAAATTTTAAATCCAAAATATTGGAGTTGAATTTTTCTCTTAATGACCAACCGATCATATCATATATTAAGATAATAGAAGAAAGAAAATCAAATTCCTTCTCAAATGGATGAAGTTTTTGCTTGCTAAGGATGAGGGAGAAAATGGATATGGAATATAGAGAGAGGGAGAGAGAGAACACTATTACAAGTATATTAAAATTTGATCATAAGGATGAATGTAATCATAATTGTTAAGTAAATGTATAAGTAATTGTAATTACATAAATAGAGGTTAATGTAATTATAATGTAATTTTAATTTCATTATAAAATTATAACCAAACATAATAATATAATAACTATTACCACTTTGATTACATCCAACCAAACATCCCTAAGTGATTATGGAACCGTCTTAATTTTTTAATTTTAATTATAATATAATAATTGCTTATCCTTTGGCGAAAATACAGCTCTTGCTGTCTGCCCAGTCTTTCATAAAATAATAGCAATAACACGGACGACTCCATTCCCTTTATAAGCTCTCTCTCTCTCCATTGCTGATGGATGCATTAGACTCTCTCTCTCTCTCCATTGCTGATGGATGCATTAGACTCTCTCTCTCTCTCTCTCTCTCTCCGGATCCATTGCTATAATTCGTGATCTTCATCATCATCTTCTGTTAGAGAACGTAAGTGCAGTTTTCAGCTGGCGTTTCCGGAGCACGCTGTAGTGAAGTTAATCTTCCACATTCCACAATAGAGGTGAAAGCAACCCCCTCCCCTCCCAAAAAATTGTGTTATTTGTTTTTTATCCCAACAAAAAAAATTAGGCAATTAATTAAAATGATGGGTGTACCTTTTATTTTTGGCTTTCTCTTTCGGAAATATCTGGCGATTTTTGATTCAACTCATTTCTCAAAATTTGAAATTTCTATACAAAGAATGAAAGACATAAAAGCCAATTAAGTTTAATAACGTTTAGAGGAGCGTTTAGAGCAGTTTAGAGGGGTGTTTAGAGCAATTACAACGCAGGATCATATGATCCAATTTTGTCCATGTGATTTAATCCATCTTACCGCAGCGCACATTTCATCTAACCCGAGGTCGATTCGTCCGCATAGTCGCTCGTGTACTCAATCCGCCCGCGTATCCATATTGCATCATTTTTTCATTTTTTTATTTTATTTTTGTCAACATTTCCATATTTAAAAAGAAAATTAATTAAATTTATATATTTATAGGCTTTATAGAAAATATTTTATTTGATGATCGAATTTGATAATCAAAAGGTGTAGAGGTGATGGATTGAGTTTCAAGAAAATTAGATTGTAAGACGATATGGACAATGTAGGCCCCCACATGTGATTCAAAATTTTGGGTCATGAATGCGGATTCTCTTAGCATTTGGACATAATTAAAGTATTAATAAATTAAATATTAATGTTTAGTAAATTAGTGCTTAATCTAGTGTTTTAAGTAATATTTAGCGATTTAAGCAACTTTTTTATAAAATACTAGTAAAATAAAGCTTTTGTCTTCAGAAAATAGCGTTTCATATATTTTTTGTCAAAATATGCTTTGTATTAATTTCATTTTTAGCAAATTATTCATATATCCTTTTATTTGGTCTCTTTGGTTGCATTTGGAACTCCATTTTGACTTTTTGAGGTTCTTCCTGCCATAATGTCCCTGTTTTCTTTTCTTGAGAAAAAATTCAAAAAAAAAATATATTTAGCGCTTTCTCTGAGTTAAAACACAATACATTCGAGTATTATTGTCTAGTAAACTAGTGTTCCAATCAACTTGTGGCATTTTCGAAGCAACTTTTGGCATTTAGAAGTAGGTTTCATGTCCTTTTGTCTCAAGATGCCCTTTCCTAAACTTAAATATGGTCATGTCCTTCTATGTTGGTTCATATTTATGAATTATAACTTAGCCAGGGGTCATTTGGATCATCCACTTTTTGATCTTGGTATTAAATTGAATAATTGATTTTCATACTTGATGTTTGGTTCATGTTTTTTTAAGTAGAATTATGGTCTCGAAGAATCATTCAAACCTGTAGGTACAAGTGTAAGTGAAGATCTCCCTCCCCCAGCCTATAGATGTGAGTTTATGGTGTCAGTAAAGTACCACATTGAGCATTAATTTTCTAACAATACTCTAGAAAGAGGAATCTGCCTTCTGATCATGAACATCTCCATATCACCATATGGTTGAGTTCATGCTAGCTAATAAGCATTGAATATTCAGCTGAGGTATGAGGATTTAGTCCCCCTTTGCTTTCTGGTCTGTGTGTTTTGATTTTCACATGCATTAGGCAAGTCAAAGACACCATGCTAGGGAATGGAGTTGTTGGGATCCTTGCAGAGACTTATAACAAATGGGAAAGGAGGGTGCCTTTAACCCCAGCTCATTGTGCTCGTCTTTTACACATAGAAGGTGTGAATCGAATAATAATTCAGCCATCGACTAAGAGAATTTACCATGATTCCCTCTATGAAGAAGTTGGTTGTGAGGTATCTGAGGACTTGTCAGAATGTGGACTCATTGTGGGCGTTAAAAAGCCTAAGGTACTTATGTAGTCTGCTTACCTTTAGCAATCCACTCTCTACCATTTATGTAAGATTGCTAATGTATCAATATTAAAGTGTTTAGTAATTGATTGCAGTTGGAAATGATTCTTCCTGAAAGAGCCTATGCTTTCTTCTCACATACCCACAGTGGGGAAAAAGAAAACATGCCTGTGTTGAAAAAGGTGCGTAATGCCACTTTGTTTTTAGGAGGGGGTGTCTTTGGAGAATTAAACTCTTGAGGAATGTGCATCAATTTATTAGTTTGTTGTTCCCTTTGTAGATTCTAGCAGAAAAGACAACATTTTATGATTATGAGTTCATTGTTGGAGAACATGGAAAAAGATTGCTTGCATTTGGAAAATTTGCTGGCAGGGCTGGGATGATCGACTTTTTACATGGATTAGGACAACGTATGTTCCCTCTCTATGTCGTATATGTTTTTGGTCATTTTCATCTCTAAATTTTCCACAGGATGATTGCAGCAGTTGTCACTATTAACATTCGTATTTTGAAGAAACTTTTTATACTAATAGCTTTGATGACCTTGATTTTCTGCCTTCAATACCAGGATACTTGAGTTTTGGATACTCTACACCCTTCATCTCCCTCGGTTCATCTTACACATATCCTTCAGTTGCTACCGCCAAGGCTGCTGTTATTTCTGTTGGTGAAGAGATCTGGACTCAAGGATTGCACTCTACAATCTGTCCTTTAGTTTTTGTGTTTACTGGCACAGGAAATGGTATTATGTCCATTATGTGTATTTCAACTCGATCTAATAAATTATACAGTCAATGTTGCAATATTTGATGTCTTTGCATTTATTTCAGACTTGTTACTGATGGACAAATCACCTTAATTGTTTCTAACATGAAGTATGATGACTGTTATAGTTTCCCAAGGTGCATAAGAGATATTAAAACTTCTTCCTCATACATTTGTAGACCCGAGCAAACTTCCAAAGCTGTTTGAATTGGTAATTTGTTCTTTCTCAACCTATTAAGATAAATTCTCTAATCTATAGCTACGAGGAATGCTGATTATTCCCCATTATTTACATTCTTAGGTTGAATGATAAATCCTAATAAGTACAACTTGTTGTGTATAGGCTAGAGATGAGAACCAGGATTCTGCTATGTCAAAGAGAACCTTCCAAGTCTACGGGTGCATTGTGACCAGTAAAGACATGGTTGAACCTAAAGATCCTAACGAAGTGTTCGATAAAGTATCTTCTCCTCCTCCTAAATGTACGTAGACACTTGATTATTATGTACATCATGTTTTAAAATGGCATAGAGACTGATGTCAAATGCTTTATTGTCTCTTAGGATGACTGCTACTTGCATCCAGAGCATTACACCCCAATTTTTATGAAAAGATTGCCCCATATGCATCTGTTATCGGTATTTGGTATTCTGTTTACTCTCTTATATGTTTTTGTCGACTTTGCTTAGTCTAATTATACATTGTTGATTCAGCTACGATTAATGTATATTTATACACTACACATTTTAGTGTCATCATTATTTACGTTGAGCACTTGAAGTATATACATTACGAAAACAATATATTAAGCTTGTTTCTTGTATTGTATAAGTGTCTTTGTCTATTTATGGCAGTCAATTGCATTAACTGGGAGCCAAGATTTCCAAGACTATTGACCACAAAACAGCTTCGAGACTTGATCAGCAAAAAAAGATGCCCACTTGTTGGTATTGTTGATATAAGTTGTGATGTTGGAGGATACATGGAGTTTGTTAACCAAATTACAACTGTTGATTCTCCTTTCTTCAGGTAATATGCCAAATTTCGTTAATTTGGGGAATCGACATCTTTAAGGGTCCTTGGCGATTAAGACCTTTTTGATTTTTATCTGTGGTTTCTCACTTCACAGTACTGTCATACTTTATAACTCTTGAGTCTCTAACGATGATGATCCGATCAAGGAGGCATTAGGAGTTCTATTAGAAGTGCTTTGCTGATATTCATATGTACGTACCTTGGTTAATCAGGACGATGCTTTGTTTTCTTCGAGTGAAATATCATCAAATATGATCTTTGGATGAATTATTGTTATACTGTAAATGCTCTTCATGCATTTATGTACTTGAGACAAGATGTGGGCAGAGAACTTTGTTAAGGGAATAGAAACTTTTGGAAAGAACAAACTGCACAATGATAAATTTAATAATGAGGAGCTTTATGGGTCATAGGTCTCTCTAGTTTTTACAAATATTTATAGGATAAGACTATCTATGTTTAAATTACCCAAGACCCCGCTAAATATGGACTCACATCAGGAGTTGTTATTGTTGCAGCGATGCAAGACTATGTCTATCCACAATATCTATGTTATCCTCTATCATGAAGTTCTTAGTCACTTAGACTAATTACCAATTTATCGATGGCAATAATTCAGCTAATTGAGATCGATCTATTCACACAAACTCTATTTGCAGATATGACCCATTGACAAATTCTTACCATTATGGTATGGAAGGCAATGGTGTGATATGCTCGGCTGTTGATATTCTTCCAACTGAGTTTGCTAAAGAGGTACTCTACTGCTATAGAATAATATATCAAAGTCTGACATTTTTCAAACTTCATGACATAAAGATTTGGACTTGTAATTTTACCTAGCTAACAAAGTGTTTTTCCCTTGAAGGCTTCTCAACATTTTGGAAACATTTTGTCACAGTACCTTAAGCAGTTGGCATTCACAGAAGACATCACGGAATTACCTCCACACCTAAAACGAGCTTGCGTTGTTGATAAAGGAGCACTTACTCCTTCGTATCAGTACATTCCTCATATGTGGGAATCTGGTTCAGAGCAAATGTCACAGCCACGATTTTGAGATCATATAACTGCACCGATTTCTAAATATGGAGATCAATTGTATGCTACCGTGAATGGCTCGTCCCATGAAAATGGTTATAAATAAGAGATTCTGAGATGTCTACAATGCATGAAAATCTAATAGCAAATATCCTTGTAAAACTAATAACATGTTTGGTTGGACATAATCAAAGTAGTAATATAATTAAATTGGTGATGGTTATTATATTACTAGTTTGGTTACAATTTTATAATGTAATCAAAATTACATTGTAATCACATTAATCTCTACCTATGCAATTACAATTGCTTAGACATTCATTAAACAATCATAATTACATACATCCTTATCATCAAATTTTAATATACTTGCAATAATTCTCTCTCTCTCTTTCTCTCTCTCTATTCTATATCCTTTTTCTCTCTCATTATTCACAAACAAAAAAATCATCCATTTGAGAAAGAAATTGATTTCTTTCTTATATTATCTTAATGTATAATATGATCGATTGGTCATTAAGACAAAAATTCAACTTTAACAGTTTAAATTTGAAATTTGACATGTTCGATAAAAATATAAAAGAAGCTTAAATATAAATTTTGATATCAAAATTCTTTCACTTGTTAACATTTATCTTTAATTCGACAAACATTTATCATCACTAAAATAATTTGGTTGATTTTTTTATCAATAAAAAATTTAAAACTTGACTATATGATAGAAGAGCTTAAAAAAATTCAAATATAATCCAGTTGATATTTTTGCTACCAAAAATTTAAAAATTCTGAAATATGATAGAAAGATTAAAAAATTATCAAATATAATTTTGAATTTGAAATTTTTCATTTGGATAACATTTATCTCCACTAGATAATTTGATAGAAAAGATTAAAAAAAGCTCAAATCTAAATATTTAGCTCAAAATTTTATTTATATAACGTTTATCTCCACTACGAATATTTAATTACTATTTTTTACCATTAAAATAATTCATTACCTTTATGATTACATTACACTTTCTATATAACCAAACATGACAATGTAATTATTATCCCATTACATTGCATACCTAATTATACTATATAGTTGATTATATTATACGTATATTACATTACATCCAACTAAACGCCACATAAGTGTTCTTCTATGTCCTAAAATGCGTGTAAGAAACTGAACTTGTCAATGTGCAAGTGAAATAATGATTCCTATAAACCCATTGTTGCTGAATTTGTTTAGAAATGTAATAAAAAAACTTGGTAAAACTTAATGACACACTCTTAGTTTGCTGATTTATTATTGTCCTTCACCACCATATAATCGTTAAGGTTCTTGGAAAATTAAAGAGAAAGAAAAATTAGAAGGAAAAAAATGGATGGAAAACATATATTTGTTTTTTTCTCTTGGTAAATTTTTATATTAATTAGACTTAATTGAGTAATATATATAAATTAGTGAGGTTTTAACTTGAAACTAATTGATAAAGGATTGATTGAGTGACTCACGAGCTTGTGTTTTTTTTCATTTTTCGTACACGAATAATAAGTGAGACACTCCACTAAGCCTCTATGTAGAAATGACTTATTAGAATGGGTATCTAGGTGCTAAGGGGGATATAATTGTAAATCTTAATACATTAAATTTATATGAACATTAAATCATACTCCATACCATTTTAAATAAATAATTCTTACAATAAAGTCATATACCTTATGCGGAAGATAAGAAAGCCATGCCTGCTAGTAATTCTTGGAAGACCACCCGATCCACTAAATCGGTTTCTACCCCTTAACCCTCTTCTCACTTTTATGTTACAGAGATAGATGATTGTTTGTCTTTTACTTTCATAGTAGGAGATTACCAATTTATATCTATAACCATTTAATCTACTACGCTCATCAAGTAGCCGAATAAACGGACAAGTTTACTCGGCTATTGAGATTAGACAATATTAGATAAGATAGTATCTTTACCCCATAAATGAAGTAGATATTAGATTAGATAGTATCGTTATCCTATAAACAAAGCAGATAATATATCCACCATAATTATAGGAGATAATAACCCAATATCAATTGCATTATCCTCTATGAGACCACATACAAATAGGACAATATCTAACATTCTCCCACTTGGCCTGATAATTTAAAACATTAATACTCAATAGCATACATAAAAGAGGGTGTCAAGATAGTCTTTTCCATTAATCATAACTACTATACTTGATATCTTGCTAAATGAGAGTTATGGCAGTTATACACAATTTATTGAGCATACTCCCTTCCATGTATTACAACACTTTGCAATCTATCAAAGTTAGGCACATTAAATTATATAAAAAAAATTCACCATGGTCCACATTATTCCAAAATTTTCATTATAATAAAACTAACAACATGTGTACACCATCATAACTAATAGGAAATTTTCAGGAAAAATAGTTAGAAATATATAATTTGAGCTCAAAGTATCAAAATCAACAAAACATTAATCATCCTTATAACTAAGACCCATTCTTTCCACGTGTGCCTTAAAAGCCTTTGGTTATAAACCCTCCATTAAAGGATCTGCTATCATCATATCATTTCTAATGCGTTGAATAGACACTTTCTGTTTCTGAATCTCATCCTTGACTCATAAGGATTCTAATTCTATGTGTTTGGCACCTCTTGAGTGCTTATCACTTTTTAAGAAGAAGACATTGACGGAATTATCACAATACATTTTCAGTGACTTAGTGATTGAGTCAACTACCCCAAGTTTTGAAATAAAATTCTGAAGCCATAGTTCATGTAATGTAGCTTATAACAAGCCACAAACTCATTTTCCATGGTAGATGTAGCAATGACATCTTGTTTTGTACTTTTCCATGAAACCACTTCTTCAAATAATAGGAACAGATAACCAAAAGTGGATGTTCTACTGTCACGAAATCCACCAAAATATGAGTCCGAGTATTCAATCACTTCTTAAAGATCAGATTTCTTATATATGAGCATGTAATCTTTTATGCCTTGTAGGTACCTCAGTACTTTCTTTGCAAACTTCCAATGATCAATGTTAGGGATGTCTTGATACCTCCTTAGTATCCCAACAGCAAAGTTAATATCTGACCTTGTACAATTTTGCAAGTACATTAAACTGCCTACAACAGAAACATACGGAATAGATTCCATTGTCTTACGTTCCACAGTATTCTTTGGACATTACATGAGACTAAATTTATCTCCTTTCTGAATTGGAACAATTCCGGTTGAGCACTTATCCATACGAAAATTCTCTAGAACTCTTTCGATATAGGCCTTTTGAGACAATCCTAATATTCCTTGTGATCTATCACGAAAAATTTCGATTCCTATCATATAGAATGCCACATCCATATCTTTCATTTCAAAATTCTTAGAGAGGAAAATTTTAGTCTCATGTAATATGCTCAAATCATTAGTAGCAAGTAGTATGTTGTCAACATATAGTACTAAAAAAATAAACTTACTCCCACTAATATTTCTGTACATACATCTACCAATGATGATCTCTTCAAAACCAAAAGAAGTTATAGTGCCATTGAACTTAAAATATCATTGTCGGGAAGCTTGTTTTAGTCCATATATTGACTTCTTAAGCTTACACACTATATGGTCCTTTCCTTCAATCGAGAGACCGTCGGGTTGGTCCATGTAAACTTCTTCCTTAAGATTTCTATTAAGAAAGGCAATTTTCACTTCCATTTGGTGTAACTCTAGATCATAATGAGTTACTAGAACCATAATTATTCTTAATGAGTCTTGACAGGTTGCAAGTGCACGGTATATAAATTGTAGCTAGTCAAGGTCGATCCCACAAGGACTTGATCTAGTAACGCACTAAACTAGCCCTCTACTCAATTGCTAAGAAAATCAGTTTTTTTTAGTTTGTTCTTTCTAACCTAGTTCTAACTATTAAAATTAGAAAATTAATCTAGACTTAAATCAATGGATAAAAACATTTAGGGATTTGCTTTCCTAACAATGGGTTTGATTATTTAAACATAATTTGTGCAATCATTCATTCAAATAAATCAAGGTTCGATAATCACAAAATTCTACGGCTCTTTTGATGCTTAATAAAATTGCTTCAATTAACCTATCAAACAACTTTCGTATGCATTTAAGTTAATCGAAGTTAAGGATTTCAAATTATCAAAGTAATCTCCTAATTTACTATTCTTTTCTCAAATTTCATAAATTAGGTAGAAAAGTTGGTTGTCGGATTATTCTACTTTAGTTTTCAGTACATGATAGTTAATCTCTAAACACAAGTATCCTAGGCCTTCAAAACACTCATGAACATGATAAACACAACCTTCTATTGAATCAAAATCAGAATTCAAGCACAAATCATAGAAAACTAATCAAACTACATTGTTTTGGATTACAAATCCCTAGAAAAACTAAACTACTCACACATGATTATTGAAAAGTTTAAATAAAATCCAATACATTGAAATCAAACCTCAAACAGCAAGAAATGAACAAGTAGATGATAGGCTTGAAGTGCTCCACTTGAATCTCTCGACTTCAAATGGAACCCCGCAATTGCTTCAATCTTCTTATTCGATCTTCAAAGTTTTTGGTTTGAATGTGGATGAGGGATATGGATGAATAATGGAGATGGATGAATATGGAGGAATGAACTATGGATTCTGGACTGGATTCATGCAGGAATGGCTGAAAATCAGCTTAAATAAGCCATTAAGAAGCAATCAAGAGCCGAAACCGTCAAAACCGAATCGTCTCGACATAATTTACCTCCGACATGGGCTGCCCGTGTTGGCTGCTGGCACGTCAAAACTGGACGAGAACGCTGAAAACAGGCCATGTCCTCCAACACGAGCTGACCGTTTTCGATGTAAATGCTCCTGGGCAGGCTCACCTTCAACACGGGCCGTTTCGTGGAAACGGGCCCCCGTGTTGGTCATTTGAAGGCATGCGTCAAATTGATTCGATCATAACTTCTTCGTTCGATGTCCAAATGATGCGATTCTTGATTTTCCGGAAAGCTCATTAAGTCTAGTTTCTAATTCTTTCATCATTATGCTTGCTTCATAAGTGTGGGAAAAAACATAATTCAGAGAGTAAAGAAGTGTCCGTTACCGCACCCTTCTTACCTTCCAGCTCATATCTTTTCCGTTCCTCAACGAATTGAGCTTATAATATGTCATCGAAAAGCTCTTTCAATAAGGAAGTTAGAAACACAGACTCAAAATACCTTTGGACTGAAAATATGACTAAAAATCAGGTCCAAATCATTAGGAAGCTATGGAAACAGACCAAATACGCAAAACTCAAGTGAAAAGCATAAATGGGGCATAAGTACATAAATATGAACATAAATCCCCAAAAATGACAAGCAACTTCCTATGAAATCTAATGCAAAAATGGCACTTATCAAGTCTTTCTTTGAGACTGCAGAAAAGGTCTCTTTATAATCAATATCATCCTTTTGTGTATAACCCTTGGTAATAAGTCTAGCTTTGTAATATTCGATATTGCCATTTGGATCATACTTGATCATATAGACCCATTTACATCCAACTCGTTTATATCTATTTAGTAACTCAACAAGGTCCTAGACCTTGTTTTTTTCCATAGATTTGAGTTCATCTTTCATAGCATCAATCCACTAATTCGACTCAAGACATTCTATACCTTGTGAAAATGAAACCGGATCACTTTTTATCCCAACGTCAAGATCCGACTCTTGCAAATAAACCAAATAATCATTAGGGGTTGTTGATTTTCTTTCCCTTTGGGATCTTCTTAAAACTAATCCTTGTGGTTTATTTTGATCGAGTAGGTAATGGTGGGTTACCTTCTTCATGTGGTATGTTTTCACCCAAATGTTGTTCATTATTGTTAAGATTTTGTTCAATAATAGGACCATTAATATTTGGAGTGTAGGATGACAGCAGGACATCCACGGATAAGGGAACACTTTCCCTCATCTCATTTATTTCCACATTATGTCTTTCATTACTCCCACTAACCGCACCACTTTTAATGAATTTGGCATTACCGATTTCTACAATTCTTAGACTATGATTAGGGCAGTAAAACCTATATCTTTTGGATTTCTCCGGGTAACCAATAAAGTAACCACTAGTCGTTCAAGAATCCAATTTCTTTTCATATGGATTATATAAGCATGCTTCGCTGAACAGCCCCAAACATGGAGGTGTCTTAAACTGGATTTCCTACCAATCCGCAAGTCAAAAGGAGTCTTAAGAACTGCCTTACTAGGAACCCTGTTTAGTAAATATCCAGCGAGTCTTGAGAGCATGCATCCATAAGGATGTAGGTAATGAAGAGTTACTTGTCATACTCCTGACCATTTCTAATAATGTCCGATTATGCCTTTCTGTTACACCATTTTGTTGTGGTGTGCCTGGCATAGTGTTGTGCACATATGTCATGTTTCTCAAGGAACTTTGCAAATGGATAGGACATTGTCCCATTTCGGTATATTTCCCTTATCATTCACCACCTCTATCGGACCTAATGATTTTTACCTTCTTATCTAATTGACTTTCAACCTCATTGATATAAATCTCAAGGGCATCAACCGCTTGAGATTTTTCATTAAGCGAATATATATCCATAATGGAAAAAATCATCTATAAAGGTACTATTTTTTTCCACCAAAGATGGAACATTAAAAGGTCCACAAATTTTAGTGTGCATAATTTCAAGAAGTTATGTACTTCTTGTGGCTCCTTTCTTGCTATGTTTGGTTTGCTTTCCCTTAATGCAATCCAACATACCCCTAGGTCAGTAAAATCTCATTGTGGAACGATTTCATTTTTCACCAATCTTTCCAACCTTTCTTTGGATATATGGCCTAAATGCTTATGCCACAAAGAAACATAATTCTTATTTTGTATGCTACATTTGATACCAACATTGTGATAAATCATAAGTAGGGATTTAAACAAAGTATTATTAAGTTTCATTTTATATAAACCATCACTAAGAATAACAGAACCAATCAAATGAATATTCTTAAATAAACTGAAACATCCATTACCGAACTTAAAATTCACTATCATTTCACTTGTCTTTACCCCATCACTAAGTTTCATTTTTATAACTCCTTGACCTACAAGGTTGATAGAATGACCACTTTCATCTTGTTTCTTCAATCTAGTTTGCTCCTAAGTAAGCATACTGGACAATTCACTAACATTTCACTTGTCTTTAAGACTATCCTAGTTAATTTAGAATGGTCCATATTTAGGAGGAAAGGAGTTCATAATAAATTGTACTAAGAAAGAGTCGTTCACAACCATCCCCAAGGTCTTTAGTTTTGCTGCAATATTATTAGTGATCTCAATGATATGCTCTTGCATGCTCTTCAAGTCATTAAACTTCATGGTCGAAGCTCGCCATAAGAGTACCAAGCAAGTGACTTGTTTGCAAAACGGAACCTTTCTTCCACCAATTTAAGGAATTCTTTAGCACTTTTTGTTGGTGCAATAGTAGTCTTAATGTTGTTGACAGTAGTCATTCGCATAAATATAAGGCTTAATTTGTTAGACCGTGTCCAAGCTTTATGGTACAACTTTTCTTCGTTAGTGCTAGTATCGGTAATATTAGCGGGTTTTTCTTCTAAAAGTTCCAAGTGAAGGTCCAACACACCTAAGTGGAAGTTAACTTGTTCACTCCATGCAGAAAAGTTTATACCATTGAACATGGTAACAGATGAAATATACGAATGAAGTGAAAGAACTGCAATTAATACATAAGTGTTCATTACTAAATAATCACATAATGGAGTCCGATCGGTAAACTGTTAAAGTATATTATAATTTTCCTTTAGGTAGATACTATAATATACACTTACATATAAATGCCAGAGACAATTCATAAAGTCAAATCCACAAGATATCTCTCGATATACAAATAAATCTGACTAAAATATTATTTAATCTCCATTAATCATAAAATAATAATTTACCTTTGGGTAAATCCTAAAATTTTAGTGATCCGTGGACGTCATTTATCCATTTGTTTTCAAAAATTGGTATTTCATGGATGAATGACTACATTATTATGAATCATGATATGCATTAATTGGGCACTTTGGTGAGCATCAAACCGAAGTAATTTTTATGATAACAACATTAGATTCCATCAATCAACTCAATTAAATGGATTTCACATTAGATTAGAATAATAAAAACACTAATCATGATTGAAGCAATAGATATACATCATCAGTCAAAACACCAACAGTCAATTAAATTATTTAATCTAATTTCGTCACTATTTTACTAAGCCGACGAAACCTAATTTTTCTTTTTTCTTTCATTGATAATGTAATAGTGAAACGTAAAGGCATGCTTAAAATATTATGAAGATCATTAGCATAACAAATATTTAATTCTTAAAAGCACCTCAATATCTCTCATTTCATAGTTACTGATTAGGAATAATATGACGAAACTAATTCAATCAAGGATCAATCACTTAGTACTTATAAGCAGATAAAACAATTCAATAGTTAATCAATCACTTGTCAATAATCGGGGAAATTAATCATAGGGTGGAATTCCATTAAAATCAGCCATGCCCTTATATGATATTCAACAAATAATTTACACCAACATTAAATCATTTTTTATATGATATTCAACAAATAATTCTCACAATAAAGTCATATCTGATGCGAAAAATAAGGAAGCCATGCCTTCTAGTAATTCTTGGAAGACCACCCGTTGATCCAATAAATCATTTTCTCCCCCTTAACCCTCTTCTCACTTTACGTCACAGAGGTAGATGACTCTGTGTTTATTACTTTCATAGGTAAGAAGATGACTATTTATATTTGTAACCATTTAATTTGGTACGTCCATCAAGTAACTCGAATAAACGGACAAGACTGCTCGACTATTGAGATAAGACGATATTAGATAAGATAATATCTTTACCTCATAAATTAAGCGAGATATTAGATTAGATAATATCCTTATCCCATAAATAAAGCAGATAATATATCCGCCATAATTATAAGAGATAATAACCCAATATCAATTACATTATCCTTTATCAGGCCACATACAAATAGTATAATATCTAACAATATTAATATCCCCGGACCAAGAGGGTATGTGGCAAGTAACTTACATATTCAAAACCTTTTTATTTGTCAATATGAGATAATCTCCCTTTATATGTTATAACAAGCTCCCTCACATGTGGCCTATTAAACATGCCTAACACATAAAAACAATCAATAATATGATGATAGTGCAAAACCATAAACTCGCAATTAAGCTCTGATACAAGAAAAGGTTCTAGCTTAGAAATAATTGTCCAAAAAATAGAGTAACTTATGAGCTTATATACATATTTAATGTGTTTTAATTTATAAATATGGGATGATTTCACTTTATATATTTCAATTGTTGAGAAATTAAGGGTAATTATTTTATGATGGAGTTCGAAAATAAGCTTGGTTTTGTGGATTACGCATGAAATTAAGTAATCCCCGCTCCCCTGCCATCTCCTAACGTTCTCATCCTCTTGTAGGGGATGGGTCGGGGAGGACCCAAACCATATTTTGAGTTTGGCTCTGGACGACTTGTATAGCGCTACTACTGCCTTTAATAAATGATACCCCTCTTTCATTAAAAAAAAAAGGTAAACCCTGCTCGGTTTGTCATTATCAACAAAAAGGGAACTAAATTTAAGGAAAAGAAATTTAATATTTTGTTTTGAGGTGAAAAATAATATGATGGTTTAGAGAGATATTTACATTTGAGGAAATACTCAACAAGCTGCAGTAGCCCACTTGGCAAATCTTAACTATAAAGATCCCAGGTTCAACTCCTGGCTGCAGCATTTTTAAGAATTTTTGCCATGATTACGATTTTCTTATAAACTCTTTTTTTAATATTTTTTATAGAATCCTTATAAACTCTTTGATAGGACAAAATAATTTTGCTAATTGTCACTTTTAGACAATGGATAAAATAAATAATTCGTGGTCTCTCTAATAATTTCGACGACTCTGTGAAAGTTGGAATAAGAGATATTTTATCTTATGTTAGAATTGTATTATTACTTAGATACTTTCAACATTTATTTTCTTTACTTATAACTTAAAAATATTAACTTCGATAATACTCATTTATATTAAAATATTAACTCCATGAATACTAGGTTAGATGTCATGCTTCAATATAAGTAAGTTTTACAAAATAAAATTATAATAAGATTATTTCTAATAATTAATAATTAGTAAAAAGATTTTATAATTAAAAAAATAGATTAATTTTTGTTGCATTTTAAAACCACATTAAAATTTATATTAGAATTAGATATTATTAATTAAGTATTCTTTTCTATTTTAACTGCTGGTGATTGCCACACTTATTAGCTAAATGTGAATGAACCAATGGAAATTCGATGTTTGGTTCGGAGAACCTTCATCAACTTTTTTAATCATACATATATTTATATTTATATGACATATATAATATAATATGATGATATATAACATAATATGATATGATGATTTAAAATTAATTCCTAGCAAAATACATAAATGTGTGCTAATAATGAATACTATTTTTTCTTTAATATATCAATGTCATATACTGACTTTCATTTGCGAAGGTCAATCTTAGAATATTAATTTCTATAAATATTTATTATACTAACACATCAAGGGATGATCAATTTTTTAAAAAATAACTACCGAATATGACCATCAAAAGGAGCAATAAGCAAAATAAGTTGGTCAAAATTGATGAATACATGCACAAGGATGATAAACTTACAGAAATATGATGAATAAGTTGCTTCCTTAAAAAATATAATAAATATGTTCCACCAAAAATAAAAAAAAATATAATGAATCAACAAGATAACGATGATGAATCTAAAAAATGATTAAAATAGTATGGCATCTTTTTCCAAGAATCACTTTTTGAATGATTAGTCAATACGTGTTTTAGAGTTATCGACAAAACAAAATGATTATATACTGATTATTTTAAACCAAGTACAAACAAACTTAATAAAAAATTGCAATTAAGCAATTAAATTCATAAAAAATTACAATTAAGCAATTAAATTCAAATCAAATATTTTTGTTGTCAAAAACAATAAATATAAGTACACGAATTTACTAATATGTGATAAATTCATCTAGATATAGTAAAGCCGACCCGAATCGAACGGGTCAACTCGAAACCCAAACCGAATCGACATTTGAAACAATTGAACCGATTTTGACTCGAAAATTGAAATAAACCGACCCGACCCAAACCAACCCCAAATCTAATAAACCCGATTCTGACCCAATTCCAACCCGAACCGAATCAGGCCCAAATCGATTTAACCCAAATAAAAGTGACCCAACCCGTATTTTTTTAGGATGGACTTTTGTACCTATAGTGGTATAATTTTTAATCAATTTTGACCAAAAAGTGATCCGATTACAACTTGATCCGAAATTAACCCGAATCAAACTCAAACAAGATTGACCGAAGTTGAAGCGAATCGAAGTTGATCTAAACCGAACCCGAATCGAATGACCGATTGTTAGGTATAAATTCATCAAAAACATATAAAATTCATTAATTTGTCGAGTTAAGCACAATATAAGTGCGTTTTAATCCATGGAGCACCAAACTTAGTACTTGCGTATAATTTTCACTAAAATTTCAAGAAAAGAAGGTAAGAAATTGAAAGGATTTTTTTGGCTAATGTTTTCTTTTTACTAATTTTCACCAATTACAAGTCTCCTACGTGGCCACTCAATCCAAGCAATGAAGCAAAAGGATAATCAAATCACAAATCACATGCAAGTTTGGAGTGTAATCAACATTACCTAATACTTTCTTCTTTTTCTTTTTTTTTTTTTAAATTTGAATTTAGTTTTCTCTTCAATACCTAATTACATTACTTTTTTTTCAACCTAATTATATTACTTGTAAAGACTTATATGAACTAATTGTTTTGAGAAATTTATGATCAAATTTATATGAAACAAGTAAAATTGAGGGTATTTATGACGGTGATGACAAATTCATAAAAGTTTTACAATAATTTTTATCTGTAAATATAAATTTTAAAAAAATTATATGTAAAAAAATACGAATAATATAATTTAAGTGTATATAATCGATCAATAATTCTAATTACATCTATAAAATGCCAAATATGATCAATAATTCTAAACACATCTGTAAAATGAATCTCAAATATAAACTTACATGATACGGTATAATAAGATAAATAATAGAAAGTTCTAAAAATAAAAAAAATAAATACATCTACGAAATGGGTTGGGATCAATTGATGCACGTAACGTAAGCATTAAAAGTTAAAAAGAAAAAAAGGCAAAAAAGTGTGGCAAACAAATCCATCCATAATACTCAGGCCAGGGTTGATCCACCATTTTCTTGTCTCTGCTTTCCAAATGCTGATCACGGATCCCACGTGGCCTTCTAACCCTTTCTCTCATTTTCATTAAATAATCATTTCATTTTCCATTATTTGTATTTATTCATTCCCAAAAACAAAATCCCTTTTTCGAGTTGAAAAATGGAAATTTGCAATATTAAGCATTAATTCTATTCAATTTAATGACTACTCTGCAGTATATTATTTTTGTTTGACGCCATTTGTGAATTGCCAACCTCCATGTACCAGAAAATAAACCCAGTCTCTCTCTCTTCTACGTCTTCTTTTCATATAAAATGGTGATAACTTGGGCAACTTTCATTCTTATAGTTGCTGACAACTGAGCTTTCTCTCTCCGTTTCCCTACTCCCCACTACAATTCTGATCATTTTGATCACCATCTTTTCTTATACAACCTGCACTTTCAGTACAAAAAGGGGTCACAATTGATTCTGGGTTTGTGAGATCAGCCCTGGAAAGAAGATTTTCTTCCAGAATTGCATGTGAAGGTGAGTTTTTTAAGATAATTTTTTGGGATCCCAAGGAAAAAATGTGGGCAGTGGAAATGGTTGCTTTTTTCTTTTTTTCTTTCTGGAATTTTTGGGGTTTTGGGTTGAACCCATTTCTCAAATTTGATGATCTTTGTACAGGGTAAATTTATTCTTCGAGGTTGCAGAAACATCAAGGTTGTGACAAGTACAAGTACAACTGGCATTTTTATGTAAGTTTTTCTTCATTTTTTCTGGGGTGTGAAGTCTGGTGATATCGCCTCTTTTTTTTTTTTTTTTTTTTTGATCAAGTGGTAATAATCGCCTCTCTGCTGATTGTTATATTTAAAAATTGCTCGAAGAACTTAAATATTGACAAGGGCCAACTTTTGAGTTATATAATTTACATCATTTTTTATTTCAGAAATTTAAGTGATTGATTTTAGCCAAAAAAATAAGAATTGTACTTTAGATTCCCTTTCTTCCTAGTTTGCTGCCGATTCCTGAATCTCCTTTACCTTCTTTAATGGATTCCACCTTTGGCCTTTTTCAGTAACGTTCAAAAGAGTCACTAGCAGGCGATTTTTCGGATTTTAAATTGCAACATATGGGATCAAATTGGCACTGTCACACTCTTTGTTTTGTTGGGGAGTAGAATCCAAATCCTTACCCAAGCAGGGTTACGGGTCAAGTGAGCAGTTTTATGTTTGTTATACAAAGAGAGATTATTTCTGAAATACCCTAAATTTAAGACATTTTTTGTATATTACTCCACATAAAAAGAGGTAGACAGCAATTTTGTGAGTTATTTTGCTATAGTCCACTATTATTTAAGCCCAAAAATTTGTAACAAATTGACCTTTGCTATAGGTCCCTTCATGTCTTTTCAACTTCAAGTCTACCGTTGACACACTCTCTGACAGCGCTGGTTTTGACAATTCCCTGCGAAGGGAACCTTTTTTTTTTTTTTTTTGGTTTGTGGGGAGGGGGAGGGGGAGGGGGAGGAGAGGACGGGGGTTTCCCTGTGTCTCTTGCGTTTTCTATTTCCTTCCCCCTTTAGGGTGTCCTTAAGACGGTGATGGATTCTCAATTACATCAGCTTACCTTATACTTAAAGGGGGGTAAAAGAAAAGTCGACGCCTTGTCATAGAGGTGAGCCTCATGACTAGGTTCATGGTTTGCTTTGCTTTGGTTCGAATTCTGTTGCTAAGTAAATCAAGTTATACAATGTTAGTCATGTCTGGCTGCTTACTAGCTTGGTTCAGCCTGTGTTAAGTAAGCGTGTGTGGTTCTGATTTAGCAGAATGTTTTTAAAGTTGTGTATTTTGATGGAGAAATTGATTGTCTAATAAGTAGTGAGAAGTATGAACTTCAATTTTAATGACACATTAGAAAGAGGACTCTGCCTTGTTTATTACAGCTATCTTTGTATTATTGAAAATTGAAATTGTCTACCATTATTTGTTGAATGTATGAGAATTATTGGAATAGTTTTCTGAAAAAAAAACTTCTGATCATTTGAATTCATGCCATCATAGGTGAAACATTCATGTTGCATGCTTGGTGCGAGGAATTTACTCCCTTCTGTTTTTTGATTTTCACATTAGGTAACTTAGAGACAACATGGTTGGGAATGGAGTCGTCGGAATCCTTTCAGAGACTTGTGACAAGTGGGAAAGACGGGTTCCTTTAACCCCAGGTCATTGTGCGCGACTCCTACATAGTGGCAAAGGTGAAGCGGGTGTGAACCGGATAATAATTCAGCCATCCACTAAGAGAATTTACCATGATGCTCTATATGAAGATGTAGGTTGTGAGGTATCTGAGGACTTGTCAGAATGTGGTCTCATTGTGGGGGTTAAACAACCAAAGGTAGTTTCCTGAACACTATGGCATTGGACCATATACCACAACTGCTAGTTCAGTAAATAATAACGTCTTTCTCATTTGGCTGCAGCTGGAAATGATTCTTCCTGATAGAGCTTATGCTTTTTCTCACATACCCACAAGGCACAGAAAGAAAACATGCCTTTATTGGACAAGGTATGTAATCTGTTTTTTGTTGTGTCATTGGAAACTTGCACTAGTGAGCACTGTGCTTCAGCTGGTTTAGTTTGATGTGTTGCAGATCCTAGCGGAAAGGGCAACTTTGTATGATTATGAGCTGATTGTTGGAGACCATGGAAAAAGATTGCTCGCATTTGGAAAATTTGCTGGCAGGGCTGGCATGATTGACTTTTACATGGCTTAGGACAGCGTATGTACTCTCTCCCTGTTATATGCTTTTCACCTTTTCCTTAAGAAACCCCCCTGTTGGTAGGCAGGTGAGAGTAACCATAAAACTGCATGTATTCGAAGAAATACTCTTAAACGTATGATGGGAGTTAATAAGATGACTGCATCTGCATCAACTACTATAATACTCATTTCTGATTAGAAAAATATGTCTTTAGGACAAACTGTTGACCTTATATTTCTGCTTCAGAGATTTTCGATCAGAAGTTGTGTAATGCCTACATATCTATGGCAACCTTTTCAGATACTGGACCACCACTGCCATTATCTGCTCATGTTTTCGGATTCCAGCTTTTGACGACCTTCATTTTCTGTTACCAATACCAGGATACCTAAGTTTTGGATATTCAACACCCTTCCTCTCCCTTGGTTCATCTTACATGTATCCTTCATTGGCTGCTGCCAAGGCTGCTGTTATATCCGTGGGTGAAGAGATCTCGACTCAGGGACTGCCCTCTGGAATCTGTCCTCTGGTTTTTATCTTTACCGGCACTGGAAACGGTATTTTGTCTATTGTTTGTTCTTGAACTAAATGCCATCAGTTCTCCGGTAAATTATGCGGCATTCGATGTCTCTGTCTGACATCAAGCTTGGTATCTGCAACAGTCTCCCAAGGTGCACAGGAGATATTCAAACTTCTTCCTTATGCATTTGTGGATCCTAGGAAACTTCCAGAGCTGTTTGAAACGGTATCTTGTTCTTTTTCTTATTCTTCTGAGGACACTATTTCTTTACTTTTCTGTTAAGCCAATTGTATCTCGTTTGCAGTTCTGAGGAATGCCCATCTTGATCCATGTTCTTACATTAACTATTCAAGAAGGATTCCTGATAACTATGACCTTATCTTGCTTCAAGTTTTCACACTAGAAACAAAGACTCTTACAGGACATTCTTCTCTTTAAGCCATACATGTAGAATGTTCTGTGTCCTGGTATAATGAAAAATATTGTACTTGGTCGATGTTTATTAGTTTCTCTTACTTATCTCTTTTAGTGGGAAGAATTTTCATTTAGAAACTTTTCTTTATCTTGTGCAGGATGGAGAACGGAATCAGAATTCTCAGGTGTCAAAGAGAACATTCCAAGTGTATGGTTGCATCGTGACAAGTAAAGATATGGTTGAACCTAAAGATCCTAATAAAGTATTCAATAAGGTATGTCATACTGACCTCAGAAGTACATTGTTGGTCCAATGTTCTATTAGACATTTGAGGATTTTGTGCATCATGTTTGGAAATAAAATACCAATATCAATTGCTCTATTGTATTTCAGGCTGACTACTATTCACATCCAGAGCATTACGCTCCAATTTTTCATGAAAGAATTGCCCCATTTACATCTGTTATTGGTAGGTGGCATTCTGTTTACCTTCTTTCTGGTTCTCATTGACTTTGGTTAGTCCAATTATACAATGTGGAATATTTGAGGGTTTTAAAACTCTGTCGTTCTATCACTTAGTTTTAGTTGTTTTTTGGTTACAAGTTTTAGATGAACTCAAGCAATTAGTTCTAGTACTGTATGACTTAAGATGTTTCTGGACAAATATAAACAAGTTGCATAATTTAGATTTGGAACATAACCCTCTTTTCAGAATTATTGTAATTGCATTGTCCGATCCCATTAGATGTCATTCATGTTCCTAACTGTGAAATGTAAAAGCAGGCTCGTTATTAAGTTCAGTAAATATCTGTTTTTGGGTGACGGGCGAGGCATCTATGACTGAGGCACAAAAACAAAGTTCCAAGTGGATGACCTCCTTAATTTTAATTTCACAGGATGGGAATGGACAGTTTCCAATTGTGGGTTTATATGTCGAGCATTTCAGATATTACTAATAACTAGGTTGCATAACTAAAAATATGTTTATAATTTATTTATTGATGCTTGTTTGGAACTCAATAAAAAAATTTAAGAAATACTTTTTACTTGTGGCAGTCAATTGCATGTACTGGGAGCAAAGATTTCCAAAATTGTTGACCATCGAGCAGCTTCAGGACATAATGAGTAAAAAAAGATGCCCACTTGTTGGTATTGCTGATATAACTTGTGATGTAGGAGGATCCATCGAGTTTGTTAACCAAACTACAACTATTGACTCTCCTTTCTTTAGGTAATGAATATGTCAGAATTTCATTTTAAATATGTGAACCAACTTTTGTAAAGTGTTCTTGACAATTGAAAATTTCACCTTTTCATTCATCATAGTTCATCCTGGTTTTCAAATTTTACAACTCTGCTCATGATGATCAAGGAGATTGTTGGAGCTCCACCAGAGTTGCTCTAGTTGGTAGTCATATGTGCAAGGGCTAACATCTTCTTGATTAAGTGAATCTTCTATGACTTATGCAGATAAAATCTAATCTACAGTACAGTTGGGAAGTAAGATGGGTCCTTCCACGCCATTTTCACTTCTCTTTTTTTTTTTTAAAAAAAAAAATAGATGATATGTTCTTGTCAATCTGGTCGTGAAATACTTGAGGGTAGTCGCCTAAACAACGTTTGCCCAAACCCCAAGAAAGCTGTTGAACAAAGTGGAAGAGGAACTGACTTTGAACAATACTGAAATCTATAAGTTTGATTGGCTCCATTTTAATGTTCTTGGTGGAGAGCAAACTAATTTTTGTGCATTTAATTGCATTTGAACTTCTAGTAGCAGCACATAATTTGAAGAGTAATTTTCCTTGGCTCAATTTTAATACCAACCAAGAAATTTACCTGAAGGTGCTTGTGGCCAATTTCCATTTTGACTGATGATACCTTTTGTAGGCTAATAAGGGACACCACTAGGAAACACAAACATAACCTTCGGCTAAGGTTGCTTAGTCCATTTTTAAATAAATATAGAACAGTAAAACTTAAATTCAAACAAAAGACCTAAATCCATTCCATGAGTCTAGGATCTACCGAAGGAAAGCCTTGAACTTTCCAGAATTATTTTGTCATTTGTTCCTCAGTAATCCAAATAGATGTACTAATGAGAAAGGAGGAACTTCAGACACTTTATACAGTATGCCTGTCAATGAAAATATCTGAAAAACATTACTGTGCGAAACAACTGAATAGTGCTAAAAGATCTTCTTTCCTAAAACACCAAACAAAGAACTAATCTCTGAATATTCTAGGACTGTGTAGCCACCCAAAATGCCAACCACGGGGATGCAGGGCTCTAAAGCTGTGCGGGAAAAATATTGTAAACCAAATATGCAAACATTCTCTAAGCACCTTAAGGTCCTGGATTTCATATTCCAAGAACAAGAGGATGGACAAACTGATTGGAAATGGAGTTACTTATCTGTCAAATGTCAATAAATGCTCATCCTGTAATTATCCTCCATTTACTGTGACATATATACAGTATACTATCTATCGTGTAAACTCATGTATATCCTCAATATTCATGTTTTATGCTGAGGTATGATGTGCTTGGACTAGTTGACTATCTACCTGTAATTGAGCTAAGAAGATCTATGCATAATCTGAAACTTTATGTTTGCAGATATGACCCATGGACGAATTCTTACCATTATGATATGGAAGGTAAAGGCGTGATATGCTCAGCAGTTGACATTCTTCCAACTGAGTTTGCGAAAGAGGTATTCTGCTTATAAGAATTTCTCTCTCTTTCTGTCTCCACCTAAATGTCCGAGGCCATACAATCTAGTTTCACTTTTTACAAATTACAAGACATGAGAATTTTCCCTTATCTTCTTGTAACACCTACAATTTGTTTTTCTTTAAAGGCTTCGCAACATTTTGGAAACATTCTATCACAATTTATTGAGCATTTGGCATCCATAAAAGATATAGCAGAATTGCCTCCTCACTTGAAACAAGCTTGTATTGTTCACAAGGGAGCACTGACACCCCTGTATGAGTACATTCCTCGTATGAGGGAATCTAGTTCAGAGTAAGCGTCTGGTTCCTTGTCCTCTTGAGTTTGTTTGTCCACTACTTGGAATGGACTTAAGGCGTCGAATTACTGTGTAATGGGGTTATGCACACATTGCTTTATTTACACCTTGCAAATTATCTTTTGAATGACTTTGTTTTCTTCTTTTTTCCATTTTGCAGAGAATTATCAGAAAATCTTCCAGACTCCCATCCTAATAAGAAAAAACACTCACTGTTGGTGAGTTCCTTTCATCAAATATTTGTTTTTTTGCTTGTCTAATTCTTGTAAGCTGTTGTTCCCCACATGGGCTGCACGACATAGGTCTCATTGGATCTTGTAAACTTTGCCTCCATATAGAAGTGTTTCACTGTAAGCTCAGCTCATTACAGCTGCCGTTGTTTCCTCTGATCTTAAAATTCATGGCCGTGATGTTAGGATGATAACTGTTCCTTGAATGATGAATTGATATTTACAAAGTGAATGCTACTTTTTCTACTGAGTTCTTTTTGAAATTCCGGCAGGTATCTTTGAGTGGTCATCTATTTGATGACTTCTTGATAAATGAGGCTTTGGATATAATAGAAGCTGCTGGTGGCTCTTTCCGCTTGGTCAGATGTCAAGTTGGACAAAGTACTGATGTCATGTCCTACTCAGAGCTTGAGGTATGTCACTTGTTTGTTTTGGTATTTTTGTTAGCCACCAGTCAGTGACTTAATGATTGGCCATTCTAATTATTTGTTTGGATTTCCTTTTACACTTTTGGCAGGTTGGAGCAGATGATCGCTCAGTATTGGACAAAATTATTGATACATTAACTTCTCTAGCCAATAAGAGGGAAATAATGGGATTGTCGAGAAAGAACCGAACAAGATCGCTCTGACACTTGGTAAGATCCAGGAGAACGGTGCAATTAGTGAAGATGAAGCAAAGAAGAAAACAGCAGTTTTAATTCTTGGAGCAGGCAGAGTATGTAGACCTGCCGCTGAGCTTTTAGCATCAGCAAAAAGCCGTTCCTCCTTTTCTTCACTTGAAAATTGCTCAGAATTTGATTTTGATGATTTGGATGACATCAAAGTCATTGTTGCATCATTCTACCAGAAGGATGCTGAAGAGGTTAGTTCGAAAAAAGAAACTGTTCTTTTAATTCTGCCTTGTGTCGGCTCTTGTCTTCTGTAGCTCAGCATCTTAGCCGTTTAAGT
The DNA here is from genome assembly GCA_021018815.1 of Talinum fruticosum. Taxonomy (NCBI): domain Eukaryota; kingdom Viridiplantae; phylum Streptophyta; class Magnoliopsida; order Caryophyllales; family Talinaceae; genus Talinum; species Talinum fruticosum. The sequence continues at coordinate 3,294,398 of JAITYX010000048.1, forward strand.
TTCCAAAACAAATCAATATCAAAAGCACAATCAAGTCCCTGGGTGTTTTTTTGGGGGGGTTCATCTAAACTGCCTTGCTGCTGAATTGGAGATAGGCTGTTTCCAGTGGACACTAGTCAGTTGTCATTCAAGTTTCCAGGCTCAAAATATATTCCCCTCTTAGTGACCTCCCCCAACCATCCTCCTAGGGGTTCTCTTGGTTGAATTTTCTGACACTCTGTCATGAACCTGCGTCCTTTCACCATAAAAACTACTTTTCCTCTAGAAATAGACATTCAGCCTAAAATTTTGCATTTGGAAAATGTTGTTTGCAGATTGTCCAAGGTATTCCAAATGCAATTGCAGTACAGCTTGATGTGTCAGATCATGGAAGTCTTTGCAAATATGTTTCTCAGGTAATACTTTCTGAACAATGTCAAAAGAAAATAGAATGTTGTCAAATGACCATGTTTTTTAAGGCCGATAACTCGCCTAGCCTACTTTATTACAAGGCTTGGTCTGGGAGTTAAAGAGCAATGCAGGTGAAAAATGCACTTGATCTAAGCTTAGGTATAGCTTGTGTAGACCCTCCCCAAAAAAACCAAAGAAAAAAAGACAATATTCCTGGTGTGATGTCGTTGGGGACATCAACAACCTTCTAGCTTCTTATAGGTAAGGCTATATATATCTTGATATTCACACTGGGTTGGTTGTTGACATTGTTGTGATAATATGTGCCTTTGAAAGGCTTCCATGGGTAGATGTTATGACATACCCATGGTCAGTTGTTTTGTTTTTGTGTGCCAAAGGCTGCTTTCATTGTGACTTTTATGCTCTACCTCTAGCTACCATTCTATCTTTGGAGGTTTGAAATTGTGATCTTAGGGGATGACAGTTATTTCTTTGTGAATGCAGGCTGAAGTTGTTATAAGCTTACTACCCCCTAGTTGCCATGCTATCGTCGCCAACACCTGTATTGAGGTACCTTTTACAACTCCACTGTTTGGTTCATGACTTGTCCAGTTAATCAACTCTTTGTTCTGATCATTAGCTCTTCCCTGTGTGCATTCTTAAGGGAAACTGTGATGTCCTAATAACCAATGACTCAAGGACATGATTGGAATATAGATTTTATTAGCCAACTAATTGCAAGGAAAAAACAATGAAACTCGCACCCTATCTTCAGTTTTAGTAGAATGTTGACTTCAGAAGGGCTAATGAATCCTCTGAGGTATGCTTTTTGGCTATTTTGTAGATCTTGTTCCAACTAATAGTAGTATCAGCATATGTTTTGAGATCAGCTTATTCTTTAAGTTCCCACTGGTTGCCAAGGACTTTTCCCGATTTTGACTAACTGATGTTTAGGACCAGTCCTCTGTAATTATCATGACAATTCATGTTAACAAAGTTCATATCTTGGAGCAAAAACTGAGAACCTCTACCCAGAAGGGAAAGGGGAACGTTTTTGGGCCATCTTACTCATTGTTTTCCATGATTTTGTTCATATAGGCACTTCCTTGCTTTTGTTTTCTCGAAATTTTTGTTTGTATCAGAATTGCTGTAGTCTGATTGTTCGCTCATGGCTGGAATAAATAACATGATACTTTAATGCATAACTAGCCAAGTATGCATATATACTGTCTTGAATAGATAGGTTATAAATAGCTTACATAGGGTATTTAGCCCTGTGTTCATGTTTGAAACCAATCTGCTCTTAGTAGCAATCACAACCTGCTGAAGGAATTTTTATATTATTTGAGAATCATGAATTCATTGTGGCTACAATTTCAGTTGAATGTGCACATAATCATATGCATATGAACTATGTTGTCTTTTATGCAGTTAAAGAAGCATCTTGTTACCGCTAGCTATGTTGATGATTCCTTGTTAAAGCTGGATGAAAGGGCAAGAGATGCTGGCATAACAGTTCTTGGTGAGATGGGTCTGGATCCTGGAATAGGTAAGTTTATCATAGGCTTGTTCCTGCTCTTATTGCTGGAATGTGACCACACATGGAACAATTCGCAGCAATTGCTTATCTGCCCCACCCCAACCCCCACCCCCCAAAAATAAAAATCAAATGGACCAAACAGGAAGGCAAACAAAAATTAAGGAACTAAACTCAAAACATTTGCAATTCTGTATGTAAATTTTCGATTTCTTCAGAGTTTATCACCTGGGTTGATGTTATATAACTGTAGTTTGAAATGACCAATTACTTGACTCGTCAGTAATGATTCTTAATTGACCTCATGAAACTCAGGCCATTTGTGATTCTTCTCTCAACCCATCTAGTTCTCGTTTAATATTGTTCAGCCATTTCTGAGCTTCTCAACTTCTCGGGGTGTAAATTATCAAAGCCATATTCGGAAAAATAATTGTTTTGATGATGCAGATCATATGATGGCAACGAAAATGATCAACCAAGCACATGCCAAAGGGGGAAAGTTCTCTCTTTTACTTCTTACTGTGGAGGTCTTCCGTCTCCTGCAGCAGCAAACAATCCCTTGGCTTATAAATTCAGGTATCTTTTCTGTATTTCTCAGCTCTATCGGCAATGGGGCATGTTTCTTGATATGCTGAATGCAAATCATGGAGAGTAAGAAAGAATCAATGCAATATTTCAATTTAAAAGGATTGGTGAAGGGAATCCTGTGTCTACTCGTGTGGAATGTAGTTCCTTAACCAGTGTGATAGACATTTGGACTTTGATTAGACTCCACGAAAGGGTTGCTTGGGTCGGGATAATTTAGAATGGTTTTGATCAGGTATGGTTGGTCACTTGGGTCTGGGTTTATAAGCGGGGCTGCTGTTGATTTGTCCCATGTCTGACGACTTTCCTCTGTCTTTTCATGCTTCCAGTTGGAACCCTGCCGGGGCTCTGAGAGCTGGGCGGAATCCTGCTACATATAAATCTCAAGGAGAAGTAATAAACATTAGTGGTAAGCTCCTGCGAACTCTATTTGACTAGATATATTTGGCAAGATATGCCCCCTTAAACATCCCCCCACCACCCCCCAAAAAAAAAAGGAAAAAGGAAAGCATGCATAGAGGAATTTATAACTACCAAACTCAGCCATTACCCTTGAGCGGCACTCCCATCTAGGCACCATTTTATTTCTTTGGGCCTGGGGGCGAGAGGGATGTATGCATCCTTACCCATACAATTGAATTGCAAAAAGACTGTTTCTATTGGACCCGAGATTGAAGCATATTCACTGACTACTGCTCCTCAAGGCCCATAAGGCCATTGCGAAGAAGTGAAATATATGCTTAAGTCCATTGCAATACAAAGCTGAAAAAATTGCTATAATGATCCATTCAATTCCCTGGAAAATGAAATTAAATTATGCTATGAATGTTACTCTTAAATATCAATTCAATTCATCCAGGAGTACTATAATTGTCTGAGACTGCATGATCTTACTCTTGTAGGGGACAGCCTTTATGATTCAGCTGTGAGGTTTCGGCTGCCCGACTTTCCAGCTTTTGCATTAGAAGTCCTGCCAAACCGTAATTCTCTGGTGTATGGTGACATCTACAAAATCAGTGATGAAGCATCCACAATCTTCAGAGGAACACTCCGCTATGAAGGCATGACAGTTTTACTTTCTATAATTCATTACCTAACAGTCACCCATTATTAATTTGCACAACTAGCAAGTCATAGTTGAGACTGATAATATTACACTCCTGTTGAAATCTGTGTAGGTTTTAGCGAAATAATGGGGACTTTAGCAAGAATTGGTTTCTTTGATGCTGAACCACATGCACTTCTTACAAGTCCTGTGAGACCTACTTTTGAGACTTTCACGTGTATGCTTCTTGGTATTGCCAGCAAATTATCAGGCTCCATGGAGGGAGAAATGGATATTGCAGAAAGGATCATGTCACTTGGACACTGCAAACAACAGGAAACTGCCGTAAAGACAGCAAGGACAATAATGTGAGGAGTGATTCCTAATCTCAAATTTGTGGGAAATTTGCTTTTCTTCTAATGTAACTTAGTCTTGAGCATGACTTAAATCAGTCTTTAATGTATTTGTTTGTTTTGTCTTTTTTGGTTGTTTAGGTTCCTGGGATTTCATGAGAAAACATCTATACCTGCAAAATGCCAGACTGCATTTGATGTCACCTGTCTCCTCATGGAAGAAAGGCTTAGTTATTCTGGCACAGAACAGGTGCTTTGTATTTCCTTGCCCCTTTTCTCCATGATGTACTATATTACCCATTCTGAGAAACAGCCCCAAAATGTCACAACTGTATTTGAACTAGAACTCAAATTAACCTGAACAAAACCAAATAGTTTGTGAATTTGTTTGACTAATATTGGCTGCATTTTCTTGGAAAGATTAGGGCAACCCAGCAATGGACCTAACCTGAGGTAAATTTGAAATGGCCTGACCAGAACCATATTGAAGCTGAAATATTCCGTCAACCCATTTTTACCTAATCTAAAGTTAACCAGATCATGAAATGACAAACTTCCCATGGTGATCAGGATATGGTCCTTCTGTATCACGAAATCGAGGTAGAGTTTGCAGAAACTCATGCAAAGGAGAAACAGCAAGCAACCTTGTTGGAATTTGGAAAGACGGAGAAGGGGAAAACGACTTCTGCCATGGCACTGACAGTTGGAATTCCTGCAGCGATTGGAGCTATTGTAATCTTTTGCTTCTCTCGTTCTTCCTTCAGTTTCTAGCATTTGCTTGAGTAATTCTAGTGCTGACTTTCTTCTTCTTCCTGCAAACTTACAGCTCTTGCTTGCAAACAAGATCAAGTCAAGGGGATCTTGAGACCTGTTGAACCTGAAGTATATGCTCCAGGTAATTTAAAACTTGGTCTGATAACATCAGGAAGGTAAAATATTAACATTGAATAGACTAAGAAACAACCTTCCTGGTAAGATGCTAATATTGGATATGCTAGCTTAAACTCTCCAACATGGTTATGTATCCAAGCATTAAATTCATCCATTTTTTGCAATTCTACATGTTTTTGGTCTAACATAAACTATCAAGTGTTCATATTCCTCTCGAAATGTAAAGTATATGACATGGGTACCTGCAGTTTATTTGGGAATTGGCACGTAAAGATTAATAGTTGGAAATAGTAGCCATATGCTATTGCTTTGATTTTCATCAAGAGTATAAAATAAATTGGAATCATCATCTAATTTTGTGCATGCAAATGACATTTCCCGAGTCCCTTCCCTGTACACCATCTTACTCCCCTCCCGAACAATCTTTTGACAAAATGAACATTGAAGAAACAAGAATCCAATTAACAAAGCTGGACTCAAGCATGCTCTTTATGAACTTGTACTTTCTTTGAGTCGTGCCATTTTTGTATAACTATGTACAGAGAGTTGAAGCCTGATTAACAATTTCTATTGCTTGCAGCACTTGATATCATACAAGCATATGGGATCAACTTGTTGGAGAAGATGGAATAAGAGCACTGAAGCTTATTTGTCATCAGTTTTTACCTAGCCGGGTTTGTCAGATTCTACTGTCATGTGAAATCAGTTCTTCAAAGCCATGATTTCACTGTCTCGAGTGTTGATCCACTGCCCTGGTCACTGAAATAAAAGATTGAGAAACAAAGAAACAACTGCTTACCAGATATTTCTGTATATCTCTGTATATATGACCTCACTGATAGTACTGTATTTGACCTGGCGAAATGAGTAGTTTGAGGCATGGTGGTGACTTTATACCAAGAGCAAAATGAAATATATTAATCTTTTACTTCGAGTTTTTCCTAACCATTCCAACATGTTTAAGTACAAAAGTTAAGCAGGATGGGCTGTGTCTTAACGTTGGTAAATTTCGGATGAATTGGCATGTCTAAATTTAAAATTAGGTCAGGTTCAGAATACCCGGATTTGCTAAAATCTAAAATTAAAGTAAATTATGTTGGGTTTAAGCTGTTTACGTCTGCACAATTTGGAGAAATTGGTTATTGTGTAGACTCGAATTGTTGTAATCCAGCACAAGAAAGTAATCATGAATCTCATTCAACTTTATTCCATAACTCATGCATTGCCTCAAACTGCACAAAATGACGGACTATATCCACCTTTTTAGTACTTTTACCTTAAAAATTCCTTACTTTTAAGGGTGAGATTTCTTGATATAACTTTTATTGGTGTTTTTCTGAAACCTTAAAATCGAAGAGACCAAATGAAAAATCATATAGAATGTCTTAACTGAGCCACTATAGGGGATTTTTTTTTTTTGAGGGGGCCGGAGGGGGGTTGTTTCTAGTTTTCAGTTCTCCTAAGAGTTTTGAAAAAGAGATCAACAGAGTAGCCCTAAAATAAGCATGCTAGAAGAATTTCTAGTCATATTTGCAATTTTCCAAAAAGGTGTAGATAGAAGAAATCAATGTAAACAAATGAGACCAAAGAAAATAATCTATATTTTTCTTTCTCATTTTCTCATCATAACTGCGTGCAAAATCCCATTTGCAGGTTTCTTTTAGATATAAATAACAATGCTGGCACAGCTGCAATTTTTCCAATAGGCCGCGCCGAAATCCTACAAGGTTATATAGCTCAAATAGGCTCTCCTTTCCTTTCAGCCTTCCACCAACCCATTTGGAGGGAGAAAAATGAACTCTAACTCTGTCTGGGTGGTAAATCAGTGGACTAAAACTGCAAAAAATCAAGGATGAGAAGAAATCCAAGAGAATAGTTGCTGCTCCACCTCCTTCCAGTTGTGAACTTTAATCACCAAGGGGTGCTGAGTACTCGATCCCGTCTTACACCATGGATATGAGTTCTCGTAATCAAAGAGTAACACTTTAATGCCAACCTCAGCACACTCTAGAGCGTATCTCGGGTTGTCATCAATCAACACCTTTGCCCCCATTGACCTGGTTAAGATAAACATTGCCAAAACACGACTGCTTAACTGAAAATAGTCCAGAATATAAATCTCAAATCATAGGGTCGCAGACATAAGGAATGAAAGGATCAAGAAAATATGACAAACTAAGCAGGAAGGGACTACTGGACTAGGCAAAATTAACCCACACCCGATTATAAGGCAACCAGAATTTGGCCTGAACCAGAGTCAGCTGTCTGCCCAGCCTAAGATGAAGTATTGACTGACTGCACTGCATTTTGGTTGCCTTAACAAGCTTATAGGACAAACCAACGACAAAGACAAATATGATCCAAACTCAAAGACACCTAACGCGAACCTGACCCGACATGGAATTTGCAACAAGCTATTCTGTCTTAGCTCTCACTCGAACTACTTGTTCGCTAGGTGTTACAGTGCTCGACATGATTTTAAATTTGATATACAACTCATCATGAGAATTCGTAAACCAGAGCAAATTAGAAATTTGAGCTTCAAAACCGAAGAATACCTGCAAATCTCTGATTTAGGTCTGGATTCTCCATCTAAAGCAAAGTGGTTACCGAAGTGAATTTCCTCAAAAAGTCCTGGATAATGCTTCTCGATCCACTGAATTGTGTGATCTTTAATGACATTTTGACGGGATCTAACATCATACAAAATCTTAACTAAGAAAGGTGCAAATTCCAGCTGATATCTCAAAGGAATAAGGTCTATCAAAGACATACGTGACAACAGACAGGTTGCAATGTCTTGCAAGTTTCTTAAGGGTCTTTTGAGCCCCAGGGATAGGGTGAATCCCATTCTTGAAATAAGATGTTTTGAAGAACTCATGAACGCGGATATCAGCTGCAAATAAGAAGCATAATTGTGTCAACCACCCTGTTCTGACTATATTTTCTAAGTATAGGTATACAATTGAGGTAAGGAGTTATCTGAAGTTTTATCTCAAATCTAACATATTGTACAAAATAGAAAACTAATTCTTGCTACTCATGGAGAACTTGATTAATAGCCCATTAATTAATTTAAGAGTCACATGAAATCCCATGTGGAGAATAAATGTTGCGCTGGTGTAGACATGCCATGATTTCAAGATAATGTTCAATAAGAATTTCAAAAGGAGGTGCTTCAGATACAGAAAAATCATGCATGCATAAAACGCAAATGACATCACAGTTACCTTATCTAGGTACAGAAAGAATGTACAATATAACCAGGACAAGAGATGATTATATTTTCAATAAAAAAATTAAAAAAAAGAGATGACTATATGACACCCCTTCCCTTCTCCCTTCACCCTCCCCCCCAAACAGCTCCCACCCAAAAAAGGAGGAAATTATTGTACATTTTCAATCCATGTAATAATCCTAATTCACTTTTACAATTGAAAGTAGGTCCTCAAACAACAATATAACCAGATAAGACTACATAAAATGCAAAAAGGACTCAAGCATTTTTATGGAAGAAAGTTAATGATGAGTCACATAGCCTTGTTAGCCAAGTTAGAGGCATATTGATATTGTAGCTAATGCAGCCCAAGACGACATAAGAAGCTCCAATTCTAATCACAGCTCTCATTCTAAACTGTGCAGCTACAACCTTTGTGTGGTTTGTGGAGAAGTATCTCATTCCGCCACAGATACCAAATTACTTTAAAAAGGTAAGATACAACCTAGCAAACTTAATAGAAGAAGCTTCCTAAACCCTGGATGAATAATCATTGCCATGAACATATATTACACGACTAAGGTTCTATAGAAACTAAAGGTTCACTAAAGTGGCATTTTAAAACATACTAAATGCAGACTGTGCAGTTTGATCAATTCAGTGATTTCTATCCCAACTCACCCAGACCTTCCAAATAGGAGCACAAACTTGCTTTTACCTTCACATTGAAAGAGAGAATTGGATGATTTCAATGAAGACTTGCAGCTTGTTTGTTCAAGAAGATCTCAGACAAGTGCCATAACAATGGGTTGAACTAGTCCTGAGACCCAGAACTTAGATACATCTATGAACCATTACGCAATACTCATCAATAAACTACCCCTTACCTAGCATTCATCTTGTTAATCAGCTAATCACATATCAAAATACTTACGGCGGCTCTATCTTTTCTCTTTTGCAAGCCCACTCTCCCCGTTATCTTCTACCACCTTCCCTAATTGCCATCCTAACAAACACAAGTTCCAACAGCAGAAAGGATGCTCCTATGAATCTCACACAGCAGTCTGAATGTGATTCCATCTCTTACATATAAATCATCTTTCCCATATAGTAATAGCAACAGGGCCAACTTTGGCTTTCTGATCATTGTTGTTCACATTTCAACATTGAAATCAATATTTCTTTATTGGTTTTCTATTAGGAACATCACATACTTCGTGGAAACCATTTTTGTTCAATGTCAAGAAAGGGACGAAGAGTCCTGAGCAATCAATTTCAAAAGACGCCTATTGAGTAGGCAAGGGACCCAAAGCAAGCACTTATAAATGCAATTATAACAATAAACAACATAATCATATTCAACTGCCACATCTGAGATGAATAGTGTCTTACCATTAACCAACCGATACCGGAAAAACAGCTGATTTCAAGAAATTTACATTCACATGAAAAAATTTAAGCAGTTTTTAAAGGTCAAGCCATTATCTCATACATCAAAAAGTATATGAGATGATTGACCAAACAGTTCCAGCAACAACATGTAGGTAGCCAAATAGGATGAGAGAGGGTGCTCGTACCTTCATCACGGGAACACTTCCATATCTGTACATAAGTAAAACAAACATCAGACAATTGAAAAAGTAGCTGAATGACATACTCAACGAAAGAAGCACACATGTGCAAGTGCACCCAGAGAGAGGGAGGGGAGATGATGAAAGGGCCAATCATATGAAAGTATAAGTAGAGAAATAATAGATTGCTTACGGAATTTCCTCTCAAAGATCAAATTGCACGTAAAACATTCTACAACCAATATTACAAAAGCAAGTACATAATAACACTACACAATCTATCTGAGCCAAAAGGGGGGAAGAGCTTGAACAACAGTTCAACTATATAAAATAAAAACCTAATAATTGATCACAAGTCAAGATGTTTCATTCTGACTGAAGGACACATTTCTAATCTCTAAAAGAACCTTCTCCACCTATTCACAAGGCACAAAGCCATGCAATTCTAGCTAAATTTCCAGAAGAAATGGGGATAGTTTTAGAAACGTCAGAGCAGCAATGCAAGGATGATTTTGTACATTATTCACAGATAGGACAAACTAGGACAAACACAAAGCAAAAAAGCAACAAGGAGAAACTGAAGGCCTTGGTATGTACCTTAAAAAATTCGTACACGTGATACTCTGATACTGAATGATTTGATGAATAACGATCAGCAATGAAACGGTTCAAAGCAGAGACAAAGTTTCCGAGGACTGCGAAGCAGAAAAGCACACACCATCAGAAGCATGAATAGCTATACTCACTATTCAGGATTTCACCACAACTTTCAAGCTCCAAATTCAGAAGCCCCAGTTTAACCAACATCCTCGCATTACAATATGTTGACTCTGTATTATCACAACAGGATCACACAAGGCAAGCAGCCATGAATTTGAATAAGCCTCATAGGTCAGATGTCAGAATTCATATTCCACCAAAAATACTTCTGATCATAATTTGAAATGACACCAACATAAACTAACAGTAATTTCACAGAACCAATAGAAAGAACTGGAGCAGGATAAGGTTCACAAAGTATGAGACTTGACTAGAAAATGCCTCCTACTCACATTTGTCAATCTCCTTCCACCTAAAAACAAAAGATCAAGAAAAAACCCAATAGATTCTTCATTAAGAATAATCAAATGCAAGATTGCAACTTCGGTGAAGTTAGTAAACCTGGGCACTGAGTTACTGACAATTCCACTAGGCCAAAAATTTATCTTTTAGGGCAATGTAAATCAACCCAGAAACAAAATAGATATCACAAAACCAACAGTATCTCCATTAAAAAAATAAAAAAAAAACTAGTTCGCGGAATTAGGATTGAAATGGGGAATCAGAGGAAGAGTAATATACCCTCATCAACATCAACAGCAACAACAATCTTCTCAGGCAATGAATTCCCACCAGAGAAACCAGTAGTAGAACCTCCTCGTTGACAAACCCTATTATGTTCATCGGCAAACCCCACTCTTTTCTCCTCTTGCTGCAGCCCCATTTCCGAAAGGGGTTGCTGGGACAGAGCAAATGCCCGCGTTTTGTAAAAGCCACCAACATCTTCACCACCACTCTCTCTCCTCCTCCTCACATCAGAGTTTTTCTCCCGAAAATCAGCACAGCTCCTCACACTAAGTGCAGTACCAGCCACATTGATCCTACAAGAGCTTGGAGAACAGGTGCTTGTAGAGAATTTCTTTGGGAAAAAGGGAAGTGGGTCATTGTTCAAAAGCCCGGGCAATCCCTTGCCTACTATTGACGCCATTGATTGCAAGTTTTGCTTCTTTATCATCACTAATCAATCACATCCCTTTCCCTCTTTCCCGCACCCCTCCCCTCTCTACAACAAACTCACAAAATCTCTGATACCCAGATGAAAATTTCGGGTCATAAGCATTAAAAATAACATAAACAAAAGAATTCTTGCAAGAATTGCAAGATTTAATAACCCGAAAAGGAACAAGAGATAGCAGGAAAAAAAAGAAAAAACAGAAAAAAAGACAGACTACCCAACTGGGTATTGCGTCTGGGGAAAATATGAGAGATCAAAGGGGAATTTGATGACTTAGAGAATCAAATCGATGAAAGGTGGAGAGAATCGTTGAAGGAATTCAATGATACCGACAATAGATATCCGCCAAAAGCGGCAATGGTGGCTTTGGGTAGTGGGCAACTTTAGGTAGTCTAGGAATGGCTGAAACGGGAGAACCCTCCGCTCCTCCGCTCGACTCCCTCGCTCTCTCTCTCTCTCTATCTCCCCCCAACCTTATAAAAACAAGCGCCCCTCGGCTAGGCTGCCATCATTATAATTTTAGTTCAATTTTTTGATATTTTTCACAGGAATTTGTTTGATATTTTACCCTTTCCATACTCTAGCCTCTAGGGCTTACCTCACTCTCAGTAAAATAACACTCCGAGCGTGCAAAATCTTTCAACAAAATTTGACAAAAGAAAATTAGTATCCAACGGAACAAAGTATTCTATTCGATTTAGGAGACTAAATATATTTTTAATTTTAATTATTTTTATTTATATCAAAAGTGATAATCCTAGTAGAATTAGGTTATGAGGTATCTTACATCTATAAATAATTATTTGACATCTTAAAAATAAATCAAGTATGAGAACAATTATTTTTCACCTCTAAAAGTTCCTCCACTATCTCAAAATTATTCAAACAATTTAAATTATATGTTTTTTTAGTGTTGGATTATACAATAATAAAGTCAAGGATGCACTTATAACGATTGTCGCTATACGACAGTCACCATAAGATGCATTAATCTATACTCGTACATGTGTATCACAATAATCACAACTGTTCATTTTTTTCTTTTAATTAAATTAAAAATAAATTTTAAAAATGAATGATGGCCAAACCGAGAGGGTTAACCAAATTCAAGGAATTCCCGACGAATAATTATTACAAACTTTAGGCGTATGAATTATTATTATTATTATTATTATTATTATTATTATTATTATTATTATTATTATTATTATTATTATTCCTTGAATTATCACAAGGCATAATTTATTTAATCATTCATTTATTTATTTCTTTTTCAAGCGTCACTATCATCATCGAGTCCCGCAACACATAATATGGTTACTTGCACAAGTATATAATACACATGATAATGAGGAATGAAAGTGTGAATTGAGATGCACGCGCTTATTAATATTTATTAATCTTTGTTGATGTATTGGATTAAGGTCGGAGCATTACAATCTTCCCCCTTAAAATAAGTTTCATCCCCGAAACTTACAAGTAAGACAAGACGATGTTACCTTAAAATAGGTGAAGGTATTTCTTTTCATGTCCTCCTCGGTTTCCCAAGTGGCTTCCGTAGAAGTATGGTTTGCCCACAATACCTTGACTAATGGGATGGCCTTATTGCGGAGTTGTTTGATTCTCCGGTCCATTATCCGTATGGGTTGTTCTTCGTAGGCTAAATTTTGGCGACCATAATAGGTTCGGGCTCTATGATGTGGCTTGGATCGGATATATATTTCCGAAGTTGATATATATGAAACACGTTATGCACGTGTTCAAGATTGGAAGGCAATGCTAGTTTGTAAGCCATAGAGTTCGGTTTCTTTACGATCTCGTAAGGTCCGATGTATCTAGGGTTTAATTTCCCTTTAATGTCGAACCTCTTTATACACCTTTTGTTAGGGAAATTCTTAGGAACACCATGTCTCCTTCTTGGAACTCCAAGGGTTTTCTTCGTTGCCCGGCATAACTCTTTTATTTGCTTTGAGTTTCCCCGATACGCTGTTGTATCATCCTAATCCTTTCGGTGGTATCTTGTATCATTTCTAGCCCCATAATGAGCGTTTCGTCAAGGTCGTTCCAACATAAAGGAGTTATGCACCTCCTCCTATAAAGTGCCTCAAATGGAGCCATCTTGATTGTAACAACCCGACCCTAAATCACATTATTTGTTTTATTAATTATAATATTTATATAAGCGAGCGCGTGCACTTCAATTCGATATTTTGTATTTACATTATTCTTATACATGTGTTATGCAGCTAAGGCGACGAAGTGGCCCTAATAAAAATCTCATAATAAGATTATAATTTGTGAACATCATTATTAAAATAAAATTAAAAGTAACAATAAAAGAAAACAAAATAAATAAATAAATAAATAAATAATAAAATCAAAATAATAAAATAAACACAACTAGATTTTTTAAGGAAAAATCCGGAAACGGATTTTTCCGGAGTTAAAAAAGAAAAAATTTTAAACCGAGATAAATGAAATCGGGACTCGGTCGTTCGTCCTTCCATCTCGCTTCTCCCGCTTCCTCTCGCTTCCTCCTGCCCTCCTCTGCCTCTTCCTCCGCGTCCGTACTGCTACTTCGGCCACCAGCACGACCGACACCGGCCGGACGACCGGCGCCGACAATCTGTTTCCCTCTCTCTCTCTCCGTCGCGGCTCGTGCTCTTCTCGCTCTCGCGGGGCCTTGCTTCCCTGCTGCTCGGCTTCCCTTCGCTGCCGCTGCCGCTGTCTTCTCTCGGTCACCAAACGCCACCAACGCCGGCCAGCAGCCGGCGTCGGCGTCGTTAGGAGACGCCTGGCGTCTCTCGTCTCGTTACCTCCCTCTCTCGCTGCCACGTTCCGCTGCCCTGCACCGCGGTTCCTCTGCCGCGGCCACCTAGCAGCCAACCCCAGCAGCAGCAGCCGCCGGAGCAATCGCGGGCCTTGCCCGATAGCCGCCGATACAGCCACCGCGCCACCACCCCTGTTCGCCCTTCTTGAATCCTCCTCTCCGAATTTGAAGGTAAAATACTAAACCCTAAATTATCAAGTTCCTTATTTATTTAAGCAGTTGTAATTGTTAATTGAAGTATGTGATTCAGAAATATGTTGTTGAGTGAATTTAAAGATTAATTTGGGGAAAATTTGAATTGGTGTGGAGGATTTAGGTTTGGTATTTTGATGAATTGGTTGTGCAAACGTGAATGAATGTGACTCCTTTTGGGAAATTATGAACTAGTGAATGAGATTAAGGTTGTTTTATTATCGAATTGAACAATTTGGTGGAATTGTTACATTTTGAAAATCGTTATATTGAGCAAACAAAGGGGAATGCGTACGTAGAAGTTGAAATTCGATAATGTGCAAGTGTACAGGCATGGAAAATAATTGAGCATTAAGCATAACTAATGGTGGTTGTGAATGTGAAGCTTGTCGGGAGAACAACGCTTATGACCTTAAAATGGTGTATGCATGAGTTTGAGCAATTTAGTAGATTATGGAACCTTCCTAGGAAAGGCAGTTGATGGGTTAACTGATTACTTAACTATGGGTTTCAAATGTAATAAAGGGAGAAGTAAGGAGTAAACTAGAAATAAGTACTTGAATATATATATATATATATATATATATATATATACCATTTTCAATCCAAGTAACTAATGAATTGAATTACATAGATGTCATCAACTTCTTTAATATGCGTTGTAGTCGGTGTTCAAAATGGAATTAATGCGGTAAAGTTATGTACCAAAACGTAGTTTAACCGATTACGTAATAAATGCAGAAAATGAAATAATTGTCAATGCTTATACAAACTCAATTATTAAAACTCAAGAGAATACATTATTAACAACAAAAACCTATTTGAAACAGAACTCATGCCACTTCCGTTGCCAACTAGCTGGTAACTTGGATTTTCATAAAAGGGGAGAAACAAATATTCTTAGTTCGAGTACGTTCATTGCCTGTACCTTTCGAAAACTCACATGTTTCATCAAATCTCAACATTTCTCATATATACAAATAACAATGAATCATTTACAAGGCAAGTTTTTCCACCTAATTAAGTGGTCCCCGTCCAATTATCAATTATCGAGCTTAGACCCACCAATTATACCCGCGCGGCGTCAACTCGGGTTATCAGTCGGCCGGGGGTGAGCACCTATTCAACGATCGTATCAATTACCAAGGGGCTCCACTTTCAGATAATAACCGGCAAGCAAGTTTTACTTATATTCTCTCCCCCGATTTCAAACTAAAATGAATTGAAATGCGCGCGCTCAATTAAAATATGTTTCAAAGTTGTTTTACAATGCAGGAATGTTCGTACTGAGTTTCGACTCACTCTTCAAAATATTTTACTGTTTTTGTTTTAGGAAGAAGCATTGGTGAACAATCAACCAATTACCAAGTCTGACGAAGGCAAATCTTAGCCAGCCACGTTACATTTGTAATTCTGAAGGTGCATAGACGCTCACAGGTGACTTTACCCTCAACCGGGGTTTAGGTATGACCTTGGGAATTATAGTACGTTGTATATTATTTTGTGGATTGGACAAAAGTTTAGGTTGTATAAATATTATGTTGCTAAACCAGTAAACTGTATTTTGGGATGACCTACCTACTTGGGTAATAGGTAGTTACTCCTAACAGGATCATTGGGAATATAACAGTGGATGCACAAATTGTATTTCATTTTATTTCAATTATTTAGCCTTGTCCTATTTTTAGGACGGCGGTAACGTCTTCGATCGTTACCTTCCGCGGCGACTTTACGTAATAGTCCCTAATGAAAGGATTATTAAGTAATGGTGATTGGGGGCGTTACATTGATGGTGGCTTGGTAACTATTATTATATGAGAATTCCACCAGAGCAAGGTAATCCTTCCATTTCCCTTGGAAATCAAGAAGACATGCCCTCAACATGTCCTCTAGTATTTGGTTAACCCTCTCGGTTTGGCCATCCATCTCAGGATGATATGAGCTACTAAAATTTAGCTTAGTGCAAAATCTCGTTGCAAGGCTCCCCAAAATCGCGATTGAAACTGAATGTCCCTATCTCGACACTATATCCTTCGGAGTGCCATGTAACCTTACAACTTCCTTTACATATAAGCTGGGCTAGCCTGTCCACACTCCAACCATCGTGGATGGGTATGAAGTGCGCAGACTTGGTGAGGCGATCCACAATGGTCCAAATTTCGTTCTTCTTAGAGGCGGATATGGGAAGTCCCATGATGAAATCCATTGATATCGAATCCCACTTCCATGTTGGTATCTCAAGAGGTCATAGTTTCCCTATAGGGCGTTGATGTTCTGCTTTCACCTTCCGGCAGGTAAGACACCGATCCACATATTAAGCCACCAAAAATTTTGCCTTAAGTCCACATACATCTTTGTTCCCCCAGGATGCACAGAGTATGCGGTAGTGTGTGCCTCATCTAGAATTCTCTTTTTGATGTCTCCTTGATTGGATACACACCAACGATTCAGAAATCGTAAGCTACCATCCTCGTGTATCACAAAACCCGAGAATTTACCCTTGTCTAGGCTCTGCTTGACCTTTACTAGCTCTTCATCCTTCACCTGCCCCATCTTGATTTCCTTTAAAATTGATGGTCTAACTTCCAAAACAGCTAAAAACCCTCCACCGACCCGAGGTTTGATAAACTCAATCCTCTCAGTTTGCAACTCACGAATAAGGGTCGATTGGGTTATAACTATGGTGTTCAAGCTATACTGAGTTTTTCTACTTAAGACATATGCGACAACATTCGCTTTTCCGGGGTGGTATTGGATCTCTAAGTCATAATCCTTCACTAGTTCTAACCATCGCCTCTGCCTCAAGTTGAGCTCTTTCTGGGTGAAGACATACTTTAAACTTTGATGGTCAATGTATATTTTGCAAGATACTCCATATAGGTAATGTCTCCAAATTTTCAAAGCAAATACCACTGCTGCCAATTCCAAGTCATGAGTGGGATAATTCCTTTCATACAATTTTAGCTAACGCGAAGCATATGCTACAACCTTACCATCCTGCATCAATACACATTCCAACCCATTTTTTGAGGCGTCACTATAAATGGTGTACTCTTTGCCTTCCTCGGGTAGGATCAGTATTGGGGCTGTGGTTAATCTCTTTTTCAACTCCTGAAATGTTTTTTCACACTTATCGGTTTATTCAAACTTGGTGGTTTTCCTTAAAAGATTTGTCGGGGAGAGCTATTTTCGAAAAATCTTGAACGAACTTTCGATAATATCCAGCCAACCCTAGAAAACGCCTTACTTCGGTGACATTGGTCAGCCTTGGCCATTCTGTGACCGCTTGCACTTTTGTGGATCAACTTTTATCCCCTCTTTAGACACCATGTGACCTAAAAATGCCACCTCACTCAACCAAAATTCACACTTTTGCAATTTAGCGTACAATTGATTTTCTCTCAAGGTTTGTAAAACCATTCTCAAATGACTCACATGTTCTTCCCTATCCTTGGAGTATATTAGGATGTCGTATATGAATACCACCACAAATCTATCTAAATAGGGTTTGAAAATCCTATTCATCAAATCCATATACTTTGTAGGTGCGTTAGTCAAGCCAAATGGCATAACTATGAACTCATAGTGACCGTACCTTGTCCTGAATGTAGTCTTAGGTATGTCGTCGGACTTAATTCGAAGTTGGTGATAGTCAGACCTCAAGTCTATCTTTGAAAACATCCCAGCACCTTGCAGTTGATCAAATAGGTCATCAATTCGGGGCAGGGGATACTTATTCTTGATCGTGATCTTATTCAACTCCCTATAGTCGATGTACAACCTTAACGTACAATACTTTTTCTTTACGAACAAAACTGGTGCTCCCTAAGGTGAGGTACTCGGCTTAATAAAACCTTTTTCCACAAGTTCTTCTAATTGAGTTCTCAATTCCTTAAACTCAGCTGGGCCCATTCTATAAGATGCTTTGGAGATAGGTCACGACCCCGGGATTAAATCTACCTCGAAATCTATTTTCTCTTTGAGGCGGTACTCCTGGAAATCCTTCAGGGAAAAACATCGGGATATTCCCTTACTATAGGGATATCCTGGAGTTTTAATTCTTCTTTACTTTCCCCAGTGATGTAACAGAAATAAGCCTGCCACCCCTTTTATACGAGTTTCCTTGCCTTCATCAAAGATATAACGGAACACTCCGGTTTAATATCATTCCCATGAAAACACACTTTTCCTTCCTAACTACCTTTCAACTCCACTATTTTTCTTCGCAATCTATTTTTGCTCCAAACTTTGACAACCAATCCATTCCTAACACCACTTCGAACTCGACTAAGTCAAACTGGAATAGGTTGGTTGGGAAATTCTCTTTGGAGATGGTCAGTGGAACATTTTGGTAAGAATAAGGGCATTCTACCACCTGGCTGTTAGGCAGGCTGACTTGGTATTCGTTTATCACCCTATTACTTTCTAACTTTAGTCGAGGCACAACTTGGGTTGAAATGAAAAAGTGGGATGCTCCAAAGTCAAATAATGCATAAAATGGAGTGGAATTTAAAAAGAGGGTTCCAGTGACTACTGTACCAATGGTGGCTGCGTCCTTTTTGTTCATCACATAGGCTTTGCCTACGCTGGAAGATGGGCAGTTGAGGACCGGGAATTGTCTTAGGTACTGGCTGCGCTGTCCCTTTCTCCGCAGCTTTCAGCCTTTGAATGCTCGATGTTCAACACTTCCACACCAGGTACACTGGTTAGTTCCGACCCTACACTCAGTTGTTGTATGATTGGTCCTCCCACATTTTGCACATCGTTCAAAGGTGATCAGTGCAGGATTCTTGGTTTGGGCAGGAGTAGTTTTCTAGGGGTTGATGTTCTCACTCTGAATTCCTCGATAATTCCACTTCCGTTTTGGATTTCCCGAGCTATGGGCCCTCAACTCCTTCTTAATTCTCTCCAATTCAGCAGCGCGTTCATACAGTTCATGGATGGTTTTGATTGGTTGACCAGCTGACTGGTGTCGGATATAGACAACAAGGCCTTCCTCATATCTTAGCATCATCCTCTTCTCAGTGGCCACAAAATCTTGAGCAAAACGAGCTGATTCATTGAATTTAGTCGTATATTGCATAACGGTAATGTTTTCCGTCATCCTCAACTCTAGGAATTCCTTTTCCTTCAAGCGCAGCATCGAAGTGGGGTAGAACTTAGCCCTAAGTTCCTCCAAGAATTTGGTCCAGGTGAACTCAGGCCCTTGATACCTCTCTTTGATAGTACTCCACCATATAGCGGCTTCTCCAGGCAAATAGAATGTCCCTATTGTCACCTTCTTATCCTCAGGTATCTCAATTACCACAAAGATTTTCTCCATGTTCCTAATCCATTCCTCCAGTTCTACTGGGTTGATCCTCCCATTATACACTTTGGGATTTCTCTTAGCTACTCTATCGGCCAGCTTTTTAGTGTTATGGGAGGTTCCAGCTGGTGTAGTCGAGGTAGGTATCTTCTTCAGTAACTCCTAAACAAGATTTCCCCAATATGAGGGGTTTTCACCATCATTAGGATTGGAGTGAATGTAAATGAGAGTTTGGGGTTGATTGGTTTGTTGTTGGTTTGTTGGTTTGTTGGTAAGTGGTGGCATTAGGGGTCCAACAAACACATGATTATCTCCGGATCCCTCCTGGTTTTCACTCCCAGGTTGGTTGTTACTTGCGTCTTGCGACATTCTACAAAACAAATATATTGCTTTTCTTCTTAGTTTATTCACCTAAGTAAGACCTATATCACGATGTAGCTAAAAGCTCACATAAATCTTACAATAATTAAAAAGGAACGAAATAAATAACAGGAAATAATCCTTAACAGAAAAGGTGAATAAGTGACATTGAAGGTCATGCCCAAACCACACTATGTCCTAAAATATTAATTCCTACAGGACATACCTCATCCCGAGGTTAGCCTAGGTCAACCGAGCTAGGTCAAACCGTCTAAGTCGAAAAAATATCATAGGCAGCCATCAATATTAGTTAGTTTGGCTAGTATATACATAAATACATCCATGCTACCACCTACACAAATACGTACATCACATACGACAAAAGTCTAGCCAACTATACAAAATCATATAGGCCATCATGACCTATGACAAAAGAATAGAGGCTATGCAAGCCTAACGATCCCTGGAGGGATCGTAGTCAAAGTTGCTAGGGTCATCATCCTCCTCGGACTCGGAGCTGACGTACACGATTTCCACCTCATCCTCCTCGGGGTCCTCCACAGGGTCCTCCATAACGGCATCCTCCTTATCATTGTCGATCACCACATTCTCGGGTGAGTTAGGGACGTCGATAAGAATGTGGACTCCCCAGCGTCCTCAAAATGGTTGGGGGTCAATGGTAGGGGTTCGCTCTCCTCCTCAGGATCCTCTATAGGAGAGTTGGTCAAGTGAGGCTTGGGTTCTGGCTCCGAGGAGGGGTGCGGTAGTGGAACTTGGGGTGGTGGCGCGAATGGGGACGACGTGAAGAGCTCGGGGAAAAGGAAGGGAACAAGCTGAGAGGTGATCCCCCTGTACTCGAGCCATTCACGCATGAGTAACTCATGCGTGATGATGGCCCAAGCACCCAGGCCCTAAAATCTACCCCCAATCCGCCCTAGTGTTTCCTATGGTGATGAAAACATGGTATCGCACTTTAAAGTGCCTCCATGGCTCGGTAACTGGTAGGGTCCACAATAAACAGTGAGCTCGAACAAGTGAGCTATAGAAGGTCGAGAAGGATCCTGCATGTGTGCGACCATCCAGGTCTCAAGGTGGGATATATGGTCAAGTACCAAAGTTGCCGATGCCATTGCCCGGGAGTATGGGTCAACATGCATACCTGGAATTGACATCTAAAACAACAAAGGTCAAAGGTTAATCCACAACATCATACCACCAAAGGTGCTTATGTGGCGTTTGGTTGGATGTAATGTAATAGGGGTGTAATGTAATCAATTATGTAATGTAATTAGATATGCAATGTAATGGGATAACAATTACATTACCATGTTTGGTTATATAAAAAGTGTAATGTAATCACAATGGTAATGGATTATTTCAATGACAAAAGATAGTAATTAAATTATTGTAATGGAGATAAATGCTATCTAAATAAAAATTTGAGTTACATATATAGTTTTGAGCTTTTAAAAATATTTTCTATCAAATAATCAAATTTTATTGCAAATATAAACTGTATTATTCTAATAACAATAAATATAGTAATAAACATAAATATTTTCCACATGAAAATATTTTAAATTCAAAATCATATTTGAGATTTTTTTAATCTTTTATATCATATTTCCTAATTTTAATTTTTTTCTGGCAAAAAAATCAATTGGATTATTCTAGTAGTAATAAATATTTGTCGTAGTGAAGATATAACAAAATTTTAAACTCTAAATTTATATTTGAGCTTTTTTTAATCTCTTCTACCATATAATTAAGTTTTAAATTTTTTTCATTGATTAGAAAAAAACTAAAATTATTTTATTTATGATAAATATTTATTGAATTAAAAATAAGTGTTAACAAGTAAAAAAAAATTGATCTAAAAATTTTAATTTAGGCTTCTTTTATCTTTTTAATTGAATACTTATTCAAAATATTAAAGTTAAAATTTTCTCTTAATGACTTAATGATTATATCATATATTAAGATAATATAAGAAAAAAATTAAGTTTCTTATAAAATAGATAAATTTTTTGCTTGCCAAGGAAGAGAGAGAAAATGGATATGCAATTGAGGGGGAGGGGAGAGAATTATTGGAAGTGTGTTAAAATTTGATCACAAGGATGGATGTAATCATGATTATTTAGTAAATGTTCAAGTAATTGTAATTGCATAGATAGAGGTTAATGTGATTACAATGTAATTTTGATTGCATTACAAAGTTGTAACCAAACATGGTAATGTAATCACCATAACCAATTTGATTGCATTACCGCTTTCATTACATCCAACCAAACAAGCCCATAGAGTATTTAACATGATATCGTTATTTTCATAATAAATACTTTCATACGAATGCATATAGAGGCATGTTAAGCAAATCACCCAAAGTTGTACCTCCTATCCCTAACTTGACTCACACGACACCTATATGGC
Organism: Talinum fruticosum; assembly: GCA_021018815.1. NCBI lineage: Eukaryota > Viridiplantae > Streptophyta > Magnoliopsida > Caryophyllales > Talinaceae > Talinum > Talinum fruticosum. The sequence continues at coordinate 3,316,881 of JAITYX010000048.1, forward strand.
TCACAGTGTTGCTAATAACCTAGGCTGATCTGATACCACAACTGTAACACCCCCAACCCCATAATCACCAGGTTAACCATAAGGATTGATTAACCAGTAATTAGCGCAGCGGAAAGAAAGGTTAGAGGCGTTACCGCCACTCCAAACAAGGAACAAGGCAACATCCAATTAGATTACATGCAATACTTGGTAAGGTCTGAGTTCGAAAGTAAAACGTCCGACGAAGAACAACATAAGCAGAGAGATTGAATACATGCCATCAGGGTAATGATTTAAAGACACAACCAAAACAACTCAAGACATGACAAGTCACCACCACTGTGAGCCCCTAAGACCCTTCGGCTAGTAGAAAACCTACTTCTTGCTCCTTATGGAGTACCTTTACCTAAAACAAAACTGTAATGCCCCAACCTTAATCCAATACATCAACAAAGATTAATAAATATTAATGAGTGCGTGCACTTCAATTGACACTTTCATTCCTCATTATCATGTATATTATGTACTTGTGCAAATAATCATATTATGTGTTGCAGGACTCGGATGATGATAACGACGCATGACCAAAAATATATAAATAAATGAATGAACAAATAAATTATGCTTTGTGATAATAATAATAATAATAATAATAATAATAATAATAATAATAATAATAATAATAATAATAATAATAATAATAATAATAATAATAATAGTAATAGTAATAATAATAATAAGACATTATTGGAATCATAATAACAATAATTCATACGCCTAAAGTTTGTAATAATTATTCAAGTCGGGAATTCCTAAAACCGACATTCTTTTAACTTGGGTTTGGATATTAGGGTAATTGGGTTTGTAGAGAGTGGAGGGCCCAATAATCAAGCAAATAAAAATAAAAATAAAATAAAAAATAGGGCTGGATTCAGATTGAGGAGAGAGATTTTCATATTTAATTCTGCCTATTTAAACCCAAAACATCTCCAAAAACCTCACCTTCATCATTGTTTCCCTTCCCAACAAAACTCACCTCCCTCACTCAACCCCCTCCATTGCCCAGCCAGACTGACCACCACCACCAGCAGCTCCTCCGGACGCTGTCAGCGGAGCCACCAGCCGGCCATCGTGTAGCCAGCCACCGCTGCTGTAGCTGTTGCTGCACCTGCTGCTGTGCTGCTGCTGCACTTGCTGCCTGTTACTGCACCTGCCGCCAGCCAGCCACCATCACCGCCACCGCCGGTCGCCGCTTCCCACGGCCCCCAACCACCACCAGTCACCGGAGCTCCGATCAGCCACCCCTTCCACCATAAAAATCCTCATTTTTCTTGTGGGTTTTGGGTAAAAATCTCAACCTTCAACTAATCAATTCCTTTGATTTTTAGAAATAATTAGTTAGATGTTACATGCAAAGGATTATTGTGTAAAATCATATTACATAGCCAGTATTATGCTTTTGGGGATCGTTGATTGGAAACGTTAACTCGAGTTGCCCAAATCTTAGTATGAGAAATAATTATCTTACATGTGATTTTAATGGATTTTAGTGAGCTAATATGATACTTACAATGATTAAAAATTTATAAGATAAACCTTTCATAAATATCTCATAAAAACAAAATACGTAGAGCATAAGAAAGTGGAGTTTGGAAGACCTGCCACCCACCACGGGTGCCCCCACAACCTGTGGGGCAGGCCGTGGTGGCCAGCAGCGAGTTAATTGATCCAAAACACCCACCACGGGTGCTCCCACAAGCCGTGAGGTAACCCGTGGTGGCCACCAGAAGTCCCCACTGACCATGGAAGGCCCTTGATGACCTCTAGAGCCGACCATTGCCTCCACCGGCCGTGGGGAGGTCCGTGGTGGCTTCCAAAGCAAAGGAAATTTGGTTTTCGTGGTGATTCAAGTTTATTAGAAAATTTTGGAGGAAGAGATTAATTAAAATGGGCATGCATGTAAAAAAATTAAAATGAAACTTTAAAGGAGTACAATATTATGTGAGGATCTGAGAAAAAATAGGCATGCATGTTGTGTTATGAGGATATGGATTAAAAATGTGGATTAAGGAGAATAGGTAAGTTGAATGATTTTAAGAAGTTGAAGACAATAAGTAATTTTGGGAAGATTAAAGAAAATAAGTCATTTTGAGGGTTGAAGGAAAGAAGTAATTTGGATTATTGAAATAAATTAAAGAAAATAAATGAGGTTGAGAATTTAAGAAATAAGTTAACGTAGGCGATTTATAAGAATTGGGTTAGGTATCCAAGTGAAGAATTAAACAACGTTGGACAATTAAACAATTAAGTGAGTAAGAGACTTAATTTAGGAAGGGACCGATTAATACAGTAGGTGTTTTATAAAGAAACGGTCATGTGAACCTTATGATCATATTGCGTGTCAAGAAGGATTGGTATAAGTTACGAATGTTACTTTAAAACTTCAATCAATAAAATTTAACCAACTGATTTAACAATCTATGAAGTGATTTGGCCTTCATAAATTCATCTAGTCATGGGAAGTTACAAAAAGGAAATAATGTAAGTAATAACAATAGTAATAACATTAGCGATGGTAATAATAACGATAATAAATTTGATTACTAAGAGTATTGAACCTATTAATGAAACACTTTATTTTGTTAAGGCATCCACGTCGTTCATTCGAGTCAGCAACTTCAAAGGGATCAGAAAGAATATTTCCATGATTTAAGGTACGTTTATTGCTTGTACCTTACGAAAACCCATGTGTTTATACATAACAATATCAAATGGTTTGCTTAATGAAATGAACCATTTCAAATATTATTTGAAGACTCAGACACTGCTCTATATCTTTCTAAGTCATGCAAAAGGAATCAGGTATAACGATGTCATTCATATACAGTTTTGATTCCAAGGCATTCTCTGTGTCTTAGAAACTTACTTGAGTTAAATAAGTATTTTCTCTATGCGATTCGGCCTTCACATATCTCTTTCATCGCTTTTCAGTTAAGCGCCTCAGAAAACTGATTCTTTATTCTGAGTCCACTCTCACTCAGATTAATCACATTTTGAATATACCAGTATTCCGCTGTTTCTCACTCAGAATCTGACTTGTGGTTATTTACTCTATTATTTGCATAGTCGGCATTCATAGTTCATTTCATGCTTAGTCTATATCAAGTTCTTTCCCACTCTGATATTCGCTATAGAACGTCTTTCTTTACTTAAGACTAAGTCATATGGAATTCTGAGTATCATGGATATTAGACTCAGAAAATTTCATTTCTTTTCTGACTCAGATAATCTGTTGGTTAATTATCATGATTATTTTATTATCTGTGTCTAACTTTGGACCAAAGTATTTTATACTTTGAGAACTGAAGGTGTTTTACTTTTGCAGGTTATTCAATCGAGGATATCTTTTCAAACTACAAAAGTAGCCGGCTTCAGAACGTCAAATCACCAGCAGATATGGCTTTTCACCTTCCCTGCTTTAGTCTCAGAAGATTGTGTCAGAAGCTGTCTGCTTCCATATCCGGAAAACTGGAACGCCAAGTTTAACGGTGGATCTCACCACATTTATCAAGACACAACCGATGGTTTTGGACTTCCAAGAGAGTCAAACCGTTGTCCAACGTCCATATTTCAACGGATACTTTCTGAGTGACTCAGAAAGCCTTTCTCAACGGTCACAGAGGACTCTCGGTCAGCAGATGAAGATAACGGCTACTCTGCCTGGTCTTCTATAAAAAGAAGCCACTTCACAAGACTTGAACAGAGCGGAATACATTGTCAATACACTTACTTGAACAAAGTTATTGTATTTACTTTCAACCTTCAACTTACAACTCCCACTCTGTAATTCATTACTTTCTGAGTTGTAAAGTCTTGTACTTAGTTACAAACTCTTCTTACATTCTTTGTAAGGTCCCTTGACTAAGCTGTAAAGGTTAACTCAGCTTAGTTGTCCCTAACTGTAAGGGTTATCTCAGCTAGGAAGTACTAGATCAGATAAGGTAACTTCTGAGTCTAGGAAAATTTGTATAGAGTTGTCTAAGGGAACAACTCGGGTTCTGTCAAGTTCACGGTATTTTGTGGACTCAAAATAATGGATTTGACTTCGTGTCTGGATTGACACGGGCCGTGGTTTTCTGCTCCAGGAGGGTTTCCACGTAAAATCTCTGTGTTCTCTTTCTGAGCTCATTCTAGACTCAGACAGCCTTAGTACTCTTGCTTCTTCTGATTCACTGATTTCTGAGTCCAATCTTTTCTGACTCTGTCTTTAGACTCAGAATCTGTCTTTGCATCATTTCTGCACAAAAGTGCGTCTTTTCTAAAAGAATTTTCTATCACCCTATTCACCCCCTCTAGGGTGACTCAGACTCTCCTTGAGCAAACCTTCATTATTTGTCACCTAATTATGTGGCCCAACCCATATCAATCATGTTATATCATAATCATATCATATCATATATATTTGGCCATTATCAACCAGACTTTGCCGATCGATCTGGGTATGCGCATATTTAGGGAAACCGATGATCGTAAGGCGCCACTAAGATAATAAATGAATAATGGTTTTACTATATTCTTCCTGTTTGATTTATAAATGAATTGAAATGCATGCGCTCAAATCAATACATCTTCACATAAATTATTTACAGTACATGGATAGACGTGCTGAGCTCCGGCTCATTATTTCGAAATGTTTTTCTCCGTTTTGTTTTAGGTAAGGCTAATGCAGAGGAAAATAGACGAGTTCATTTTGGTCATCAAGACTTAGAGGCTCACAGTGATACTCAAGAACGTGATGTGTGGGAGTCGTGTATGCTTTGGTTAATAAGTTATAGTCATGATGGTGCTCGATAACTTGTTGCCCGTATATTATTATAAGTTGGGCGTACGTATTATGAACCTCAACCTATTAAGTTATGTTTGTATGTTAATTAGGTAGTTGCCTTGCTCTTGTTAAAGAGCGGCGGTAGCACTTCTAATTCTCTTTTTCGCTGCGCTAATTACTAGTTAGTCAGTCATTATGACTAAATTGGTGATTATGGGTTTTGGGGGTGTTACAATTGTGGTATCAGAGCCTAGGTTTAGAGTCACTGTGAGCTATAGGATCCTATGTGTGTTGGTCAATACCATTAAGTGTTGGAGGAAATAGGAAATTAAGTTTGTTACCTACATATTGTTTCATTTATTACACCTATGTATCTTAGGTAATTTATCGTAGTAATTCTCAAAACGTTTAGCGTTTCATATTATAGTATCGGAGAATTTAATACAATCTCCTATAAACACAAATAATAATTATGTCAAATGCATCCGAAAATGCATCCTTTTACTTGTACTTCGGTCTTATAACGCATGTCGAATCATAACTAAGTATAATGGGAATCTATAACGTTTATAAATGTTATTAGTAATGAATACATCTACTTGTGCTACTTGACTATATTTGAAAAATAAATAAATAAATAAAACAAATAAATAAGAGAAAATAAAACACAGATAGGTAACATTTATTGTATGTTAGTAATCAAATATGGCCTTTTATGTGAAATATTTATAGGATGTATGTTCATGTTTGGTGAATATATAAGAGATGATGTGTGGAGAGACGAAGGTTAATCGTTATTTTGGTAATTATGTGAATAGAGATGACTTGGAATATGTTGGACAGTACTGAAAGTTATTGAACATCAAGCACATTAAAATTGCTTGTATAAATAGATTAACTCTTCTTGTAGTTTATCTGAGGAATATTTTGATCTTATATGATGTCGTAATGTCATAATTCTTATTTGTTAAGTGGAGTTATACATTCTTTATAACGTTACTTGTTGACACAAATGAAGGATTCTAAAAGGTTAAGAGGATTGTTTGGTCAAGGTATAAACACTTATGTTAGAGCATATTATTGTGTCTAAGGTATTTAAGAAAGTTGATGTAGTTAAGTTATATTTGGAGGTTTTGTAAGAGAAAAGATGCTTAGGTTGTAATTATAAACAATGGAATTGTATGGACAAATTCTGTGGAAGTAAATAAGTGAACTTGAAATGGAAAACAAGATTATAATTTTTGAGGAAGGGAAGAAGTGTTCCATAATATGAAACAGAAGGATGCTAGAGGTTTTGAAAAGTAATATATTAAGATTTTCTTATCGGAAATGATGATGGATGCTTGGTGGATTAGGATACAAAAAGAAAAGCATTCAAAGAGTCAAGAAAAGTAATTGTGCACATATCTTATCGAAAATAATTGGGATAAAATCATTGGGAACATATGAGTGTAAATTGAGTAGATGCTCATCCATATTCTTTTCCAAGTGGCATAAGTCAAAGGCAAAGAGTTCATGTGAGAAATACTCGAGGTTATAGGAAATGTATTATAACTAAAGTTAAAAGGGAGAAATTGATTTCTATTTATATTGGGTGGTCAAATTGAGCAAGTACAAGCAAACTTTTAATGATTGGAGAAGTTATGTTAGGAATTTGGATAAATTTTTGGTAATAGTTCAATATGATTTATGTCATATGAGAACTTCATATTGTTGAATTAGAGTATTTTATGAACTCATATGGGAGTTTTGACTGGATAAAGCGGTTGGTTAAATTTTATAGGTTGAAGTTTTAAAGTAACACTCGTCGCTTATACCAACCCCTCTTGTCACGCAATATGCTCATAAGGTTCACTTGACCGATTCTCCATAAAACACCTAACGTGTTAATCGATCACTTCTCAAATTAAGTATCTTGCTCATCGAATTGTTTAATCCTCCAACGTTGCTTAATATTTCTCTTACATACTAACCCAATTCTTATAAATCGTCTAAGTTAACCAGTTTCCTTTAATTTCTTCAAATCATCAAATTCGCTAATTTTCTTTAACTCTTTAAATTATCAAATTTGCTAATTTTCTTTAACTCTTTACATCATCAATGTTTGCTTCTTTTCTACTACCACAATTACTTATTCATTTATTTCCTTTAAGTCACTAAAATCCTTTATTTTCTTTTGGATCGTTAAAGTCACTTATTTTTTCAATCGTGAACTACATTTATTTCCTTTAATTTATCTCAATCATCCAAATCACTTATTTTCTTTAAACCCTCCTAAATGACTTATTTTCTTTAATCTTCCCAAAATTACTTATTTGCTTTAACTTCTTAAAATCATCCAACTTACCTATTCTCTTTAAAATTCACATTTTTAATCCACATGCTCATAACTCAACATACATGCCTAGTTCTTTCTTAAATCTTCACTTAATATCATATTCCTCCAAAATTTTCCAATAAGCTTTAAATCATCATAAAACCAAATTTTCTTCTCAAAATTTACAATCCACAATCATCTAACCAATGACCTAATACAACATAATCAAGAAATTTAAATAATTCTTATAAGTTCAATTTTTCCTTTTCCCATGAACATCCAACCACCTAATTCAAGGCCTTTTTGTCTCTTTCACCCACAGAATCTCATAAAATTTGATTTTACACAATAATCTCTTGCATGAAACATTTAACTAATTATTTCCAAAAATTAAAGGAATTGATTAGTTGGAGGTTGAGGTTTTTACCCAAAACCCACAAGAAAAATGAGGTTTTTTTAATGGGGGAAAGGGTGGTTGATCGGAGCTTCGGTGACTGGTGGTGGTTGGCGGCGACGGCTGGCGGCGGCGGCGGCGGGCAGACAGTGACCGACTGTGATGGTGGTTAGGCTGACGGCAGCGGCTGGTAGCAGCAGCACCAGGCCTGGAGTAAACCCCGCGGTGGTTGGCGGCAGGTGGCTCCGGTGACGGTGACCGGCGCTGCTGGTGGCGGTGGTCGGAAGGCAGCCGGGCTGGCAGCAAAGAGGAGGTTGAGTAAGGGAGATGAGTTTCTTTGGAAAAGGAAGCAAATGATGAAGGTTGGATTTTGAGGCTTTGGGGCTTAAATAGACAAATGAAACCTAAGAATTCTCTCTCCTCAATCTGAAATTCAGCGTCCTCTTTTATTATTTTTATTTTTTATTTGCTTGGTCATTGGGTCCCCACTCTCTACAAGCCCAAATAACCTAATAGCCAAGCCCAAGTTAAAAGAATGTCGGTTTTAGGAATTCCCCACTTGAATAATTATTATAAACTTTAGGCGTATGAATTATTATTATTATTATGACTTCGATAATGTCTTATTATTATTATTATTATTATTATTATTATTATTATTATTATTATTATTATTATTATTATTATTATTATTATTCCTTGAATTATCACAAGGCATAATTTATTTGATCATTCATTTATTTATTTCTTTGTCGACGTCGCTATTATCATCCGAGTCCTGCAACACATAATATGGTTACTTGCACAAGTATATAATACACGTGATAATGAGGAATGAAAGTGTGAATTGAAATGTATGCGCTCATTAATATTTATTAATCTTTGTTGATGTATTGGATTAAGGTCGGGGCATTACGAGTGTGGGTAATAATCCAAATCAAGTTGTGTGGGTAATAATTGAGAGGCAGCAGGCACATGGTGTAATTGTAGAAAGTCAAGATCGATCCCACAAGGAATCGATCTAGCAACGCTCTAAACTAGCCCTCTACTTATGTGCTAAGCAAATCGATTTTTGAGTTGGTTGCTTCTCTAAACTAATTCCAAAAACTAAAATCAAGAAAAAACTAACTTAAGATTTAATCGATGGATAAAAAGCATCTAGAGATTTGATTTCCTAACAATGAGTTTGATTATTTAAACATAATTTGTACAATCATTCTTTCAATTGAATCAATGATCGATAATCCAATAATTCTACCACTCTTTTGATACTAAATAAAATTACTCTACTTAACCTAACAAACAAATTTCGTATGCCCTTTCAAGTTAATCAAAGTTAAAGATTTTAAATTATCAAAGTGATCCCCTAATTTACTAATTTTTTCTCAAATTTCATAAACTAAGTAGAAAAGTTGGTTGTCGGATTATTTTATTTCACTTTTCAGTACTTCACAGATTAATCTCAAATCACAAGTATTCTAGGCCTTAGAAATACTCATAAACATGAAGAACACAACCATCTATTGATTCAACATCATAATTCAAGCACAAATTATGAAAGCCTAATCAAACTTCATTGTTTCAAATTACAAATCCCTAGATAAATTAAATCTACTCACAAATCATTATTAAAAACTTAACAAAAATCCTAAACATGATAATCAAACCTCAAATAGCAAGAACGAAGAATTAGCTTGATGCCTTTCAAGAACTCCACTTGAATCTCTCAATTTCGAATGGAATTCCCTCAACTTGCTTCAATCTTCTTCTTCAATCTTCAAAAGTATTTTTGGTTTGAAGTGGATGATGATGGGATGAATAATATGGATGAATGGAGGATGAATACTCAGATGTTGCAGGTCTTCTCGTTAAATAGCCATAAATCAGCACTCAAAACACCAAAAACCGTCAGAACTTGAACAGCCACGCGAAAATTGCAGAAAAAGGAGCCACTCCGGACTCCATCTTCTCTCGCTTTGATTCTTCTACCACAGGTCGGGGTACATAGGGGAGGTTTGTGGTAAACTTGTTTTTACCATAAATTTAGGAAATTGGGTTGTTTTACCCTCAAAACCTACAAATTTGCATAAAAAACGACATCAAGTATAATATGGAAATAGGGATATAAATCAAACATTTTAAGCATAATATTCACTAATCCACTACCGAAATTTCCTAAAAATCAAGTCAAAATATACTCTTATCAATAATCCAAATTACATGTACTGTTGCATAATACATGGAAATTTGCATTTCAAATTCTACGTACAGTATATGTTCTTTTCAAGAGTAAATCATTAAAAATGAAAGATGATATGTAGAAAACAAAATTAATCTTTCTAACGGTGAGAGTTTTTTGTTGCCTATTTTGATTAATTGTTGTTGTCTTTCACATTCCGAGAGTTTCAACATGCATATAAGTATTAAGGTAAGTATTATTTATTTAATTTGGTATTTTGTAGTGTATATAGTCGTACTTTAATATACGAATCGGTTTATTTATCATAGAAACTTTGAAATAAATTGATGTTTCACGACACGAAATCGTTTCTCATGTAAACTTGAAGTGTAAGGCCTGAATAAATTAATATGCATATAGAAGGATCAGGTGCTCCAAATGCTAATTGCCTATTGTGGGCATATGTTCAATTGATACTATGAAAACGGAGAAGAATGAAGATGATCGTAGACCAATTATTTGAGTTACAAGAGTAAAATGTAATCAGAAAATTTCCGAACTACCCCAAATTACAAACGGAATCCAGCTGCCTATCATCCGGGCTGTTAAGCCAGACAACTCTCCACCCTTTCCCCTCTAAAGAACAAGTCATTCCGACCCCAAACCTAGGGAGCAAAACTAATCGTGCAAGCCATTGCGATCAAGATCAACCCCATTGCCTTCTGCAAGCTTGTACTCGATGATGGTGAACTCCCGTTGGTCTTTTCCTTAGTCTTGGTAATGTCAATCATGATCTCAAACCGGCACCCATCCTGAGAAGGATCGGTAGTGGTTGTGATACCCAAATTATTGAAGCTACAAGCCCCCGCACTCTGGTTCATAGTTTGGTAATACATGTTAAATGCATAGGAGGCGTTGGCCTTAGCATCCAAAAACGCGCAAGATGATCCATAGCCAAGGCTAGTGCAATCGGCATGCTGGCAAGCATAACTTACACTGCTTTCGACATTAGGGTCTGTAGGGACTGCCTGAGGCGCCATCACACACCACCTTCTAGGCAAGTACTTCACCCTCTTAGCGGGGACAAGGCTCCTATTGTTTCCCATGTCAAGTTGGTACTTAATCACCCCATCAAAGTAGAATATGCCCCAATGTCTCTCAAATCTGCCCGGGTCAATACTCTTGGCATCCTCATCGATCAGGGAGAAGATGTAGATGTCCGGTGGGGTAGGCCTCTTAGGGGTGCCCTTTCCTTGGAAAATGCGGTTGATGAGCCCCTGGTTGAACTTTTGAGCATTCTTCGGGGTTGCACTAGGGTCTCCATCTGTAGGCCACCCCACCTCCCCTACAATCACAGGCATGTTGGGAAGCCGCTTTTCTCTAGAGCCGATATCAGGGTGTCATAGTTGGCCTCAAACACATTGGTGTAAGTGATTGAGCCATCAACCACAGGACTAGAAGCACCATCAAAGAAGGCATAGTCAACAGGGAAATTGGGGTCGCTATTCAGACTAAGGAACGGGTAAATATTGACTATCAAAGGAGCTCCGTTGTCATTGAGAAACTTGATCATGGAGACCATAAGGTCACGGATGCTAGCCCGGAAGTCACCCCCAGAAGGAAGGCTGCTGTCAGTTTGGTAGACATCAGCATTCAGAGGGACCGTGGCCTTGACTTTGCGGCCTAAACCGGCTTTGATTAGGGCTGCTTGGATGTTCTGCAGTGCTGGAAATGTTGTCTTAGTGAACTTGTCCCCATATTGTTTTAGGAAAGGCTCATTGCCAACAGCTACATATCTGGAGAATTCCCAAATTCATAAGCAAATTTAGTTTGGGCAATTTTGATGATAACAACAGTGGAGTTAAGCTAACAATTTGAGGAAGATTTAATCAGATGTGGGGTGGGGGAATGGAAAATAGAAGAACTGAACGTAAAAAATATGCTAGTTAGTTGTCAGAATCTCACCTCATTATCAGTTTAGTTTTCTGTTTCGAAAATCCTGTTTATCGTGCTATATTTTATTGCAACTTTTTGTCAACTTTTTCTCCCACCTTTGCAATTGATACTTTAAAGTAAAGGTAAATCTAAAAGGCAAACACTTTTTCCACCTAAACCAGACTCAACTTAGACTCCAAATGAAACAAGTTGACTTTGATGGAAATCCAAATTGACCCGAGCAAAACTCAAAATAGCCTCAAATTTAGACCCATGTTGATTGATTTTTATAGGCAATTTTATTGAACAAACCAACATCATATCTAAATATGATCCGAATTAAAGGACCAATCCAACTGCTATCTACCTGACCACAACTTACCCATTTCAAAATTAATTTGACTCGAACCACTTAGGCCATGTTCGACAAAATAAGATGTTTGAGTAGCTGATAACTTTTGTATAGCCGATAATTGTTTAGATAGCTGATAGTTATTAGATTTTAGCTGTTAGCGGATAGCTTTTAACTTAGCGGTTGAATAAATGTGTTTGGTAAATTTAGTGGTTGAATTAACCGATTATTGTAAATTGACGTAAAAGGATATAGATAATTTTTCAAATATAAATTAATGAAGAGATATTTTTGTCAAAAAATATGAAACACTACTTTTAAATGTGAAAAGCTAATATTCTTAGGTTTTCGAAGCACCGCTTGACACGCTATAAGCTAATGCAAACGCTTATTGAAACAGATACCTCACCGAACACGAATATTTGATTAGTTAGTGTTTTGACTTGGTCAAAACATTAAAAGCTACTTCAATGCTGTTGCCGAACAGGGCCTTAGTCCGGATTTTTTAAAAGTAAGTTTAGGCGTGTACTTTAGCTAGAGAAAGACTGCAAGGAAATTGAAGTCCCTCATTGTGAGTTTCTATATATTAAATAGAATTACCTACATATTCAGGTTAAATCAGGCAATCACTGCCTATTGGAGGGGGACAATTTCACTCCAATTACAAGGTCACGAAACTTAAAAACCTATTCAGCCAAAAAAAGGAAAAAAATTTGACCCAGATAGGTGGAGTCATTACATTACCTTATATTAGTACCATAACTGGTGACAAAAGTGGATACATTCTGGGTAACCCAATTGATAGCAGCTTGAACACTTGAAGCAAGGGGGTATAACATCTCATTAGGGATCCCAACCATGACTTCGATCCCGGAGTTCCCCAGAGCCTTTAGTGCACGATGATCAGCCTCGAACAGCTTGACTTTATTGAACCCATTGTCCTTGAGCATCTTCACCACTATCTCCGGGGGTAGGGGTGGGTTGCTCTGGTGCCCCAATTGATCCCGAGCGCTAGTCCCCCGACCACCAAGCAAGATGACAACAACCAGAACAGCAAAAACCTTCTCATCATTTCATGAGACTTCATTTTTTTCGGGGGATCCTTTTTTGTGGTTTGAGTTGGTGGACCTCCTCCTAGGACACAGGTATATGAAGGAAATGGTAAGACATTATTAAAGTAAAATGAAATGGCCTAGAGGGAAAGAAAAGGAGGGAAGGAATTCTATACAAGTTTTGACAAGGAACTTGATGCTTCCTCTTTTAATTTGTTCATTCCTAGCCTTCAAGGACAGAGGAATAAAGGGGAATCTAACAAGAAAAGAATATCATGAAAGTTTTAGATTAAAATACCCCTTTGTTATGGTGATTATGTTTGGACTTTTGGGGAAGAAAAATGGGGCAACTTTCTCTGTTGGAGAATCTAGCAATGGATGATGAATTTAAACTTGAAGACAAGAAAGAATTTGCCTTTCTGGGTTGGCAACTAAATTTTCTGATATCCTTAAATGTAATGAAATGTTGGGAAACTTTCCTGCTTGTCTCTCTGACATATCAAGTATTTCGGCTTCCTATTGTGTTCACTCCCATGTATTAGCATTTGGTGAAATTAACTCATACTCGATTATCTTGATCGAACCGCTATGGGCTTGGGCCACGGCAGTCTCTTCCCCCTCCCCCAAAGCCTATTGGTCCACTGATGAGTCTTCGCTAAGACAGGGGCGCAATATGGCCCTATGTACAAACAGGAAAAAAAAAAAAAAAGTTCGCATAAGAAAATAAAAGATTCAAGCTACTTTTTTGCACCAAAATACACACATGTATATTATGCGTAAACCTGTCAGTTCGGGAAGGTAGGTTAAATATGGGACGAATGTATTTAAGTTCGGAAAAATACAGGTTGAAGGTATTTCAGAATATGGTAAAATACGGGCGATAAAATTTTGGTTTCGCGGCTTTCAAGTCAATCCAACGTGTTAAGAACGTCTTTTTATTTATTATTTTCCTTTTTAAATATAAAATCTGACATATTTTTATTTAAAATTTTCTATAGTTTTATGAAAAGTTATAATGTCTGTATTTTCTAAAATAAATATTAAAAAGTATTCAAACTTTTCATTATGATATGAGCTGAGGACCTTTGGAGCAGTTTAACTTGTTTAAATAATGTCAGTGAAAAGTTATGTCAAAAGTGGGTTGGATAACAACGAGTTGGCCTATTAGTGACCCACTTAAAGTTTCGATATTTATTTCAACTTATCTATTATACTAATTTAAATGTTATATTTAATTAAATTTATGATGATTAATATTGTAAACATATTTGCTCAATTAAAAACAGATCGAGAGACAGTCGACCTAGGTCGGCCCAATTCCAACCCATTTATGCACTAGGAGAAACTTGACTCCTTAACTGGACCCATTACTATCCTAAGCGATAGATTTCAAGTACAGCTAAAACAAATCCAAATAAATGAGAATTATAGATTTATAAGAAACTAAAATTATTATTTTTAATTTTGACATCATAAATTTAGATTATTATAATAATACTGTTTAGAATATGATTAGATATATGTTTACTTAATCAAAAATACAACATCATAACTTATGTATTTTTGTATTTTTAGTATATCATGTTATTTCATTTCATGCCTATATATTTTGATGAAATTTTACTATGTCAAGTCATGTCTATATATTTTGTTAAAATTTTACTATATATAATTTTCATATATAATGTTTTTGTATGAGTAAGAAGTTGAGAAAAGAAAAGCTATTAGTATTTGTTTGTAAAAGATTGCAAAATCTATATGATGTTCCTCCAAATGATGTGAAATAGTAAATAATCATTGGTATAAAAGAGTGATAAATAGCAAGGAAAATTACATAATATGGATACAACAATTTTTTTAAAAAAAAACGTTGAATTATACCAATTGAATCAATAAACAAAAATCTAAGAGTTAAAAAAGTGTTCAATAACACATATATAAAAAATAAGTATACTAATATAAAAAGAAGAACAATGTTTAATAAATAACATAAACTTATAACAATTGGCGTTATCTATAATGACCATAACTTACTTAAATCTGAATCAACCGTTCATTTTTTCACATTTAATTAAATTAAAAAATATATTTAAAAAAACAAAATAATTTTTTTAAAATTTAGGATTCATAAATAAAGCATTGTTTTCCGATCATCGATTACTCATCCATTAGAAGAAAAATGGATTTTATTTTGTAAAAACAAAAGGCAAGACTCTATTGGCCTCTACCCCATCCTAGTTTCCCTTGTTCGTTCCCATCTCCATTGTCGCCGTAGCCAAAGCACAACTTTCCGGCAATTCTCTAGTAACCATTGGAATCCAACGTCGAAAGTATGTTCTTTGGCAAGTCTCCCTCTATTGCCCCCGGTACTTTCTCGGAACATTGCATCGAACAAATTCTACTCGATAACATGTTTTCCGATGAGGAATATGGCGACCTACTCCATCTTCCATGGTCAGGCTTTGGTTGAGACTTGCTGGTTCGTGACATAAATGGTTGGAAAAAGGGTAGTCTCATACTTCCTTATCCCTCGTGACCCACGAACCCTATGTTTGACTCCTTCTACCTTCTCTTTCCAATTTCTTCTCTCGTTAGAAAACTTATCGGAATCTATGGAGGCTCCTCACCAAATTGCCATGTTCGACTCTCAATACACCCTTTGTTTGAGCCACCACCCAACACTTTGAGGTTCGAGCCTCCTCGACAAATGGGGGGTGCTTGGTCGAAAAACAATAGACGCTTGGCTGGAAAAAATGGGGGCAGGGTAGTTTGCACGGGATTGGAAAGAGAAAGGTGGGTTAGAAGCTTCATTTTTTAAAAAAGGAAATGTCTTATTTTAGTTTTTGAACAGTGAGTTTTATGAATTGGGTAATTGACTTATTTGGTACCAAACCAATCTTTAAAGTAAGGAATATTGGATTTTAAAATCTCAAACTTTAATATCCCGAAATATGAATTGACCCTGCAAAATCCCGAATTTAAACACTAATATGTTTGGGTATCACACCACCGAGTCACGGGTAAAAGGAATTGGTGGCAATATGACGTGGTGATGGTGGTGGTTGTAAACGTGGCTGCTATTAATCCATATTTTGACTTTAATTAATGACACGTTTACATTCTCTCTCTTCCCTCTAACCCCTCTTTATCAACTAATTCCTCTTTATTCCAATATCAATAATTCTGCTTTTTCCTGTCTCTAACCCCCTTTTTGAACTCATTCCTCAAATTCCAACCTTGACATTTCTTCCTCTACATCCCCTCTTTTTGAAACAAAGTTGAATTCTTCCCTTCCTAATCTTTCCTCTTAAATAAAATTAACCTAAATCCTTCCCAATCTTCCCAATCTGTTGGCATTTGCAAATCCTCTGCAGAATCGAAAAAATCATGAGTTGAAGGATGCACACTGTTGTGGGTCATCAACTTCTGGAAGAAGAGGAATTTCAAGTGGTCAATCGCGGAGAAAGAAAATGTTGCTAGTGAAATGCCACCATGATTTGCCTACGAGTGCATGAGATTTGCAAGAAACCCCTATAGAGGGAAGAAATTTTTGGATGCGTATTATGAAAGGTGAATTAATTAAGAAATGAAGGTTTGAAAGTGGGATAAAATTATAGTTTTTTTTTCATTAGTAGTTAATTTTTTATTATTGATTTGAGCTATTGTAGGTAAATAAAGGGTGTAAGTTTTTCAAGTGGGATGATGAACAAGATATTGATGTGTTTGAGGAAAACAAGATGTTTCAAGAAGATAATAAAAGTTTGAGGGAGAAGGTTGCAAAAGAAAGGCAAAAAGATCCACAACAGAGGAAGAATTGAAGGCATTAAGGAACTTACTGGTGGAGAAATTGATATTGTGCTTGTTAGTTATACTTGGTAGTTGGTTTTTAAGTAGGATAGTTTATTAATAAATTCAATGCTTAAGACATAAAGTGAGGACTTGGTAGTTGAGGTGGTAGTTGAATATTATATTGGTAGTTCAGTATTGTAGCTGAATGTTTGTTTAAATGAAAAATTATAAAGTTATTGCACATTGAAATGTTCAAAATATGCACATTGTAGGAATTAGACATGTGAAATGAAAATAGTTGCTTTACAGACTTCCGTACAAATTAAAATAGTTGACATTATAATTAAAATAGTAGTTTACATTGTTTATATAACAAATACAAACTAAATTTAGCAATTGTCAAATTACAAACCGAATACCTTGCAAAACAGTCAAATAAAGGCTGGCAAAATATAGGACTTTGACACTTCCAAAATCTTCATAGCGGTCCGGAGAGTGGCCTTCATTGAGGTAGGAAGGAATCTTCACCGTGGTTGGGAACCGACTGGTTGAGAGTTGTTGCTTGCTTGGCTAAACAGAAGAAGGTGGCCAGCATCCATAATTGACTCTCCACCAACCAAATGTGTAGCATTCTAAAAAGCTGTGAGTATAATAAAAAAAATGACTACTTGCAGCGTAATAAAAAAGTGAGAAAGACTAAAACCCTAATCTAACTAAAACCCTAATCCAACACAAGATATAATGTAAAGAATACCATGTTGCCTTCTCTCCCCCTAGTTTGTCATCTCCCTCTCGCTTACAGCCCCTCTTCTTCTTCCTCTTCCTCCTTCCCTTCTCTTGCCTATTGTAGGCTCCATTGCTTGTTTTCTTGGTCTGCCCATAGGTATTCTTTCAGGTAGTGGGTTCAAAACAGGGGTTTTTGCAACTTCTTTTATTGTGGCCAATAACATGACATTTGTTGCACACAATTTGAGATCCATATCTTATAAGCTTGCCCGACCTCTTAGGGTCTTCATGAGGGTCTCTTCGTCTCTTCTTCTTTGGTCCGCCTAGGCCTACTTTCATAGCTGGAGAGTGAAGAGGCAGATCTAAGGCTGGTCAATGCCTCTTACTAACATAAGGAGCAATTAAACCAGCATATGCTTGGAGGTATTTCTCCTTCTTGACGTAAGAATGCATATAGTTCTCTTCATCTTGTTTAAGCCAATAAGTACACACGATTGCATGACAACATGGGATCCCAGTGAAATCTCATTTCCTACATGTGCATGAAGCAATGTTCATATCAATATGTAGGCTGTCAAGCCTGTGTCTCACCTCAAATACCTTATTAACTTAAGGGTAAGGCTGGTAAAATCTTACTTCTTCATTCTCTTTCTCAAACCTCTCCCTCACCCTTAGACAGATCTCATCTTCACTTGCTTCTATTATTTCTCTTTTTAAAATCATCTTCTCCATGAGTGAACATCCGATGTATGTGCAATGTTTGGCTCTAGCTTGAACGATGTATGCATTGAATGTTTCTACCGTATTGTTAACTACAATATCACTTTTTGAATCTTTCCTCATGAATGCCATGCGAAGCTCCTCGGATTCCGATAGACAAAATCTTAGGTCTGCTTCTTGTGATGCAAGTTCCGAAGCCTTTTAGCCTCATTGTAGGCTTTAACAACATTCCGAACAACATTTTCAATTCTTCTCCTTTGTGATTTTTCTTCCAATTAGCATAAACATGCCTTGCACGGTGTCCGTGGTCACTTGTTTGGGAGTACTATTGACACTACATGTAAGATTGTCCGCACATTTCATTAAACAACATTAATATCCAAGTTCAATGTAATAAGCAATACAGGCCAAATATTGATTGAGATTGACCGCCCATATAACAGTTTGTGTGCTTGTCTCTTTACACAATATGCAAACCATGGATTCGGATTTATCCTAAACTCTCTCTTCACTTCTTCCTTCAGTTGTTTGGCTTACCAGTGAGGTCTTTCCTTGTATCTTAGCAGGTAGTACTTTGCAACCCATTCAGATTTTAGTTGCCTATTCTTCAACATATTCCTATTGCACTTATGTTGATGGAATACAGATCCGAGGACATATGTGTATTTGTTCTTGTCCCAATAAGCATATAAACTGAATTTACAATTATCCTTGCAACAAGCAGCAATTTTGTTCCTATACTTGTCGACCTCACAATCTTCAAGTCATACCTAACTTTCAATGCATACCAAGTAATTATATCTTTGAATCTTTAGATAGTACCAAATGTCATATCAACCTCCCACTTAAAATTTTTCCAGTCGAGTCACTTGTCTAACATTCAACACTCTCTTCTTTCTTCTCAACAACCTAGGCAATCCATCTTCATCACTTTCACTTCCACTTTTACCCCCTGTCTCCATCTCTTCTTTATTATCTTCATAATCACTATGCCACTGCCCTTATCCTGAAGATTCTCCAACTGAACCAGGCATGAATGCATCTTTATTATGCACAACTTCTTCATAAATAGTTGCCTTTTGTCTTTCATGCTCTAACATTTTCCTTTGATAAGTTTGTCATTCTTCATCACTGGTCTCAAAATCGGATAGGTTAGGATCATTGTGCTCCTCTTCTTCTTGTGATAAATTGCCTTCTTCCTCCAACTCACCTTCATCATCCCCTCGGGTGCTTCACCATCTCCCTTAGCTTCATACAAGCTATCATCCGATGAGTCAATTTCATAATCTCCCCTACTAACTCATGCATTGGAATAGGTGACTCGGGTCGAGGGTCTTCCCAATCATATGCAACATTTACATCTACTTCACTTGTCCCCATGTGTGGGTGCCATAGGTGTACACTCTTCAGACTCATGAGGAGCATTTGAGTTGGGGGCGGTTTCTATGGATAGATCGGGGGATCAATTGAATGCAAAGGGGTTGTTTATGTAGTTGATCGAGGGGAGAATTTGAGCTAGGGGAAGTGTTTGTGGTTGACTAAGGGAGAGCATTTGAGCTAGGAGCAAATTCTATGGTTGGCTCATGGAGATATAGGGAACCCTTCTTTCTTGTCTTTGACATAGGGAATTCTTAGGGGCATGTTTCACTAGCAAAGCTAGCAGCCATACCTTTAGGACTGCATGATTTAGGGACATAAGGGGCAGGTAGAGGCGGTGGCATTTCGGGTAATAATATATCAACATCATAAACTTTATGAACAACATACACACTAATACGACTTGCTATACTAGTATGTTTAGCCATCTCTGTTGAATCATAATCATCTATTAACCTTCACAAACCAAACTTTAAATCTAACCTAGGTATTGCATAGCAATACTCAATTGCATTTTCAAAACCAGCGTCTTCAACATAACCTTTAACCGTAAAAATTCCTAACTTATCAACATCAAAATTCATAATCTCAAGAGTATCACCCCTTCATATTTGAGCTCTTCTTACGTCATAAACTTTTCCCCCATAATTAATCTCTAAACAAATTATATCCATTTTCGACAATGACATCTGTTCAAGCAAAATAGAATTCAAAAATTAGGTTACCAAAATACTAACCCTGTCCCATTGACTCGGATAATTAAATACTAAGCAAAATTAAATCTTACCTTCACCCTTCTACTAACGTGACAGAAAATTTTCCTTCTCCTACGCTTCAAGCGAATATCAACCCTAATCTTTTTGAAGGGAGAGTTTTGCACTTCGTTTCCACTCTCGTTTTTGACGAAACTTCAGATTTCGTTTCGGTGAGCGAAATCACACCAATTGGTTTTTGAAGTTTTCAGTTTTTAATTTGAGGTGTTTTTTTTTCTCAAGTTTTGGAGTGGGGAAATGAGAAGTAATTTTGAATGCAATTACGAGAGAGGGGTTATTAGAGGGAAGAGAGAGAGTGTAAACATGTCATTAATTAAAATCAAAATTCGGGTCAACAGTAGCCACGTTTACAACCACCACCACGTCATATCGCCACCAATTCCTTTTACCAGTAACTCGGTGGTGGGATACCCAAAAATATTAAGGTTTAAATTCAGAATGTTGCGAGAACTAATAGATATTTCGAGATATTTCCATTAAAAGATCTCAAAGTTTGAGATTTTAGAATCTAATATTCCTTAAAGTAATATTCCTTTCTATATTTATAGATATTTTTTCAATTTTTAAAATATATATTAATTCATTTAAAAAAATTGAATGGTTAACATCAATAACTAAAAAATGCAATTAAAATATTTCTAATAATAGTGGTTATAATATAGCCACAATTGTTATATGCACATCCTAATAAATAACACGTAGTTACACAGTAGGGATAGTTTCACTTTTGTTCGCAAGATATGGATAATTTTCATAAAATAAGCGAACGGCCCAACAGAAGAATATCATATCAGCCCTCGTAATCTGCTATTGCATATAAAACCAACAACCATCACATTAGTTTGGCCTCAAAAATTCCAGGGAACAGCAAATTATTAGAATTTTAAAGGGGAGAAGGCATGGAAAAGAAAACCTCTTCCCTACCCACAAAAAATAAAAAGAAAAAAGAAAAAAGCAGAAGGCATCAGGATAATCGCGTTTAAGCTCACAAGTAACAGCTGAACATCACAAATACCTTACATATAATTCACAATAGCACAGGAAAGTACACATGACATTACACCAAGGGTCGAATAGTGAGTGATGCGAAAAATATTTCCTCGAAAGAAGGGGCTGAATCTTTGGCAATTCAGTGCAACGCTTCCTCCATTTTCATTTTCATTTTGAACTGTAATGTGACCGGGGCACAATCCAGTGGTGTCTCCCCTGCAAAAGACACAAAATTTAGCAAATATAATACGAAATACATTGGTAAAGACGATTATTGTTAAACTGACATTTTGGACCAAGTAGTTGCAAACCATGTTGCTTAGAAGACACTATCATGTCTACGTTAGAGTGTTGTTGAGTACTAGAATCAGTTTTAGGTGTCAGACTTTGATATTTTTCTAGGAGTTTTTTTTCTCTGTTTCTTAGGGTTAACTGCAGGGTCCCGTGCTCATACTTAAGTCAAAGGGTCAACTGTCAAGAAATCAACACAGCTGTGCCTGTATGAGTTAAAATGAAGAAGTCTACCCATTATTTGAACTAACTGCAACTCGCTTTTGTCCACGAGCAATACAGCAACAGACAATTTTTCATTTGGATCACACAAGATTTCATTCACAAAATAGGTGTTAAAAGTTGATTAGAAACTACAAATGCAGCAAAATGTAATTTTCCAATGCCCAAAGAAGGTAGGACTTAAAAGGAATGCAGCAAATTAAAAATTTGCACGATCTTTTCCCCCTTTTTCTATGGGTAGATGGGTGGCAATCTAGGGGAGGATAAGATGGCCCATACATCCTGGGGCCTTGTCACACATAGAACACCTGGGAGAGGAGGGGGAATGAGGGGGAAAAGCCTACAAGGGTCCTCCTGCCAAATGCCCCTAGTTAGATCTGAACCAATGAACTCTATTATAGAAGGGTGGGAATGTAGGACCAAATCCTATTAGACCATCCTTATTGGTGCTTTTGAACAAATTTCAACAATTCTAATCCTACAGCTACATGTCTCTTTCTATCAAGATTTAAGATCTCTGTTTGAGATCCAATAACGTTCCCAAATATATGCAGTTTCTATTGCAACACAAAGGTTCCGCGTAAAATCAATGTTTACCTTGTGAATTTTTGCAGTCCAACCGCGCACCATGGTCCATGAGGACAAAAGCTATGTCCGTCTGATTGAACACTGCAGCCTGTGTACAAATAACACCAATATCGGATCATTACAAAATAGAGCAAGGGAAAATTCTAACCCCAGTAGTTTCATGTTTGTACACCCACAGACACTTAGATGGAATATATCTCCAGATAATTTACCAGATGTAGCAATGAGAACCCTTGCTTGTCACAGTAATTTGAATCCACACCCTGCCAAAGAAAAAAATGTTTAGTTTAAGAGTAAGACAATAAAGGAAAAAGATAACAAATACCTTATTCAGAAGATCCTTGACACCAGCAATATCACCATTCTTAATTGCTTCTCTCAAGCCCTGAGCAACAGGGAAATGTTGCAAATACATAACATAAGTCCGCAGTGTGACAAAATATATATTAGCAATTTAGTACACCAGTGGAATCATCCACTTCTAACTAAGGAAAGAAAAATGCATTCATGTACCTCCCCATTCACTTCATAATCTGCTTGAGGTTTGTCTGAACCACTTGCTGAGCTGATATGAGTTCATAAATTAGCTGTATACCAGAACGTTTTCCAAAAAGTATAACAGCCATACTGAAAACCGTGCTAAGAATGCTACAGAAACAGTCACTTATGAAAGCTTCATTGATAACTGAAGAAAAAAAAGAAAAGGAAAAGGTGACCACATTTTCTTAGCCCAGCGGGTAATGTGGTTGCCGCAGAACAGTAACCATCGTAACTACCACTATGTCAACCATACACATGGCTTGATTTAATCTCATCCATTGATTAATTCAGATTTAATTAAAATAGAAATAATTTTTTATCATTTATAAAATATTTTTTTTTATTATTTATAAAATATTAATTAATGAATAGTAAAATAATTTTCATAAGTAGTTTTTGGATGTAAAATAACTCTCTTCATTTTCGGAGAAATCAAGAATGAACAATAAAAAAAACAACCACGATTCTCCATTCCGGCAAAGCCTGCATATTTCCCAGCGAAGCCTCAAATTGTTATGGCGAACATCTCCATTCCGGTCAGCCTCCTTTTCTTGTTTCAGGCCAGATTTTCCATTTTGAAAGACTTCCATCCTGTTTTCCTTGGCAACCACGCCTCAGTCCACTTTCTCTCTCCTCTGGACTTTCTCTCTCCTCAGTGGCCGCTGTGTCTCAAACCGTCACCTCCTTTGCGCCCTCGCTGTCGGCCTCTAGAACACGTATATGATTCGTCCCCGTCTGTTCAATTCCGAAAACCACCAGCACGGTCAAGTTTGTCCTTGACACCGATCGATGATTTGGAGATCTCGTCGACCAGCGAGGGCGCAGAAGGCGGTCAGTATATCTTTCCGGAAAATATGGAGATTTTCCGAAACCAAAGATCCAAGAATAGCAGAGCCAACGAACAGAGAAAAGGGGGAATTGGGGTGGGAGATCTTCTGAGAGATGTATAATTCATGTATCAAGTGTAGCTGGAAACATGATCGGAAATATCAGAAGTTGCCAGCGACTATGGTGCTCACTGGAATAAATGGTTGACAGAAGCAATGGCACTGGGTGAAGCAGTGAAGGGCACTGGGGTCGATGGAATTTTTATTTTATATTTTTTTAAATCCTTTAAGTCAATTGCGTGGGGAGGATGTCAAGATCCAAACACTATCCTCAAAAGTCATTATTCTTTTACTTTATCATAAATTATAAATATATCAAAATAGATTTTTAATTAAATTAAAAGATTGCAAGAATAAATGGCTGAGATTGAATCTTGACACATATATGGTTTACATTAAGGGAGCCACCATGGTTACCATGGTTGCCAATTTGCTACAACCACTAGCACTCTTTTCTTAGTACACATGCACCTCTTCTAATAAGCTATAGCAAAGGTACTTCCTGATTTCACAAAATGTCCTAGTGACTTCAGGATTATCGGCAAACATTATTTACTCAAAACAAGCAACTTAGAAAAGAAATATTTCCTCCGTCCCATTATTTTCTTCTTAAATGGAAAAGGTTGAAGAAAGTCAAATGTTAACTAATACTCGCTCTGTACCAAAAGATTATCCCTCTCACACCTAAGGACCCACTTTTTGTAGGACATAAGTTGAGTTCTTACTATGAGGGACTACCATCTTGGGACAGAGGGAGTAGATATTTAGCTTAGAGGAGAAAATTGAAGACTATTTATTGAAATTGCATTTATGAGCAATTAGGAAAGTCAAATAGGGATTGTATATTGCTGATTAGGAAGAAAAAATGGATTGAGGGAGTAATCATCATCAAATTTAGATTTGGACCTTTGGATCAAAACATTTCAAGTTCATATCACCTATGGTTGTTATAAGAATCAAAGGCAAAAAGATGACATTCTTCAAAGCTGAGGGTGTGTATTTCTAGGTGTATTTAGAAGAGTTCTTCGTTAAAACCAACAGTTGAGTATTGACACAAGATTCATAAACTAAAGTGGACAAAACTTTAGAACTCTCAAGTTAGTACACATAATAGTATGATAACCAATTATACTCATAGAAGTATATCAACTGAAATGACCAAGCAGGTACTAGGGCATATCTTTAGGAAAATATCCAATAAATTTAGGTTACCAATTATAGCTTTTTTAGAATAAAATTGTAAATTTCTATTATTTGGAATAAGCACTGATATAAGAAACTAATGAACAATACCATATTTTCACAATCTAGAGGAGATCTGTGATTTTTATTAATGAAACCCAATAAAAAAGTAAATAATGGTTATACCCTTGTCTGCTATCTTGGGTAGACCGTTTCTGTCTTGGAATGGCATCTGCCTTCTTAGGTTTTGAGTTTAGAGTTACCGAAGAAGAGGAAACAGTCTGCACATGAGCACAAATGCAAGGAGAGCACCACAAAAGTGAATCCTAGTAGGTGAATGGAATGCTTACCAAGCAAGCATAAAGTTGTAAAATGAAACAAAACCTGCATAGGAGCTGCTGCAGTGGGTGGAAGTGAAGCCACACAAATGCATAAAGGCATACCACACTTGCATTCCGAATTTGTTGGAGGAGGTTGTGGGGGAGTTTGCTCAGATTTGTCTTCTACATCTCCATTGATGTCTAATCTAGAAACATTTTCCGCAACATTATGGATTCTTTCCGCAGATGCACTTAAACCATCATCCTTGGATCTACACCAAATAAAACATCCAGTATTATCTGTTGACTCAGTTATTTCTTAGACATATATGCAGATGTACAACTGATCTAACTCAGAAAGGGATATGCATGGAGGAAAGGAAATGATTTCCATAAGGTTTATCATTATAACCACTAGCATCAAATAGAAATCAAATTTGAAATAATCCTGGTGAAGAATACGCGTACATTTATTTTCATTCGGACAGAAGAGCACTCAATAGACAGCAGTACAGGAAAGTAGTAGTATACACTATCTTTCAGCCACAAGACGTCATTAAAAAAATTCAACGAGCAAAACTGTCTGGGATCATACTAAATATTTGGCCAACCTATATCCTTGTCAACTTCCAGGTGCATGTTCAAATTATGTAACCTCACCAGAAAAACTGAAATAAACTAAGCCAATAAAGAGTTCCAAATTCATGTAGCCTATAAGACAGCGAAGCTTCTAAGCTCTGACATCAGATATTCATATATTTTATAGTAAATTACCATTATTCAAAGAAACATCCGCTGATACAACATTTAATGTGAGCATACTCAACAATTTTGGAACACTTAACTACAATGACAAATTGATATTTCTCTCCCTCTTCACCGGCCCGAAAAGGAGAAGGGAAAAAGGTCAAAAATCTCTAAGACCAACAGCAAATCAGAACATAATTGTCTACTTTCTCTTCTTTAGTATACTAAAATAAAAAAGGTCTAGTTCCCTGATACATCATCTTGCCCTCTCATTTCTGATACAAATTGTATGAAATGTACAGAAGTTCGACTGGCTTTAGCACGTCAATTTATTTGCAACTTTAGCTATGTCGTACTTATAACCACTAAGGAAATAAGATTTCTCTTTAGAACTGCCTGATCCCTCTACTAGATTTTGGGTAACCAAGAACAACCTAGTATGAATCCTACAGAAGCAAGTTCTAAGGATATCTAGATAAAGGGACTGTTGCTCCAAGCAAATAGGCTTTTTCAACAAAGCTACATTTAAGGAAATATTCTCTAATCTATTTGGAAAGGCCTAAAACTTTGAGGAACAATTTCAAGAATTTTGTCGGACACTACGAGTCTATATTGGATAGGCTAAACTATCCAACAGCACCATCACTAGGTGAATCAAGCCGATACAATCTAACAATTCCATATTATCTAGTAGTATTAGACAAAATCATACATAAAACGGATTATTAACATCTGTACCCCTTGTACTATGCTTTTCTACCCATGTCGTATTGAAAATTATTTTCAACCCCTCTAACTTTAGTAGCATATTACAATTGTAGTCAAACTTAGGGTTTAAAGTTGATCGGAATAGTTAAAAGACGAAAATACTCTTGCATTATCTATCCGCCATTAATCAATTCTCTCCATTTTCATGTCCATTTGCTAAATGAATTCCCTGTGTTCTCTCTCTTCTCCCCACACCCATCTCTCTCTCTCTCTCCTTTCTCGTTTCCACTTGTTAATCCAATCTCACTCACCCGTCGTTTGACCCTCCCTCTTTCCTTCCCCCTTTCCTCCTTCCATCTCTCTCTCTCTCTCCTCCTCCTCCTCCTCGGCTAGCTTGCTCATTAACCACCCATTGAAACCCATAAACCACAATACTTGAGACTCCCATAGGGAAACAAAGGGAATGAAGAAAATGAAACTTTTCAATAAACCAC
Organism: Talinum fruticosum; assembly: GCA_021018815.1. Classification (NCBI taxonomy): domain Eukaryota; kingdom Viridiplantae; phylum Streptophyta; class Magnoliopsida; order Caryophyllales; family Talinaceae; genus Talinum; species Talinum fruticosum. The sequence goes on from JAITYX010000048.1 coordinate 3,344,268, forward strand.
TTCTTTCTTTGGTCCTACTACTGATGTGTTCACTCTCTCTCCCTCCCCGCTCAGCTGCCTCTCCAACTACGAAAACAAGCGATGCCCGGAATTTGCTCAACTTCAAATCGTCTCTTCCCAATCCAAACGTCCTCCGAATTGGAAACAAGGCACTCACCCATGTTTATTCACCGGCGTTTTCTGCAACAACTACCGTGTGACCTCTTTGAATCTCAGTTCTCTTTCTCTCTCCTCCGATTTTAGCTCCGTTTCTACCCACCTTTTCTCCATTGACCAGCTCACCTCTGTCGCCCTCAAATCCACTAACATTTCCAGCCAACTTTGAGTTCTCGAGATAGGTTTAGTGTTCAATTGAATGTTCATCGCCGATTCTTGTTGGGCATAGCTGATTTTTTGCTCGGAGAGGAAGAGGGAGAGGGGGAGAGAGAGTGAGGGTGTCGGGTTAGGGAGGAAGGAGGGTGAAAATAATGCAAGGGCATTTTCGTCTTCTAACTATTCCGGTCAACTTTAAACCCTAAGTTTGACTACAATTGTAATATGCTACTAAAGTTAGGGGGTCGAAAATAATTTTCAATACGACAATGGGTAGAAAAATAATTGCGAGCATAGTATGAGGGATATGGATGTTAATAATCCTACATAAAACAATTGACTTGCTAATAGCTTTCCAAACTGAAAAAGGCTTTCACTGCTTATAATAGCTTTCCAAATTGAAAAAGACAAAATCATACAAATCAGCAATGGGTGGTCTAGAGGCAAACCTAGACTCTAAAGCATCCCTGTGTCCTAAATTCATAAGTTTAACGAGTCGGACGGTCGGATGGACCTATGTCCGACAGCCATACCCAAGTCCCGCAACCTAGTCTAGTGGGTTTTAATCCACCCATTTATAAGGCAGGAGGTGAGGGGTCAAATCCTACTACAAGCATGGAGAATCTTCTTACCCTCTCCTCGCTCCCATTCCTTCCCCAACTAGGTTGTCCACATAGACATAAAACCCCTGGTAGGGCTACCATAACAATAAAAAAGACAAAACAATTACAATTATACAGCATTACAGCCAGAGGGCACATCTTTCCAACAAAGCAGATATTGTCTTATGGATGTTCTTAAATCCCCGTCAACTTGTTAGTGTCAATAAAAATAATCACATTGTGATCATTGAGCAAAAAGAAACAAACACTTAGTACTTTTCCTGGCTATTGGCATTCTCCACTGGGGATGAAGTCATTCAATTGCCAGATAGACCACCACACCCAACAATCATGTTCTTATGGACGAAGAACTGTGACACAACTCGCAGAAACCAAGAGATGAGTTTCACTACCCACAGAGGAGAAAAAGAAACATATGAGTTTTTTTTTCCTTTTGTTGGGGGGGTTGAAGACAAGGTCAAGGAAATGCAGACAGCGAAGAGCAGGTGACATACCTTGAGAAGGTATTGAAACAATCAGAACAAACTCTCACATTGGTATGAATGCCAAATTGCGGCAAAGGCTGATGAAAGGGCAAATTATTATGAAGAAAACAAATAAATGGAGAAAGAGGGGGAGCACTGGCTTAACCAACTAGGGCTGCTTCAAATTCAATTGAAAGCTCATAGACAATAGATTTAGTCCATACCATTTGATTAGAAGAATGATCGTGACACAAGGTCCTCCCACAACACCGGCAGTGATGCTGCAAGTACCAAGTAGGGGAAAATGTCAGAAGAACAAAGCAAGAAAACTGAGAACGCCACTTCTACTAAGTTTCAACGACATAATCAAAACCCTGTCCACATTTCACAGAACACCTACTCTATAACACATATACAGTCATAAATATGACTGCTAAACTGTTATGTTTCTGTCTTACACAGTTTTTCTTCTAACTCTCAGACCCTCAAGCAAGAACAAAAGCTTGCATTTCAACGTTCAAACTAGAACAACCACCCCCCAAACAGAAAAAGTATGAATGAAATTTCCAGTAACCCTTCTGTCCGAAGTCAATTATCACAGCTACACATGACAATTTTTAGCTCCACTAGTAGCTAAGCATCCTAAGAACCACTTTAGGTTTCCAAAAAATAAGAAAAAAAAAACTTTAAAATTTCTAGTCACTCCTGATCCGGGCATCAATGAGATCAGATATTAGCAAGATACAGATACCAAAAACAATTCACCTAGTAAACGAGAAAAAGAGCTTCAATTACCTCAATCAAACTATATCAAGGAGGTACAAAGCAAGATAAGATCCAATGCCCAACTAGAAAAAACCCAAATTAAAAATTCCAAGCAATGTTTAGCTACGTGATCAGAAGAAATTCATCTAAGAGTAAGAATACATCAAACAAATACCAATTTTGTTATAATTTAAGCTGAATTGAACTAAGAGGCGATCAAATCTACGAGATAGAAGGGACGGAAATTCAGTCCTATAATAGAGAGATTGAGAATTTGAGAGAAATGAGAGAGAGAGAGAGAGAGAGAGGGGGGTTACCCGACGGCGGAAAGTGTTGAAGCTGCATTTGCACACATCGCAACGGTTTGCTTCCTGGAATGGAGGCGGCTCTGGATTCATCGTCGCCGACGATTTGATCAACGGAGGGATTCTCTCTGTTCAATGTTTACTGTGGCCCTTGCGCATCCAAAAACTCTGATATTTCGATTCGTTCTCAGCGACTCTCTCTCCCTCTCTCTCTGAATAATGATTGTGACGCTAATTATCTTGTTCGGTTTTTTTTTTTAAAATATGTTGTTAAGAATTTCTTGGATTGTAAAAATTCACGATGAAATTGTTAAACTCGTAAATGCCTTTTATTTTGGATTAGGATCCGCTTTAGTTTGAGAAGACGATAATTTTAAAGGGTATTATGATGATTAGGACATAATGACAATTTTTATAAGTCTTTCTAAACCAATTTTTCCATTCTTAGATTAGTGAGAAATAAATTTCATTCAAACAAATATATCTAAACAAAAACTACATAGATAAATATGTGAGCAACAAATGGGCATAGGCGACAAGTACTCTTTCTTAAGAGAGATGTTAGAAAGTTTTAAATTTCACTATGATAGTGGTAGCTTGACGATTGTAAACACTAAACAGAAGGGAGATTTAGCAATGAAACAAATTGCCAACTATACCATCTGTAAGATTTTTGAGATATTATGAGTCAACCCCCAAAACCCCTTATTTGGCCAACACCTCGCCCTCCCCTACCCCCCTCACCCTTCCAAACAAGAAAAGAAAAGAAAATGCCTACGAGCCTATTAACCCAAACTTGCTTAAATTCAAGCCCTCGCACTTTCCATGAGCCTAAGCAGCTCAGCTTTCTGAGTTTCCCACAGAACTAGCTCTCGAGCTCTCGAAAGGCTCTTCAACTCATTTCCACTAAATGATTGTACAAGTTACTGCATTGGGAAGTGGTGTATACAAGACTAAGATCTTTACAAGTCCTTGTACTTAAGGGCTCTAGAATTTCCCTTTCAGTTTTTAAATAAACTCAATTTACAAATAGCACAACCAACTTATTCCTAAAGAACTAGGGCATATACAAGAATAAGCCACCCCAGAACAGAACGACTTAAGGAGCATTATATATTCACATGGAAATGAGGGTTTCAACAAATACTAGCACAATGAAACACTTCAATCGAGTCCTTAGTCCTGACTCTTTACCCTAAATGAAGACAGAAGAAATCACCCAAGTCTTTCTTCTAGACCATCTTGTTAGGACAATGCTATTCAGCAATCAGTCCGATTGCCCGCAACCACCCGATTATAATCATCTTCGACTACAACTACATCATCACAAACAGTTTCGGATGCTTTCACATCCTTGACATTCCCTTCCTTGATTTCCACTTGTCCCTCCATGGTTTTCTTGCTTGGTTTCTTCAGTAACAGCATTCTCTGTTGAAGTTTTACTCGGGGTGGTGGTGGCGGTGGTGGCCTTAGCCCCACCGGTTTGGTTGAGGTAAAGGGTTGCCAAATGCTTTTTCCCCTTCTTATGACCATCCATCGCTTTCACATCATTAGTTCCAACCTTGCATACTTCACACCAATGTCTGAATTTTTCTTTGGCTTAGCATTTACCTGTGTTTTTTGGGCATAGCCGTCTTCTGATTTTCCTTTTTTACAGAATTCTCCTTTTTCTCAGCTAAGACATTCCCAGTTCCACCACCTACTTTTTCATCCTTGTTTTTAAAATTTGGGGAACTTTCTGACCTGGATGCCTTGACAACCTTGCTCTTATTGAGTATAGTCTTCGCCTTCTTTGGTGGAGTGGCACCGAAGCCAATTTTCTGAGTGAGCAACCCTCTTTCACGGACCTTGTGCTTTTTCCCCATAAGGTGCTCGTTCAATGCTCGTTCACTTGTTGCAGAAACACGGCAAAGAGCACAACTCCAGTCGTCTTTGGTTTTCTGCTTCTTTGACCCACTTGATATCAACTCAGCAGTTGGTCCATCTGACTGTGTTGCAGCTTTTCTCTTTAAATCAGCAGCAGTGACAGTGGGCATAGCCTGCAAATTTGCTCACACAAAAAATGCAGAAGTAAATGGTGTAAGCCCAACAGCAAATCCCCTCACCATGGGAGCTCTAGTTCATATCTCTGAACATGAAATTGCATGACAGAAGGGTTCCAAGTACACGAGATTGTGAGAAGGAGATATTGAGGGAAGGCGAGATCTAAAAGGTTTAGGTCACATTCATTAGAAGGGAAGACCACCAAGGCAAAATAGCATCACCACTCGAACTGGTCATTCACAGGTGGTCGAGAAAGCAATTAGACAACAAAAGGCACACCTATCACACCCAAATTGGCAGTGCTCTACAATGAGCGAAATTCTTATGGCTCAAAAACTCCATTAGGTAGAAGACAGTGCTATTGTCTCATAAACCCTGTTCCTACACAAAAAGTCCCACCCCTAAAGCATCTTTAAAAAAAATAGCCCAAAGTTTAAGGTGGAACATTAAAACAAAATAACGTAATTAATTAATTAATTAATAACACAATCATGACTGTTGTCCCATGACTCTTAAGGAAACAACTTCATCACGTTAAACGAAAGGTTCTAGTATCCAGGATAATTTGGCACCAGCTATTTAATTTTAGATTATCATATATTTCCAATTTTATAATTTGCCTACAATTCAAGCATAGTAGCCGAATTAGTTCTACAACCTAGAGGCCCGTTTTACCAACTGCACAAAAATGCCAGCCTTCCAACTGAATTCCATAGCTGCAGGCCCACAGCCACTAGTTCCTGGGTCTTACATTTCTTATGGGGGTCACATGATTAGCATAATAAAATCACAAAAATTTGCCATACACTATGAGATCTTGCTCACCATCAGAGCTTCTGCCTCCTAGAATCAGCAACTACAAACATTGAAAGCCCACAATCGAAAGTAGTTTCCAAACACCACCCAATGGTCATCCACATCCGAAACCTCTGATGCAAGTCTTAACTACCCTAGGTCATCCACGGCAATAATCCTATCGAAAGGGGCAAACTCCAACAAACTGATTCATTTTCACAGTCCATCCTCAAGATCAACTAGGGCTGCATCATAAATCAATATGATCCAAAACAGAACACTACCCAGGCCAACAAAAATAGGATCCCCAATTCAATGTATTGCTTAGCAATAAGGAGTCAACAAAGCTTATCCAATTAAAAGAGAAAGAAAAACCAAACCCATAGGTGAGAAATTCTACAAGCGGTCAAGGAAGTATCAGTGCACCATTCTCCCCATAAACTAGTAATGTTACGATCCAGAATTTGTTGCAACTAAATGGATTGCTTAGAGCAGCCGATTATTCGGACACTAGCGGTGTACATCTAGGTGTCACAGTTATTTGCATTGATATTAAATATTCTTGTGACGCCTCTTTGGGGGTAGTCTAGTGTTAGGGTGCCTACTTTCCACAAGGAAAACCAAGGTTCAATTTTCCTAGGCGGTGTGCTTATATAAAATTTAAAACAACCCCCTCCCCCAAAAAAAACAAAAAAATTCTGACAGTGCAACCAAGTTGAAAGCCCGGCAAACAATCTTAGGTTCATGAGGACACGGAAGACTTGGTTCCAAATTTCTAGTCCATCTTTTCATAATAGAGGGGTTTTATTTTCTAGCAAAGAGCAAATCAGTAAACTCCATCTGGATCGTAACATTTACTGCACTGAGAACTAGCTTAGAGAATTGAGGCATGAGATTGCCTTTACCACTTTGAAGAACCCGTTCTATGTTGTTATGGTTAAGTCAACTTTTCCTTTCATTTGGATAGTTGCAACTAAATGGATTGCTTAGAGCAGCCGATTATTTGGACACTAGCGGTGGACATCTAGGTGTCACAGTTATTTGCATTGATATTAAATATTCTTGTGACGCCTCTTTGGGGGTAGTCTAGTGTTAGGGTGCCTACTTTCCACAAGGAAAACCAAGGTTCAATTTTCCTAGGTGGTGTGCTTATATAAAATTTAAAACAACCCCCTCCCCCAAAAAAGAAAAAAAAATTCTGACAGTGCAACCAAGTTGAAAGCCCGGCAAACAATCTTAGGTTCGTGAGGACACGGAAGACTTGGTTCCAAATTTCTAGTCCATCTTTTCATAATAGAGGGGTTTTATTTTCTAGCAAAGAGCAAATCAGCAAACTCCATCTGGATCGTAACATTTACTGCACTGAGAACTAGCTTAGAGAATGAGGCATGAGATTGCCTTTACCACTTTGAAGAACCTGTTCTATGTTGTTATGGTTAAGTCAACTTTTCCTTTCATTTGGATAACTCTCTTTACTACAACCGCTAAACAATACACTTGCAATTGGGGATGTTACTCTCAATGAAATGGGCAAAATACAAATAGCACATTTAACTGATCAACAGACAAGACGCATTGTCAGAGAAAACAAAGCTTACATACCAGATCCCAAACTCCTATCAGAATCATTTTAGAATTCAATCATCAAATACATAAATAGAATCATTTGGCTTAAGCATGGGTAAAGAACTTGTGGGTCTCATCAAAAACCTAAGCACAGTATAATGGACAAAGTTTCAGGAAATGAAACCTATTAAGCTATGCTTATAAACTAATAGAATGATAATGCTGTTTGTGGATCCTGCTGCTTGATTTTAGGTCAAGATGCATGGTGGGGTCACGGCAAATTTCTAGAGTCATTTGTGCAAATGAAAGCTGTTGAAAATATAATATTATTTAAAGTTAAAAAAAGGTACTAAGGCAATAGATCTGGGATGATCTACCACAGCAGACCGCCCCTACAGATACATAAGTTTGTGTTATGTGTGTGCAACAACAGAAGCACTTCTACAATCACAGAGCATTAGCCTTGCTTCTTTGATCTGTCTTGACCCTAGAACATTGTCTTCTTTGTCTCAGCACTAGTCACTCCACTATCATCATCAAATAAAATAACTATCCCATCAAACATAAATCAATATAGGATTTAGCTGGACCATAGTTACCTAGAACCCCGTATGTTCCGATATGCAGGACGAATTCAGGTATGCAATTCGTCTCATAGGAGAGAATCAGATACATTGGGACTTTTCTATACTTATTTTAAATTTATTTTGGTGCTAAAAATATAAAAAATTATTGGATTTTTTAGTGAAGGAAATAAGTAATAGAGTTAAGTAATTTTCTAAGGTACATAAACCCAAACAGAACCAAAGCTCAGCCCATGATTATAAAAAGAATATGGTCCTTGTCTAAAAGCCCAACATGAGATCCACTTTTGACTCAGTCAAACCCTAATCTTTTGACCCGTTTCAAAACAGAACCCTAGCCCTTTTCATTAGGGTAGTTGGCTGGAGAGAGAGATAGAGAGAGAGAGAGAGAGAGAGAGAGAGAGAGAGAGAGAGGCAGAGATGGAAACAGAGACGGACAGAGTAAAAATATCCATATGCCTTGCATTTCCTCTTCGTCTCCTCTTCTCTGTCTTCCTCTTTACCAGACTTCCATGTCCATAAACTGGTACCCTTGAGCCACGAACATTTGTTTGGCGCAGCCCATCCACCGTACATAGGGGGTGGGAGTGAATCCAGTAACTATGAGCTGGACCCTAAATTCACAATTGCAACACTTACAAGCAAACTGGAGCACTCCACAACACACAAATAGCAACATGTTTCAAACTAGGACATAGTCATCTTATGGTTCTCAAAATAAAAGGCCAAAGGTGGGCTCATCATCAGCAGAAGCATAATATAAAGCAACAACAAGCACAACATGCAGATGCTCCAGCTAACAGGAATCTTAAAATCTTAAATGATCTACAAAAAGACATATATTCTGGATGGATTAACAAAATCTACAACAATATGTCAGATATTTTTTTGATTAAAAAAAAATATGTCAGATATTGCTATGACAAGATGTCATCTTTCACAGTTTAAACCACACATATACAGTTAAATTTTGCAAAGTGGAGCAGCTGATAAGGCAGATCCAGGAAAATTTGAATCAACTCCAGTAAGCAATTTGTTGTAGAAAATTTTTCAATTTTGTCAATAATCTGGGGAGGGGATGGAGGGCTAATAACATCACCACCTTAGCCACCCAGAAAAGATATGCTAGAAAGCGCAGCTATAGGAAAGAGTCAATCCAAAACTTCGTAGAACAAGTAAAGAATTTGGAGGGGCAGATGGACAGAGGAGCTTTCCATAATGCTTTAATTTGCCCTTAAATATATTTCATTCCCGCACATGTGAAATAATAAGCAATAAACCCACTGCCTAAAAAATAAACAGAAATTTGTTTGGAGCAAGCTAAAAAGATTAATTTCACCATGCCCCCAAAAGCGGGAAATATAAAAAACACTCACAGCGGAAATGGCCTAGGATGGAAGAACACGCCCTACAATTATCCACGTCCAACATGTACACTCTCAGACATTCCTAGATACTCTCAAATGCATGCCATCATACATTTTTGGTACTCTCAAATCCATGCCACTGGGCAGTCTTGTTTACTCTCAAATGCATGCCAAATACACAAATTGCACAAGAAATTATATGTTGTCATTGAAACAATGGAGCTTGTCTAAAGTACACACTACGAGCCATATGTGATAGATCTCATCTAACCATGAACTTCTTTACGACTAATGACATGTAACACATTGATGATGGTGTCACATCCGTGTTCGTATACTGATTTCAATGAAAAGACCATGGAAGATTAACTCAACAAAATCATGATCTTCAAACATCGTAATATCATGAAATCATGTTCAGCATAACATCAAATTTTCAAAAACAATCACTACCCAAAGTACACCCAAAGCAATCCCATTATAACGCATACAAGACAAAAGCAGAAGAATACACTGATAAAACATTATCACAAAATAGATAAAATGAAAGAAAAATATGACAAACCCCAATTACTAAAATGTAATCAAGAAATTGGAATCACTGACCAAGAAGATAACTTTATCCTTGGCAACCTCCGAAGCAGGCTCTCCCTTAATCTTCTGCAAAGTCGCATTGGAAAGAGTTCCATTCCCAGCCCCAGAACCAGAAGCCACAGGATCCCTCTGGAACGGCCGACTTTCGTAACCCCTGAACCCCATTTCACGATGAGGCGAAACCCCAATTCCCCCAAACCTCTCTCGATGCTCAAAGTTGGTCAGCAATGGCACCCGTGGCTCGAACCGCATTGGGCCAGGGTACCCAAACCTCATGGCCATCTCTCTCTCCATCATCATCTCTCTCCTAACTTCCTCCTCAAGAACCCTTCTCCTCATTATCTCCTCAGCGATTATCTCCGCCCTAATCCTCTCCTTTTCAAGCTCCCTCTGAAACTGCATTGCTTCCCGGAAGTCGTTAGGGTTCCGGTGGACTTCCCGGCGACCCATTTCCGGGCTTGCGTTCCCCGCTACATCCAGAAAAAAAAATCCCAAAAAATTGAAAATTTGAGAAATTACTTGCAGCAAGAGTTAACGAGAAACGAAAAGAAGGGATTTCTTACCTCGGACGGCTTGGTGGGTGAAGTGAAACATGCGGGAAGAAGATGGGAGGTTGGGCGAAGGGGTGTAATATGTGGAAGATCTCTCTTGGAGTGACCGAATTTTGAACTCCATTTTAGGAGAGAGAGAGAGAGAGGCGAGTGATTTTGATGTTGGTTTTGAATTGAAATTCTAGGGTTTAAAAACTCGTGTTGGTACCTTTTACAGACTAGGACCTCCCCAACTCCAACCTCAAATCTCCGCGTCATAGCCCTCACCAACACCCCAACAATCACATCATGCATACTAATAAATTAAATAAATTTTTATCAGCATAAAATAATGTAATTAAATTAATATTATAATTAAAAAAATTAAAATTAAATTAAATGAATATATGAAATGCATGGTTTGTCATATTGTTTTTAAATCACATAGTTAACCAATCTTATTAGTCTGGTAGGATTGTATTGAGTTTAATGTACTGACTCTTTTAATTTTTTTGTTATCTTTCTTTTAATCTATTCTTTTTTAAAAAAATAATATTTACACATTATAATTTATCTTTTTATATATTCGTTGAATCGTCGCAGAGTGCTCGGAATGATGATAGTGTGTATTGATACTTGTGAGGGATAAGAGATGAAACCGTCTCTGGGAATGTTGTTCACACTTCAACAACTAGCGAAATAATTGAAGGGGGCAATAGCCATGCAACTTAATAAGTTATGCAATGATGACAAATGATATTTGATTTGTGTATTCCTTCTCGGTGGTTTGATAAAGTGATGAGATTAACTATTTTTATTAAGTATATTTATATACTCCCTCCGCCATAAAGTAATAGTTCTCTTGTTAACAATTACTTATTCATCATCGCCTTTTGTAGTATTGCCCAATTATTTTGTTATTTCCCAAGATCTTTTGGTTGTCTTCTTAGGATATTTTTTTGATATCTTCTAAGGCAGATTCATGGTACTATTGGCGGGAGATTTACCTTTTAAAATTTTATTTCCCTTCTTCTCCGATCAAGCTTCTTACGTACTAAAATGTCAAACTACATCGGGACCGGGATATCATGAGTTGATCACTTCCCGGATGTTGAGAAGGTTCGTTTCTTATTCCAACTTCTTTATCATTCAAACTATCGGCTTGGATAGCTTCGGATGCCTTCTTAAAATGATTAATGTATGTGGCCTCTTCCAACATAGTGTTACTTTGTGCTTGGTTGACAGACACCATTCTCCAACGTAATAAATGACCGATCCAGATTTTACGATTATATGATTCAAAAGTCCTCAATTGATCAAACTCTTATTAGAATTTTAAATACATTAGAATCTTATGATCCTAATTTAGTTCCAAAAATCCATAGTATGATCGTAACATGATTCTACAACATAATTATATTTAAGGATAATATTTTTTTTTTTGGTGCGTAAGAGGGTCGAAGCCCAAGAGATATTTGATTAATTATTGATAAACCGGGCCAAGCGGCTCCTACAACATCTCGCATATAACAAATCACGAATACTACTATGGGGAGATTGGAGGAAATAGAGTCCCCACTCCTTGCTAACACTTAAATTAGCTAATCTATATGCAACTTGATTTGCCTCTCCGAAAGAATGGGTAACTTTAATTTCCCAATCATTGTTGTCCATTATGTCCTTGCATTGTTTAATGATAGGGAGGAACCGAATGTTCCTAGTTTGAGCTTCTCTCGAGCATGCCTACTACAATAAGGGAATCCGACTTGAGCCAAACCTTCTTGAATCTTAAATTGCGAGCCACCCGAAGACCTCTCCAAACCGCTTTTAATTCTACCATGACAGATGTACAAATACCGAAGTTTTCCATATAACCCGTAAGCCATTCTTCTTTGTCACCGCGTATAACACCCCCACATGATGCTTGGGCCTGGGTTGCCTTTTGAGGCCATATCTCGTGTTCAATAAAACCCAACCACTAGGTGGTGCCTCCCAACCCACCAAAAGTTCTCTTCGGCCACATTGTTTTCTCCATATCCAAGTCCATTCTTGTCCCAAGCTTCCATGAATTCTTTTGTCTTATGCAAAATGAATCCCACTTTGTCAATTGGGATAGATTCTCTGTTCCCAAAGTAATACGCACATCTCCATTTCCGGAGGTGCCACGGGACGATCAAGAATTTAGTGGTCCAAAGTGAGTTGTGACCTCCCGTTTTTACATTTACCTCAATCCATTCATTCAAATGGTTACTCGCCAAGAAATGGTGAATCATGTGTTATCAAGTTGGTACCAGATCGTTCTAGCTATGCTTGCGAGTCACGAATGAAGACTCGGACATCTCTCAACGCATTTACGAGTTGAACTAAATGAGTCAGTATAACCATCCCATACTTATAGAGTTTTGATTCCAAGGCATTCTCCGTATCTCGAAACTTCTTTGAGTAAAATAGTATCCTTTCGAGTGATACAGACTCTTACTTATTATATTTATTGCTTATCCGCAAGTGACTCGGAAAAGTGGTTCTTTATTCCGAGTCCAAGCATCACTCAGATTAATCGCAGTTTAAATAAACTAGTGTTTCGTCTTTTTCTCACTCGGAATCTTACTTCGATTATAAGCTCTATTTTCGTTAGAGTCAATACCTCTAGTCTGTTTCATACTTAGTCTATATCAAGTTATCTCACTCGATATTCTTTATGGAACTTGTTCTATTGCTTCGACTAAGTCGGATGGAATTCCGAGTATCATGGATATCGGACTCGGAAAATTCCATTCGGTTTCGACTCGAGATAACCGGATGTTTAATTATCATAATTATTTTGTTATTTGTGTCTAACCTTGGACCAAAGTATTTTATACTTTGAGAACCAAAATTGATTTACTTTTGTAGGTTATTCATTCGAGGATACACTTTTCAAATTACAAAAGTAACCTAGCTTCGAACGTCAAATCACCAGCGAGACATGGCTTTTCACCTTCCCCTGCTCCGAGTCCCGGAAGATTGTGTCGGAGCTGTCTGTTTCCAAATCTGGAAAACCGAAACGCTAAGCTTAACGGTGGTTTCCACCTTATCTTTCAAGACACCGCCAATGGTTTTGGGACTTCCAAGAGAGTTAAACCGTTGTCCAACGTTCACATTACAACGGATACTTTCCGAGGGACTCGAAAGCTTTTATCAACGGTCACGGAAGACTCTCGGTCGGCAGATGAAGATAACGGCTACTCTGCTCGGTTATCTATAAATAGAAGCCACTTCACAAGACTTGAAGATTGTTGAATTTTGTTAATACACATACTTGAGAAAAGTGATTGTATTTACTTTCGATCTTCTACTTACAACTCCCACTCTGTAATTCATTACTTTCGAGTTGTAAGGTCTTGTACTCGATTACAAACTCTTTCTTACATTCTTTGTAAGGTCCCTTGACTAAGCTGTAAGGGTTATCTCGGCTTAGTTGTCCCTAGCTGTAAGGGTTATCTCGGCTAGGAAGTACTAGATCGAGATAAGGGAATTTTTGAGTTTAGGAAAACTTGTATAGAGTTGTCTAAGGGAGCAACTCGGGGTCGATCGGTTCACGATATTTTGTGGACTCAAAATAGTGAATTTGACTTCGTGTCTAGATTGACACGGTCCGTGGTTTTTGCCCCGGGAGGGTTTCCACGTAAATTCTAAGTGTTATCTTTCCGAGTTCATTCTAGACTCGGACAACTTTATTGCTCGTGTTCTTTCTGTTTGATAGCCTTCGAGTCAAATCTTTTCGACCTTGTTGATAGACTCGGAATCGGTCTCCGTCTCTATTCTGCGCAAAAGAGTTTGATTTCAGCAAGAATTTTCTATCACCCTATTTACCCCCTCTAGGGTGAATTAGACTCTCTCAGAGCAAACCTTCAACGAAGGATATGGTCTACATCTTCTACATCCGCTCCACGGATGTAGAAATTCGGTTCGATCGTGATGCCCCTCTTAAATCTATTAAAATTCGTCATGAGTCTATCTTGGAGAGCCAACCAAAGAAAAACACACATTCTTTGAGGGACCTTGGGTTTCCATACCCATCTCCAATCGGTTGTGATTGGAGCTTCATTGTCATTACAAACAAAGGTAAGAGCGGATTTAACCGAAAATTCGCCCGATGGATTGGCTCTCTAGTAAAAATTATCATCAATCCCTTCTTCGGACACCTTGAAAGAGGTGATGCGTTGGAGAACTTGGTTTGGTACTTTGTCGATGAATTCATCCCATTTCCAGCCCAAATTTTAATCCTAGTAGTCGTTGACTTTGAGCGCTAGGTTCGAGGAGTTAAGAGGACTTACCCTAAAATCAGCGAGTGGTCTCTCATTTGCCCATCGGTCATTCCGAAGTAGACGGAACGACCATCGCCTAGCGCCATACCCATGCCATCTTGGAGTTTGTCAAAGTTTTCTACCAAGCCTCTCCAGGTATTGGAGGCGTTACCTCTAGCAATTAGGGTTCTCCCTTGTGACCCATTAGAGTATTTATACTCAAAATACGGGCCCAAAGGGAATTTGGTTCTTGGCAAAATCTCCGGCCTAATTTCATGAGGCAAGCATAATTTAATTGTTTCATGGCCCTAATACCAAGTCCCCCATTTTTCTTTTCCTTAGTCACATTATTCCAGGAGACCAAATGCACCTTCCTCTCGGTGTTAGTTCCACCCCAAAGGAATCTTCTAACTTTCTTATCCACATCATCACATACGGTTCTAGGAATTTTAAGTGTTTGCATTGGGTATGTAGGAATTGCACAAAGGGTGGATTTTATCAAAGTGATTTGCCCAGCCATGGAAAGACACTTAACTTTCCATCCCACAAGTCTCCTATCAACTCGATCGACCACCTCTTGGAAAGTCCCCCATTTTTCTTGCATGATGATAATATTGTCACTTATCTATCGTTTTGGCACAAAACCGGCTTGCATAGGTGATATCACTTCAGGCAAGATTGTTTTAAAACGATTGACGATGCACTTTGTGATCAACTTATAAGCAACATTGCACAACCCAATGGGTCCGAACCGAGAAACCAAATGATGGTGGTTGACTTTTGGGATCAAGGATAAGTAAGTGTTGTTGAGTCCTTCAGGTAAGCTTTGGCCATGAAGTAATCCTAAAACAGTCTTACACACTTCATTCCTCACAAGGTGCCAAAATTTTTGGAAGAAAAGGGCTTGAAAACTGTCCGGGCTCGGAGCCTTAAGGGAGCCCATGTTATGCAGCGCATCATAGACCTCTTTTGGGCAAAAAGGTTTCATCGGATCCAATAATTTCCCATCAGCCAGGGGTGGGAAATTCCCCACCAATAGTCTTTGATTTGTTTCAATAGTCCTTGGAGTGCGAGAAAAGCAAGGAGAAGTAATTGACTACCATGTTTTTCACCTCTATTGAGTTATTTATCCAGTCTGCCATTCTCTTTTTGGAGTGCCTCAATTCGGTTGCGCCTTCTGCGGATAATAGTACTTGTGTGGAAGTACCGGGTATTTCTATCACCATCCCTAATTAGATCCATTCGGGATTTTTGAAGCCAAAGAAGTTCAATCTATGAGAGTACTTCATTTAGGTCCTGTTCGAGTTTAGTCTCCAGCTTCACTAGATGTCTATATCTACCATCCGACATTTTCAATCGAATACCGGATAACCGAGCAAGAAGTTGCCTCTTCCTTCTAAATAAATTCCCAAAGATGGTTTTGTTCCAATGACTTAGTTCATCGGCTAAGGATGATAAAGTCGGGACCAAAGGCGAATTAGCATTCCATTTTTTCACGAATTAGATTATCAAATCCATGATGAGAGAGCCATGCCATCCGGAACCTAAAAGGTTTCACGAGTTGCTTGGATAAGAGATGAAGCTCGAAGACGAATTAAAAGCGGCGAATGATCGAGTAACTTTGAGTTAAATGCCTCACACCCCCTCTTGGAATTTGGTACGCCGGTTCAAATTACGAGAGCTCTATCCAGTCGGGCGTTTTTGCGGGTTTCTTCACTATTACCCCTGTTTCAAGTGAATTTTGGGCCGGAGAAGCCAAGGTCAATCGGACCATTATTTTCTATCCGAGCATGTGAATCGAGAACACCTCCGAGCCATATCTTGACCTCCATGATTTCTTTCTTCTAAGATGGTGGTTTCATTGAAGTCACCAGCAAGTAGCCAGGGGTTGTTTATAGAGCTAGCAAACTGTTCCATGTCTACCCAAAGTCCGTTGCGTAAACCTTTATGTGGGCTAGCATAAACAGCTATGAAGAACCAAATGTGGTCTCCTTCTTCCAAAATTTTAAGCTGTAATATACTGATCATGAGTGTGAATAATATTAATTCGAATCTCTTCGAGCTTCCAAAAAAACCAGATGCCACCTTGGAATCCTTGGGCTTCAACTCGGAAGAATTTGCAAAAATTAAAGGAGTTGCAAACCTGATCCGCTCTATTACCACTGATGTGGGTTTCCAAAAGGACAAGGATGTTGGGATCATGAGTTCTTAAAATATCCTTGATTACAGTCTGAAATAGATGATTGCCGGCTCTACGCACATTCCAAACTAAGATGTTCAGAGAATGTCCGTTGTTTCTTCTCTCATTATTAGTCACTACTATGTTTTGATTCATAAAAAAAACATAGAGAAAAAGGCCCAGAGGGATGGAATCAACACATACCATCGGAGTCAAACACTCCAGAGTTTGTATCAACTTGCATTTCAATGGCAATCACTGCATTTTGATCCAAAGTGGAGTCCGAGCAGTTTTCATCATTCACTTCAATTTCTGGAGCTTGTGAGAGGTGAGGTTTCGTTCGGCCATTATTTAACAAACCTATGGTGGGATTAAGTCATAGGACTTTTGTTGAGCTGACCTCGCCCTAGGCCTACTCCTTGAAAAGCTGCTGGATTCCTCGACCTAGTTGAGGTAGGGGTTGAGGATTGATGAGTTCTCGAAAAGGAAGGGCCCAAAGATTGAGATTCAATATTTTGCCCATGAAAATTTGATTTCAGTGGAACATTAGAGGCAAGCCTAGTCGTAGATTTTTTGGCTTGGACTGGACTGCGGCTATTAGGTTGTTTAAGGCCCACATCTTTGGCCTTACTTTTTGCGTATGTATCTGGGTTGAATTTCCTAAAGTATTCTCTTTCCCAAGATCTTCTTCTAATATGGGAATTATCTCTTCATGTAGTTCCATCCTGATTTGATTCTCCCTTCCAAAAGTAGGACTCTTAACTGATTGCAATATCGTATTATCTTCCGATTCTCGTAACTCCATATCATTGTCCTTCTGATTTTCTTCCAATTCTAAATTAGCAAGGGCGCTAAACCTTGAGCCACCGTTAACTCCTTGATTCTCGGGATTTGGTCTGACTACAGGAGCAGCGACATCTGTTTGTTCCAAAGTCAGCTCCCTAAGAGATCCAAGAGATCTTTCATTTTCGGTTTGGGAGGGGTGGACCGTTTGATGGGTCGAACCGGATTTATTGTTAGACTGCAGCCCTGTCTGACTAGTATGCTTCGAGTTCTTCTGCTTCTGTAGGTGTCTGAGGTGTCCGTGGGAGTTGGTTCCATCGGATTATCATCAATCTGTCGATTGACTGTAGTATCATTGGCACTTATAGTAGATTGTTGTTTGAGAGGACAATTTTCCCCTTTATGTCCATATTTGCCGTAGTGGAAGCAAATCATTCTAAGGCCTTCGTATTGAATACGCCAAATCCTTCCATTCAATCGGAATTTAGATAGTAATGGTTTAGACAGGTTTACTTGAACGCTAAGTCTAGTATACTGTCCTCTCTCCACATTAGCCGTGGTATCATCTACTCTTAAAACTTTTCCAATTTTCTTCCCAATTTTTTCTAGCAGAAAACTTTTATTGAAGTATTTTACACTCAATTTGGGAATTCTTACTCAGGCCCAGAGGTGAGTAATATGATCTTCCTCTGGTACGAAGTTGGGAATCCATTCCCAAATTTTCAAATAGTTGTCTCCTATCATCCAGGGGCCATTGGTCATGACGTGCTCATGATCATCCAAATTCGTGAAACGAGTGACATAGTAATCACACCCAATATCAATTAGAGAGAAATCTCCTTTGGGAGCCCATTTAAATTTCAGACTCTTTTTTAGCTGCATATATCCAGTACTTTTGTCCAACATTCTTATGATCAAGGCTGCTTCTAGGGTTCCTTCAACCGTTTCTTCTCCTCTGTTGTTAGAAGAATAGTAGGGCAAAGGGGATCATCTTCATCAGTTAATTCATCATCCTCTGAGTCATATGTTTCCTGTTCGAGGTTCCAGATTGGATTAATTCTAGTTTCGAAATTTAATCCAGGCATATTTCTTCTTATGGTGTCTCTATACGACAGGACTCCACCACGGTCATGATGTCTTGGCCCATGTTCTAAATCTCTTTCTGTCTCCATTTCATCAATTTCCTCGTCTTCCATAGAGACTAAATTTGAAGCTCTGTTGTAGGCAGTTCGTTTCATCTTTTTGTCGATCTTGAAAGTTGGTCAGATTCTTCCATAGTTCATCCTTTTTCTCCGTTAACGCAAGTAGAGCTCATAACTCTCGCCTTAATTCCTCTAATAATATGTGGTCTCGTTGAACTTTTAAGGATAATATGTTTGTGTATTAAAATATTCGACAAACTATAGTTGAAATGGATTTTTTATAAATCTTTGTAAATGTTTATTAAAATTTTTATTCTTATAAAATAAATTAATTATTTTAAATATATATAATTGCATTTAGAGGATGTATTAAAGTAGCTATTTATTTTTTCTTTTCATATTTATGGATTTTATAGTTGGTTTTTGCATTAAAGTAACTATTTTTTTCTCTTTTCTTAATTTGATGATATTAAGTTAGAGCTTATTCATGAACAAACAAATAACTAATTAATAAAAGATTATTCAAGTATCTTATTATTTTTTATTTAATATGCCGGTTGATTTTCTTTTTACAATTAATAATTAAAAAACCTCCTTTTGAAATAACTTTGTATTCTTATGTAAAATTTGTTCTAACATTAATTTAAAATATTTATTTATAGATCTAATAATTAGAGACCAAGAAGTTCAAGCCTATGTTAGTATACCCTTTTTAATATCGTCATCGCCGACATCATCGTCAGTCGTAAATCAACAGCATATAAAATCATACATTAGCATCAATACATCAAGCAAACAAAGCACCATTAATACAGTTCGATTAATGTCGAACAACTGATCATTATCTTCATCAAATGCCACATTTTGTCTTTCAAAACGGTTTAACAATTAAATGGTCTAAATTATTAATTAGAAATTGATTAAAGGAGGAGAGCAATATGATATAAAAGTGAATAATTTGATTAATAAATTATTTTTTGATAGATTAATTAATAAGTTATAGTAGAATATATAGATTTAACTATAAGTTTTTTTCTTTTATAACTTTTATTATCTTTTTTTTTTTATCTTTTCTTATATTTTTCCTTTCCCCTTCTTTGTTTCTTTCATTTTAATAGTAGTATTTATGAAGATTTTTTTATGTTCAGCAACTATTATTCTTCTTTTCTGGTTAAAATGTTACCGATTCTTAATTATCAATTACAACTGGTGACTCCATAGTTTTTCAAGCATGTTGTTTCACTAGTGCTTCCACATCTATAGGCCATTTCTTTTTTTTTTTTTTTAAGAAGTTGAAAATCTTCATTACGACAAACTATTTACACACTAAAAACTTCTGGATTAAGGGCCACCTTCTAGGAAGGGTTCCCCGTCCTCTAGACCTTAATCATCTATACAAAATTGTTTCCGATTCCTATATATTTTTGTGTGCTCAAACTTATCATTCTGTTCTTCACTACTTCTTTCAACATGTGGCTAGTACTCCGTATATTTGGAGTCTTCACTTGGAATACTTTCTCATTCTTATCCAACCACACCTGGTAATGAATAGTTGTCGTGATATCGATCAAGAGTAATTTTTGCACTCTAGGCCAACTTTTCTTCATTATCTTATTGTGCCAACTCTCCAGATTCTTGGGCTTCCACTTCACTTTCAGCCATTCCCATACACATTCTCTTAAAGCAGTAGCATACTCACACTCAAAGAACAAGTGTTCTCTGGTTTCTTCCTCTTTTCCATGTATGCCACATTCAGTGCATATGTGCTCCATGAACCTTGCCAATCCATGTCTCACTGGCAACCTCTCTTGTATTAAAAGTTAGAGTATAAACCCATGCTTAGGTTGTACACTTCTACACCATACCAGTTTGTGCCATGGAACCCCTTTATCCTCTTTCATTAGCCAATTGTAGCTTCTGGTTGTGTTGTAATCCTCTTTGTTTGATCATAACAGGGTTTGCTTTTCTAAACTCCTCCCTGAATCCAATTCTCAATTTACATATCCTCCTCCAATACCAGCATACATCCTTTGGAAGTTCATAATCCCAATTGTAGCTTCTAGCCCTTTCTTTTTGTTTCTTAAGAAATTTGTTTGATTTTTTTTTTTTTGGAAATTTATGCAAGTTTAGTGTGTTTCTCTTGCCATTATATGTTAATTAATTTTTTTATAAATGCTTTGTTCTAATCAAGTTGAGTTATTTTGTAAATCAAGTATTATTTTATGTTTGTAAAATTTTAAAAATTAAGCTTACTCATTTTGCATGTAACTAAGTATTAAACTGTATTAGTTTTTGGTAGTCAAGATGCATATAACTAATTGTTAAACTACATTAATTTTTAATGATCAAATTAATAGACTTTTTTAAAAATAATAATAAAAAAGAAATAATATAATGTACATCTTATAATTTTTAAACAAATCTTATAAATATAATTCGTGCTTTAGCTTAGGTTAAAAGATTAATTAACAAATGAAAGAGGAATTTCAGCCATAATTTTTAAACAAATCTTATAAATATAATTCGTGCTTTAGCTTAGGTTAAAAGATTAATTAACAAATGAAAGAGGAATTTCAGCCAAAATTTCAGTCACTTCAACCTATATCCATTGGCACCTTTGTTCATGAGAATGTACTATCTCTTTATCAATTTGTGACATCCATGTGATATCAAGTAGAATTATAGCTAATTGTAAGGACAACATATCTCCCTCAATTGAAAACATCTGTGTCCCTCTTCTTTCTACTTTTTTTTTTTTTTTTTTTTGGAAGAAAGTAAGTACAAAGAACATTAGGTAACTCTTCTCTCAAGTGTTCTACCTAAGTTATCGTCAACAAGAATATATGACCATTCATGTGAGGGAGAAATTGAAAATAATCTTGAAATCCTCATAGAACTATCTAATTTGGTCATACAATTAGTTGCCATATTGCTTTATATGATTGATAGAATATGAAGGAAATAACGAAAGCATGCTTTGTATATCCTTAACCAACAATTAGATTCTCCAAGATATTTAAATGGTATCTTGAACTCGCTTGAATAACTATTTTGTTATCACCTTCGACTTGTATGTTTGCGTATCCTCGCTTCAAATGCAGCCTTGATACCATCTCTCATAGCCGTAACTTCAGATATCATAATAGAGGCCGCATGCATGAACCTAGTGTCCGCTTGAATGAGTCTTCCTTTCTAATCACATATAACGAACCATGTCTGTTGCGTTCGCCGAAGATAAAGTATCGTCGAAATTAATTTTGATGACTCCGCCTAGAGGAGAAACCCACCTTACTAATTAGGTGGGGTTTGGAAACGTATATCTAATGAAGAGGAGGTGAAGATGATAAATGATGAGAATGATGGTTCCGAATTTTCCATTCCGCCCAAAAACATTTTGCCCCTAATTACGGTACCTAGGGGATTGGGTAGATCATTTTGAAACACAACTCCGTTGCAAGATTTCCATATGCTCCACAATAGAACAATAATTTTTGAAAAATTATTGTGCCTACCAATAAAGAAATTATGTAAAAATTCTCTTACCGATAGGAGATTGTTAGAGAAGGGATATTGACGAATCCATCCATGTTAAATGGTTTTATCCCAAATTTGACTAACAAAAGAACAATTAGCAAAAAAATGTTATGTATCTTCAATTTCTGTCAATCAGACTGGGCAACAAGGATCTAATTGTAAGCCATGATGCAAAAGGTTACCTTTAGACAAGTAAAGAGTTATGGCAAAGTTGCCATAAAAAAATTTTAATCTTAGGCATAATATCCAACTTCCAAATTGAATTATACTTCCACACAGGCTGGTCAGGTTTGATGTTATCATGAGCTTCACCCCAACTTATCATCTATTTAGTAAAAAATCACCATTTCCATTAATTCCCTAGTACCACTTATCATCTATTTTTGTAAGAGGAATGGAAACAACTAAGACACAGGGGATCAAAGTTTGCGGCAAAACATGCAAAAGTTTAGTTTCATCCCAACTTTTATCAACATAAGTAAATTCACAAACTTTGAAATAAGTATCAGTTTGACTTAGAGGGTCTATTTGCATTAATTCTACCTAACTAGAGCCGTGGCACCAAGTGTCTCGTCCAACAAATTTTTTTTTTTCCATTCCCTAGTTGTCATCTCATATTTTGACGAATGAATTTGTGATTCCGCAATATACATTTCCAAACCGAAGAATTGACCTATTTCTTTTTGTAATTAAAGAAATTCTCTGTGGAGCTATACTTCGCTCTCATTTGCTTAACCCAAAAAATTTCTAGATTAGTGAGAAACTTCCAAGAAAGTTTGGCCATAAAGGTAGTATTTATTGCACTTGTTTTTCTCAAACCTAGATCATCAAGCTTTTTGGTTGGCAAATTTTATCCCATGCGACCGTATTAGATTTTTTCCCAAAAAATCATGATTGATTCGATCTAAATTATGAGCAACGAAGTGTGGAATCTGAAAACATTGCATATTATGACTAGGTAAAGATTCAAGATTTGACTAAATGAGAACAATTCCGTCGACTTTTGAAAGTGAATTAGCCTTCCGGTTAGCTAATTTAGATTTAGCTTTTGTAAGTGCGAGTCTACCTTGAAAGACCGAGCATCCCAAATATTCTGAAATAAATCAAGTGTAGATATACCTTGAAAGACCGAACATCCCAAATATTTTCCTATTCAAGAGTTGTGGGAAATGTTAAAGATCTCTTAAACACGTTGTTTATCCAAATTTGGAGTATTCTTTGAGAAAACAATATTTGATTTATGTAAATTCACTAACCGACCAGATTGTTGATAGAATGAGTCAAAGATAGATTTTAGATTGTGAGTAGCCTGAGCGGTTGCTTTAATAAAAGGCTATCTCGCAAAAAGTAAACAGGGATTATCTCTACAAGTGGGAGCTATCTTAATTCCAATACCGAATTATGCCTTCAAGAAGTTCGAGCCAACTGTTGAGCCAAAAATTTCATACAAATAATAAATAGACACGAAGATAGAGGGTCACCTTGTCTTAGTCCACGAGAGGGTTTAAAAAACCATATGGTTCATTATTAAGTACTATAGAATAGGAAACCGTAGAGACACACTCTTTAATCTAATTAATCCACGTCAAATCAAAGCCCATACTCGTGAGACCCGGAATTTTAAGTAGGTTAATTTAATTAAGTAATCGACGCATAAATTATTTTATTTAATACGAAGTTCTTAATCATGCGCGCTTTCATAAATAAATTAGTAGATTATATTATCTCTTCCCGATTTTCTTCCAGGACTCGGTAATTAAAACCCGAGGCAGCTTGTGATTTATTATTTCGACTTTTTTACCTTGAGATTATCAAAAAAAAAGAAGAGAAGAAGAAGATTAGTGGAAGGTTGGTGTGTTGGCAGCTCGTAGAAGATTCACAAAAAGGGAAAGGAAAATATTAAGGGCCTATTCGACAACAAGATGTTATAGGTAGCGTTTAGTGTTTTGAATGAGTTAAAACACTACTTCCTTAATTTTATAGTGTTCGGTTGATTGGCTTTTTCAGTAGCTTTTAGCGTTTATACTAGCTTTTTAAAACGTTACTAACATTAAGGTTTGAAAATTGAAACTAGTGTTTCAATACTTTAATTCCAAAAATACCCTTAATTTATCATAGATATTACAATCCATGCCATTAGTATAAAAACCCTTGTCCCACAAACCCCGGAACACTGCCCTTCTCTCTCTTCAAACTCTCTACTCTACCGTCTCTCTCCTCTCTCCTCTCTCCCCAAACTCTCTGCTCTGCCATCTCTCTCTCTCGCTCATCTCGAAGAACTTTGCTCGCTTCCCTCCCTCTCTCTCCATCTCGAAGAAGGAAAGAAGAAATTTTGGAGCAATACTTGTGAGTAGCAAATCTCTTTCATCTATCTTTTTAATTTCTAATGTATATTACCCGATTCCGAAACTCGAAGATTGTGTATTCCCTCTATGGATTTTTTAAAATTTCATAATTTGTACAAGTTAATTGCATGATAGATAAAATCTTTCTCATTGAATGTTTCTTGTGTTGCTATTTGTTGGAAATTAGAATACCGATGTTATGTCAAACTGGGGACATTTTTGGCTTGATTCCATATTCTCCGTTCATCCCAAATGGCCGGTTGTCTCAAATTACTTACCATATGTAGAGCTTTTTCTAATGTTTGTTAGAAGTTCCCTGAAATAGTTATTTGGATATGAAGAGGATAGAACCTAGTGCATACCAGCTTGTTCGTGAAAATTCATGCTCTTGCAGCCACCGTAGTGGTTATGCCACCCAATTTGATTATTGAATACTTTTCTTCTAACCCTCTGCCAAGAACTCACTATATGAGTATGATGTTGATGCAAAACTTTTTGTTTATAGTTGTAGAATTTTGAAATTTAGTGTAGATCATTGATTCCATTTGATGACAATTTCAAGCTCCTTATTCCAAAGGGCAAAGTCGTAGGCAACCGAAAGGATAACAATATTCAACTTGTTAACATTCAATTGAGTTACTGAGATTATATAGTGGAATAAGTGCCTATGCAAGTATGCAATATGGAGGGAATATGTATAATAGTTCTGGACTAGAGTTTGTTTGTTCCATTATATATTAGAATTTTTTCTCAACCCTTCACTTCAAATACTGCGTTCTAGTGTCTTCTTTGCCAACTCGTGAGTTATTTCCCTTCTTACCACAACTCGAAGTTAAATAGGAGGTTTTGGGTCACTACTACAAAACAGCAGATTAGCGACTGAAATAGCGACGGAATATTAGTTATTAGCGACGGAATTTCGCCATTAGCGACGGAATTAGCGACGGAACAGCTCCGTCGCTGAAAGCGGGTCGCTAAATATCGCCGACGGAAATTTTGAAGTCCGTCGCCAATTAGCGACGGATTGGCGACGGAATCTAGTTCCGTAGCCGATAGAAATCAGCGACGGAAAGTATTCCGTCGCCGATTTAGCGACGGAAATAGGCGACGGACATCCCACATTTCCGTCGCTAACTCGAAGAACGGAAATGGGGTGACTTCCATCGCCGATAGCCGTATTTGCGACGGAATTTCCCCATATTCCGTCGCTAAGTGGCAGAGACCGTCGCCGATCCGTTGTCGTTCCGTGAAAAATTTTGTATATTATTTGCCAATTATTCGTTATCCTAGTACGTAATATTGTGAATGGATATACAAATCCACCATTCACATATGTGACACTTACATTTGGCATTTACATATGCCAGCCACAAATAATTCATCAAAGTTGGATATACAAATCCAACTTACATATTCAACATCATCAACAACCATAACATAGTTAAAACAAATTTGTAAATAGTTCGCAAAGTGATGATCACCAATATATACAAAAGTTCACATTTGAATTCACTCATCCTCTTCCTCATCCTCTTCCTCTTCCTCTTCCTCTTCCTCTTCCTCTTGTGGTTCCGGTGGTCGACGGTGCGATCCGGATGCTTGCCGAGACTCGCGAAATTCATTCATACGTGCTATTGGCTCAGCGAAACTGTCGACCTGTGCCTTCGGATGCCGATTTTGTAACACAAGCAGCCTGGCAATGCTCAATCCAGTGATGTACCTCGAATTTAAATTATGCACTCGTTGCTCTCCATTCCGAGTCATCTCGTAGTAGAAGGTTTCGGTGATTTGAAGGACATTGTTGGTTTCAAGTTTCTAGCCTCGGATCCAAATCCATAAATGCGACCTTTCTTGTTCGCATTTGCTTTGACCCACAACTCTTGTTGTGAAGGGGTGGATACATGATCCTCGGAAGAGTTGGGGTCATCACTAGAAGTTTGAGTGGGTTGAGTGTTTTGCAACTCTTCCTACTCTTTTTGAAACTTCTCCTGAATATAATATAAATATTTTAGGCATGTAAATATAACGAGTTGTTAACGAAAACAATAGATGGAAAAATATGCGGAATTCATATATACGGTTACTCACGTAAATGGCCTTGGATTTTTTGTCCACCCATTCGTCCTTTTTTGTTTTGTGCGTGCGTGCAAATAGTTGGGTCGGTAGCGGCTGAACTCCTTTAAGCTCCTTCATCTAAAATTGAAAACAAGTTAGTAGAGAATCAATTCACCAATATGAACATGTTAACAGCTTGCATGCGTAATCAATAAGAAAGGGGTACGTACAAATCGCCGCTTATGCTCCGTCATAGGGATTGAGCCACACGTATGGAGTGATGAACCAAGTCCCCCCGATCAGCATGACGGTTTTTCCGAGCTTGCTCGCAGTAACTTCTTGTACTCGGCAGCTTCCCAATATTCGAGCAACTCGCGCCGTAGTTGTCACCCAACCATTTCGGCTTCTTCTTAGTTTTCCTCGCCTTGAGCATGAAGTCTTTCAAGCAATCACCGCCTTTCTTTTCAAAATTTCTTCCGATTTGGACTTCATGGGTTGGGGACCACGTGAAAAATTTCGTCGTTTATACGTTATGAAATTAAAATATAATGTTCGAACATGCATAATAAGTGATTGTGTTATCTCGAACTCGGAGAAAACTAATGATGTGTCATTACCTTAAACTCGGAAAACCATTGATCACGTTGTGATCGAGGGACTTTACCCCATGTAGGCCAAGCTCCATCGTATTTGCTTTGGAAGATGTGGGAAATCGTACCCACAACTTTGTCAATGGGGTAGAACCTAATCAATTCAACATATAAAATAGTTAGTTCAACTAATAACTAATATGCTTATTTTATTTTATTATTTATTATCACACTCACCCTTCACCATCCGGCTCAATTCGATTTTTCTCATGCTGCTAGCGCTACTTGATTGAAGACAAGGATCCTCGTTCCCGTGATCGCTTGGTCCTTCATTTGTAGGCATTTGTGGTGGCCGTTGTTCGGAACCAACGTGGATGCGTGGTACATTATTTGTACCATATTGTTGATATGTATATGTACCGAACGGGTTTGAGTACATATGGGGTTGCCGAGAATATGGAGGGTTTAGAAAGAAAGGCCCACCCAAGTGGGTTTTGCATGTGTGGGACATTTGGGAGTTGGAAAAAGGGAGGGTTGGGAATAAATGACCCCCCAATGGAGTTTGGTTGTGAGGGGAGTGTGGAGATAGTGTTCCACCGGCAGGAGTTTGAAGGTTCCGAGGGTTTTGAGAGGGGGTAGAAGTGCCGACATCATTACCTTCCCCATCGGTAGAGGTGTTTTTAGCCCTTCCCGAGTAGCCGATCTTTTGGTTCCGCCTCTACCTCTCTCCATTTTTCTGTACATAAACAAGTAATTCACACTATTAGTAAACATCCAACGGTTCAAGTGATTTCATATAGAACAACATACAAACAATAGTAAACATATGCACATGTAAGCGTTAGATATAAATCGAAGCATGTGAATAAAGTACGCTTCAATGGTTTCACCTTCAAGTACATTAACAAGAATTCATTCGATGACAACATAAATGAAAGTTGTACAATAAAAAACAAACCCAACAAGAGCACATTATCAACTACTCATCATCCTCATCATCAGTCTTATCGTCATCTTCTTCACTATCCTCTTCGGCGTCATTGAATAGGGTATGTTCTTCTTCATCATCGGTGATATTGTCATCATTCCATTCCCCTTCTTCATCTTCTTCACCTTCCTCTTCTTCACCAACATCCTCAATCTCATCTTCTCGGTTTAAAATAAAATCATCAACTAATTCTTCTATCGAGCTTGAGTTATCAACCAAAGTTTCGGCAAAGTTTCTATTATTGGATCGATCGTACCCATACTATCCTCTTGGAATGCACGGGGAATAGTATATTGGTCATCAACTCGGCCCTTGGTTTTGATGCCACAACGACGAACCAATTTAGTTTTTCTCTAGGGACCCCTTGTGGATATGACATATAATACACCCGAGTTGCAGTGCTAGCAAATATGAAAGGATCGTACTTACGATACCGCCTTGTACGATGCACTTCGACATACGAACTAAATTTATGGCACCGAGTTCCTCGAGGACGACTAGGGTCAAACCAATTGCATTTAAACAAGCACACACCTTTTTATTAGTTCACCAACATATTCAACTTCAACAACCTCTTACAAGATGCCGTAGTAATTATTTTCAACATTTCCTCCATCAGTTCCTTTAACACGGACACCACAATTGAAGGTCATTCTCCCTTCATTTCGAGCCTTAGTATGAAATAACATTCCATTCACCGTGTACGTTGTCCATGTTTTCACTCTCCTTAAAGGACCTTGAGCTAATTGCATCAAATAAACATGCTTTTCATCATGATATACTTGATAACAATGAATATGTGTCAATAACATAGTGTTTGTTTAGTTTATTACAATGGAACAACCGATACTAATAAAGTTGTGGCACGAGTAATAAGTAACAACATATGATACTTACAGCTCCGTTGAACCATTCTTCGAACTCACTTTCCACCATTGCATCAATTGCAAGCATCACTAACATCACCATACATAGCTCGCTTTTGGTGTTCGAATAGGCTGAGTTCAAAGATTTTATTAAGATGACATCATCGTTCCGAATTAAACTATAAAATTATTGTAACGAGTGTTCATTAGACAAGAGAAACTCACTCAAGGTAAGGTTTAACTTTGGCACAGTTCAAGTAAAACATGTAGATGTGTGGCCGTCTTTTCCTTATCATCAAGGAAACGCGGACTCGCACTTCCCAATTGGAGCACCTTCCGGTATGAATACCGAAAGAGTAGGATTGTGGTTTGGAACTTGGCAGTCCTCATTTCGTCGACTTCTAGTGTGCATACAAGGCACGTTAGAGCCGAAATAGTAAGAGGCAAAATGTGTTTCTTCAAATCGGGCGTACTTTTCAGCGATACTCCCTTCAGGCTTCGATTTTTTCCTATGGATCTTTTCAATCGGCCAAAGAACCTCTCAAATGGATACATCCACCGATACTCGTACCGGACCACCCAATTTTGCTTCCTCCGCTAAATGAACCGGCAGGTGTTCCATCACATTGAAGAACCCGGGAGGAAATATTGTTTCCAATTTACAAAGGGTTATTGAAATATTTCGATGCATTTGCTCTAACTCCGCATCCCGTAAAACAGTATGAGCAAAGGTTCTTGAAGAACTCACTAATTTCAATGAGAGGCGCTAAAACCTCGTCCGGGAGTGCACTAAATGCTATTGGAAGAAGGCTCTCCATGAAAACATGACAATCATGACTTTTCATGCTATGGAACTTAGTGGAATTTGGGTCGACAAGGTATGAAATGTTAAAGCAAGTAATCATCCGGCATTTTCAACTCCCTTGCCCATTCACATATTGCCCTCTTCTCGCTCCAACGTTAACACATATTTTGCCTTCGGTTTGAGAAGTTTACCAGATGATCGCATGCTTTAAATTCAACTCTACACGATCACACAACTCTTCCAAATCCATTCTTGCCTTGATGTCATCCTTTGATTTACCAGGAATATCCATAACGAGTGTTAATTATATTCTCAAAAAGTTCTTCTCAATGTGCATCACATCTAAGTTATGGCGGAGCAATTGATCTTTCCAATATGGCAGCTCCCAAAATATGCTTTGTTTTGTCCAATTATGATCCTTCTTAAACCCCGAAATGTTAAATTCCTGCGCTTTTGTTACTTTGGGAAAGTTTTCAACCCATTGTTTTATTTCTTCCCCTGTATAACGACGAGGAGGACCCGAATGTACGGTTTTGCCTTTTGTAAATGATGTGCTGTTCCTTCGAAACGCGTGACTTCGGGGCAAAACCGCCGATGAAAATCAAACCATGAAAATTTTCTGCCATTTCTAAGTTTAAATGCTTTTTTTGATTCATACATACCGGGCATGACATGGCACCATGCGTACTCCATCCGGACAACATACCATAGGCCGGAAAATCATTAATGGTCCACATCAATGCAGCCTTCATGAGAAAGTTCTCACCTTTAGAAATATCATATGTTTCAACACCATCTTCCCATAGTGTTTTCAACTCATCAATAAGAGGCTGCAAGTACACATCAATTTTATTTTTCGGATTCCTCGCCCTGGTATGATACAT
Source organism: Talinum fruticosum (assembly GCA_021018815.1). Classification (NCBI taxonomy): domain Eukaryota; kingdom Viridiplantae; phylum Streptophyta; class Magnoliopsida; order Caryophyllales; family Talinaceae; genus Talinum; species Talinum fruticosum. Next base: position 3,374,673 of record JAITYX010000048.1, read on the forward strand.
ATCAAGAACATATAAGGCGTCGTCATGCATAACTCTGGTGGTAGATTATATGGCGTAACAACGATCGGCCGATTGAATAAGACCTTGCAGGTTGGCTCAATGGATTAAACCCATCCGCGCACAAACCAAGTCTTATGTTTCTAGGTTCAGTAGCAAATTCGGGGTGAACTCTATCAAAATGTTTCCATGCTTCACCATCCGAAGGATGACAGAGGACACCATCTTCTCTTACATTCTCATAATGCCATCTCATGTGTTCTCGCCGTGGTTTTTGAAGCAAACAAGCGTTGAAGTCCTCGGTATTAACGGCAAGTAATGCATCCTTGCAAATGGAGTTCTTTGACTTTTGCCATGTCTTTTCCTTTGACGCTTCCATCTCGCATGACCACAAAACTTGCATGAATCAAGGTCACTGTCCTCTTTGTAGAACAACATGCAACCTTGTCGACAACAATCAATTTTTTGAACATCCATCCCAAGATTTTTAATGACCTTCTTTGCGTGGTGAATGTCACGAGGAACTCGGTTATCGAGCGGACAAATCTCCTTCATAAGTTGAGCAATTTCATTAAAGCAATTTTGAGGCATGTTGTAGTCGGACTTAATGCTCAACATTCTAACAAGTGGCGGACAACTCAGTGTGAGTTTCATTTCCCGCCCACAAAGGTCGTTGCGCAGCCTCAACCATATTAAAGAAACTTTGGGCATGGGTATTTGGAGGCTCACTTGTGGAGTTTTGATTTGGGATCATAGCATCTCGTGACCATATCATTCATACGGTCGATATTTGTTTCGACATCGCCGTAGTTCATATGATTGGCGCCACCGTCGTCGTTGAATACGTTAGAAACCATTGTTTGCTCCTCATGTAAATGAGGATCTATTTCTCCATGACTAGTCCAATACCAATAGTTTGGAAGAAAACCATATTGATAGAGGTGCAACTTAACGTCATCGGGATCCTTATACTTCCGATTTTTGCATTTGCGACATGGACACCTATATTGTTGATTATGCACAAATTCCGATTGGCTTCTAGCATGTGCATCAAACTCCTCAACCCCGTCTAAAAACTCTTGTCTATACCCAACTCTACCGGGTAATAACCTACGATACATCCATCTACGATGCGTAGGCCCGTCCATATATATTCTGATTGAAATTTAACAATTTATTACATTATTAGTTAAAAATACCAACACATGGAGATGGTATATGATTACATATTTTCTATAACGAACATAATCTATAAATAACCATTATGCATCTATAAATTTTTTTAATATACATAGATTTCTATAATTTTTATATTTTACTCTTCAATATTTATTTCATAATTAAAGTAATCATACCTAATTAGCATAAATGAACTCATATACATATAATTACACTAATCATACAAGTAAAGCAATCATACCTATAAGCATACCTAATTAGCGTCAAGAACCTCACACAAATAAACAACAAACAATTACGCATATATAAATCAAAAATACCATTTCCCTCAACTTCAACAATAATGTCCCACATATCCTACACAATTGCACATTTGTCTATTCAAATTCATCCACAATCAACATTAATTTCCACCAAATTACATATATTCGTCAATTTCAGACTTACATTTTTTAAACCCTAAATTTAACTTCAATAACATTTAATCCATAAAGAACCCAATTGCACAGTTTTCTATTCAAATTCATCTACAAACAACATTAATTTCCACTAAATTACATGTATACGTTAATTTCAAGTTACAATGTTCAAAACCCTAAATTTAACTTCCATAACATTTACTCCACAAACAACACAATTGCACATTTTTCTTCTCAAATTCATTCACAAACAACATTAATTCCCACCAAAGTACGTATATTCGTCAATACCAAGTTATATTTTGTAAAACCCTAAATTAAACTTCAATAACATTTGCTCCTTAAACAACACAATTTCACAATTTTCTTCTCAAATTCATTCACAAACAACATTAATTTCCCACAAATTACATATATTCATCAATTTCAATATCAATTTTGTAAAACCATAAATCTACAAAAAATCAACACAAAAATACCTCAAATTTATGGGCCGCACCGGCGGCGGCACAGCCGCGACGGCGAAGCTCGGGCGTGAGGCGGCAGCGGCGGCGTCCTCCACCCGAGCGGCAGCGGCGGCGAGTGCAGGGTCGGCGAAACGAAGCCGAGAGCGGTGGTGTTTCGGCCTTCGGGGTCCTGAACCGGCGGCGGCAGTGAGGCGGCGGCAACAGGCGATGGCGGTGTGCCTAGTCGCCGGCGGTAGCGGCTGATGGCGGTGGTGTCGCGGCTGATTGCTCTCGCTCTCGGTCTCGGTCTCGGTTTTGCTCTCGCTCTCTCTGTTGGTTTGCGAAATCCGGAACCGGCCGACGCCGCTTCGGATTTATTCGTAATTAGCGACGGAACAGTCCGTCGCTGTTCCGTCGCTAATTACAAAATTGTCGATAGCGATGGAATAGCGACGGAATATTCCGTCGCTAATTAGTACTGATTAATTTTTTTTCCTTTCGGGGATTTTGTACTCGTACGAATTACCGTCGACGGAGTAGCGACGGAATATTCCGTCGCTGAATCAATTAAGCGACGGAATATTCCGTCACTACTCCGTCGCGGAGAACAAAACAGCTGACGGAAGTTATTTTCCGTCGCTAATCCCGTCGTTGTGTGATCCAGGTGGCATTTTTTGTCGGTGTCCGTCGCCGATTCCGTCGCTACTCGGCGACGATTGGTTTCCGTCGCTATTTTTAAGTTTTGCAGTAGTGGGTATTGGGTTTTGGCCATATTTTTCTTGTGCATAAAATAATATAATTATTTTATCACCTCTGCAATTATATATTCCTAGTCATTGTTATAAACATTAGGTGGATCCCTTTAATGTTCAAATGCATATATACATCTAAGTGTTCATCCATTACTAGGGGGGAATATATAAATAAAGTAGTTGATGATGTTATTCTCCGATTATTACATATTTTATGTACTTATGTCGATTTTTGTTGTGTTTTAGAACTTCTCGGAGATGTAGTTGTGTGATGTCTTCTCCATTTGACTGTCACTTTTAGACAATTTTATATAAAGTTGATTTCTTCTCCCACATTGTAGAATAGCTTAATTAAACCAATAGCTGGAGTTCTAGAGAGGCGACCGACGGGGTTTTAGGAGGGATGTAAGTAGCCTTATCCCTTAGTGCAGGGATATTGTTTATGTTATATCATAGATTTGAAATCATCAACTACGTATCACTCCATGCAACAGAGATAGATGAAACTCGATACTTGAGCACATACTTAATGTACACTTGTGCCAGAATCTAGGCAATATAGTTTATATGTGCAACATGAAGTGTCTTGCTGTCATGTTGTTGCCTAATTGATGTCTCATTGGGATGTTTTGACTTTTGTGCACCACTTCTATTGGAAGCCGAAAGAAACGCAACTTTGTATGATTTTTAACTTTTTATGATCTCTATTCTTACACAAACGCAGCTTTGTACACTTGTGCCAGAATCTAGGTAACATAGTTTATAAGTCGTAGAGGACAGTTCTAGGAGGATTATTCTATTGATATATCTCTTTTTCATATCAAAACAACCTATAATATAAGTAACTTATGTTTTTGGACATTCCTTCTTGTGATTGATGAGTTGTTGAGTTTCAATAATTTTGTCTGTATTCGTGTAAAGGTTTGACATTATATTACATGGCATTGGAAAATAATGAAACTAAAAAGGGTGGAGCAACAAAAGAGTCTTTCAAAGGAGTTATGATGAGAAGATTGTGTTATGTGATATTATTCTTCAATATATTATGAAAAATGGACGCGAACAATGCATTAAATGGCGTGAAATTGGAGAAGAAGTTACTCGGAGAATAGGACGTCCATGTTTATGTACTAGTTGTAAGCACAAGTATGATGCAATGAGAAAGGATTGGCGTGTTTGGAAACAATTGCGAAATTCGAAACTGGACTAGGTTGGGATCCTATTTCAGGAAAAATTGAGGCTACACCAGAATGGTGGGATAACAAAATTAAGGTATGTTTTTGTCCCACTTAATCGTAGTCCATATATGAATAAAAGTAGTCTAAACATACCTTACGAAGTCAATATATTTTAATTAATCTATATTGATGTTTGATATTATGTAGGAGAATTCACAAATCAAAAAGTTTCGAGAAAAAGCGTGAGTTCATTACTTGAAGATAAGTGGAACCAAATATATGGAGATTCATATGCAACCGGGGAAAATTTTTATGTACCTACTGTAGAACCTCCTGTTATCAATGTTGAGGAATACAACGATGGACAAGAAGAAGAAAATAACATAAAAAACAAGGTTGGGGAAAAAGGAAATATGCATATCTGTAATCCTGAAGAGTATGCATATTTTCAATCAAGTATTAGGGATGAAGAAAATTTTTATAAAGATTTTGTTGAATCCGTAAGTGAGCATGGTGTTGACAACATCCCGGTAAATAATGAAGGAGGTGGTTCTCAAGTGAATAAACAATTGCTTTGTACCAAGTGGCAAGTAAAGGTGGACTAGTTAGAAACCAAGTATACAAAGAAGTCCAAAAATCGGCTTAAAGATGAATCCTATGCAACCGAAACGCAATTGAAGGCAATCGGGGGTCCGCAATGTTGGGTTCTCAAATAAAGGACTTGATTGCATCTTGTAAAATAATGAGTCAAGGTGGACCAAGTAGTAAGAGCAAACAGGAGTCATCTATATCTACCGTTACTAAAAGAATGCAAATTATTAGTCGTATGGTAGAGAATCACATTTTAGAGAAAGGTAGTGATTTTTGGTGTTATGCTACTTGTGTGCTTGAGGATGCTGTGAAGAGAGAAATATTTTTGAATATGGATGATGATGACAGTAGATTAAAGTGGCTTAAATATTTGTATATGAGGAAAGAAAATTAAATTTCTGCATAGTTATTGTGGGATGTTTGCAAACTTTATTATAATTTTTTGGTAGTTGTTATGTTGTTTATTATAATGGTTGAACTTGAACTTAATATTATATAAATAGAAACATATGTTTCTATATTATTCGTTAATTCATTGTCGTTTGTTATTTTTTAATATTTTATTTTATAAATAATTGGATATATTATTATGAATTGCAGGGAAATCAATGGATAGTGATGAAATGGAATACGATGAAATGTATTATGATGAGGACAAATTTTATAAATTTTGGACTATGGCTTCATATACAACAACATTGATATCTATATATTATTCTAAGTACATCTATAACGTTGCATCACCTCTTTTTAACAGGAGAGATGTGGATCAAGGAGATATTAAATGGTAATCCTATTCGATGTGTGAACGCTTTTAGAATGGAGCCAAATTTATTTTTAACATTATATAAGGAGTTGTCTACGAAATATGGGTTACAACCAAGTAGTAAGATGTCAATTTATGAGAAAGTTTGCATCTTTTTGTACACCATTGCTTTAGGTGTTTCAAATAGAGTGGTTGGTGAACATTTTCAATGTTCGGATGATACGATAAGCAGAGTATTTCATCAAGTATTAAATACAATTTCTACACGAGAATTTAAGGGTCTTGCACATGATATCATAAGACCTAGAGATCCGGAGTTCAAGCATATACCACCTCAAATTGCTGATGACGACATATATATGCCTTATTTTAAGGTGAAATAACTCACATATTTTTTTAATGATTTTGATTATGAAAATTTTATATTATATGTTGTGATTTATAATAGGATTCTATTGGATGCATTGACTGTACACATGTGACAGCATGTATTCCCGAGAATGAGCGAGTTGCCCTACGAGAGGAAGAAAAGAGTATCGTACTTTCAATATCATAGCAACGTGTGACTTTAATATGTGTTTTACATTTGTGTCGGTTGGATGGGAAGGATCAGCGCATGATGCTCGAGTTTGCTACATGCAATTGAAACACTAGAATTGAATCTTCCGAAACCACCAAAAGGTATTTCATACATTCTTACTTCATCTTATAATGCTTTCTTTTTTTCTATTTTTTTATACATCTAATCAATTTTTATTTTTATTGAATTTAATTAGGTTGCTACTATTTAGTTGATAAAGGATATCCAGATAGGAAAAGTTATCTAGTATCATATTCAAAATTAAGATATCACCATCCTCAATTTCAAAATGAGCCGCGAAAAATGCTCGAGAAGCCTTCAATCGTGCACACTCTTCCCTTTGAAGTTGCATTGAGAGATCATTTGGAGTTTTGAAGCAGAGGTGGAAGATACTAAATAGAATTCCTCAATTTAGTGTTGATACACAAATAAGACTATAGTGGCTACATTTGCACTACACAATTACATTTGTATTTATTCACCAAACGATAGAGTGTTTTAGGTAATTGAGAAACATCCAAATTACATACCCATTGATGAGCTCTCAAATGCTAGTTCCACAAATGAAGAAAATATCGAGGCAAAGATCTAAAATGAAGGACGTTCGTGATCGAATTGCTGAGGAATTATGGCTTGCTAAACGACAAAATTAATTCAACCATTAACAAGATCAATGTAGTTTTCTTTTTCATTATGAAATATTAGCTTGTGTTTGTTTCGACTTATTGCGAGTACTTTGGGCTTTATTTTACTTATTGATCCTCTATTGTCAAATAAATTTTGTTAAATTTGAATTTAAGGAATTTTTTTACATTGATGAAAACTAATTAAAACTTAGTAGTAGTAGTAGTAGTAGTAGTAATAATAATAATAATAATAATAATAATAATAATAATAATAATAATAATAATAATAATAATAATAATAATAATAATAATAATAATAATAATAATAATAATAATAATAATAATAATATCATGTCCTTTTTCGTCATTTTATGTTTATCAGCTAATTTCAACAGACTAATTGAACCGAACACATTGTTTATAAACAGCTAGTTAAACAACTATTAGCTAATAGCTACAATACAACAGTATCCGCTACCCAAACAGATATCCTCTACTCCAATAGGTATCCGCTACTCAAACAGACTATCCGTTACTCAAACAACTCATTTTGCCGAACAGGGCCTAAGTGACAAAAAGAAAGGAAAGAGATTAAGTGGAAACAGAAGGAGAAAAGGGTCGGGGAAAGGAAAGAAGCCTGGGAAATAGAGGAAAGAAGAAGGAGCAGAACCGGGAGCGGGGAGCGAGGCAAGGAAGGTCGGGCGAGAGCAAAATGCAGGGCGAGAGAGAAAGGAGAGAGAGCGAGAGCCACGTAAGAGGCCGGAGGCCGGCTGACCGAATGGCGAACGAAGGCCGGACGACCGGCGAACGCGAAGAAGAGAACAGAGGCACGAAGGAGGGCGAAATCGAGACCGAAAGAAGGGAAGCGACCACGAGGGTAAGAGAGAGGTCGCCGGAGAGCAAGAAGGCGACGATCGATGAGCGTGAGTGGCGACGAACAAAAAAAAGAAGGCGGCAAGGCAAAAACAGGGGTAGGCCAGGGCTGGCAGCAGTGCAGGGAGGCGAAGAAGAGGAAGGAAACGAAGAGATCGACCTAGACCGATCCGAAATTCACAACCTTCAATCCTGAATTCAAGGTGGGTAGTCTTATACTCTAAACTATTAGTAATTTCGAAACTCAAATGAATTTGTTGTGAATATTGAATGTTTGTTGTGAACATAGAAGAATTTTAGGAAGTAGTAAGGCTGAATTAGGATATGAGGAAATCGGATTGAGCTGTTTAGGCTGAATTAGAAATTTAAAGGAAGTTAGTAGTTGTTAAAGGCTGAGTTGGAATGTTGAAAATTTAGAAAGAATTGGGTGGCATAGAGCGAAGGAGCAATGTAGAGGTCTCAATTAGCACTTAGAGATGAAGAAATGGCGATTTGGGTCTAAACTATGAATTGATGCTTCAGTTGAACCTTAGAGATTCCTAAGTTCTTTGCGTTGGAAGGTAATGGTTTATGTTGGGAAATAACGAGTTAAGTATAAAAAGAAGAGTGCAAGATCACCTTGACTAGTACACAGGTGAGATAGGGAAATGGAGAGCTAGTGATTGTGAGGGTAAATTGAGTTGAAGGCATATCTAAATCCTTGAGAGTGAATTGAACTAGAAGATAAGAGTAGAAATTAAGGTGAAAATGGCAAATTGTGAGAAGTTAAGACATTTGAGTTAAGTGGTAACTACTTGTGGTTATTGTGGCTCGAAAAAGGAATTAATATTACTAAATTAGTATATTTAGAAAGGCATAGTTGGAAAGGAGCCGAGGAGGACTGTCTCGTGTTGAGTTGTGATTAATTGTGCCAAGTGATTGTGTTAAATGATGTTAAAAAGTTAGTTTTGAAAGAAGTTCTATGTTTTACGCAAAATGATACTTGAATGTGATTTTGTGATACATGGTTTTTAAGCGTGAAAACGTGTTTCTAAGAAGTGAAACTGATTTGAGAATGTAGTTTGAAGCAAGCGTGATGAGTGAATGTGTTAAAGAAACTGCTTTGAATTGACTTTGCTAGGATCGTTTAGCACAAGGAAGGATTCTAGCTAGGGGCAGCTAGCTAGGGGTCCTGTGTAGCAGGACGCCCGATTGGAATCTTCCTAGATAGATCCCGGAGCCTTTTATTTGGGGTCGCGCCCAAGAGAAACCAGAGAAATTATGAGAAATTGTGAAGTGCTAGTTCGAGTCCACAACCTAGAAAGTGATTCACCAAGAGAAATTCATTAAAAGTGATTACAGGACGCCCGATTGGAATCTACCTAGATAGATCCTAGGAGCCTTTTATTTGGGGTCGCGCCCAAGAGAAACCAGAGAAATTATGAGAAATTGTGAAGTGCTAGTTCGAGTCCACAACCTAGAAAGTGATTCACCCAAAGAAATTTATTAAAAGTGATTTATGAAAAGTGATTCGAGTAGAAATGATTCAAATTCGATTGAAAGCATTTGAAAGAAAGTAATGGTGGTTGCACCACTTTGTTTAAAGAAGAAAAGAATTGTTCATAAATGTGAAATTGTGCTTTTAAATGATTGAAGAGTTGTGATCTTTACGTTGCAAGAGATTTCATTGAAAGTATCTAGATTTGAATTATGTTATTATGTTTTCACCGATTTCATTATTATGAGTAGTATGTGTAAAAAATTTCCATTTTAAGGGTATAGGACTTTCCGAGTGAGCCCGTGGTTTATTGCTCACCCCCACAAATTCCCCTTTTTCCCCTCCCAGCTTCCGGTACCCCTTGATATGGTTGGTCTGGGATGCTTAACTTTGATGGTGATCGTGAGTCGAAGTTGGTTCATGTAGTTTCCTATTTAGCATGTTGTATATATTCGGTTACTTATGTAAATAGGCAATAATGTATAGTGAAGTCGGATGTATGCGTGGAAACCCTAACTAGTAGCTTTGACAAGCCAGGGATTTCCTTTCATTGGCAATTTTGCTTTTAAGCAGCTTGTAATTTAGTTTTTAACTTAGTTTGTAACTTGGGTTGTAAACGGGTTTGGAATTTTAGTTTTGTGGTTGTAAATATACTCCGGCGTGTGACCGTTGAGTTGTGTACTCCGAGCGTGTGGCTCGTTGAGTTTTATTGTGACTTTCATGTAAGTTTTAAGGTTTTTAGCCTATGGGTTGGGCCATATTTCAAACGGAACTCTGTCAAAATTTTTAGAAAATTTCGGACTCTTTTGGAAAATTACCTCTATTAACTTAAGTTGGAATTATAAAGCCAAACCAACACCTGAAAGAGCCTTGGGAGTTCTTTTGAGGAACTCTTCCGATGTAATACTCCTAGGTGGGTTTTGGGGTGTTACACATACTCGCATAGAATGGAACAAAAATCTTATTCAATTATATCATATACTTTTTCCATATCAAGCTTAATTGCAACATAACCTTTTTGACTTTTAGTGGTTCGAACTTATTCTTTATTTCACGTGCAAGTAGGATGTTGTCATGAATGACCCGATGAGGAAGAAAAGCACTCCGAGTCGGTTGGATGATTCGGTTTAAGATCAAATGCATTCTGTTGATCATAATTTTAATTATGATTTTATATAATATATTGCATAAACTAATCGGACGAAAATGAGCAGAATTGTCCACTTTAGGGATCAAAGCAATAAGAATAATTAGATTCTTTGAGTAATTTCCCGAATCTAAAAAATCTTGTATTGCAATGCATAGCTGGGCTTTTAAAAGATACTAATATGTTTGAAAGAACGAGGCTCCAAAGTCATATGGCCTTGGAGCTTTATATGGATTCATTTAAAAAGTGTCGTATACATTTTAGTTTCCGTAATGGGTTTGTGAGCTTCAAATTTTCTTCATGAGACACTTTACTTAGTGAGTCGAAATGACTTAGAGAAAAAGAGCTATTACGTTTTGAGGAAAGTCTTTGAGAAAAATCAAGGATAAATTTATTTTTAATCCTCTCTTCTTCTTCCAACCAAATACCAAGCATCATCTTTGATTTTATTAATAATAGCGTGCCGCTTTTTGGTCATCACTAATTGATGGAATAATTGCGAATTTCTATCCTCATCAACTAATCATTTTTTCCGAGCCGATTACCACAATAATGTTGGTTAAACAACAATAATCTTTCTCGTTGTGTAATCAAATGAGTATGCCATAAATTTAAACGAAAACTATTAAGGTCATCTAAAAGGTGTCCTTCCACAAAGTAATTTAGATGAATTTTTCTCTATTTAGACCTGAAAATTAGCACGGTTAGAGCCTCTCTAAGATTTCAAATCTTGTTTGACACCTTTGAGCTTTTGGGTCGTACGATACATAGGTGAACCTATAATACATGAATTTCATTTCTTTTTAACCGTGGCATGAACTGAATCATAATTAGCCCAATTTGGTTGAAATCGGAAAGTTGATTTTTTTCATAGGATTTTGCGAGCAATCGCGTATTCAAAAAGTGTAACTATGATCGGAACATGTGAAAGGATCATGAGAAACCATAGCGTTAGGGTACAAGTTTATCCAATCCTTCCCGCCAATAGCTCTGTCTAACTTTTCATAGATAAGGTGGCCATAAATATGAGCTTTCCACGAATAAGGTCTCCCTTGTATTGGTACAGTACTAAGTTGTTATTGATTGTAAAAACGTAGGTATTCTATGACATTGAGCATTGTTGATGGGAGATCAACCTCTTTTGTCAATAACATATTCTAATTCATTAAAATCTTCAATAAGACGCCAAGGCGTGTCAATAGTAGAGTTAAGATTATGAAGTCTTTGCCAAAAAGCATTTATTTTTTCCAGAGATTGGGTAGGAGCATATATTCCTGACATAGTGCTTAATTTTTGAGAGGACAAATAAAAAACAAGCATATGAATAATATTATTTTCTTTAAGAAGAGTATTAGCCATAATGTTGGTATTGTTCTATTACACCCAAATTCCACCAGAGTGATAAACTGGGTTAACAAAATCATAACAATTAAATCCTAAAGTTGGCAAAATATGCTTAGTGGTCTTTTTTGAAACCATTGTTTCCATAATAAATATCATATCTGATTGGTGGGTTCTAGACATTAATAAAATTTCACTACGAATTTGGTTCTTTTTAGCACCTCGCACATTCCAAGCAAAAACTTTCAGTTAAAACAATATATACAAGAGATAGAGTTTAGGCCAACTCTAGCTGAACAACTATCCAAAAATAATCGAAACTCATTAACATGTACCATGACATGATCCAAACATGCCTAGTAGAAATCGTACTTGGAATTTATAGATTTGCCATAAATGTCAAAAATCATCCTGTGGTGTAGACAAATAAGAAGTACAATTGAACGCCAAATTATAATAGCCTTCAGAAGATCTTCAAAAAAACCACATGGACTAGAAGAAGATGGAAAAAAGATCCAACACTTAGCAAACGAATGGCATGGCAGCTCAGGGAGATAGTCCAATGGAAATCAGAAATCATAAAAAACTTAATGACTATACACTCCAGATAGCATCGAAACAAAATCGCAAATATTCGAGGATCCCATCAGTTAGTTAGAAAATTCCAGTCCAATGTTTCTGAATTGAGGCAGAGAACAATAACTCTGCATGAAACAAAGAACCCAATTACTGGAAAAAAACACCAGCAAAAGTAACTCCACAAGATGCTTCTATTATGATAACCAATAGGAACATATTTTCTCAACAAAAAACTTTCCAAATTAATGACAAATTGGTTGACCAATTGATATAGGCCTTTTTAAAGACAGGTGGTAAAAAAAATGTGCCAAAAGGTCATGAGACCCTATATTGTCCAAGTGAAAATACTGAGAGTCCAAACTAGGGATGACAGTGGGTCCCTGACCCGACCAGATCCACCGGATCCGATCCATTTAATCGGGTCCGGGTCCAAAATTGGACCCGGTGGGTCCAGGTCAGGTCTGGGTCTAACTGTCCTGGTCCGGTCTCAAAAATAAGACCCAAACCCAACTTGAGACCCGTTTAAGATTCGAATATTAATCTAATTTTTTTAAAAATTTTAACAGCAGCCCAGACTGCCCAGTAATGCAATTTGGAAACCCTTGTTCGTTCTATAACTCGCTGTCGCCACTTCACTTCGTTCTCCCTCCCTCCTCCTCACTCATGCAGGAGCAGCGCCCGCCCCCTATCTTCTCGCACTCCCTCTTCTCTCCGGAACAATTGCCGACCGGAGTTCAGTATGTCCGATCCCTCATCTCCGGCCCCTCCTCTGTCCGGCCTCGCACTCGCAATCGCAGCAAGCAGCGACATCTTCATCGGTCCCGTTCTGTCCTGCCTCGCTGTTCGGCCTCTTTCTCGCACTTGCTATCGCCAGCCGGGATTCACTCTCTCCGGCCCCTCCTCTGTCCGGCCTCGTTCTTCGCTCGTCGGCGTCGCTTTTTGGCCTGTTGTGCTCGGTTTTTGCTGCACTCGCCATATTTCGATCCATCTTCTGGTTCTGGGAAGCTAATCAGTCCCTGGCAAGCTTTTCAGGTACTTGATTAAACCCCCGATTAATTTTTTTTCCAGTCATATTTGTTCTGGTTTGTGGGAAGTTAATCGCAACAATGGGACACCTATTTGGTTATGTTAGTGTTTTTTTTCTCTATATGTGTAATCATCTGGGAAGCTAATCAGTATTGGTTAAGATTTGTTTTGCATTGGTTTTGTTTCTCTGATCAGACTTTGTAATGTTAGGTAGTCGTAATTTGGATGGTCTTCACTCTTTGCCTCAAGTTGTGATATTGTGATTCTCGACAAATGTGTTTGCAGGAATGTTGGAAATTATTTTAATGAAACTTTGTCCGAAGTGTAGTTTTCATACGTAATGCACAAGCATATATATTTTAATTTTTGAACAATCATTTTATTGAAGCAGTCACAAAATAACTTGAACTGTTCAAATGAATAATTGAATTGAGGACTCAGTTACCAACTCTATGATGCCACTGTGCCAAACTGCAATTGAGGACTCAGTTGGAGAAATTCCATCGTATCTAGGTTCGGATTGCACAAATTTATGTTTGGCTAACAGTGATTTACAATGAACTTGACAAGGCCAAAGTTGTTTACATTTGTGTTTTCTGGCTTCGTTTCCTGCAGGAGTTGCCTCCATGGACACACACATACACTACTTATTTAAAATTATTAGTTAATTTAATTGGTAAAATTTTAAAGAATTAATTGTGAAATTTTATGTAGTTTCATTATGGATGAAGATTCAAAATGTGAGGAGTTTAAGGCTAAGTGTGATCGGTCGAAAGATGACGGTTGTTCATCTCAATATGTGCCTCCTGGTTTTGAAAATGAGAAATGCGATACACCTTTTGTCAACTTAGAAGGTGATTGTGATGGGAATAACATGCCTAATCGAAGAACCAATTTCGAGTATTTCTACACAAAGAACTAGGAGGGCCACTTCAAAATTATAGGAATATTTTGAAAAGATACATGTCAAAGGGGTGCTTACAGGAGCCGGATGTAACCATTGTAAAAAGGTGTTATCGGCGAATAGCTCAAGTGGAACTTCACATCTTATAAAGCATGCAGAGAAGGTATGTAGTGGTAGGCATTTAAGAATTGCGAGTGGTCAAAGAAGATTGAACATAGTAAAGGAAGATGATGGGACAAGTAGTTTGGAGTTGAAATCAAAGTCTTCGATTTTAATTTTGATCAAGAATTCTCTAGGATAAAGTTATTGAATATGATTGTGATACACGCGTATCCATTATCCATGGTTGATCATGTTGGATTTAGAGAGTTTGTCGAAAGTTTAAATAATTTTTTCAAGATGATTTGTCGAACACTTTGAAATCGGATATTATGAAAGTCTTTTAAAGTGAGAAAGTTATCTTCAAGGATATGTTGGTGCATAATTCTAGTAGAGTTGCAATTACAACAGACATGTGGACAACTTCAAATAAAAAAAAAGGCTACATGATTGTAACTTCTCACTTTGTAGATGAGCAATGGGTTTTACGTAGTAGAACTTTGAGGTAATATTTCTTTAACTTATCTATTATATGTCTCATTTATTAGGTTTAATTTCTTTAATTTAATATTTTATATTTATAATATGCTTATAGTAGTTATGTTTCATTTATTTAGGTTTTCATATGTGCCTTGTCCACATACCAAAATAATCTTTGCAAAGATTCTCATGGGTTGTTTGTCACATTATTCCATTACAAATAAAATTTCATCGGTAGTTGTTGACAATTGTAGTACTAATGATGCAATGATGGGTATGTTGTTGGAGGAATTTGAACCAAAGTCTCCGATATTAGGTGGTGCTTTCTTACACATGAGATGTGCTGCCCATATTTTGAATTTGATTGTTAAGGATGGATTGGATGTGATTGAATCCGCAATTGAGAAGATTAGAGATTGTGTTGCTTTTTGGACATTAACTCCAAAAAGAATTGAAAAGTTCACCGACGCTTGTAGGTTTGTGCAATTGTGTAGTTCTAAAATGTTGGCTCTTGATTGTAAAACAAGATGGAACTCTACATTTTTATGCTTCAAACATGTCTGCCTTATAAGGATGTATTTGATAGATTGAAATGTTTGAATAAGAGGCCTAAGTTTGTAATTCCTTCCGACGATGATTGGTAAATGGTCGAAAAGATTTGTGGGAAATTGGAGATTTTTATAGAACAACAAAGGATTTTTCTGGTCGAAATATCCTACAGACCAACTTGTTTTTTCGTCGTATTTGTGCTATTAGACTTGCTTTAAGAAGTTGGTTAGAAAGTGATAGTGAACTCATTAGAAATATGGCGGTAAATATGATTGAAAAGTTTGACAAATATTGGAGTCAAACTAATGGGCTATTGCTACTATTTTGGATCCAAGAAATAAGATGGATTGTGTTGATTATTATTTCAAGAGGATATACAATAAAGGGGCTGAGATATAGTTGGAAAGAATTAGGGGTTTGCTTAGTGATCTTTTGGTAGAATACCAAAAAGTTGATTGTGCCACCGAGCACAACGAAGGTGCTTCTTATAGGAAACCACCGTTGTTTCTTTGAAGCGAAAAAGTCCCGATACGTTTGACATTGAGGATGAAGATGATTTTGCTCGAGCAAAGAAATCAAAACAATGAAAGGTGAATGTAAAATGTGAGTTGGAGCATTATTTGAATGATGACACATTGCCCGATGATCAAGAGTTTGATGTTCTTTACTTTTGGAAAAAAGATGTCAAATATCCAACGTTGAGGAGAATTGCTAGGGATATTCTTGCCATACCCATTTCTACCGTAGCGTCCGAAAGTGCATTTAGTATGGGTGGAAGAGTAATTAGTCCTCATCTCGTAACACCCCGATCACCATTACTTAATAATTCTCTAATTCGAGAATATTAGGTATGGTCGTAGCGAAGTTAACGACTCGAAGGCGTTACCGCCGCCCTAATAATATGACCAAGCTAAAATAAAATACCATAATAACTTGTGTCTATCGGTTATGCTTAAATAAGTCCGAAAAGCATTGAATGTTATGTCACAGGAGTCAAGCCCGACAATTTAAATAAACTAATCCCAAAGTACATATTTATAGATATTAACAAGCCAATACAATAGTTTGTGACAGAAAATACACATTATTTAATTACATTCTAAGTCAAACCCAAAATTAGATGTGCAGGAGAATCACTCGTGAGCATCTAAACCATCATAGAACAATGGTAACGAAGTATCGAGCTAGGTCTTGCTTCCTTAAGGCTTCTTAGGCAAGGGACAGTTCACATATGCTTTTCCTAAAAACAAAAACATTAAAATAATTCGAAGAATAAGTCGAAACTCGATACGAACATTCCCGCACATAGAAACGGACTTTGAAAACATTTTAATTGAGCTCGTGCATTTTAATTCATTTTAGTTTGAAATCGAGGGGAGAGAATATGAGTCAAACTTGTTTGCCGGTTATTATCTCGAAAGTGGAACCCCTTGTATAATTGATGCGATCTTTGAATAAGGTGCACACCTCCCGGCCGACCGAGAACCCGAGTTGAAGCCGCGCGGGTGAAATTGAAGGACGTAAGCCTTTATAATTGATAATTGATCGAGGTCCACTTAATTAGGTGACAAAACTTGATTTGCAAATGATTCATTATTAGTTATTTATATAAGAAATGTTGAGATTTGCTTGAAATATGTGAATTTTCAAAAGGCACAAGCAATGAACGTATCTCGGATTGAAAATTTTTGTTTCTCCCCTTATACAAGTTTAAGTTACCGACTAATCGGCAACGGAAGTGGCCTCAATTCCGTTTCAAATACATTTTTGTTGTTAATAATGTTTCTCTTGAGTTTCAATAATTGAATTTGTATAAGCATTGATAATTTATTTCATTTCCTATATTTATACGAAAATCGATTAAACTAGCGTTTGTATTACTCAACTTTACTGCATTAATTCCGTTTCAAATATTGAATACAACGCATACTAATTAAAGAAGTCTGGTTAGGCTAATTAGATAATCAATGATTTTTATGTAATTCAATTTGTTAGTTGGCTTGGATTAAAATGGTATATATATATATACATAATCAAACAGATTATTCCTAGTTTATTCCTTACTTCTCCCTTCACTGCATTCAACACTCCTAGTTAAGTAATTAATTAATCCGTCATATGCCTTTCCATAGGAAGGTTTCACAATTTACCGAATTGCTCAAAATTCACACATTCAC
This sequence comes from Talinum fruticosum, assembly GCA_021018815.1. Classification (NCBI taxonomy): domain Eukaryota; kingdom Viridiplantae; phylum Streptophyta; class Magnoliopsida; order Caryophyllales; family Talinaceae; genus Talinum; species Talinum fruticosum. The sequence continues at coordinate 3,391,859 of JAITYX010000048.1, forward strand.
CATTTCAAGGTCATAAGCATTATTACCTCAACAAAATTCACATTCACAACCACGATTAGGTATACTTAAAGCTCAAATTTTTCTCACACTTCTACACTTACACATTATCTAATCTCAACTTCTACATACACATTCCCCTTTGTCTCGCTCAATATAACCATTTCCAAAATATAACAAATCACCAAATTACTCAATTTTATAATAAAACATCCCCAATCTCATTCACTAAATCATAATTTTCCAAACGAAATCACATTCGTTCATATTCATACACAATCAATCCATCAAAATACCACACCTCAATCATCCACACCAATTCGAATTTTCCCAAATCAATCTTTAAATTCACTCAACAAACGTATTTCTAAATTAGATGATTCAATTTACTATTACAATTACTAAGTAAATATTAAAGTGTGCAAATATGAGTTTTAGGGTTTTACCTTCAAAACCAAGAGAGGGCAGCCAAGAGGAGGGTGGAGTGATGACGGTACACGTGGACTCGGGCGGATATCGGCCAGCACCGGTGGCGAATTCCAGCCGTTGCTCGTAGCTGGTGGTTGGCTGTGAAGTGGCCCGCATCGGGGAACCGGGCAGCGCCCACGGGAAGAGAGAGGAGAGCGAGAGTGCGGGAGAGGGAGAGTGAGAGATAGAGGGAGAGAATGGATGGTCGGCGCCGATCTTCCAGCCGGCGTCGGTCGTGGCCGGGTGGCCGGAGGAGAGGCGTCCTCAAGGAGGGAGAGGCGAGAGGAGGACGGGAGAGGTAGAGGAACGGGAGAGAGAGATGAAGGAAGATGAAATTTGCTCGACTACTTAGACCCTCAATATTTTTATCTTCATTTTTTTATACAATTCTAGATAGATCCACTTCGGATTTTTCCTCCAAAAATCTGATTTGTTTATTTTTATTTTTATATTTATTTATATTTATTTATTTATTTATTTATATTATTATTATTATTATTATTATTTTATTTTTATTGTTACTTTTTAATTTTATTTTAATGATGATATTTACAAATTATAATTATAACGGTTTACTTGAAATATAATGTTAGCGACCTTATAATCATATACCATCTCATGTAAATTTTAAATTTTCTCTTTTAAACATATACATAGATTATAATCATTATTATGAGATTTTTATTAAGGCCACTTCGTCGCCTTAACCGCATAACACATATATAAAAATAATATTGAAGTGCACGCGCTCAATTATATAAATCTTGTAATTAATAGGATAAATAATGTGATTTAAGGTTGGGTTGTTACATCATCGGTCCCGACTTCATGTAAATACCGTAGAGGCACTAATGTGTTTGCAAAATTGGATGACTAAAGCTATCATTGCTAAGGGTAATATTATTTGTTTTTCTTTATTTATTATCAATTAACATATAATACATTATTATTTATTAATATATTTTTGTTTTATTTTGTAGCTGCAATTAAAACTCCTTGTGCTTATGGTACAATTATTGAAGATTCCGATGGCGATGAAGAAAACGAAAAATCTGACGTCATTGATATGGTATAGCTTAATTGATGAACTTAGATTTCAATATATTTTTAGTTATATTTTATTGAAACTAAGTTATAATGTATCTTTGTACATTTTAGGATCTTGACGTATATACTTGAAACGGATGGTAGCATACACCTTTGAAGCTAAATTCTTTAAGTGGTTTGATGGATTGAAGATGCTTATTGTGCCACTTTGATGGACTTTGTGTTGAACTTGAACTCTTTTTAAACTTTGTGTTAAACTTTGATGGACTTTTTGTTGTTAAGATTTGATGGACTTTGGACTTTGTGGTGTCCAACTTTGATGAATTTTGTGTTTAATATATTGGTTTATTTGGTTTGTATGAACTAAGTATTTGGTTTGTACAATAGGTTGGTTTGATAGATAGGTTATTATAATGCTAAAGAGGTTATATGTACAAAATTGCTTGTAAATTTACAATGATATTAAACAAGGCACAAAATACTAATTTTTAAATTCATTTATGATAAAAATATACTTAGACCCGTTTAAGACCCTTGGACCCGCCGGATCCGAGTCCGGGTCCGGGTCCAAATTTTACAAACGCGTCGCGTCCGGGTCGGGTCCAAGTCCAAGTTTTAAAAAGTTAAATGGGTCCAGGTCCAATCGGACCCAACTCGAACTCGACCCATTATCATCTCTAGTCCAAACATAGTGTACATGATCTATTGAATTGAACCCACCACAAAGGATACGTATTATAGGCCAAAAGAGTAGAACAAACTAGAAAAAGAAAAAATTAACCCAGAAGAACCAGCCACAAAAATGCCAAAAATGAGAAGATTGTTTCCTGGAAAATGATTCCCAAATAATTTAGAATAAATAAAGTAGGCGGAGAGTAAATTAAGAGTCAATAATACTACAATAAAACTAACAAGAGTTGCAAACACTAAGCATGTCCAGCACCAATTGCTACTTTGATCAAAGCAAGAAAAATGCCTGAACCTAACATTAGAGCTGAAGAAAAAACAAGTAGTAATTGAGGAGACAAAGGTCCATTCAAGATAAACAAAAGTGTAGACAGAGAAGAGAAAAATCATTAAAACACAGAGAGAGAAGAGGAAGCTTATTACAGTTTTTAAATTAAAAAAAATAACACAGAAGAAATTGGACAAAAGGTAAGTAGAAAGAGAATCTTAGAGAGATCACTGTAGAAAACCAATAAGCAATAACCAGAAACGCAATTGACAGATTAACACAGTAATGAGAAATGAAAAAATTTACATTAATACATAACAGGAAGTGACTGTGTAATATAATTGTAGCATTCATGAAACCAAAATAACAATACCCCTTCTACGGACAAGATCTTCCACTAGTAGTACAGGGGTACAATCAGAAATTTCCTGCCCAACCACTATGACATCCAGAAACAAAAATAACCCACACAACAACCCAGGCCAAAAAATTTTCCGAACTCCAGACTTGGCTGCAACAACAAAAACCACAAAAATACAAGGACCTATCATTAAACCCCTTTGTACTACACAGATAAAACAATGTATCACTATACACCGACCCCAAAAAAGACAAACTTATTCATATTAAACATAAGTAAAAGCAGAGGAGAATTCTTCACCCTCCTCCAATCGTCGTTTTTTAGCAGAGTCTGAAGACTGTTGTTGTTCATTTTTTCTTCTAGACTGAGAAAAGTATCCATATTTTCGTCTCCTTCCTCTATGAAGGGAAAAATAAGGAATCCTGAACCCTATCAGCTGCTCTGCTAGAGACTTTGGTAGAATGTAAAGAAAACCAGTACCTTGATTATCAGCATGAACCTCTTGAATAATACCAGCAGGGGAAAGGGGGCCTACTGGAGCAGTCTCTAAAGGAGAGGTAGAAACAGGAGGAGTAGAGACAGAAGTGACCTTAGGGGCAGCAAACCTAGAGGGAGTAGTAAGAACACCTCTTTTTCTAGGGGGCAAGGAAGGTCTAGCACGTTTTTTAGTGAGACCGTAACCCAGTTCTCAATAGGAGCAGAATTATTAAAACCTTCCCCAGATAGCGGGACACCCTCTCCATAGTGAAAATTAGTAGCACCAAATTTTTCAACAAACACTTCAAAGACATTCGAAGAGGTATCAGGACAGACTTCTAGAACGTGAGCATTATTACCACAAATAGCACAAACTTCATGCAGACCTTCGTAAGAGATAGGCAATTGAATGAATGAGTTTAGACGGGGAATTACAAGGGTCCCTCTAAGGGGCTTGGTAATGTCCACATTAAGACAAAAACGAGCAAATTTTTCTTTTTCGCAAGCCAAGGTATATTGGTCAGCTTTAATAAACACCCCGACATGACTCAGTAATTCTTTCAATTTAGATTTAACCCAAAACTCATGAGGAAGCCTATTAATGGTCACCCATTGGTCAAACCGGGAGATATTAGCAGCATAAGAGGTAAAAAACTCTTCCCATGGTTGCAGCACTAGATTAAGACTATCGACAAACCAAGGTCTGTTATGTCAAACATAATTTCTATCTATAACCGTGGCGAACTTGAACAAGCGTCCGACCATTACCCATATCGATATAATCAACTTGACCCTTAATTCCCGCCTGATCACGTCTAGTTTTGACCTTAATGAAATGAAGAGGGACAATGTCACCCCAAGGTTTACCAAACGAGACTCATCGAAAGAAGGTCAAAATCGAAGGCGGATCTTGGTTTACCGGGTTCTCCGATTCCAAGTGACTTTGGGAAGAATGAATAAAATCTCCTAGGAGATTTTTGGGAATACTAGAACTATCGAGACCTCCACTCCAAGCTTAACAACCCAAGAGAAGGAATGAAGGGGCACCTTACCCTTGCTGCTTGGATCACTAGAAGCACCTCCATCAATGACATCCGGAGGCTTAGATCCGGGAATAGGATTACCGATTCGAGTATTTCCCGGACAGTTCCAGCTAACCGAGCCTAATCAGTCGGATAAGGGATGTATCAGCCTAAGGCAACCCTTAACGGGCCATGTAACAACCCGACCCTAAACCACATTGTTTATTTTATTAATTCATTAATTACAAGATTTATATGATTGAGCGCGTGCACTTCAAATCGATATTTTACATTTAAATTATTTTATATATACGTGTTATGCAGCTCGAGGCGACGAAGTGGCCCTAATAAGAATCTCATAATAAGGTTATAATTTGTGAACACTATTATTAAAATAAAATTAAAAAGTAACAATAAGAAAATGATAATAATAATAATAATAATAATAATAATAATAATAATAATAATAATAATAATAATAATAATAATAAATAAATAAATAAATAAATAAATAAATAAGTAACTAAATAAATATATAAAAATAAATGTAAAAATGAAATAAATAAACCAGATTTTTTAAAGAAAAATCCAGACATAGATTTATCTGGAATTATTTAAAAAAACAAAAGAGAGAGGCGGTGAAGATCAAAATAACCGGGCAAGTCCAATTTCAATTTCCTCACTCGCCCCTGTCTCGCCTCTCCCGTACTCCCCGCTTTCCCCCTCCTCGTGGACGCCCTCCCTCCGCTGCCGTTGCTTTCTCGGCTAGCCGCGTGACCAACGACGGCTAGGAGACCGACGACGTCTCTCTCTCTCCCTCCCTTTCTCTCTCGTCGCTTTCGCTCTCCCCCTCTCGCTTCGTTTCCGCCTGCTCCTCTGCCTCCGGTTCCTCGCCGCGGCCACTTAGCAGCCAACCCCGCCACAGCGGTCACCGGAGTTAGTCACCGCCCCTTCCCGGTGGTCGTCGCTGCAGCTCGCCGCACGCCACCAGCCTGCTCGTCCTCTTTGACTTCGCTCTTCAAATTTGAAGGTAAAACGCTAAACCCTAAATTATCAAGTTTCGATTTATTTAAGCAATTGTAATTGCAAATTGAAGTATATGACGTAGAAATATGTTGTTGAGTGAATTTGAGGATTGATTTGGGAAAGTTTGGATTGGTATGGATGCCCGAGGTGTGGCAGATGATGAATTAATTGTGTGTAAATGTAATTTCTTTTAGGAAATTATAATGTAGAGAACGAAATTAGGAATGTTTTGTTATATAATTGAGTAATTGGATGGATTCCGATATTTTGGGGAATGACTATACTCGAGCAAACATTGGGCGAGTATATGTATAAGTTGAACTAGCTAATGTGTAATTGCAGAGGTGTGAGAAAATAGTTCAAATATTAAGCATGCCTAATTGTGACTCGCGAATGTGAATTTTGTGGTGAGAATAATGTTCATAACCTTAAGATGGTATATGTATGAATTTTAAGCAATTTGGTTAATTGTGAAGCTTTCCTATGGAAAGGCGTTGGTAGATTAAGTAATCACTTAGCTATGGGTTTGAATTTGATGAAATGATGAATAAAGAAATTACGTTAGGAATAAGGATCGAAAGATAAGTTGGGCTTGGCAAATTAATCGAATTAGTTGTATCTAATAATAACAATAGTAATGACAATAATAATAATAACAATACTAACTACGAAATGTTTAAGTACTTGTATATATGCATAAATATATATATACACCTTTTCAATTCACGCCAATAAATGAACTGAATTACATAGATAACATTAGTTATTTGATTAGCTTAATCAACTTCATTAATTAATAGACGTTGTTGTCCATGTTCGAAACGGAATTAATGCAATGAAGTTATGTAAGAGAAACGTAGTTTACCCGATTGTGTAACAAATATAGAAGATGAAGTAAGTCTTCAATGCTTATACAAATTCAAGTATTAAAACTCAAGAAAAACATTATTGACAATAGAAATCTATTTGAAACGTAACCGAGGCCACTTCGGTTGCTTGGATAGCTGGTAACTTAGATTCTTATAAAAGGGGAGAAAACAAACACTCTCGGTTCAGGTACGTTCATTGCTCGTACCTTTTGAAAACTCACATGTTTCATCAAATCTCGACATTTCTCATATATACAACTAATAATGAATCATTTGCAAATCAAGTTTTGTCACCTAATTAAGTGGTCCCCGCCCAATTATCAATTATCGGGGCTTATGCCCACCAGTTACACCGCGCGCGCGTCAAATCGAGTTCTCGGTCGGCCCGAGGGGTGAGCACCTTACTAAGATCGTATCAATTACCAAGGGGTTCCACTTCCAGATAATAACCGGCAAGCAAGTTTTACTCATATTCTCTCCCCTTGATTTCAAACTAAAATGAATTGAAATGCGCGCGCTCAATCAATGTGTTTTAAAATTATTTGACTATGCAGGAATGTTCGTATTGAGTTTCGACTCATTCTTCGAATTATTTTGATGTTTTTGTTTTTAGGAAAAGCATCTCGTGAACAGCCCTTCGCCTAAGAAGCTCGACGGGAGCAAGACTTAGCCGGATATCTCATTTTCATTGCTTTGTGATGGGTTAGATGCTCACAGTGATTCTCATCCTCGCTAATTTTGGGTTTGACCTTGGGTTGTAATTAAATATTGCGTATTTCCTATCGCAGACTTTTGTGTTGGCCGTTAATTTACGTAAATATGTAGCTGAACTGTACTTTGGAGTGGATTTACTTAAGTTGTCGGCATGACACCCTGCGACGTAGCATTTATTGTTTCCACGACTTATCGAACCATAACTAATAGACACGAGTTATTATGGTATTTTAAATTCAGCCTTGTCCTTTTGTTAGGGCGGCGGTAACGCCTTCGATAGTTAACTTCCGCTGCGACCTTACCTAATATTCTCGAATTAGAGAATTATTAAGTAATGGTAACTCGGAGGCGTTACGGTTGTGGTATCGGAGCGAGGTTTAGAGGTCACTTGTGAGCAACGAGGATTTTAAAGTGTCACGATTTGATGTTATGGACAATTATATGATCTGTTGATTCTATTATTTGTTGAAATCTATAAATACCGATCCGATTTAGGCAATTTTCTTTGCTTGTTTAGATGAATCATGCAGGAGCTCCCTTGGACCCCTATGCTGTCTACATGCTACCAGGCACCCCTGTGGCTGCACACATATCGCACCTTTATGCTAGCATGCTAGAACACATGCAGGACCCTTTATTAGAGTTTCATAGCTCACTTGTGCGTGCGCGTCGGCCTCGTGGTCTCCGCCACTTGTAGCCCCGTGGCATGAGTTTAGATTTCGATATCATGACTTTATGGTGATAGGGGACCCCGGAGCCGACACGACTAGATTTCGGATACGAGGGATTTGGGCCACTATTTCCAATGAACTTCTGGTTAGAGAGAATTTGGAGCATAGGGGGTTAACTACGAGACATTACGCTTTTCTTTCCCCTGTTGCACGTTCCACCACCTCCTCCTTCACCTGAACCAGCCCGAGGATCACCATCACCCCCACCCGCACTTGGCCCCCAGGAGCCACCAGCTTTCCCTCTACAGTCGGACTCGAGGATAGCCTAGGGGTTGAGCCCATGCATGAGCCATTTGATAGTTCCGAGGATTCCGGAGGAGTTCATGTCGTTATAAACATACTAGAGTCGCCCGAGCTTGTCATATTGAGCTCGGACGAGGAGGAGGATGAGGCTGATATGGAAGAGGACCCCGAGATACAGGAGTATGAGAGTGGAGGAGAGGAGCAAGGTGAAGTAGAGTTGATTTATATCGGTTCCGATTCGAAGCCGAGGAAGACTAGTGGAACCCGGAGTATGGCCCCGCACAGGGTCATTAGTGTCGTGTGACTCGTTATTTCATTTTTTTTTGGAATTTTTTATATATAGGGCGATTAGCCTAGGGTTGGTATAATTTTTGGATATGTTTGTATAAATGATGTATGTACATATGGCAGGCCAACCAACCTAACTTAAATAGTGGTATCGCCTGATTTTGGGTTTACCGAGCGACTTCGATTAGGGCTAACTATCATCTCTTTTGTATAGAAGGAGGGACAAGAAGGGGGAGAAGAGTACAAAACTTAATCTATGGTGGATGTTTGCAGGGGTGAAACCTAACATGTAATTTTGGTGCTATTTGTTTATGTAAGTGCAATGAGAATAGTTTTAACTAATTGTTGTGATGTTTTAAGTAGGTAACATTTTGTTTTGAAGGAAAAACATGTATATATATATACATATATGTGGAAATTATTAAGCAAACTTGCATTTATGTGATTCAGCATGTCCGAGGCGAAAGTAACAACGTCACTCGGAATGTGGCGGCAGACGTGGGCAACGATCGAGGTATTGAAGAACCAGCGTTAGAAACTCCTCCCAACCCACAACAAAGCCGTGGTGAGACCCAACCTGTGTCCTTAAGGGGTTCTACCGACACCGTTGACCCAGATCACTGGAAAAACTTAGTAACAGAGTTAATGAAAAGGATTCCCCTACGCCCATTGAATCCACTTCTAAGTCCGACAAGTTAGGCGATAAAGTTGCCCGACGCAATCCTAAGACTTACGATGGGAAAATCGAACCAGTGGAGTTAGAAGAATGGATTAGAGAGATGGAAAAGATATTTGCAGTCGTTGAGGTTCCTGAAGAAGAAAGGGTCAATATAGGGACTTATTACCCGACTGGTGAAGCGGATATTTGGTGGAGCACAATGAAGAACAAATTTCAAGGTTGTGAGTTGACTTGGGAGAAATTTCTAGAAGAGATGAGAACGAAGTTCTACCCAATCTCGATCCGACGTCGAAAGAAAAAGAGTTCTTGGAGTTGAGAATGAATTGAAATGCGCGCGCTCAATCAATGTGTTTTAAAATTATTTGACTGTACAGGAATGTTCGTACTGAGTTTCGACTCATTCTTCGAATTATTTTGATGTTTTTGTTACTAGGAAAAGCATCCGTGAACGACCCTTCGCCTAAGAAGCTCGACGGGAGTAAGACTTAGCCGGATATCTCATTTTCATTGCTTTGTGATGGGTTAGATGCTCACGAGTGATTCTCATCCTCGCTAATTTTGGGTTTGACCTTGGGTTGTAATTAAATATTGCGTATTTCCTATCGCGAGACTTTTGTATTGGCCGTTAATTTACGTAAATATGTAGCTGAACCGTACGTTGGGGTGGATTTACTTAAGTCGTCGGCATGACACCTGCGACGTAGTATTTCTTGTTTCCACGACTTACCGAACCATTACTAATAGACACGAGGTTATTATGGTATTTTAAATTCAGCCTTGTCCTTTTGTTAGGGCGGCGATAACGCCTTCGATCGTTAACTTCCGCTGCGACCTTACCTAATATTCTCGAATTAGAGAATTATTAAGTAATGGTAGCCGGGGCGTTACGAGGCCAGGTAAAAGCCCAAAGCACATTAGGGCTAGGGTTTCCCCTAAACCATGGTAAAGTACTTGTTTTACCCCTTTAAAATCTCCTATAAATACACACCATTTCCCAACCCCAAGGGACATGTTATATTCACATTTCACAAAGTCTCATCTCTCTCACAATCCTACCTTCAAGCTTCCTAAGCTCTCAACGTTCATCAATGTTCATCTACACTTATCCCGAGAACTTCCATCTTTGGAAAACTTCTACTCCCAAGGAATCCCCCACGCACATCGAGGAAGATCTCCTCGATCCATTAAACTTAGTTCACTACTAACTTGAACGTCGGAGGGCGTTTCCGCGATCCACCACCCGGGCTTCGCCTTTTGCGGGTTCAAGCAGTCGCCACTCGGACTCGGATCGATCGTGCCATGTCCTCGGAACCGGAGCGGTAAATCCTTCCTCTCTCCGAGTCATCAATACACATTATCAACTCGGCTTTCTCCGAAACGAGTTTGGCGCCGTCCGTGGGGAAGAAGGTAGCATATGGTCGGCAGTGGCACTCGATCTCGATCCAAGATGACTCGCGACACGAACAACCCACCGGTCCCTCACCCTCATCGTTCAATTCCTACAAAGGCCAATCCCGCGACGCTCCTCAAGCCGAGGATGCGGAATCATCTCAGCCGGTCTACCGGCAACCGCCACACCCAGCTGGAGGGGTACGTCACCCGAGGGGATCTTCGGAACTTAATAGAGACCCTTAAAACGACCGTCGCACAACAAGTGCAAGAATAGGTGCAAGCCACCATGGAGCAGCGGATACCTATCATGCTCTTCCACTACGCCCGACTCATCGGTTCCAAACATTGATCCATACAATGGCACAACCGATCCTCGAAGATCACTTGGCGTACTACAAGTCCCACATGTACGTTCGGGCGGGGACGATGTAACCTACTGCGGATTCTTCCTTGCTACACTAAAGGGAGTTGCGCAGAAATGGTTCAACAATCTTCCCCAAGGGAGCATCTCTTCCTTTGAAGAGCTATGCGAGAAGTTTGTCGCACAATTCATCGCGAGTTGCAAGCGGAAGAAGACTAGCATCCACCTCTCCAAGATTAAGCAAGGGAGAAACGAGACCCTTAAAGACTATGTCCGAAGGTTTCATGGAGAGGCCGCCCTTATCTCCGCCTGCAAGACGGAGTTGCCTACACTGCCTTCCTTAACGGACTCGAAGCGGAAGATTCAAATTTTCCCTCGCTGAACAAAAGGTGTCCACCTTAGCGAAGCACTCCAAAAGGTGGTCGACTTTATTCGAGCCACAAAGATCTGCGCGGAGGAAGGAAATGAGGTCCAAAAGAAAGGAGGAGATAGAAATTTAATCCTCGAAATGAAGTGGACCACCGCTTCAACACGACCCCGAGTATTCGATGGAGATCAAAGGACATCCCATGCTCAAGAAACCACCTCCCATGTCCACTCCTGCGAAAGCACGAGCTTCCAACAAATATTGTGAATTTCATGAACAAACCAGGACACAACACTACGAGTGTCGTGCGTTAAAAAGGCGCTTGGGGAGTTGGCGGATAACGGGCAAATTGATCGCTTCCTCAAAAAAGATACTCATGGAGCATAAAGAGGTTATTCAAGGCAAGAATATGAGCACTATGATGATGAAGATGCTACTAAGATTGTAGCCACTATCGCTGGAGGATTTGCGGGGGCACGACCCTCTCCTCCTGGAAGGCTTACCTTAGGAGCACTAAACAAGTCATGATCACCGGCCAACCTCCACCTCTGAAGGTGCCCACGAGTGACCTTTGAAAAACAAGATTTGAAAAGCATGGCCGTCCCGCATGAGGATCCTTTGGTCATCACACTCGAAGATTTCGGACGCCATAGTCCACGGGGTTCTTATCGACACGGGGAGCTCGATAGACGTCATCACCATGGAATGCCTAAGACAGCTGAAGTATGCCCCTCGGAATCTTGTTTCCCTCATCAATCCTGTCGTAGGATTCGGAGGGCGGACAATACACCCCATAGGCATGATCCGCCTACCAGTCGGGGTTGGAGAGAAGGTCGAGGGCCAAAACATCGAAGTCAAATTCCTAGTGATCGACATCCCCTCTGCCTACACTGTCATCATTGGACGTCCCACCCTCAACCGGATCAAAGCGGTTGTCGCTCCACACCTTCTCCTCATGAAGTATGAGCTTGATGATGGATCCGTAGGTGAGACCTATAGAGACCAAAAGACCGCACGTGAATGCTATGTAGTAAGCCTTCGACCTTTGATGGAGAGGCGGAAAGAGGAGGGGAAGACTCATGATGATCCTAAGGGTAAGAAGCTAAAGCGGAGCCCCAACCAAAGTCTCCGAGACTATAATGGTGTGCCTCACCACCACGGAAGATTATGTCAAGGTCCGGCTTGCGCCTCCGAAGACATCGAACTCATGAGGTGATGGTTCTTGTATAAATAGTGCGAGCTCATTGTCCGGCGTGGGGGCCTTTCTTTAAAGACCCAACCAGCCTAAGTCCTAAAGATTTTGTAAAGGAATCACCCACGATTGATGCGACTTTTTCGAAAGCGCTCAACGGGGCACACATTCCTCCCTTCTATAAGGACTTCGATCTTTTATTAATACAACGAGCAAGCTTTCTGCATCTTTACCTCTCACACTTTACTTTAAGACGGTCTTGGGGGCATGAATAGGGGCATGAATAGGGGCTAATACGAACCCCTAGAGCACCCAAGCCCTTGATTCCTTTCGTTGTATTTTCTTAACTTTGTCAAAGTTAGGAGAAAAAGTAGGGGCTAATATGACCCCCTAAGGCCTGTTAATTTCTTTCGTTGTATGTTTTTCATTGTGCCGATTCTGGGGCACCACCGGGGCTAATACAATCCCCTAGGACAGCCAAGTTGTAAAACTCAAAGAAGACCCAACTAAAAATCGGTAACAAAGCAAAAATCGGCAATAATAAAAAGAAGCAACGAGGCAAGTAAGCATCCAACAAGCATCAAAGCAAGGATCGAGTCGAAGATAAAAGTTCAAGCAAAACGAAAGAGTATCAAGTCATAATGGCACACGGGACGTCAAAAATAACTCATGTCCCACAAAGAGTTATGGAAAGAGGGGCCAATCCTCGGAGCCATCTTTGGCATCCTCGCCAACGCCATCATCCTCGGGGATCTCCCCTCCTTTGGCGCTTCCTCCTAAGGGATTGATACGGCCAAAGAGCTTGACTCCAAAGTAAGACCTTCGGAGCGAGATCCAAGCATAAGACAAGTAAAAGCCAAGCATGAAGAGATCGACTATGGTCTTCGAGATGTGTACATTCGTCAAAAGAAGGCCTTTTGGACAAAAAACATTGAGCGTACGCGACTCGATTAGCGAAGATCCCATAAGATCATAGAGGATCTCTAAGAGACATCACTCAAGCCTTAAGTCACGGGAAAAGGCACAAGGTCAACGCCCTTGAAGAACACTTTTGTTCCACAAGAAGCTGCTCCAACACTATAAGGGAGCGATGGTTCGCAAATTTAAGACGAACAAGATTTTTTGGCCGTCGAGGCACGTGGTCGTTATTATAGCCCAACGCTAAACATCGTTTGACGACATCGAGCTCGGAGGCAAACGAGAAGCTAACGAAGACCTCCAACGTAAAATCGTCACTTGGGCACAATCAAAGGCACCCTACGAAGGCCCATACTAAAGAGTTGATATATTTAAACTCAACGTGGAGTCAACACAGGCCCATCGAAAAGGGGCTTGATTTTCTCGATCATAAAACGCCCAATATGTTTCGACTAACGGAGCCAAGGCCATCGTATTTCCGCTACGAATTGGGCTGATATTTTCCATCCGAAGGAGCCTACAATTTCTCCGCTCTAAAATCGAGGTCGGTATTTTTCCATCCCCTTCGAAAATTATTGCGCATAAAATTAGTTGGGAATGTTTCCCCAAAAAATATGTCAACTCAAACAAAAAAAAAGAAAAAAAAGTTGGCGCGAGCGGTCTGCGCGGGGGTCCGTACGAGGGGTGTGCGTGAGGGGTCGCCGCGAGGGGTGTGCGTGAGGGGTCGGCGCGAGCGGTGTGCGTGAGGGGTCGGTGCGAGGGTGTGCGTGAGGGTAGGCTGCAAGGGGTGTGCGTGAGGGGTAGGCTGCGAGGGGTGTGCGTGAGGGGTCGGTGCGAGGGGTGTGGAGAGGTAGCGTAATTATTCGGGTTGGAGTTGTCGTGTAAGTATTTGGGTTGGAGTCATAGCGTAAGTATTTGGGTTGGAGTTGTAGCATAAGTATTTGGGTTGGAGTTGGAGTCGTAGCGTAAGTATTTGGGTTGGAGTCGTAGCGTAAGTGTTTGGGTTGGAGTCGTAGCGTAAGTATTTGGGTTGGAGCCGTAAACCCCTCAAGATTGAAATTTTCGTTAACTTCTCAAAATATTTCCGCAACGAAACATATGATTTCGGAGCCTAAAACGTCTCTCGACAACAAGCAACGACTTAGCCTCCGGGAGTTAATAAGTCTCATTTCCACCTCCACGGGGGACATCCTTCGGAGTTACGCTTAGCGATAACTTAGCCTCCGGGAGCTAAAAATCGCACTCTTAACTCCATAAAAGGAACACCCCTTAGAGGACACACAATCATGCACTTCTAAGCCTACGGGAGCTGGAAGGTCGCATAAAGACCCATGTCCGCATGGGCACTCGCACTCCTAACTTAAGGATAGGAGGTCGCGCTCTCAGTGGGATGTTCCCTAGCGAGAATGATGCACTTCTAAGCCTACGGGAGGCTGGAACATCGCGTGAAGACCCATGTCCGCATGGGCACTCGTACTCCTAACTTAAGGATAGGAGGTCGCGCTCTCGTGGGATGTTCCCTAGCAAGAATCATGCACTTCTAAGCCTTCGGGAGCTGGAAGGTCGCGTAAAGACCCATGTCCGCATGGGCACTCGCACTCCTAACGAAAGGCTAGGAGGTCGCGCTCGAGAATCATGCACTTCTAACCCCACGGGAGCTGGAAGGTCGCGTAAAGACCCATGTCCGCATGGGCACTTGCACTCCTAACTTCGGGTTAGGGGTCGCGTTTTCCGTGGGATATGCCCCCGCGAGATACTTATGTTCATGCACTTTCAAGCCTCCAGGAGCTGAAAGGTTACGTAAAGACCCATGACAACGCTACCGTGGGCAAACTCACTTTCTTCGAATCCGGGGCATATAGGGCTGGGACGCCTTGAGGACCCTCGAAGGGTCACAAGATGACTCATCCTCCCGCAAGAGCCCTAGAAGGACCACGGGAGGACTCATCCTCCACAGAAGAGCCCTCGGGAGGATCACAAGAAAACTCATCCTCCCCGCAAGACTCCTTTTTAGCCCCAAGGGGCTAAGTAAAAAATCATTCACCACAAACAAAGTGTCAACAAAGGGATAAGAAAGCAAAGAAAAGCTAACAAAGCGAGCTTCATTCATTCATTCATTCATGGAGACAAGAACGCGCAACGTGCCATTACAAGAGAAGCAAAGCGTCTAAAACTCAAGATTCTACGCTACTACCCTACGGTTACACTCGCTACGCTACGGTTACACTACTCGGATGTAAGGAGAGCCATGGCTACCACCTCACTTCTCCTTCGGAGGGTTCCTCTTCCTCTCCGCCGGAAGGTTCCTCCTCTTCTCCATCGAAGGTTCCTCCTCTTCTCCACCTGGAAGGTGCCTCTTCTTCCCGAAAGGAGGCTACTCCCCTTTGCCTTGGGCAAGTCCCTCCAGCCACTGAGAGGAGTGGGTAGAAGGGCCATCCACCGACTCACCACTCTCCATAAGAGGATTAGAAGACGAACCAACACTCGAAGCAGCCCTTCCTCCCGCCGCATCGCTTGTTGAAAAGCTCGGGTTCGTTGCCCGAAGTTCGACGAAGAGATCATGGTTGCACTCTACCCAGGCCTCGAGAATATCCCACTCGGGCGGATCATGGCTTGAAACAATTTATCACACTCCTCACCGTCATTTATCAACCTCGGCTTCCAAGCATCATCAATGAGAAGCTGGTAGAACGTTTCCGCGACAAAGGATGGTCGGCGACGCTCCATCACTGTTTGCCCGGCCTCATCTCGGTTGAAGCGAGGGTACAACTTCTCGTATCCGACCAGAAACGCCCCAACGATCATTTTCTCTAAGGCAAGAGAAAGGAAAAAGATATGGAAACTTACTATCCTCCTCAAGATTCACCCCTATTTGTAAGAACTTGGGGTCATAAAGGCATAGCGGAATGGGCTCCACATTCCACCTACTTACCTCGGGAGGCATGCGGGTAGAACGTGAGGGGCTAAATGATTTGGGTATTTCCCAGGACAGTTCCAGCTCACCCAACACATCACCAGCTAACCGAGCCTAATCAGTCGGATAAGGGAGGTATCAGCCCAAAGTAACCCTTAACGGGCCGGTAAAAGCCCAAAGCCCATTAGGGCTAGGGTTTCCCCTAAACCATGATAAAGTACTTGCTTTACCCCTTTAAAATCTCCTATAAATACACACCATTTCCCAACCCCAAGGGACATGTTATGTTCACAATTCACAAAGTCTCATATCTCTCACAATCCTACCTCCAAGCTTCCTAAGCTCTCAACATTCATCA
This sequence comes from Talinum fruticosum, assembly GCA_021018815.1. NCBI lineage: Eukaryota > Viridiplantae > Streptophyta > Magnoliopsida > Caryophyllales > Talinaceae > Talinum > Talinum fruticosum. Next base: position 3,408,238 of record JAITYX010000048.1, read on the forward strand.
ACGTTCATCAACGTTCATCCACACTCATCACGAGAACTTCCATCTTTGGAAAACTTCTTGACTCCCAAGGAATCCCCCACGCATATCGAGGAAGATCTCCTCGATCCATTCAACTTAGTTCACTACTAACTTGAGCGTCGGAGGGCGTTCCCGGGATCCACCACCCGGCCTTCGCCTTTTGCGGGTTCAAGCGGACGCCACTCGGACTCGGATCGATCGTGCCACGTCCTCGGAACCGGAGTGGTAAATCCTTCCTCTCTCCGAATCATCAACTCAGTTTTCTCCGGAAACAATTACCATGGGAAATTCGGAAGGATGGAGTAGATTGGCATTTTTAGGAGAGGCGGAAGGGGTAGAAGGTTTGGCAGAGTTTGTTTCGGTGGAGAGGTTGGCAAATTAGACATTTGCAGCGGCTCAAAGAAATTGAACAAAGCGTGAAGTGATGGTGTCGGCACGAAAGTGTTAAGTGTATAAATAGCTGCAACCCCCTCCAAAAAAAGCTAAAAGAAAATCGACACAAAATGAATATAATAATAAAAATTCATTAAACAATTACACACAATCGAGAATAAGATGTGACACATTCTTATTTACTTGGATACTCCCTAGTATAACTAATAACCTTATGGGCATATTTTGGCTCTAGAAATCCTTAATCATAAAAAAATCATTTTTGAACTTGTCCTAGGGTATTGAACCTTTTAGCAAAATGGAAAGAAGGAAAGAATACGGCAAGTTAGCGCTTGCTAGGTCCGCGAAAGAGTCCGACCAACTATCAAGATCAACGAAGAAGATGAAGCGTATGGCTGGTGCAAAATCCACAGAATTAACCTCTGTCGTGGAAGATGACATAGATGAGATGGAAAGATGCTCTCCAAAACCTATAATCAAGGGATACGAGGGATCGAATCCGGTCCATCATATAGAGACACCTTGCGATAAAATCCGCCAGGTTTAAACTTTGAAACTAGAGACAATCCAATTTGGTGTAGTCCGAATGATGATGAGGTCTCGGACGATGATGAATTTGGCAACGAGGAAGATCCACTCTGCCCCACTATTCTTCTTACTGCGAAGAAAAACGCCGATTAAGAAAACCTTGGCAACACGCTCTCATTATCAAACTATTTGATAAAAGTATTGGATATATGCAACTCAAGAAGGCGCTCAAGTTCAAATGGACTCCTAAAGGTGATTTTTCCCTCATTGATATTGGTTGCGACTACTATGTGACAAGGTTTACTAATTTAGACGATTATGACCATGTTATGACCAATGGACCATGGATGATAGGGGACAACTATCCGATTATCCGGGAATGGGTTCCCAATTTCTTTCCTGAAGAAGAACATATTACCCACCTATGGGCTTGGGTAAGGATACCTAAGTTGAGTGTAGAATACTTCAATGAAAGCTTCCTTCTTGAAAAAGGACGAAATCTCTTGCTCCGGTAAGCGCTGTCTAACCTCTGTTGTGTTGCTATAACCTAGTCTTATTCACTCTTACCTCGCTGCTTGCTCTCCTTTCTTTTATGAGAATGGAAAGAAAATTGGAAAAGTCCTGAGGGTTGATGACACTACAGCAAACGTGGAACGTGGTCAATATACTAGACTCGGTTTCTAAGTGGATCTATCCAAACCGCTATTATCAAAGTTCCGATTGAATGGAAGGGTCCAGCGAATACGATACGAAGGCCTTAGAATGATTTGCTTCTGCTGTGGAAAACATGGACACAAAGAAGAGGCGTGTCCCCTTAAACCACAACTCGAGAACGACCCAATTATTGCCGGTAGTAGTAGTACCAATATGATTAATCCGAGATTGAAGGATTCAACATTGGCGAGAAAATTATGGAAGCTGGATGCTAGTCAGTAAACCTGCTAGAAAGAAACATTCCAAACCTACAAATCCAAGCTGGAAATCGGCCTAATCACAAATTCGGCTCAACCCAACCGAGCAACTATTCTATGCAACCGGACAAAGGAGTATCAAAAGCTTCACAAGAAAAGTTAGCTTTGGAAACTAATGCGGTTAGTCCAAATATGGACTTAGCTCCGCTCGGAAATCAAGGAGCAATCGATGGATCTAGATTTAGTGCCCTTGCTAATTTGGAATATGAAGATAACGATAGAGATAATAATATGGAAATAGAGGAAGAAGATACTTATGTTTTGGAGCAAGCGGAGATACCCACGGACGAGAGGAAAGAAAATCACGGAGACACAACATTGCAAGAGGTGGAGAGCTCACCTATGGAAATCGCATTTGATAAAGAACATGTGCCGGTGAATGTGAGCCTTTTTCAAGCCTCAGCTGGGCCTAGGCCGGAGAAAGCCCATAGTCCACAAAGGACTCGAAACCAAAACCGGCACACACTTCAAGTGAGCCTAAAGAATCTGCCTCCGGTGGGACTGGGCTTACCTCCTCGGTTAACCCTATGGATGAATATATTGTTAATAATCATAATTCTGTTGGATCCATTGGGGCTCTTACTTGTTCTCCATCGAGACGCATCTTAGGCCGGGGTCGTGGATCGAGGATCATAAGCTCCATGGGTCCATCCGGAAGACAATCAAATTTGGAGCAAGCTTTGGTCCCAATACCTAATGGTGACAAAGCTTCACAACCTTGTTTGATCCAAACGGGTAACGGACCGGAGCGGGTAGCAAGGGAACGGATTATGGGTTCCAGCGGTGGAGGCGTTACCTCCAAGGGATCATTTTGATCTATAGCCCTTGGGCTTTTACCTCTCTTGGTTTAATGATGTCAAGTTCTACGATTTGCCACAACCTCGGGCGATCTCTTTCCCTCTATACTAGCATTTTAATACGGAATGTTAGAGGTGCTGGCAATAACTTATTCGAGATCTGCCACTGAAGGACCTCTTTCGGGTTCATGATCCTGTCATCCTAGTTCTCCTAGAAACGCACATTAGTGATACAAATGCGGACCGGTGTGTAATTCCTTAAATTTTGGCCGCTACTTGAGTCGAGGCTCGGGGCTTTCAAGGCGGTATTTGGTTTTTACGGAAACCTGACGAAATTTAGCTAAATATTATTCATTCTCATGATCAATTCATTACAGTTGAAATCTTTGAGGGGGTTTTAGCTTGGTTCTTTACGGCAATCTATGCAAGCCCGAATGAGGGGCTTAGGAAACACCTATGGGAAGAATTGGATCGGTTTTTGGCTACTATGCACTCCCCTTGGATTCTTGCTTGGTGATTTTAACGAAACAATAAGTTTAGAAGAAAGAGACCATGGTGGTCCGGATATGGCCAGGAGGTGTTCTCGCTTCAAAGCTGGATTGAAAACATTGGGCTTATTGATCTTGGATTCTCCGGCCCAAAGTTTACTTGGACCGAGAGGCAACGAGTGAGACTAACCGAAAGAGTGCTAGGCTGGACAGGGCACTCGGTAACTTGAGATGGAGAAATAAATTCCGGGAAGGGGCGTTCGACACCTTACTCGGAGCTACTCGAGATCATTCACCACTACTGATTTGCCCCTTCGGTTTCACTCGAGCACTTGGCTGCAGCTAAGCCATTCAAATTCCAAATGGCCTGGCTTTCTCTTTACGCATTTGCGGATCTTATCAAAGATAAATGGGATCCTAGTCTTCCTCTAGCTTCGGCTTTATCCCAACTAGCAGAAAACTTGAAACACTAGAACAAGAATTCTTTTGGTAATGTTTTCGGGAGAAAAAGACAGACTACTAGCTAGACTTGCGAGTATTCAGCGGAAAATGGCGGAAGGAAGTTTTCGACATCTTGTGAGGCTTGAAAACAAACTAAAAGCCGACCTTAACGAAGTCTTGCAACATATCGAACTTCTTTGGTTCCGGAAATCAAGGATGATGATAGAAATACTAGATACTTCCATACGAGTACTATTATCGGGAGAAGGTTCAATCGTATTGAATCACTACGAGCATGTTGATGGCAATTGGATAACAGATTCGGAGGAAATCAAGAGTTTGGTTATAGATTATTTCTCTTCCCTCTTCACCGAACCCATGACGAAGGCATGAGACACAAATTACCGTTGGGTTTTTTCCACAATTAAGTTCGAGATCAAATCTCGGCATTGTCTAAGCCTTTTAATTCACAAGAAGTACATGACGCGTTGATGAGCATGGGTCCTCCGAAGGCTCCAGGACCGGATGGATTTCATGCCATGTTTTTCCAAAAGTTTTGGTCTTACGTAGGGACTAAGGTTTGCCGGACGAGTGCTAGATGTGCTTCATGGTAAAAGTCTCCCGAGATGGTATCAATGACAGCTTTATAACTCTCATTCCCAAAGTTCAAAACCCTCATTTGGTGAAACAATTCGAGACCCATTGGTCTTTGCAATGTGTCCCACAAACTTATCACGAAGTACCTGGTCAATCGGATGAAAAGTGTTTTTCCGGACTTGATTGCACCAACGCAAGCTAGTTTCGTTCCTAAAAGGTAGATTAGTGATAATATTATTATTTTGCAAGAGGCACTTCATTCAATAAAAAAGAAAAGCAAGGGAAAAGCTGGTTAGATGGCGATCAAACTAGACCTCGAAAAAGCTTATGACAGACTAAAGCTGGTCCTTTATCCGAGAAATGCTTATGGACATGAAACTCCCTCAGCTGATAGTCGAAGTGATCATGATGTGCATATCTACTTGCTCGCTAAATGTCTTATGGAATGGAGAACCTACTCAATGGTTTCAATCTTCCAGGGGTATCCGGCAAGGGGACCCTCTATCTCCCCATCTATTTGTGGCTTGCATAGAGAGACTAAATCATCTTATTGGGGATGCTACGAGGAGGGGGAATGGCGGCCATTCCCGACTAGTAGACATGGACCTAGAATATCCAACTTATTTTTGCGGATGATGTGATACTTTTTGCGAAGCAACTCCGGAACAAGCTCAAGTTGTCAACTCTTGCTTGGAGAATTTTTGTGCTGCTTACGGACAAAAGGTCAATACCCAAAATCGAATGTCCTCTTTTCACCTAATGTGGAGATGGATTCAGCTGATCGAATCTGCGACATTCTCGGCATTCGGAAGATGGATAATTTGGGCAAATACCTAGGTGTGCCTACAATTACGGGAAGAGTTAACAAGAATACTTTCCAAGAGGTTGTAGACAGAGTAGATAAGCGGCTTTCCGGATGGAAGACGAAATGTCTGTCAATAGCGGGTAGGTCGATACTTATTCGGTCAACTTTGTCAACTATTCCAGCATTTCCTATGCAAACACTCAAGATACCGAGAGTCGATATGCGACGACATTGACAAAAAAACAAGAAGATTTCTCCGGGGAGGCACTCAATTTGAAAGGAAAATCTACCCGGTTGCTTGGAGTAAGGTCACCGAAACACGAAAGAATGGTGGACTGGGCTTAAAGACAATGAGACACCTAAATTCCGCACACCTAATGAAGCTGGGCTGGCGGTTCATCCATGAACCCAATTCACTTTGGGCCGGATTCTCGGATTTAAATACTGCAATGGTTTATCTAATCAAACCCTTACGACTAAAAACACCGCCTCTAATTCTTGGAGAGGATTAGTGGAAAATTTTGAAGTTCTCAAAAAGGGATGGGGCATGCAATTGGAGATGGAAGACTTACCTCTTTACGGATTGACGAGTTGGGCGGATGACAAGCCACTCATTGATTTTGCTACCCTTCCAATTACCCCTCTTGAACTTAAGCGCAAGGTGAAAGATTACTTGGAATCATAACTTGGGTTGGAATTGGGAGGCTTTTTCTAATAAACTCCCGAATCAAGTACTCCAGCGAATCGCGAGCATTTGAGGTTGCGAGAGGAAGAGATTGGAGATAATTTCTCTTGGAAGCGGATCCTTCGGGTCGTTTTCGATTAAATCGGCAATTTCTCTTGTTCGAATGACCATCAAAACTCAAATACATCCGATTGGCGTTGGATCCGGAAATTCAAGGTTCCACAACGAATTTGTATGTTCCTCCGGCTGGCTCTACAAGATAGAACCATGACGAACCTTAATAAATTCAAACGAGGTCTAGTACCGGATCCAGGATGTCGACTATGCGGGCGGAATTGGAAGATTTGAACCACGTCTTGAGGGATTGTACCCATGCTCGAACTCCGTGGCAACATTTCCATAATGACGGACAAGCACTAAACTCACATATACTTGGTCAATGAATGGATTCACGCAAAACATCCGAATAGAGGATATTGACTCAAATTGGAGCACGAAATTCTTGACTATTGCATGGTATATTTGGAAATGGAGATGTTCTCTGTGTTTTGGTAATAGCATGGAAGTACTTGGATAATATGGTAGGATTTTTGAATTCCAAAATTTCGAAACAATCACGACTTGGCAAAGCAATTGCTATGCAATGAGTACCGGACTTCGGTCACCCGAGAACTTCGGTAGGATGGGAAGCTCCACCACCGGAATGGGTAATGCTCGAACACGGATGGAGCATCCAAACACAATCCGGGACCGGCGGCGGGAGGGGTGCTATCGGATGAGACCGGGGTGAATGGCTAGCTGGGTTTATTGAAAAATTTAGGATCTATTCGTCGGCAATGGCGGAAGCCAAAGCAGTGTGGAGAGACACGAGGTCGGCTTACAATAAGGGGTTCAAAAGGTTTGGGTCAAATTAGATTCTCTTATAGTTGTGGGAATGCTAAGAGGCAACCAAGGAAAAAATACCCAAGTCGGGCCTATCATCACTCGGTGTAAGGATCTAATAAATCACAGCGGTTGGGAAGTGAAAATTTCTCACTTGTTTTCGTGAAGCAAATCAAGTGGTTAATAAATTAGCTAATTTAGGTATTGACAAGGAGGTGAGTTTTTACCCCTAGATACTCCTCCTAGTTTGCTCAATGACTTTCTATTTGCGAGATAATATAGGTGCTTCTCTGGCGGATTTGTTAAAAACTAATAATATTTCTCGAGGCATAGCCCTCTTCTGCACAAGCACAAAAAAAAAAAAAACCTTATGGGCTAAGAAAGTGGACCCGGAAAAACAAAATCAAGCCCGGCTTCGTCTTTCACACTCGTGAGTCGCATGGTGATGCTTGTTCTCTCCCGCAATAAGTTTGGGTTTTAATATCCACAAACGACGACTTTCTTAAGCTCCACCAACACTTCCTATCCATCATCATCTCAAAACCCCCTTCCCTCTCCCTCTCCCTCTCCTTCACTCCCCCAATTTTCTCTCTCCTCCGATCTCATCCCACCACAATGCCCACCCGCTGCGAGATCTTCTGCGAGATCCTCCTCGCCATCATCCTCCCCCTCTCGGTGTCTTCTTCCGCCATGGCTGCTGCTCTGTAACTCTCTCTCTTCCTCTGTCCATTTTGTGTTTTTTCTTTTATCTAATTTCAAGTTCGAATCACTAAAATCTCATTTGAATACATCGAATTTTGCAGATTGAATTCTGTATCTGCTTGCTTCTGACGATCCTCGGCTACGTCCCCGGCATCATCTACGCCATCTACGCAATCGTCGTCGTCGATCGCGATTGGTACAGAGATTCGTACTACGCGGTTGCCTGACCAATTATCAACTCCAATCCGTGCTTCATTGCTCGACTTTGGTGCGATCTTTCTCTCTCCTTTGTTTCTGTGTGCCGTAGCTTTTGATTTCCTCGCGATTGAATCTGGTTGTGGATGGATGGTGATGGTGATGGTGATGAGAGAGAATGTGGTATCGATTTGTAATCGAGATTCAACTGTTTCTGTCGATTCCTATATCTGATTTGTACAATTGCAGTGATTTCAATTTTTTTCTTGCTGCTATTTCTGACTTTGGACGTTTGTCGTAATCTTATGCTCTAAAGTTAGTTTGCCTTTTTGTCCTATCTGATATAAATTGAGATTATGTAGCCTATAATTTTTGCGAATCGTACTGTAGAATTTGGAAGAAAATTAGAAAATAAGCACTCTTAAATGAGCCGCATTGATTTGCATACTCCAAAATATAGTACTCTAGAATATTTTTTCTCCCTGAATTTTTGCATAAAGTACTGAAGAATTTAGAAGAAAATTAGCACACTCCAAAATGATCCACGTTGATTTGGATTAGCATATTTATGTGAAGCAGCATTCCATATGTTTTGTGTTCATATACATTTTTTCGTTGTTAAAAGTTTTGTCATTTAGTAGCTATCTTTTATATATATATATATATATATTTTGTGTTCATATACTTTCATTGTTAAAAGTTTTGTCATTTAGTAGCTATCTTTTATATATATATATATATGAGTTGTCAAATTAGCGCTAGACCAATTTGTCCTCTTTCAAAAGTTATTATTTTAAACATGATTCCGTTGATGGAATCTAGATTCATATTACTCCTAATGAATATGCACAAACTAAAATATCGGATAGTTTGGAGATGATCTTGTTTGTGAGCGTAAAAAGTCTTCTTCTGTAATATGTTATAAACACCCAAAAAGTATATCACTTTTTACTTGTGTATTTTTGTAAGCTCGAATTGAGATCGGACTAAAGCAGAGTGACGGAAATTAATTTAGCCCACTAAAAACCAACCAACACAACAAAACAGCCCAAAGCGTTTTCCTTGGGCCAAGCCCGGAAATTAATTCCCCGGCCACCTCGGCCGGTTTCATACTCCTAACCCGAGATCCGAACAGGCCTCGGACCCCAAACTCTGCCAAATGCCATAGGCCGCTCGGAGTATTCCGAAATTTTTAGATTTCTCTCTACTACTCCACAATGTTCTATAATCTTCTATAATGTTCTACGGTTGTAAGGAAACTTAGTTATTAGTGTAGAAGATTCTACAAGATAGATATGGATCGTAGGATTAAATAGATCTCCACGAGTCCATTTAGGAGGTAGGCAAGTATAAATACCCCCAAGTGGTTCATTTGTAATCATCCAAGCATCCATTCGAAGAGTTCAATACAAAGTATTCTCCCAAACTCTCAAAGTGTCCTTAGCGTACTTAGCTTTCTCGAGCTTAAGTCAAGCACTCTCGAGGTTTACTAGCAAGGTTTAGAAGGTTCTCGGGTCTAGTTTGCTAGCGCCGCACGGGAATCCGGTTCGAGCAAATTATCGTTCCATGACAATTGGTATTAGATCCAAAGTTTGGGAAAGAATGTTAAGCGTTACCGAAGGAAGCCAACAACAACAAGGTGGTAAGAAGGGTCGAGAGAAGTCAAGGGATGTGATCGCCGCACTCGAGGAAAGGGTTGCCCAATTGGATAACGCCATCGTCGACTAAAAGGATCTAGTCGGCACCTTGGCTAGGCGTGTCGAGGAGCTAGAGTCAAATGAGGAGGACTTAGAGCTCAAGGTGGAGATGCGGGGGCCTTGAATGCCAAGGAGGTGGTAGCCTTCAAAACCACGGTTATGGCTATAGATGGGGAACTCAAGGTTGCTCTCGAGGACCAACGAGAGCAAATGGGTGAACTCAAGGCCGCCCTTGGTGAATAGCGAGAGCAAATGGAGGAGTTCAAAGCACAACTTAAGTTGTGCACGGCCGTGATGACCAATGGTGGGTCGGTCCAGGTAGCGGCCGCCCTAAAGGCGAATGTGCCCAAGCCTCCGGACTATAAGGGAGCCAGGAATGTAAGGGAAATTGATAACTTCTTATGGGGACTTGAGGCTTACTTCAAAGCCTAAGAAATTGAGCGAGATGATCTCAAGGTGAGTAACGTTTTCCTCTTCCTTAAAGACATTGCTCTTGTATGGTGGCGACGTCGGTGTGACGACGTCAATAGAGGGCCTGATCCCATCACCACGTAGGAAGCATTTAAGGGGAACTCAAGAAGAAGTTCTACCCCGAGGATGCCCAACGTGAAGCACGGGTCAAGCTTCGACACCTCTAATACAAGGAGGGTTAAATTCGGGAGTACATAAAGGAATTCCAAAAGCTACCTTTGGAAATTCTCAGCATAGGGGAGCAAGATTCCTCGATGGCTTATGCGAGATGGGCTAGGATGGAGCTAGAAAGGCGAAGTGTGCAAGACCTCGCCTCCACTATCGCCGCTACTGAATCCTTCTATAAGTTCAAGCCCTCCAAAGGACGAGACAAAGAGTCAAACGGTGATGAAAAAGGTGGGGGAGAACGGGATCGAGTCTACGAAGAAAGACAAGCCATACACCTACAAGGAAAAAGGAAAGTCTTGGGAGGAGTCACCTTCGAGAAGAAGATATCTTGCTTTCTATGTAATGGTCCACATCGAGCATTCGAATGCCTAGAGCGAAGCAAGCTGTCGGCTCTTGTCATGAAGTACGAGAAGCAAGACACGTAGAAGAAGCTCTATTCCTTAAGTCTCCTCAACAACAATCACACATTTGGGGACGAGAAGGCAACGAGGGCGTCTCCCGATTAGGTGGGGGAGAATGTCACGAGCCGCTCCGAGTATTCCGGAATTTTCTAGATTTCTCTCTACTACTCCACAATGTTCTATAATCTTTTATAATGATCTACACTTGTAAGGAAACTTAGATATTAGTATAGAAGATTCTAGAGGATAGATATGCACTCTGTAGGATTAAATAGATCTCCACCAGTCCATTGAGGAGGTGGGCAAGTATAAACACCCCTAAAGGTTTCATTTGTAATCATCCAAGCATTCATTTAAAGAGTTTAATACAAAACATTCTCCCAAACTCTCTAAGTGTCCTTAGCTTACTTAGCTTTCTCGAGCCTCGGTCAAGCACTCTCGAGGCTTACTAGAAAGCTTTAGAGAGTTCTCGGGTCTAGTTTGCTAGCGCCGCACGGGAATCCGGTTCGAGTAAATTATCGTCTCGTGGCACAAAGCGCAACATTTTCCCTTCTTTTCAACAACCAAGCCTCGCATGCTTTCCCATACCACTAGGGGTGTAAACAAGGCGAGTTGAGTCCGAGCCGGCCGGGCTCGGTCTCGGCTTGGTTACAATTTAGCTCGGCTCGGTTGAAGTTTAGGCTTGGGCTCGGCTCGGATGGCTCAAGCTCGGGCTTGAGCTCGGGCTCGAGCTCGGCTGAGGCTCGGCTTGGTTTCCTCTTTTTGGATTTTTTAAAAAGTTTTTAAATTTAAGGTTATAATCAAAGTTGAATTCTATGTTTTTGTATTAGAATCCAAAAATAAGTGTTTGAATAAAATTTTGGTGATTTTAGAGGTAATATTATACTCTCTACACAAGTATTTTTAGAAAAAAATAAACTATTTAATCTAAACCGAGTCTAACCAAGCCGAGCGGAGCCAAGCCTTGTTGTGCTCGAGCTCGACTCGGTATGCCTTCGAGTCGGCTTGGGCTCGGCTCAAGCTCGGTTTGACTCGAACCTGAGCCAAGCTTTGACCGAGCCGAGCTCGAGCGCTCGACGAGCCGACTCGATTCATTTACACCCCTACATACCACTAAACAATCCATTTTGTGCATTTTTAGCTAAAGTCAAAATTTTCTTCCTTCCCTTAGATTGGTCCACATTTGCATTTTTCGAGTAAAAATGTTCCCTTCAAGGTCAGTGCACTTCATTCCCCTATCTTAGTAAAAAAAAAAAAGCAAGCACAAAAATCTAGGCGATCCCTAGGCTGGCGCCACCCGCCGATCCTCCTTTTGAGTCGATCCGTCGGAACCATTTTTTTGTTTCAATTATTTTTAGGCTTATTTTAGTTTCTGCGTTAGTTTGCATTAAAAAAAAAACCCCTCGTATTAGGTAAAGCAATTCATTTTTGTATTAGTTAAATTAAAATCATCTCATTTAAACTAGGTCTATTCATTTTAATTTTGTATTAGCCAAATAAAAAATCATCTCAATTAAAGTAAGTTCCTTTTGCTTTTGTGTTAACAAAAAAAAATCATCTTAGGTGAATCCATTTTGTTTTTGAAGTTTTTTTTAAAAAAACACTCTCTCTTATTTTAAGTCGGTCCATTTTTACATGCTTAGCTAAATAAAATGCATTCATTTCCCTTTAAGGCTCATCCATTTGCATTTTGTTGCTTCACATTTTTACGTGCTTTCAAAAACAAAAAGAGGCATACCATTATTTTTTTAGGGGTCAACTATCTTCTCTAGTCGAGCACTTAAGTCCTATCTCCTTTAAAATTTTCCACGAGCCAATCTATAAACACCTAAAAAGTATCATCCCTTTTCTATTTATTTATTTTGTTAGCCCGATGATGAAATTTCAGTCCTATTTGCAGATTTGGATCACGGTTGAAGTTTGATTGGCATGACGAAGCCGATGAATCACAAAAACCATCTAGCACCAAAAAAAACCTTATTTGCTTTGGGCCGGCCCAAAAACCCATTTATTCCGTTGGGTCCAAGCTCGGGTCAACGCTTGAGTCGGCATTGATCGGCGTCGCACATGAGGCTACGCTACACTCAAAACGTTGCATTTCTATCTTCGGCGTCCAAGCGAGACACGAAGCTAATTTCGTCCATACGGCGTCGCATTGACCGGCGTTGCGTTTCATGGCAAGCATCGCCAAAACGCTGCGTTTTGCTCCAAGTGTTCAAGCGAGACACAGAGCTCACTTTTACAAAACAATGCCGTTCTTGACCGACGCCGCATTTCGGGAATTTCCCCCAAACGATGCGTTTTATTGCTTTCTTCGCATGTTTGGTTGATTTAATTTTCGCACTCATATGTTGTATGCTTGATCGATAACACATTTTCTTTTAACTCATAATTCAAATTAGTAGAGGTCGTCCGTGTTAACGAGCGGAATGGAAGAGTTTATCCCTACATTTCGTACCTTCACCCCCAAACATTAGATTCTCGGTTTTAGACCAAGAGAGTCATTGTTAAACCTCTTTCAACCTTAGTTTTTCCATATTAAGATTGGAAGAGTATTCTTTTTATTTTTGTTAGTTTTTATTCCTAAAACCGACTCGCGACTCCCCTTTTCCTATTGTATTTCTCTTTAATCGCATCTCGACATTTTCTAATTTAAAATGGAGAAAATTGGTTTATTTTCGACAACCAAGGCCACAAACTTAGACTGATTTTTCACTCTCGACATATGGTGGGCCGCTGAACACCGGTTAGTGTTGGCTCTCGTCGGCGTCAAACTTGGCTCTTGGTCCAAACCGGTGTTATTTACCTTTTTGGCCCAAAAGTTTTGCGGTAGAAAGTAGGTCCGAATTTTTCTATTTTCCTAAATTATGAAATAATATCCCGAGACTTCTAAAATTAGTTTTTAAAAATAAATGATTAATAAAATCGACAATCACTACTTTACTTCAACTGTTTCAAATTCAATTACAAAAATCAAAAATCTCAATAAGAGACACACCCCTACTTTCTAAATCCATTTTCAAAATCAACTTTCAAAAATAATCTTCAAAAACCAAAGAGACCCTACATTCCCGGGAAAACTAGGTCCAAATCCGGTGCCCCTACGGACGACGGGGCCGTGGTTGCTACACAATCCTAAGCACATACTCTTTTGGGACACGGGATAGGTAAGCCTATTGAAATCGGGTATCGTCGGAATCCGGTACGAAGTGGCTAGGAAGTAAAGAATCTATTCAACACCGACATGATTAACATCGGTGCAATCAACGAGTGGTACATCCCACATAGGTAGTTCCAAACCGATACGGTTAACGTCGATACGTTGCCCACGGACAAAGCCGAAACGTATCCCTCATCCAAAAATGGTCGAGGAACCACAACAAACTCCCATCATGACCTTGTTTAAAGAGTATCGTTGTAAAAATAGAAGCCATAATTGAGGCCCTGGAAAAAAATTGAGTTCATGTTGAACTCTTGACTTAATACTCAAAGAGTTGGAGAAGAAATCAAAATCTAAAGGAAAAGAAAAATAGGATGAGGAAAAGTCCCTAGGCTTTGAGTAGACCGAATAGAGAAGCTCTTATGAGACTCCTCCATGTTCAACGGTTACTACTTGGCCCACACGTGATTTACTTCAATCCCAAAAGCAAATTATCCCCACAATTCACAATGTATGACACCAAGTTCCATGGGATTGAAAACCCTTACTATCACATAAAGAACTTTGTAGGGCCATTGACCTTGAAGGATGTATCGAGAGGACATATACAATCTTTCTATGGACGTTTGATAAAAACGTCACGAAGTGGTTGTAGACACCTAAAAAGTTTCGTCCCTTTTCTATTTATTTATTTTATTTGTTACTTGTTAGCTTGGTGATGAAAACACGAGTCTTGTTTCCAACCTTAGGTCATGATCGGATTAAAATAACATGACGGAAGTCGGTTTAGCCCACAAAAACCAAACGAGCACCACAAAATAGTCAAAAACAATTTTTCCGAGAATGAGTTGGGCCGTAACCCAATGCTTCGACCAACCCAAGCCAGGTTTGGACTCCCGATCTTGGAGTCGAACCGAGTGTCGGACCTCCCAACTGCTCAAAACGTAACGTGTTAGGAAATGAGTGCCTTGAATGTGGAAGCTTTTTGGATGTATAAGATATTCAAGAAGTAAACAAACCAAATGAAAGTATTGAGACAATGAACACAAGGATTTTAACATGGAAATCCAAATCGGGAGAAAACCACGATCGACACAAACAAACGGATACCACTATTATAAGAGAGTACAAGAAATGATCTCAACCCCGAGACCTTCCCAAAACCCGAGATTATCCAATCTTACTAAACTCTCCTTACAATAGCATACTCATCAATTGGACACACCCCAATTGACACTCACCAAAAATCCCAATACTTTAACGAGTTGGATATTTGGATGCTTGGATGATTTACAAGATGAACAAACAACCTTTAAATAGACAAGAAGCTAACCGTTAGGCTTACACTTGCAATTATAAGTATTGATACCTAGCAATCAAAGCATAAAATGCCTAAAAATACACAAAACGGACAACGATCGAAGAGGTAAGGCATTGGGCAGCTGGCACGGTCATTGCTTGGGCAGCACGGGCATCCGTGCAGCCAACACGGGCAGCCCCGTGTTGGTTGCTGCCTATCCCAACCTTGGAGTTTCCGTCCGAAACACCTAATGCTTGTTGCCTCCAGGCCGTGTTTGCCATTTCTTGTCCTGTAACGCGATTTTCCTGAGCCCAATGTAAGATTTTGGGCCATCTCCTAACACAATATTTTACCTTTTTCAATGGTCGAGCCTAGCATGCACTTTCAAACGTCCAAAAAGACGTCGTTTTGGGTCCGAAGTTGGACCCCAAAATCATCTAAGCTATGTCATTTAACCAATTCAAGTCCCCTGTTTTTTCTTTATCCTTTTCTGAAAATTTCGGCCTCGATTCAATCCATTAGCTGGCGACTTGAGGCAATTTTTAAGGTTTTTAACCCTAAAAATTTCTATAAATAAGGGATTCTCTCCTTCTCATTTTACACCAATTCGGTTTGAAAAACCCTCCTTTTATCTTGAATTCTCTCACTCTCTCTTCCCTCCACTCTTTCTCACTTCCACTCTTAAAAATCCCTTTGTCACTACTATCGATATGACTTTTTATTACGATCGATTTACGACGGTTAAAAGCAAACGAAATGAGACGGTGGCATTTTTGTAAATAAACGGTCTTTTATTATACGTAAGACTACGGTTCTTTCACTCGAACCTTAGTCACAAGTCAGGTCATCAACTTTTTACTACGGTTCATTGAAAGAACAGTAGTCATAGGTGTTCTCTATTACTACGGTTCTTTTATTGAACCGTAATAAAAAGTTTACTGATTCGTTGAAAGAAGCTGTAGTAATAGGTATTACCTATGACCACGGTTCTTTCCTTAAACCATCATAAAAATTCAGTTTCTAACTTCAAAATCCTAAATTGCCTTGTCTCCTAACTTCAAATCTATTACTCTTTCTCTCCTCCTCCTTCCTCTCGTCCTTTTTCCTTCTCTCTCTCTCCATTTCTTCTCCTCCTTTAGATCTCATCCCCCTCCTTTCTCTCTCCGCCGCCCATTATGACCCTCCGCCGCCCTCCCCCTTCCCATCGAGGTTGGAGTCGATGAGGGCCACCTATCTATGCGGCCGCGGACCCTAGAGACGCCGTTGGTAGCGCTTGTGGCTACGACAACCTCAAAAAGGCCGACTATGGCGAGAGAGGCCAGATCTGCGAGACTTGCTTCGAGCCGACTATCGGAATTTATGGAAAAATTTTTCCAATTCCAAATTGCTGAGATCCACAAAAATCTAGAAGAATTTATGTCATTGCCCATTTTTAGAGTTTGGTTTCCCTGAAAATTTGGGAAAATGGAAATGGCGTTTCCTTTATATTTTTAAATGATAAAACTATCGTCGGCTATCGGAAACCATCCATGACAATGAGACTTGAGGCAACAACACGTGACAAGGGTAAAATTAGAAAATAGAGATGAGGAAGGAGACAGAGACACCGGGCTGGATGAAGAAATCAATCGGTCGAAGGCCACGGTGGGCTTCACTACCGATGGTGGCGGCCATGGTAACCCTTTGAATAAGCATAATTACTTTGTATACTCTGTCTCCGGTGCTATCAACATGAATAATTACTTTCCGGTGAACTATTAGGAGTGACAATGGAGGAACAATTTGTTGTTGCAATGATGTTTGCATCTTATCTTAGGTGAGGATTAATCCGAAATTTTGTATCAACTTTGTAAATGACAAAGCTAATAATTCACTACAAAAAAACATGAAATACCGACGGAAATTTCCCGTCGGAATGTACGGATCTTTTTTGTCCTTCGACGAATTCCGATCGTCGAGGGAAATTTCGACGGGTTTTTGGTCGAAATTTGGCAATTTTCGTCGCTATTTTGTTGTTTTTTGTGTGATTTAGATCTGATTTGTTTTTTTTTCATTCGTTTTTTACTCTCTTCTTCAACTTTTACTTTTAGATATGAAAATTTCAAATCTTTAACTTCGGATGTGAAAACTTCATATGCGGGGGTGCTCTATTTTTTTAATGATGGTAGCTATTACTACTTGTTATGAAGAAAGAACCGTACTAATAGGTATCTATTACTACGGTTCTTTCTTCAAAACCGTAGTAATATATTGTCTTTACTACGATTTTAAGCCATAGTAAAAGATGGTCATCTACTATGACGCCCACATACACGATGCCCGATAACCGTAGTAAAAAGTCTTTCAAAGTCGTAGTAAAAAGTGCTTCTTGTAGTAGCGTGTAAACCTACATAAAACAAGCCTTCATTTCCTATATTTTACTTGTCACCACCATACCGTCACTCTATCGAAATCCGACTATGATTCAAGCCTAGCAAGTGGATCAATGTGAGGGCGTCGTTCCACCACACGGAGTTTGTTTTTGTATTTTTATTTAATTTCGGTCCTTTTATCGCTTTTTGTATTGTGGATTAAAATTGTAATCGCTTTATTTTGCACCTCATCCGATGTAATTTTCTTTATCGTTTTTCTTTCTTTTATCACTTTCTTTATTGTTTTCATTTAATTTATTTATTTACCGCTTTTAAGTATGTTTTGTTTGCCTTCAAATTTCGTTGATTGTATGTTGACTCGCTGGTCTTTCTTAACCCGATTTGATCTCACCTTTTCAATTAGTAGAAGCCTTCTTTTTGACTCTAGGAATGAAGAGTGTACCTCTTTCTTTTGTACCTTTGCCTCGAACACTAGAGTCCTTTTAAAATCTTTTCTAATTTGAGTCTTTGTACCGAATTTATAAAAGTGTTTTTTTAAATTTCTTTAGTTTTTTTTATTTTCAAAATTGATTGAAAACTCTTCCTTTTAATATTTTTAATTCTTAAATAGCATCAAGGTTTTTTTAAGAAAAAAATGGGAAAATGGTTGAGGGTCCAAGCCATCGGCCGAGACTGTCACGACAGTCTCGGCCGGATGGCTGGAACTAGTAAGCTACCCTGGTGGGCGGCCCGGCCGCTAGGTGGTTGATTGTGCCTAGGTTGTTAAAACCGCTTGGTCCAATAGAGCTTTGCGACGAAGTTTTTCCAGTTTAGTCTTTACTGTTTAAAAAAAGCATCCCAAGACTTTTAAACCGAGTTTCAAAAATAAAATGATTTCTAAAATCGCCAATCAAACTTTCCTTTAAAACCTCTTTCAAAACCTAATTTTAAAAAATCAACTTAATAAGCGACACACCTCGCATGAACCCGACATTCATGGAGAGGCTTTGTCCTCTTTTGGGACCACCCCTTGGGACGGACGAAACCATCTCCTACGAGTGTTACAATGTTGTTGATCCACGCAAGGTTACAAACTAACAGGATATTTGTAGAAAGTTCTTATACTAGTACTCATAGAATACTAATTTATGAGTCACTCTTCGGGACTTAGAGCTGATCAAACAAGGTGACAAAGAATGTTTCATTGATTTCCTTACTCGTTGGATAGCAAAGGCCGGCCACATGGCCGACTGACCCTTTAAAAAGGGTTAGGTTAGTCTTATCATAAAAACCCGAAACCTTCCTATCACGAGCACTTGATATTCTTGTCTTTTATGGACTTCAAAACACTCCAAGATGCTAACATGCTTATGGAAGAGGAGCAATCATCCACGATCACAAAAGATGTAACTAGCTAAAGGACATACATAGGTCCAGGCAATTCCCTAGTGAAGCACTACATTTCACCATTCAATGAGTCTATCATTCATCAAGGATGCCAATAAAATTTCCCTATTTCAAATTCATTCGGGTTTAATTCCTCTTTCCTTTTCCGCTATAGCGGATATGTAGGAAACTCATGAAGTCCGACCCTAATCTCAATCTTGTTCCTATTTCCAATTACCAAAATTCCCAAATTCAAAGCCATTTTTCCATATCTATAAGGGCAAAAAGTTGATCCGAAAGCATGCCATTTTGACTAGGCACCATACCATCCAACCTAGGTTTCATTATTCAGCGAGTAGTACTTTGTGTTGGGGCCTTATTTCAAATGGTCTTTCTTAATTACTACTTGTATTATATGCTTTACTTTGTCTTTGTTTTGTTTTTTAGTATATTTTCTTACATCATATTGATAAAAAAAACTTCATTTGTTTTTATAATAGAGCCTTGCATTCATCTCTTTTCCCGAGTCAAAATTCTAAAATAAACATAAAAATACAAAGCATTGTACAAGAATTATTCATGAAGCCAGACAACTGGTAGCCCGATCGACATCGCCACTTTCAAAGAATTAATCGCCAATATCATCAACCCAGTCAAAGCTCGCCGACTCACCAACACTTGAGAAGAGCTAGACACAGGCGCCCAAGAAAACGTGAAGACTCGCAACAAGATCATCCATATGGTTCAAAATGTTAGAAAGGATCATACAACCACAACAAACTCCAAAATTACTCGGGAGAGGACATAAATTATTCACCCTATAAACGAAGGAGTTATTGGCACACTAACTAAAAGCTCAAAGTTAACAAGCAAGGGCACACAACCCTAACAAATAATCAATTAACCTTGTTGGTACAACAACAATAATCGTGCACAACATTCTTACTCACGGTGGGGGCTACACCATTCAAGCACCTCAATAGTCACACACTTAGCAAGAGTCGAGCTTCGGGCCCCGGAGCAAGGTTTAGACACCCAATCGAGCTTCGGATCTAAGAGCGGTCAAGGTTCAAATATCCCTATCGAGCTTGAGACCTAAGAGCGAGTCAAGGTTCGGACATTCAGTAGAGCTTTAGGCTTAAGAATAGTCAATGGTCGGACACCCGTCGAGCTTTAAACCCGGGAGCGGTCAAGGTTCGGACATCGCATCGAGCTTCGGATCCAAGAGTGGTCAAGATTCAAACATCCCTATCGAGCTTCGGATCCAAGAGCGAGTCAAGGTTCAAACACCCCGTCAAGCTTCGAGACCCTAGAGTGGTCAAGGTTCGGACACCCCATTGAGCTTCGAGCCTAAGAGCGAGTCAAGGTTCGGACATCCAGTCAAGGCTTCGAGTCCTCCCAATGGCCAAGTCAAGGAAAACCATTTGAAACATGATCTAGCTATAGATCGTTAGGTTACTAAACTCATGTAAAAATTTAAATTTATTTACATTTGATTATTTGCTAACCAAAATATTAATGGAGAAAATTTCATAGCCAAGCTCCGGACCAAGAAACTGTCAAATTTAGCCTCTTCATTCGAGCTTCAGGATATTTATCAAGTTAAATTCCGGAATCAACTTGTCAAATTTCAGACTTCATGTCACAAGTCAAGTTTAGGCCATTCACCAAAGTTAGGTCACGAGACAACCAATTCCGAGCGCAACAACTTGAACTTAAGGACTTTAATTAGCCAAGTTACGGAGTCGGCTAGTTGGACTTTTGACTCCATTAGTCAAGAAGTTCAGGCCTATCGTCATAGTTGAGATCATCTCCAACGGCAAATCCTCGACGCTCATTCTCTCACTACATATATCAAGCATTCAAAACTTATCTCCCTCGAGATCCTTTGTCGTTGACATATTCAAGTAAAAATGGGACTTTGTACATTTGATTATCAACTAATAAAATTGCTAGTACGAGAAAATCTTTTAGCCAAGCTTCGGATCAAAAAATGATCAAGTTTCAACATACAATCGAGTTATAGGACTTTGACCAAGCCAAGCTTAGAAACCTCAAAGATGGATTTCGGACTACATGCTTTGCGAGTCAAGTTCGGGACCACCGTTGAATTTTAGGTCATGAGACGACCAATTCCAAACAATCTAAGTTCACAAGCGCAATCGGAATGCGAAACGATTTCGACTAAACGAGATAAGTATCTTTTAGTGTCTACTTTGACCTTCGTCTTTCGGAATTGGTCAAAGTCGGGGCTAACTCATTGTAGGAGCCACGACCCATCCCATAAAAACGGATCGAGTTTCCCCACAAATGTCTACTTCACGTAAGGTGTGTTTATCAAGCGAGCGATAAGGCTTTTGAAAGAAATTTTTAAGAAGAGTTAATTGGCGATTTTAGGACATCATTTATTCTTAAAAGAAGTTTTAGAATTCTGAGATGCTTATTTAGAGAGAAACACTAAATAGAAATAAGGCCATTGCAAAACTCAAGCTGGGCCGGACAATCGAATTACTGCGCCAGGAGTTAAGCCCATAAGGTAGTTTTGGGGCGAGGCTGACCCACCATATACTCCTTCCAACGTTGTCCATCCGCCCGGGACTTGGCGGTCCTGGTCGGATGACTTACATTGTCAACCAAATACCATTTTGACCGGTTTCTACTTAAGCAAAATCGAAATGCAATTTAAAAGTTAAAAAGATTAAAAAGCGAAATTGCCAGTCAATTTTTGAAATAAAAACTAACAAAATAAAAGAAGCACCTTCCTAATTCCGAATTTATCGAAGGGACAATCGAAAGGGACAAAAACTCAAAATCGAAAAGATTCTAAAAAGACTCCATTGGCCCTAAACTAATGATCCGGTGTACGGGGGTATGAAACAAAGGCAATTGCTCGTCGGCTTGCCCGTCAAAAGATGACCTCTACTAATTGAAAAAGGGAATTTAAAACGCGTTTAAGAAAGACAGACAAATAACATGCAAAAGGCACAAATTAAGGCAACTAAAAGATGATTCAAAGTGATAAACGAAAGTAATTAAATAAAAGTAATAAAGAAAGTGATAAAAGAAAGTAATAAATAAAACTACATTGGGAGGGATGAAAAGTAAAACAATTACATCTTTAAACCAGAATATGAAAGCAATAAATAATAGAAATTAAATAAAACGTAAAAGAAAAACTCCGATCTGTTGGAATGGAGCCCTTAGGTTGACCCACCTACTAGACTTGGATCTTGACCAAATTTTGGTAGAGTGACGAGTAAGAAAAAGTGAAGAAAAAAGGCGAAAGAAGAAGGCTTTCTTGTGGGGTGTAGAAAGAGATTTGTGGAGTGTGTAAATGAGTGATAGTGGAGAGAGAAGAAAGGGAGAAAGTTTCGAGTATAAATTGGGGGTTTTTTTCATGTTAAAAATGGTACGTAAAGGTGCGCAAATGTAGGGGAGGCCCTCTATTTATAGAAAATTTTTGAGTTTAGGAATTCCTAAAATCGAGTCTCGAATAGTTGATTAAGAGATGAGCCGAGCTCGAAAAATATCGAAAATTGATAAAAAAGAAATCGGGAAGCTGAAAATGACACCGTTCAAAGAAATCTTTGGGTTGACACCAAACCAAAACGACCATGTTTAGTTGTATGGAAAAGCGGGCCAGGCTCGGCGGTTGAAATGAGGGCAAAATGCTGCTCTGCAGCAAGTTTATGGTCTTGTGCCGGTTCGGGTCACGACTTGGCGGTTTGAACTTGGCTTGGGTCACCCAGGGAATTAATTTATGGGCTAGCCCGGCCCAAGGAAAAACTCTTTGGGTTGTTTTGTGGTGCATGTTGGTCTTTTATGGGCTAACCTAACTTTCGTTAATCTGCTTTAGTTCGATCTCGACCCGAACTTGTAAACGAGATTAGATTTTCATCACTCGGGTTGACAAAAATAAATAAATAGAAAAGGATTATAATTTTTAGGTGTTTATATGTATACAAGTTTTTAAACAAGCCAACCACGTGTTTCAAGTTTTAACTTCGTAGTCTTCTGTTATTCTTTTAATGTTGGAGCTCGAAAATAATTCTAGGATGAAAAGGAGTCTTTTTTCTTACTTAGAACAGTTTGTTTAGAATCAAGTTTCATATCAATCCTATAATATGATGTAGAAAACATTTGAGAAAGCATGTATAAAGAAGTCAAGTCATCTACTATTTTGTTTTAAAAAAAACCAAAAGTGATCTACTCGTAATGCTTGAGATGTTTATTTTAGGCAATCAATTGGTATATCATCGATTATTTTCTCTAGTGGAATGAATTCATCTTTAACTTAAGCCTGTTTGAATTGATATGTAAAATAACATCTGTTTCTGTTTTCTACTCATTTTTGCTCATTTTTACTCATTTACGCTTATTTCTATTCGTTTATATTGTAACAATTCGTTACGACTAAACAACTATTTCTGCTCATTTATGTTCGTTTTTGTTCATTTTAACCCATTTTGCTCATTTCAGCTTACTTTTGTTTGTTTTTGGTATAACGAGTTATCTCAATTAATTTTATGAGTCATTTCGAACAACCCCTAATAATGATTAGCATAGTCAGCATAAAAAGATTCAATTTAAAAAGGTTCTTAGCCAATATTGTCTTTAAACTTTGCAATTTATTTAAAAATTTCACAAAATTTTATTCTACCTTTAAATATCTGTTAACTTGTAGTACATTTAAATGTCAATTAACTTAGAGTATATTTAAAATATCCGCCAACTTGTTAGAGTACATTTAAAAGGCCAACTAATTACCAGTGAGAAAGTTATACATTGATATACTTAAACACTTTAATCAAATTTAATGATATTTAAAGATATCGTTAAAACTTTGTGACTTTTTTTAATAAACTGCAAAGTTTAAGGACAATCTTAATTAAGATCTCAATTTAAAAATGAAAAGTAACTAGTGTCGTATAAATGGAGAGCGCAATTCTTGTATCATGTGTCTACAAATATGTGCTTTCAAAAGTTACATAAACACACATGGATTAAAACTTTTAGATATGACAAATATACGTAAGAAGATGAGAAAAACTATAGGGAGAGGACGAGGGGGGTTTGAGATTTCGAAACTTTTAAACAAGTCATACTTGCCATAAAGAGTACAGGTTGCTTGAATCCAAGAATTTAAAGCAAGGAACCATTCTAATTTTGACTTTCAATAATAGTTACTTATAAGTGTCTTGCTTTTATGGGATTTGAAACAAATTTAAATATATAAATACTTACTTTAATGGACTTTTGTTGGAAAAGTTTCGAACAGTGTGTTTAGTTGGGGGAAAATATTTTCTCGGAAATTATTTTCCATAGGAAAATAAATTTCCAAGGAAAATCATTTTCCGCCCACATTTTCCTTTGTTTGGTAGAAGGAAAATAATTTTCTAAAATACCTACTTAAATGCAAAACCAAACATAAAAATTTCATAAATATGAAAAGAAAAGGTAAATAACTAATTCAACTTCAAAACTCAAATATATGTTGAGCACCTAAATTTGATAAGTTTGTACATCTCCCTATGATCAAACTTTTCCATGCATAAAATAATAGAAATTAAAAAAATAAATACTTGTGGAAAAAAAAAACTTTTCATTTATCAACTTTACAACAAAAAAGGAAAAAAGATAAGGATAAAACTTGGAAAAAGAAACTGAAGGTGGCACGAGTAAGAGAAGTTTAGAACTTGAACTCCCAATGATAACAATTTATTTTCCCTTGATTGAGAAAGAGGAAAATTAACTTCATTCCTCATAAAAAGAAATTTATTTTCCTTTGATTGAAGGAAATTATTTTCCCACAAAAATATTTATCCACCACTTATACTATCAAATGCCGGAAAATAAAATGAATTTTCTGAGAAAATATTTTCCACTAAAACAAACACACTAGCATTTTAAACCCATAAAAGAGATTTTTGTTTTGGAAAGGGAGTTTACTGTTCCACATGGAAAGATTATAGTGGGAGAGTGTACTTTATATACTTGAGCTCTCTCAACCTCTTTGAAGATAAAATTCAAGGACGGGCTTGGTAAACCACACATGTGTTTGCGCGGCTGCCGCCATCCGTTTGGTCGGCCGTGCTCGGGTGAGAGAGTGGGTTGAGTCTTTATCTCTTTATTGAAAATGAGATTTACGTATTGAAAATCAGTCTTGATAGTTAGTTTGACAAAGTTTAATCTCATTAAAATTCTCAAATTTTCTTTTATTTACAAGATAAATTTCTACCTTCGTAGAATTGAATGAACATAAAACGAGCTGTTTTCCGAAGGCTGTTAGCTATTGCTATCTTATGTTTGTAAAATGAGGCATCTCTTCTCCTGTTTTACACGCACAGAAATATAATCCTCTTTTGCTTCTCTCTTTCTCTGTTATTTGGTTTGGATAATGTGTCGTTTTAACTTCAATCAACTAATCAAGTGTGCATGAGATTGGACGGACGGAACTGTGTAATCATACAAAGCGATTGCCATCAGAGAGCGTGTATTGCTACTCAGGCGACATAAATTTCAGCACAGTGGTCCAAGCCATGCCACAGTAGTCAGTTGATCTACAGTTCTTTTGCTGCTCTTCCTTCCGTGTTAGTGTTCAAGTAAAAATTTTCTAATTTGTTGTGATTGTTGTCTTTATTTCCAACACTTATGTTCCTAGAGAGACAAATTCTACCCTTGTTCTCACTTTGGAAATGCTATTTTGGAGTACAAACATAGCTATGTCTAGAGACGTTTACAAAAATGCTAAAAGTTTACTTGAAGGTATTAGATGGAATAACAATGCTTGGAAGGATAAATGGCTCCCCACTCCCCCAATCTTGGGTGCCCTTTTCTTCCTACCCCTATCAGTCTTCAACTGATGGTATATCATCTTATTTACTAGGAGGTTATGCAATTGAATAAAATACTAAAATGATAAATATCTTGCTATAATACATTTTTTGTCTTAACTTAAAACTTATATTTATTATGCCTTGAATTGGAAAAAAATAATTCATTGGATACGGTACGGATGTTACAACTTATAAATTGTGTAAAATGACATATGATTGAATACTATAAGAATTCAATGGACTCATTTTGTACATGTCAAACAAATGACTGATGTATATTAAAGTTTTATAATCATAAATATTGATAATTATAAATAATAAAATATATTAATTTAGATGAAGGTAACACATCTATAAATGTCTTGCCATAATACATATATTATAAAT
Source organism: Talinum fruticosum (assembly GCA_021018815.1). Classification (NCBI taxonomy): domain Eukaryota; kingdom Viridiplantae; phylum Streptophyta; class Magnoliopsida; order Caryophyllales; family Talinaceae; genus Talinum; species Talinum fruticosum. The sequence continues at coordinate 3,433,897 of JAITYX010000048.1, forward strand.
CCAACAAAAAAAATGGTAAAACTGTCTATTTATACTCCTCCTGATCAAATGTGCTTCCTTCTAAGGGTGGATTATTCACAATTTTCACCTTTTTTTTATGAAAATAAAAGATGAATTCACTAACCGGAATTATACAAACTATAATAGCAAAATAAACTCTCTCGTTGAGAAAATTAATTGATACACTTTTAAACACTTCTTTTTTATTCAATCGTTGCTTCATGATTCAATGTTTACCAAGGAGATATGTTAATCTTCTATTCTTGTCAAAAATATCTATATGATATCACAGTTCAAATTTAAAGAATTGATATATATTATAAATTAATCTTACAATTAATTAATAATCCGAGCCTACGCAAAGGCTTATTTATAAGTGGGGAAACAAGGAAAATGATATAGTGTAGTCAATGTCAAACAACATTCACGGAGGAGTGAAGAGATGGTTAACGGGAGTCATTCTTGGTGACAAAGAAGGTTCAATTGTAGCATACTAACATTGGTTGTGAGAAGAATAAGAGTGAAATGGAAGCTCAAAATAGCTGAATTCGTGGCATACTCTATTCATTATTGTCGATCTCTACCCTAAGGATACAAGGACTTGGATCTTGAATGCGTTATCATTGATCATATAGGGTTTTTTGAAATTACATAAAAAAAATAAAATGAATATAATAATAACAATAATAATAATAATAATAATAATAATAATAATAATAATAATAATAATAATAATAACCTCAAACATAAACAAACATTAGATACGAACATAAATGAACATAAAACAGAAATAAATGATGCACTTTATATAATTTCGAATAGGCCTATAGTATATTTTAATTTCTCCTTTCATGATTTTAAATATTTACATTTAAAAAGAGCGGAAAATATTTTGAGAAATTAGTTTCTCCTTAATAGGGTTTGAATTTGAAACTAATAACAGTCTCATTTTGTCTAACTTCACGTGACACGAGTACGATTATGGTTTTTTTAAATGAGAAATAGGAACATAAAATTTTTGGCCTTTTTTATTGTCTAAAATCAATTTTAACTTGTTAAATTTGTGAATCCAAAAATTGAATATTTTGTCCGAATCTTAACATTATCTTATTCATCCATCCCCAAAAACCTCTTGACCTAAGTTTTTGTCACCTCATAATAGACTTGAAAAAATTGACCTAAAACGCGAAATATTTAATCAGAAATAAGCCAAAAGCCAAAATTAGTCGCACACAATTTAAACATTTTCCTCGAAACTTTTTCTTTATAAAATAATCTTATTGACCCAAAATCGAATGATGTGAAATCAGCCCAACTCAAAACCGGCCCGAACTTTACCCAAAACAGAATGACCAATCTACCCCAACGGTAGCAATAGCATACTCTTTCCGAATAAAAAACAGTTGATCATCTGGGAACGCCACTGACCGTATCCAATCATCCAGAATGAACGAGGAAGAAAAGAAAGGAAGCGAGTTAATCCCCAACTCGGACTGGGCCGAGTTAACTCAGGAGTGCTTGGTTAACATCCTCTCTCGCCTTCCATTGGAGGACCGATGGAAGGGCGCCATGCTCGTCTGCAAGCCCTGGATGCAGGCCTGTAGGGACCCTTCTCTCTCCTACGCCCTCGATCTCGAGCCCTACTTCGAATCCTCCACTGAGTTGACTCGCTGGTGGTCGCCCGAGTTCGAGAGGAGAATCGACGCGATTCTCCGTTCTGTCGCTGATTGGAGTGATGGGTCCTTGACGGAGATCCGCGTCAGGCATTGCTCCGATCAGGCTCTTGTTTTTGCTGCTCAAAGGTAGTGGATTTTTGATATTCGAAAGATATTGATGAAATTTGGTTTGTGATTTTAGCTCATTATCGTTCTTTCTAATGGAATTTATATCTCTGTGGCCCCCTTTTTGGTGGCAATTTCTGGGTGGTGTGTTATGGGTAATGAGTATTTGTCTGATTGACCTTTGGGTCTGATTGATGTGAGTTCTGATCAATTGAGTTCGGATCGATTTATTGCTCTTGATCGCGGATTCATTGTTTGGTTGGCGATTGGAATCAGTAAAAAATATGATTTTTGTTTGGGAAAAATTGATTTGTTCTGAATTGAGCTTGCTTGCCTAGCATGCCTGAGCAAAAATATTTATGATATAATGGAGGCTATGATTTCGTTGGGTCAGATTTAAACTTTAAAGTTATTGATTATCCCGTGATGGAATTTGGTATACTTGATTGAAGAAGGGGATCCTCATAGCTCTGTTTGATTGGAGCTTCAAGTGCCATTTTGTGGGGTAAAAAGCTTGATCGAAACACTCAGAGGATGATATGAGCATTGCTAATTCCCATCCAACACTTAGTAGATTGTGTGGAGTGCAATATCGCTCCAGTAGCAAATTTGATGAACTTTATATTGTCTATTGCACAGTGGGAAGTGCATCATGACATTTATAGTGGACGTCATATATTTGGAAAATAAATGTGAAATATGAAAATTTCATTCAGTGTTCTTGACAATGCACTCAAGCTTTGACAGCAATTAGGATTGGTCTTGGGAATGATGGATGAGTATTAATGGCTGCATAAGGGGAAGTGCACTACATGAGTCTTGAGTGCATCAGATCCAGAACTTTATATGGAAGGTAGTCTATCTTGAGGCTTTCAGGATCAGTCCCGGTCTATGGAGTTAACTGAATAGAATCTTGTCAAATCATTCGTTTCTTCCTGGATCTTCAAGATTTAGGCCTTATTAGCTTTCAGAACCCGTATTTAATGTGGTGATATTGGACCCCATTACTTTGATGCCTTGTTATGATAGATTTCACTGGGAGTTGATATGTGTTGTGAATCTGTATGCTGATGCTGAATATTCTGTCTCTGCTGGGTTTGGAGGGTTTGTATCTAATAACTGTTTAACATTTTATCATCTTACCCAAGTTCCTGGTGAGTCAGAGAGAATGAGCCTGTGTCAATAGGAAGTAGCTTAGAGGATAGATGTTGAACAAGTGTTTTTGGTGCAGAGTGAGGGTTCTCTGCCGTATACTTTTACTTTCATAATGGTGCTAGGTATGAGAATGTTTATGAAACTGATGATGTGCTATGAAGAAGCATTGCAATAGTTTTTTGATAAGGAGCATTGCAATAGTTAAAAGACAGCTTTGAAACTTTGTTCACTAGTTTCCTATGTGAGTTCCTTTGTTCTTCTTGCTTGTTAATATTTGGGAAGTTTTCTGGTTCTTTTTTTGTTGTCGGAAAAAGGGCGGCATGTTACTACTACTAGCATTTTTAAAATTATAATATGGGTTCATTGCCTTTTGATCTCGAGGATGTTAGTGAAGGTCTGCTTTATGTTGTATGCTTGTGAGATTTATGCAAAGCAGAAAGGAATAAAACTGTTTTCAGGCTATTTGTGCTAGAGTAACATCGTGTTGAATTTCCTTTTGGCAACAAGTTCAAGATTTCTACTAAAGGATAGCCTGATGGGAATATTTTATTTGTTTTGTGCTTGGGTTTGAGAGGGAATTTATCCTCCATTTCAATTGATGATTGACTCCAGGTTTGTCCTACTAAATTGCCATCTCAGATTATTTTGCACGTTTAAATGAGAAGGTGCTTAGGTCAGCATGTTTGTGGGTCCAAATCCAGGTTTCTTGACAGTCTCCAAATCCAGGTTTCTTAATTGTCTTATGTTATATGTGATCTTATTATTCCGATTTGTACATTGACCGTAAATACTAGCAGTTCCGTGCAAGGATCTGCCAGTTTCCCATTAGTGACTTCTAAACTTCTTTCTTGACATGGTTTAAGACTCTAAGTATGTCGTGGTGTGGGGCTGTCAAATGTTAGTAGATGTTGCAGCCATACCCTTCAATTATGGGATGGTTGTTGGGCCCCTAGATTAATAGCTTTTGCACTGTCTATTAAAAAAAATATTGGTGGGCAAATTTTACCTGGCAATTTGCAATATTCCACTGTAGTATAAACCACAAAAAAATTTCCACTATGGTACATGAACGTGCCTAATTTGTTATTTGTAGCGAACTTTTTCTTTAAGTTCTCTGCCTTCAACTTCAATGGAAGAGTTATCGTCAGTTCTCTTGTAACGTCTATTTAACCCTTCTTAGCCTCCCCCCTTTTTTTTTAAATAACCATTTTGATCTTCTTTTAGAAGGAATTAAAGAATTTTCCCTTTGAACCCTAAAATTTGTTCTGTGGACCACCCTTAGGGGGCAGAGATGTGATGATAGGAGAGGGTGATTGAGGTTCCACTGTTTTGAAATGCTGTTATTTCAACATTCTATTTTTTTGGGGTGATTCTTTTAAGATCAGTCACTCTACTTGCAAGAATAATGCTACAAACAACATTTGTGGAGTCCACTGGTGCTTGTAGTAGTAGTGGTATGGTGTGAACTGTGAAGTGGATTTTGACATCTTGGGGTTCAGATGCCCAAAACTGCAGGTTCTTTCTATCAAAAGCAGCCAAAGTGTTTCGGGTAAGGGAATGATTGAAGTGGCAAAGAGTTGCCCAATGTTGAAAGAACTTGATGTGAGCTTCTGCCATGAGATCTCTCATGAATCTCTGGCGTTAATTGGAAGGAACTGTCCTAATCTGAAGGTTCTGAGGCGGAACTTCATGAATTCCCTAGACCCTTCTCAACATAAGGGGTTGTACCCAATGAATATCTGAATGCTTGCCCTCAAGATGGAGATTCAGAAGCTGCTGCCATAGCTAAATACATGCCCAACTTGGAGCGTCTCGAGCTTAGGTTCTCAAAGTTGTCAAGCAAAGGGCTTACTTTGATTTCTCAGGGCTGTCTAAACCTCGAATACTTGGATCTCTATGGGTGCATAAACTTCACAAGCCGCGATATCATCAATGCAACTTTGAATTTGAAGAAGTTGAAGGAAGTGAAGAAGCCCAACTTCTACATCCCAAGATCCGTTTATCACACAGAGAGGTACGGGCATTGGAGGTTGTACGATGAACGGTTTCAGACCGATGTCTTTAGGATATGATTATGGGCTCTGGAACAGCTGATAATGCAAAACTGTAAGGGGAAATTGCCCCTCGTAGGAGTCCAAAAGAATGGCATTTGCCGATGTCTAGTTTGAAATGTGTTGTTACTATATGCCTACCTTGTTTGTGACAATCTTGTAATATGCAGCTTTGATTTTCCGGTACTGCTGTTGTATTTGTATATATTGGTGTTAAATAAATGAACGCTATAATAAGTATGCTTGTTCATTGATTTTGGATCATATCATTTGGGTTAGGGTCTATGCGGATTGTTTGATTCGAGTCTAATTAGTGATGGCATATGAAAACGAAAGCAATTCACTAGTTAAGCAATATTCAAGGAGGAGAAGGGTACCACACCAACAAATTATATACTTGTCTCGAGTTCATAAATCCTGAACACTACAAAACAAAAAAGATAATTATTTTATCCGTCAAAAACCTCTCCTAAAAACACCTGCAAGCCGCCCAAAAAGTGATACATGGATACATACTTGAGACTATATGTCCCCAGTCCATGAAATAACTGTTGTGATGCATTTAAGGACGTTATTTATTAACCAGTTTTAACAACTAATTCAGGAAATGCTTGGCTGGAAAATAGAGATTGTAACACTTGAGGTATGAAATAACATTCATAATACAATAAACATGTTGAGACTGGAACGAAAATGTACTAGGCATAAGTTCTCGTAAGATATTTACATCCTATAAAAACCTTAGTCATATTAATCCAATATTTTTACGTTTGTAAATTATTTTATAAGAAATGGCTAAAATGCTTTAAAGCTAAGAAAGAATATAGAGATATAGGGTCCGTTTGAGAGGAGAGTAAGTTAGAGGAGTAAGAGTAAATAAGAGTAAGGAAGAGTAATCGAGACTAAATTGTTTACCCTTATTTGGAAGTTTGAGAGAACTTACCCTTGTTAAGAAAATAGATGATTGAGAGGAGTAATGAGGAGTAAGAGTAACACCTTCTTAATCTTCACTCTCAAACAAGGGTAAAGGAGTACTTGTCATCCCTTACTCCCTCTTACCCTCCATCGAAATGAACCCGGAGGCCCTATTCCATTTAATTATAATGTTGTAAGAAATTGTAAGTAAATGTAAGGAGTTCTAATTATTTGTAAGGCTGTAAGTTAAAATTAAGTGGAACATGGTCATACTTATTCTCCCTTACTCCCCCTTACCCTCCATCCAAACAAACCCGGATGCCCTGTTCTATTTAGGTATAAGGAGTTGTAAGCTTTACTTGTGAAAAGTTGTAAGTAGGTGTCTTTGTAAGGTTGTAAATGGACATTTGGCCTATTTAATTGTCGGTTTTAGATTTTAAAAACATAAATTAAGCCAAACACTATTTTCTTAAAAATTAAAAAATATTTTTGAAAAACAATTCTTCAAATAAGTGCATTAAGAAACATAAACAGTTATCAAGCTTTTCAAGATCACACTAAGTCCCACTATCTTAGAATCTCATAAGTTAAAAGGCCTTTTATCTCAGCACTCTCTCTCTCCCTTACAATTGCTAACTCCTCACGTTCTTTTTCTTCCTTAAGAATTTTGTAGAGCTCTCTCTCTCTTCCATCCTTTTGCATTATACTCAAATTATGTATTTATTTTATACATCTCTCTCTATCCTCTCTAAAATTGTTGATAAATATGAAATTATTTTAATTCACTAAATATTTTATTTTAAATTTTATGTTTGCCCATATTTTTATATGTATATTATCTCTTAAAGTAAATATATATTATTTGATTGTTGTTAAAAAAATCTCTTGATCTAACTAAGCAAAATAAATATTAAATAATAATCATAATATAAAAAAGGAAAATGATATGACATTATATAATAATAGGTAATAGTTTAGACAAAAAACTAGGCCAAATAGTTCATTGTTCAAAAAGTACTTCCATATAAGTTAGGCCAAAAATTTCAAACTTAGAAAAACTACTGTTGAGAAATAGAAATAATTTTTTTATAAATCAGGCCAAATGAGCTTCTCTAGTAAATGGAATAGGGTGAGACACAGGAAAAAAAAGGGCGTCTAATCCATCAGTAATATTAATATTATGAGTACGAATTTTGAAAATTTTGGTTGTAAAATGATGAATAAGAATTAGGCAGTTAAAACTAGTTTTAGCGGGAAAAAGTGGACACTATCCTTTACCTTTCATTATTTATGTAGAATGAGTTTAAATTGATCTAAGGGAAGAGACTTTAGCAGTCTATTGATAATTTCTGGCTTTAAACTAAAAGTTTCGTTGTTTTCTCTCTCTTTCGTTGAACTATTGAAAAGGAAACAGTTTAACTTATTGTTTGTAACTTTGTAACTTTGTAATTTTGAGTGCTAAAAAATTAATCGACTCAACTCTCACTTGGGTCAATAGATACAATTTTGTTTTGGATCATTTGACAATCTTTCAGATTCGATGTTGATTCCTCAGTGAGTTTGCTCAAACTTCATTTATGAGGCTTAGGTATTTGCAATCTTATTTGTAGCTTTAACTACCAATATGCCACTTTTTGGAGGAAATAGATTTATATGAAAATGACACATTGTTTGATTAAATAAAGCAGTCATCTACAATATCTTAATTATATTATTGTTGCATATTAGATTAGTTGCATTACTGTCATATGTTGCATTATGACAACTTTAGTTGATGTAAACTTTATTAAGAGCTAGCTAATGGGAGACTTTATTAAGAGTTAATCGGGATTTGTGTGTACCTAATTTGAACAATGAAAAATTTTCGGTAAATAAAATAACTTTTTAATGATATTAATACTTATTTTATACTAAAATACAACTCAAAAATTAAAACTAGCTCAACCTATATTTATAGAAATAAGTACGGGCCTTGTCTTACAAAGCCTATCCTTGCCTCTTTGAACAGAAAAACCCTAGCCCCTTTTACCCTCTTAATTAGTGCTGCCAGCTGGAGAAAGATAGTGGGAGAGAGAAAAAAATTCCAGATGTTGTATGTATCCTCCCCTTGTCCTTCATCTTGAACTCCTCTCCGTCCTCCTCCAGCAGCTTTCTCAGGCTCATGAAACCCATTAACCTCAGGTAGGTTTATTGATTTTATATGCCCTTGCACTTCTCTATGCCACGAATTTCGTAGCGAATCCGGTTATTATGTTTCCACCTTGTTTAATTCCGTTTTGGTTGATATTCTTTGTCTTGATCGAATTGGATTAAAATTGAAGTTATCCTGAGCAGGATGGTATCATCCATTTCCTCTCTTTCATGGCAACATATATCATTTATCTGTTGCTGTATTCTCTCTTGTTATTCACATGATTTTGAGCATTTTGTGCAATTAGATTGTCTTATTCATGGCTATTCTTACATTTGATTTTCTTCAAGTACTCATTTATGTCACACAAAAACTGGGTTCTTAATCCCAAGAGGGACACTTATGGAAGTAGGTGATTTGACTAAGTTGAAGATAATATTGATATTCTCCCATTTGTAAGTTATGATTGTCAAGGCTAATGTTTGTTTGCCATGATCAGATGGATGTGGATAACAAGGGAATAAGTGAAGGGATGGGTGATGAAAAGACTGAGAAATCATTGGTGAAACTAAAGGTTTTGTTCTTTGCTAGAGCTAGGGACCTTACGGGTTTCAGTGAAATGCCATTGGAGGTAACTTCTGGTACCAATGCTCTTGGTTGTTTAGATAAGATTGTTGCCCTGTTTCCCGCCCTTGAAGAGATTCGTGCTTGTATGGTGCTTGCTTTGAACGAGGAGTATGCTTCCGACACCGCTATCGTTAAGGATCAGGATGAGTTGGCTATCATACCACCAATAAGCGGAGGGTAGTAACTTCTGTCTTGTCAAATATGTACGAAATTGAACAAGCTAGAGAACCATCTCTAACCAATACTGCCTTTTTTGCTCCTTTTGTCTTCTCATGTGTACTTCACTTGTAGAGATTGTCATACACACTTTATAAAGCATCGAAGTATTCTCGAGTTTATGGAAAATTAAATGTTTGCCCAGGCCGATTGCACTATGTTTATTATTCAATTTTAGTACTCGAAAACGATATGGAATGGGAAATACTCTCTTCAGATAAGGAAGAGTGCTTAAAGAGTGAAGATCTTATTGGATTTTGCTTATGCTTTTTCAATACTCAAATGCTATGTTGTGAAATCTACTCTCTTTTATAGAAGAACCAAGTTTATTTCCCTCCCTGAAAAGAAGTTGGTAGTAAGCCTAGGTATCACTTGCCTACCACAAAAATGCATTAACAGGAACTTCAGCATTATAAAATTACATGATCTATTGATAGAAAAAATTTCTGCTCCATCGGGAAGAGGAAAACAAATAATGCAAGACCAAGAACACAATATCCTAAGATTTGGTAATCTCAGTCTACATAAAGAAGATAGGAACAAGCAAAGGTAGAGCATGGAGCCTTGAGATGTGAGATTTTGCAGCATTTGATGTTCTTCTTCTACTTGTATTTCTACCTCCGTAAGTTGGTATCATTCTAGGGCGTCTCCCAATCTGATTGCTCACCCTGAGTTTTCGACTGTGCAACGAATGGCACGGTCCAGTGTCATTGCTCCCCTGCTGCTGTTGCTTCCGGTCATGACTGCATAGCTCAATACACCTTCAGGTGCTGCTGATGAGCTCAGGAGGAATGCTAGCAATAGTAGCACTATCAAGCTTTTCAAGATCACACTAAGCCCTCTTCCCTGCCTTGTCATGTTTGTTTGATCAGTAGTATTATGTTCCCTTCAAATCAGCCTTGGATCTTGATCTATGGCTTGGTTTAAATCAGACAAAAATGGACAAGTCTGACGGATTAAAATCAGAACAATAGATACAAGAAAATTCTTGTATCAAAATTTGATATTCGGACGCATATATTTTTTGGTACCTGTTTTTTCTGGGTTAGATAGGTTCAGGTAGTCAAGTTAGGCAAGGTTTTGCTAGCATTAATGGGTTGCTTTTGTTGTCTCTAGAGGTTGTTGGAGAGAGAGGAGGAATGGAGTTTGAGGATGGAGAAAGGAGAGGGAATAATGCATGTGAATAAAGTGGACAAATGGACAGATGGGCTGGGCTGGCTGGGCTGATAAATTACGAGGTCATGACAGCTTCAACTCCACGCTTGTCTGGATGTTTTTTAAGAAGATGCTCTGTATGATGACTAACTTGGCTCATTATCATTGATGATTTTGGTGGGAATAATGATTGGTATTTGGGACTAAGGACTTCATAAGTTATAACTTTCTTACCTGTTTTAGTTGGAAATTATCCATAAACTTTGGATCATATTATATCAAAACGCTACATAGAGTTCAAAATATGCGTTAGGACTCCTGCTCTCTGGTGGAAACAGTTGCAAAGAATGATATAAATTTCCGCATTTGTGTGTTTATTGTTTCTCATCAGAAATCAAGTTATTTCCTTGTAATGGTTAAAGGCGCTCTTTGACAATAGCTTCTCTACGGAAAATATTGATTTGCTTAGTAACTAACATAATCTCGGGAAAAAGATAATCTATTTTTCACCTTAATTAAAAAAACACGTGAAACAAGCGCACAATTACCAACCTTGCTGAAGTACGTTACCTACTAACAGGGAATATACTCTGAAATTAAAAAGAAAATGATACAAGAGGGAAAATGTATATTTCAACTCTTTTTAACTTTAACTTATTACCTTACAACTTCTTACATTATAATTATCTCACACCTCTTTACAACTTTTTACAGTATTACATTTTACAAGTCACAATCTTGTAGCTGCTTAACAGCTTTAAAGAATGGGGTCGATGTTTTTATAGAAAGAAGACAGTAGTAGCTAATAACGGTAGAACACACAGCCAAGGAACATGGGATTTTAAGGCATTGGATGTTCTACTACTAGTTGTATTTCTAGAGCGATAATAATAAGTTGGTGTTAATCTTGGGCGTCTCCCAATCCCACTTCTCACCCTGAGTTCTCGAGTGTGCAACAAACAACACGGCGTAGTTTCATTCGCTCCTATGTTGTTCTTTCTGGTGACGTCGTCGCTCAATGCACCCTCATGTTTTGCTGATGAGCTTGAAGGGAATGCTACCAAGAACAGCACCACCGAGCATATCAGCATGACACAAAATCGACTTTGCGGGCTTCTCATGTTTGTCTACTTTGAAGTTGAGTTTAACTCAATTCAGACAGTTCGGACAAGTCGAGATTGGGGCAATAAGAACAAGAAAAACTTGTGCTGGGATTTGAAATATTGACAAATTAAATGGTTTTGTTCAATATCTCAATTTTTTCAGGGTTAGATAGATTCAGATAGAGACAAGGAGTTGGATGAGGATGGAGAAACGAGAGGGAATGAAGCATATAAATAGGGGTTGGCAATCAGCCAAAAAAAAAAAAAAAAAAAATAGGGGTTGGCAAATGGGAAATTGAGCAATCGGATTTAAGGTGGGACTGGCTAATGAATATTGTGTTGACAAGTCCAGCATTCTACCAATGCGTGGGGTTGAATAGACATTTAAGAATCTAGCCATGAATTGTTGACTAGGCCTTCAGCTAATTATTGATGAGGCGGATCTAACCATGCCTCGCCATGCATTTTTGAACTCATGACCCTAACATGCGTGTTTATAGTTTTTTGAAAAATACGAATTTAGGTTTTAGACGCACATTTATATAATATAGTCTTTAGTTGGACATAATAAATAATGTCATACAAATAAGTTTATAGTTGTGTTTTTATTATTTGCTTGATTATATGAAAGTATTGTAGTAACAACTACCTTATAGTTGTGATTACCACAAACTTGCGCCTTTTATTTTACATTAAAATTAAACAAATAATTAATATAAGATAAGAAAATATAATTAGTTAATCAGGCAGGTTATTGTACTTTTCGGGAGAGTATGCATTCTTATTCAGTACTGCAAAATTTACTGAATCCCAACCCTACTTACTTTGGATCCTGGCTTCGCCACATATGGCTAGTTCAAGAGCTTGTTATTTAAAGGAAGCAAAGTGGAGATAGTTAAAAGAAACTTGAGCAATGAGGAGAGTGCTAATGAACTCTACTAGGATTATCAAACATTGAGCTTACGCTTCCAATTCTTATTTTCTCTCTTGTTCGATATAAAGTATTGGAGATAAATCAGGATGAGTTACTCCTCCTATTACCAATTGATTTTGGGATGAAATCTCATAAATTTGTATTCATTGCTCGGTTGAATTAAGTTTCAATTAATATAAAAATTTAATATTTTAACTCCGTCAAACAATAATTAACAACTGGTATTTAAACATTATCAAAGCATAGGATTGCTCTATTGATACAAAAAAATTTTAAAAATCTTCTACATTATCAAAAATACATGGTGTATTTTGATTTAATACTTGATAGAAAAAATATTTTTCTACTCTATTGAGAAAGAACAAAACAAATAATACAACAACAAATACATAATCTCTTTAACTTGCACTACTATACTTACAAAAAGAAGGGAAGAATAGACAAAAGAAAAGCAATGAAGCCATGAAATTTGAGATTTCACTGCACTTGACCTTGATGCTCTACCTCCCACCCTCGGCTGTCATCTCCCACCTCCACCACTACCTCTCCCTCCTTTAAGTGTCCGAGTATTGTTGGGATGTATCTCAAATCTCTCTTACTTTGCATTTGATGGCACGACCTAGTTGAATATGTCATAACCGTGCCTTCCCAAACGTGCGAGAACAAGTTGCGAGCAAACGAACAGCGAGAAAAATACTGAATGGTGGCATAAGCGTGCCTACTTAGCACGACTGTATCCGTATACTGGTACGACCAGTGCCAAGTAGTTTCAACGGTTACAATCTTATTTTTCCGTTGGTTTTGCTTAAGTGACTGATGGGGCTCTTAAGTAATTTTTTATAAGCAAGTAAAGAAATATTCCTCCTCCATTTGTTAAGTGAGATTGGGAAAGAATTGTGAGAGAAGCTGTATTCTCATCATTGATCAAATCGTCTTTCGATTGTGATCGCTTGACTTTCTCATATCATAGTGAGTTCTCTGTGCTTGTTGCCTCCGTGGTTTTTCCCTCATTGGGTTTCCACGTAAGTCCTTGTATTCTTTGATTTAGTGCTTTCATCTTGTGGTTTATACTTTTGATTATCATTTTATTCATTCGAATCACTTCCGCTCAAGTTGCTCTATACAAAACGGTTGCGAACGTATCAACCGAACTCTTTTAGAGAGAACTTCCTGCATGCTCTCTAATGCTTGGACTTTGGGATCGCAAGGCATATTGGGCCGAAGCTATTGCAACAGCTCGTTATCTCATCAACCTTTCTCCACATTCTTCCATTGATTTCAAGATCCTTGAAGAAGTGTGGTCGAGTAACCCTGTAGACTATTCAACTCTTAGAATTTTTGGGTGTCCTACGTATGTTCATGTGAACAATGGGAAATTGGCTCCTAGGGTTGTCAAGTGCAAGTTTCTTGGTTATGCATCTAAGTCTAAGGGATACTAGTTATGGTGCCCTAAAACTCATAAAATAATTCAAAGTAGGGATGTAACCTTTAATGAAGCTGTTATGTTATCTTCTATAGGAGACACTTACGTTTCTTCTACTTGGTACAGGTGATCAACAGGATACCGGTGAGAAGGTGGAGCTTGAATTACCGGTTATTACTCAAGGTGGAGTTGTTGATGTTTCCAATAGAGAGGTTCATGATGTTGAACCTATTATTAATGCAAGTCCTACTCGAGTCTCGGGTGGAGGTTGGCCATTCTATAGTCCGTGATAGATCGAGCGGAACTATTAGGAAACCCGCTCAATATGCAGATATCGAAGATGATGGACTTATTGCTTATGCTCTCATTGTTGCTCAAGAGACTCTTGAAAGTATTGAGCCATCCACTTACTCGGAGGCTATCTCATGTCCTAACTCCTCAAATTGGCTCTTAGCTATGCAAGAAGAGACAGAGAGTTTGCAAAAAATGAGACTTGGGATCTTTGTGAGCTTCCTAAAGGCCGTCATGCATTGACTTCTAAGTGGATCTACAAGAGGAAAGAAGTATTCCTGGAGTTAAAGATGCTAGATGGAAAGCAAGATTGGTTGTTCAAGGGTGCAATAAAAAGAAGGCATTGACTTTAATGAGGTATTTGCTCCTGTTGTTTGTCATACCTCTATTTGAGTGCTACTTGCATTTGTTACGCTATTTGATTTGGAGTTAGAGCAACTTGATGTGAAGACTGCGTTCCTTCATGATGAGTTGGAGAAAGAGATCTACATGAAGCAACCCGAGGGATTTGTGGTTCCTAAAAGGGAACATTGTGTATGCCGATTGGAGAAGTCGGTTTATGGCCTTAAGCAAGCTCTTCGACAATGGTATCGGAGGTTTGACTCTTTTATGATTGGACAAGGGTATACACGTTGTCAATATGGTAATTGTGTATATTTCAACAATTTTCTAGAGGTTCCTTTGTTTATCAATTATTGTACTGTTGATGATATGCTCATTGCATCTATGGATAAATCCTTGATTGTCAATTTGAAGTCTAAGCTTAATGATGAGTTTGAGATGAAGGACTTCGAATAACAAAGAATATTCTTGGCATGGAGATTAGTAGGGATCGAAAGGTTGGTAAGCTCTACTTATCTCAAAGAAAGTATCTTGAAAAAGTTCTTGAAAGCTTCAATATGAGTGATTATAAACTTGTTTCTATACCTTTAGCTACTCATTTCAAGTTGTCATCATAAACTTGTTTCTATACCTTTAGCTACTCATTTCAAGTTGTCATCCGAGTCTTGTCTACAAACTAAGGAAGAGTTACGGAAAATGTCTCATATACCCTATTCTAGTGCTGTTGGTAGTCTTATGTATGCTATGGTGTACGCTAGACCTAATTTGTCTTATGCGGTTAGCATGGTGAGCCGTTATATGCATAATATTGACAAGAATCATTGGGAAGTTGTGAAGTGGATTATTCGCTATATGAGGGGCTCTATTGATAAGAGTTTGGTGTTTGATAGGAGTAAGGCTACAAATTATGATGTGTTTAGGTATGTTGATTCTGATTACGGTGGTGATCTTGATCGTAGAAGATCTATTTCTGGTTATGTCTTCTCTTTGTGTGTGGATGCTATTTCTTGGAAAACAGCCTTGCAACCTATTGTAGCTCTCTCTACTTTTAAAGCAGAATATATGGCTGCACCGGAAGGTGTCAAAGAAGCTATTTGGTTGCGTGGCCTTATTATTGATCTTGGAGTAGCACAAAGTATCACTGTTGTGTATTCCGATAATCGAGTGCTATTCATCTTACTAAGAATGATACTTATCATGAAAAAATAAAGCATATTGATGTCAAGCTCAATTTCATTCGAGATATTGTTGCACAAGGAGAGACTGTTGTGAAGAAAGTTCACACTTCGAGAGAATGCTTCGGATGTGCTTACCAAACCACTTTCTATTACTAAGTTTGAGCATTGCTTAGACTTAGTGGGTGTTCATAGTGATTGGCCTTTTGGGGCTTTATCTACCCTTCGGGGTATTTTGGAGGTGCATATATGTTAGCTGGGGATATTTGATCCAAGGTAGAGATTGTTGAGATGTTTCTCAAATCTCTCTTGCTTTGCATTTGATGGCACAACCTGGTTGAATATGTCATGACCGTGCCTTCCCAAACGTGCCAAAACAAGTTGCAGCAAATGAACAACGAGAAAAAGACTAAATGGTGGCACGAGTTGTTCCCGTGGCTTATGGCATAGCCGTGCACTGTACCGGAATTTTTATAAGCAAGTAAAGAAATATTCCTCCTCCATTTGTTAAGTGAGATTGGGAGAGAATTGTATTCTCATCGTTGATCAAATCGTCTTTCGATTGTGATTGCTTGTACTTTCTCATTTCATATTAAGTTGTTGTGCTCATTGCCTCCGTGGTTTTTTTTCTCATTGGGTTTCCACGTAAATCCTTGTGTTATTTGATTTAGTGCTTTCATCTTGTGGTTTATACTTTTGATTATCATTTTGTTCATTCAAGTCGCTTCCGCTCAAGTCGCTCTATTCCTAACAAGTACACAACGAAAAACTCGGCACGGTTTGTCTACTCCCCTTCCGCCTCCTCTAGCCATGGCCGTGTAGCCTACTTCTCCTTTTCGTGCTGCTGATGATAGGCTCGAAAGAAATACTAGCATGAATAGCGTTACTAAGCATACCAACGTGACACAAGATCAGCTTCCAGGCCTTGCCATGTTTGTCTAGCTAGTTACTAGTGTCATATATGCTAATTTCTTCCTCGATTTTGATATCTAAAACTCAAAGGTTGAATGAAAAAGAATCGGATCTATAGGAAAAATCTTGTGTGTGGAATTTGAAATTTGGGGAAATATTTTGACATTAAATTTGGGTTTTTATTTCCCTTCCCTGGATTGAGTACTTATGGGTTGGTTTTGGTCTCTTTAGGATTGGATAAAGGAAGAAGAGAGAAAGATCCATTTAAATAGATGGGCAAGGTGAGAAATTTTTTTGTTGACACTTGAAAACTTCAACTTTATATATATGCATTTGGGTTTTTAACTTCAACTTTATTAGTTTAGTAAAAAATATATATTTGGAACTATAGGCTTTTTATAGGTATTGCTGTGAAGACATCATGAATTTGTGCAGCCCTTTCGTTTTAGTTCCTCACTCGGTATTCTTCCTTCTTTCCTTATGCAACATCCCTCCCCCCACCCAAAAAAAAAAAAAAAAGAAGAGATGATATACATGGGATTGTTTCAATAAAAAAAACCAAAAGTTGATGGTTAAATGTCTATAAATAAGGTTTTTTCTTTTTGTATATACTCTAACATGCATCTCATATCAAAGTCTTTTATGCTTGATGTGTGAATATAACATTATATTACAAAGGTCCTCTATCTTGTGCGAATATTCAACATAAAGATTGTTGAGATTTGAACTTGAAAATCTTATATAAAACTAGAGAATTAACCTCTTAACTTTTGAAAATAGTTTAAGAACTAGAGAATTACATATGGTTATAGTTTTTGTAATATTTTGTTGATATTTGATCGTCTGTTAACTAAAATCGATAAAGTTACTCTCATCTCAGTCTATAAAAGATAAAGCTCTTTCATCCTTAGTCATTGGTCTTACAACTTTATAATTTCTAATCTCAAGATATGTATTATTCTATACTAACAAGTTGATTCAAGTAGTCTTAACATTTACTCTTCCTAATTTACAAAATCTCGAGTGAGGATCTTGTCAATGAAGAAAACATTCGCCCTGGTGCCGGTAAGAAAGGAGTACCAGTTCTTAAACTGTTTATATGCAGCTGTTTTCATTATTTGTGCCGGTAAGAGAGAAAGGGTTCGTGGAATGGAAAAATGGAGGAAGGCAAAATGAAAGAGACAGCGATACCGTTTATTAGTTCAATTGGAGTTGGACAGAGTTGGTCTGAATGGATGAGATTTTTGGTATATTCATGAACATTTTTAGGTATTGACAAAAAAACAAAAAAAAAAATCCCCGGCCTATTTGTTAATTAGTTTGACACAGTCTCCACTTGGTTAATTATATTCAGGTGTTGTATCCTGTTAGTATGTCCATACGAAAGAAAAATATGAAAGTGAGGTTTCTTCCACATTGATAGAATTCGTGGTTTTGAGTCTGCATGTAAGCTAATGATCGATTACTTCACTTGTTGCCAATTTGTTCTGAAAATGGAGTCTAATTAGGGTTTTGCTCGGTTAATTACGGCCCAAATATTATAAAATTTAATGGGTCATAATGTTTTCCGATTAACATTAAATTGTGTATTAGATGAAATAAACTCTTGGAGTTAAAGGATAATAAGTAGCATTTTTTCAGCCCATAGGTATTCCTTTTGCTCATGCATTTGATAATCTACCAATCAAATTAATGAATTAACTACTGGAATTATATATCTTAAAAAAGAATAAATAAATGATACATGAGGGGAAAAACACAATTTCTTTACAGAAAGAAGACAGTGACCACGAACAAGGGAAAAATATGCAGCCAAGAAATGTGAGATTTTACAGCATTGGATGTTCTGCTACTATTCGTATGCCTAGAGTGATTATAAGTTGTAGCTGGTATTACTCTTGGCCGTCTTGTAATAGCCCCACTTCGTGCCCTGAGTTTTCGAATACGCAACAAATGAAACGATGTAGTTTCCCTGGTGTCACTGCTCCCAGAGATCATCGTGGTGTTGCTCAATGCACCTTCATGCGATGCCGAAGAACTTGGAAGGGATGCTACCAAGAATAGCCCCACAAAGCATATCAACACGACACAAAATTGACTTCCTGGCCTTGTCATGTTGACGTTTGAGTGTGGAAGCAAGAAATATATCGGATTTTGACTCTGGAAATACGAATAAGGCTCGTATATGAAAATTTGATATCTTAAAAAACTTGAATAAATTTAGATAATCAGATCAAATAAATAAGTTTGGGGTTGATCTCTTGTATTTCGTTGGAGAGGAAGGGGAGAGTTGGAGTTGGACAAGGAGAGAGAGAGAAAAGGACGCAGTATATATATATACATACATTAGGCTCTTGTGCGCAAATGGACAGATTGAGCAATTGCATTGGAGTTGCCTTAGCTGATAAAGTCTTCCTGTTGACAAATTCAACTATATAGTTTGGGACGTGTTTCATTGGGGAAAATTTTAAAATATAGCCATGCATTAGATACGGTCCAAACGGAGTACTATATATGTACATTTTTTATTGGGTCAAAGAACTTAGCTAATTATATAGGGAATATATTAATATGGTTTTGGTTGGAATGTGTATTGATAACTCTATTACTCGGTTTCTTCTTTCTTTCCCTTTCAAATGTGTATAGATTATCGTCCTCTTGAACCATCTTTTTTGTTGTTTATTTCAAACCATACGGCGTTGTACGTATGAGGTTTCTTTTAAAATTAATTGACAATTAAAGGAGTAAATTACAAGCTTATAAACAGACATAAAACTTGTTAATTTGTCAATGTGTGACTTTCCCATTTTAATAATTTCTACGGTACGCAAATTATATAAAAATTACACTACAAGAAAGCTCTTATTTTGAGACAAAAAAAAATGATCTTAAAAAGCCCATAATCGGTCTCAAACTCATAGTAGAGAATAAACAGAGACCGAATCGCATCGGTCTCAATAACCTTGGTCGCAATTTAAATATAGAGACTAATTTTAGAATTCGGTCTCAACCTAAGACCAATTATAGAGACCGATTTATATTAGACTCAACTAGAGTCCTGCCCGATCGGTCTCTAATTGAGGCCAATTTGAGTCTGTTATTTCCGGTCTCAAGTTGAGAACAAAGTTTTTTGATTTCAATTAGAGACCGACTAATCTCGTTTTCACTTGGAGACTAATTAGAGACCAATTATTTCGGTCTTTATTAGAGAACCATTCAATAAAATCAGTCTCAAATAGAGATCGAATATTTCGGTCTCATAATTGTTGTACATGCGTAGCTTTTGGGACTGAAGGCATATTCGGCCTCAAAAGTAGCAGTTTTTTAAAACATTTCCCCCCTTTTTTGACCAAAAACCTATTGTACAAATTGACAAACTGCCACAGTGACAATGTGTTATAGGTTCAGCACAAACCAATGTCATGCACAACCACAAAAGTAACCAAATACAACTATCATATCCAACAACCACAAACAACATCCAAACAACCAAATACATCCAAATTGTTTATAAAATACTATCACATTCTTTCAACAACCACAAACAAATATCCACAATTAAAGTTCCAACAACCACAAACAAAGTCCATAATTGAAGTTCCAATAGCCACAAACAAATCCATGATATCTAACAGAGTTTTAAGTTTACTACGAAACTTGCACTAGTTAAAGATAAAGGTTACAACCACACATACCGGCACCTAAGACGAGCTTTCAGAGTTGTTGTTGCATGTGGGGTGACCAAGCTTCTCCGAGAAGCTATCAAATCGAGCGAAAGCTCTCGAATATCAAACCTTTGCTCATCAAGCTCCCTTCTAGCGGCAATCAACTCTTCTAAAGTCATCCTAAGCTCTTCCCAAGTCGAGTGGAGTTCAGATTTGGTTGTTTATAGTTCACCCTGAAACCGAGTGACCAAAGGTGATGTGAATGATGAACTCCCGAAGCAAAGCCTCTAGACTTAGGGGGCCTCTTGAATATGACTCCAGCCTCACTACCAAGTCCGTATACAATACTCTTTTCACTCCAGCCTCTAGAAGCCTTCAAGAATAGCATGTTAGTCTGCTTTTGTCCTTTCTTCCATAGCGGCAATCTGTCTTTTCTCATAAGATTCCTACACCACAATGAATACAACGAATATGTTAATAAAATTATGCAAAAAAACCACTTATGTTAGTAGATGATGATTGAATAAGAAGTGAATTGTTAAATGAAGTATCTTACATAAATCTTCTGCGCGTAAGTATCACACCAAATCCTTTGATCTGTCTACATCAACTTTTGAATGAGTCTCGAGCAAATAACTCAGTAGAAGATGGATTTCTATTATAGTTAATGGCCTATCGATAAATGTGCATGTAGGAAGTAACCTTATCATTAACATAATAAATTGGATAATATTAAGTTGACCGGAATGTATCTTATATTAAATTTTCGTACTAAGCTGTTTTGCACGCTTAGTAGCCGATATTGACCCCTGATTGTGCCCTATATTTGCTTTCCGGCTAGCTGTCTTGTTCTTCTTATTTTATTCTGACTATTTGTTAAATCCGACATCCGTTTTCCTCTTATGCATCAATGATGCACGAATACTTATAGTTTGTTTGGACTGAAATCAAAAGAGAGAGGCGAGAGGAAGAGAGGGGAAGGTAAAGAAAGGGAAGAGAAGGGAAATAGGGTGAATTTTATTTCTCTTATTTGGATATGTTAACATAAGGGATGAAGGGAAAGGAGGGAGAACTGTTAAAAATTTTCTATAAGAGGGAAACGAGAGGAGGATGGGGGAGACACTGAAAATGGGGTTAATGGAAGGGGACAGGGGTGGAATGGTCCTCCTCCCTCCCCCTTCATTCAATTTCCCAAACAAAAGGATATTAAAACCAATTAACCTTCATTCCGCTCTCTTCCCCTTCCTCTGCTCAATTCAAACACACTATAAAATAAATCGGGGTTATAAGGTGCTTCAATATGTCCTTTTTCTGGCTCAAATAAGACAATATGGTAGTGAGAAATTGAATTTAAAATCTATTTATATTATGTTCGGCATAAACAATATTATAATCATGCTATTAAAATTTGTTACAATTTGACTTGGAAGTACATTTACCCACACTCTTTGTACATAAATATATAGAAAATCTGAAGGAAAAAAGAAAGTAAGAAAGAAATTAAAGAAATTATGTACTGTGGCTTGCGGTTTAAACCAAATAATAATTTCTCTTGCTTGTTGAACCCCTTTGTAATGTGGCAGCAGAGCAACAAGAAATAAGGGGAAAGCATGCATTCAAGAAATAAAATGGGACTTTTTACAGCACCCGACGTTGTACGTCTAGCTCCAGCATAAGTTTGCCCAAATCTTGGCCGTGCTCTTCCGATCCCAAGCAGCCCGAGTTTTTGAGCAAGCAACAATGGCAGACTCACCACCACAGCGTCATCCACTGCTTCTCCATCGCCATCGCTATCTCCAGGACTGGCACTGCTTGATGCACCTGCGCTAATAAGCGATGCTGAGACTAGCATCAGGCATACGAAGATGCCATAACATCCACGTCACAACAACATTCTTATCAATGTATGTTCGTCTAGCTAGCTAGTATGTTTTTGCCTCAATCTCGACCTCAAAGTAACGCTGGATAAGGAAGGGAGTGTCAATAAATAGGGAGGGAAATGGGTTACTATAGTACAGATGGGGTAAATTAGGTCATAAAAAATGATGATGTTGGTAGGAACATTCATGTGGTATTTCCATTAACTTTTGTGGGCAGCACACCACTCGGTTTTGCCACAATTCTAGTGTCTTTCCTTGTGCAAGTGGGTTTGTGGGGAAATCACCATCAGGGCTCAACCCAACGAGTCAAGAGATAAGAAGACACTTTACCGCTGTATTGCCTTGAGTTCCCTTATCATGAGTGGTGAAGAATAGTAGATGCTTTGCCTGTACTTCCTTTCAAATTCCATTTTTGTCTTTTACTTTTTTGGAATATTGTGGGTGGCCGTGATTGGTTACAAGAGTTATTTGGCAAAAGTTAGTTATTTGGTTTAGTTCTTTTAACGATTAATAAGTCAAAATATTCAAAGAGGTGTTTAGTAGAGAGGTGCTTGAAAGAATCTCATAGATATGTATGCATTGCTCCTCCCTTTGCCAATTAATTTTGGGATAAAAATCTCATAAATATGTATGCATTGTTCAGTTGAGTTGAGGTCCAATTAATATAAACATTTAATATTTTAATTCATTCAAACAAAATGAATTAACTGGTACTTAATCATTATCAAAGCATATGATTGATCTATAAAAAAATCTTCAACATTATCAAAATACATGATGTATTTTGATTTTTATACATTGATAGAAAAATATTTTTCTATTCGATTGAGAAAGAACAAAACAAATAATACAACAACAGATACAGAATCTCCTTAAGTTGTACTACTATACTTACATAAACAAGAGAGGAACAAACAAAAGAAAGGCATGAGGCCATGAAATTTGAGATTTTACTGCACTTGACCTTGATGTTCTACCTGCCACCCTCGGCTGTGATCTCCCACCCCCACCACCACCTCTCCCTCCTTTAAGTATCCGAGTATGCAACGAAAAGCTCGGCACAGTGTCGTCTACTCCCCTCGCACTTCCTCTAGCTATGGCCGCGTAGCTCAGTTGTCCTTCGCCTGCTGCTGCTGATGAGCTTGAAAGAAATGCTAGCACGAACAACGTTACCAAGCATACCAACATGACACAAGATCGACTTCCTGGCCATGCCATGTTTGTCTAGCTAGTAGCTAGTGTTGTATATGCTAATTTCTTCCTCGATTTTGATATCTAAAACTCAAGCCTTGATCTCAATTAGGGGCTTATGGGATCAAACGGAAAAAGTTCCGATTAAATTTCGATAAGAGATGTAGGACAACAAGGTTGAGTCAGGTGAGAATTGCGTCTGTAGGAAAGAAATTTGAAATTTGGGAAAATTTTTTGACCTTAAATTTGGGTTTTTATTTCCTCTTCCTGGATTGAGCACTTATGGGTTGGCTTTGTTCTCTTTTGAATTGGATGAAGGAAGAAGAGAGAAAGGAGCATTTAAATAGATGGCTGGGTGAGAAATTGTTTTTGTTGACATTTGACAACTTCAACTTTATATATATACATTTGGGTTTTTAACTTCAACTTTATTGATTTATTAAAAAATATATATTTGGGACGTGTTTGAGGATAATTTTTAAAAATGTTGCGTTCTTGACTAGGCTTTATATAGGTATTGCTGTGAAGACATCATGAATTTGTGTAGCACTTTCGTTTTAGTTCCTCATTCGGTTTTCTTCCTTCTTTCTGCGACAAAAAAAAAAAAAAAAAGATGATATATATGGAATTACATATAAAAAACGTAAGTTGATGGATATAACATTATATTACAAAGGTCCTCTACCTTGTGCGAATATTCAACATAAGGATGTTGATTTGAACTTGAAAATCTTGTATAAAACTAGAGAATTAACTTCTTAATTTTTGAAAATAATTTAAGAACTAAAGAATTAGGTGTGGTTATAGTTTTTGTAATATTTTGTTGGTACTTGATAACCTGTTAACTAAAAAGTTACTCTCATTCTATAAGAGATAAAGCTCTTCCATCTCTAGTCCTTAGTCTTACAGCTTAAAGTTTCAAATCCCAAGATATATATTATTCTGCTGACAAGTTGATTCAAGTAGTTTTGACATTTACTCTTCCTAATTTATAAAATCTTGAGTTAGAGTCCTGTAAATGAAGAAAACATTCAGCCTAGTGCAGGTACGAAAGGAATACAAGTTCTTAAATTCTTTATATGCAGTTAGACTTGGCAAAAATTGACCCGACCGAAAATCCGACTCGAACCCACCCAAAATTTTTGGGTTTTGGACACGATTTTCTCGACCCGAATCCGAAAAAACTGAACCCGAAAAACCTGCAAATTAGCAAGTCAAACCTAACCCGAACGTGTTCCCATTGGGTCAAGGCAATAAAACAACAGGTTTAGTTTTGTGGCTGATTGATTGAGTGTTTAATGCATATTATATGATTTTTCTTTCACTTTATCGCTCTTTTAATAATAATTATTTATCATATCACATCATTTGAAGAGACATTACATATTTATCGCAATCATTTACAAACTAAGACTAATAGTATTTCATTTCTCAACTTCTTTCTCATAAAAAAAATTATATACAAAAATTATACATAGTTAATTTCAATAAAAATATGTCCGAATTCAAATGGTGTGATACTAAAAATACTAAATGTGCACAAGTTATACTTGTTGTAATTATGATGAAGTGAATATACCTAGTCACATCTTAAATAATATACTTTGATTAATGATGTAAAATTTTGAAGTTATACTTAAAAATAATAACTTTAGTTTATTGTAAATCTCTAATTCTCATTTATTTGAAAGCTGTCATCGTTGTACTTGAATCATAGCACCAAGGATGGACAATGGGCTGAGTTAAAACAAAGTCAAATATTTGCTAATAAATAAAATGGGTCGGTTATGCCTACCTAGGTCAACCCTTTCTCGATCTGTTT
Organism: Talinum fruticosum; assembly: GCA_021018815.1. NCBI lineage: Eukaryota > Viridiplantae > Streptophyta > Magnoliopsida > Caryophyllales > Talinaceae > Talinum > Talinum fruticosum. The sequence continues at coordinate 3,458,666 of JAITYX010000048.1, forward strand.
TAAATACGAGTAAATATGCATATAAATCTCCTTAGTATAATAGAAGAGGAGAAATAGACATCGGAACCTTAAATTATAATCATTAACAAAAAAATTCGTATTATTATTCAACCCATTATTGACCCAACCTTTCATTGACCTTATTTAAATGGGTCAAGCAGTGAAGTTGTTCGACTCAATGAGGCCTTCATACAAATATCATAATGAAAGTTTTGAATATTCTTTTTAGAAAGTACAATTACTATACTTTTTCATATAATTATTTTAAGCAAAAAATATGTTGGATTTTATAATTAAAAAAGAAAAATAACTTATAAAAAGGCGCTCTCAACCTGTTGAGTCGACCCGAAACACGTATAACCCGATATACGAGCGTCCGTATTTTACCCGAACCCGAAATGCACCCGACCCGTATTTTATCCTAACCCGACTACACCCGACCCGTATTTAATCCGCCCGCCCGAATTGACAAGTCTATATACGGTTGTTTTCATTATTTGTGCCCGTAAGAGAGAAAGGGTTTTGCAACTAAATGAAAATTTGGACTAAGGCAAAATGAAAGAGACAACGATTCTCTTTATTAGTTTGATTGGAGTTGGATAGAGTTGGTTTGAATGGATGAGATTTTTAGTATATTAATTCATGAAGATTTTTGAGGTAATGGATGAATATATCCGTTGGGTGGTGTCCCAAAATCTCATATTTTAAGAAAGATTGTTTCCTTATAGAATTGGGTATCCTAAACCTAATTGTATTCAAATAAGAGTTTGTTTCCTATTTGTATTAGGTAATTGTTACCTATTAGAATTGGGAGTAAGAGTTTTGGTAGGTTTAGGAGATTCTGTTGGGTTAGGATTTCTTTCCTATTTAAAGGATGGTTGGCCTCCATTGTAAACACCAAGGGAGTTATTGTGAGGAGAGTGTTGTGAGATTAGGATATCTCGGGTTTGGGAAGATCTCCGGGTTTGAGATCGTATTGTACTCTCTCATAATAGTGAAATCATTGCACTTGTGCCGTTCATGGTTTTTCCCGGTTTGGGTTTTCCACGTTAAATTCTTGTCTCGTTCCTATTTTTCGATTTCCCTCTAATTTCTTGGTATTGTTTTTGTCATCCTAAATCGCTTCCGCATCTTTGCTCTAACTTCACCTAACAATTGAGGTTTAGAGTGGGGCTAATTTCTTAACAAGTGGTATCGTGAGCCCAAGTTCTAGGATGGCATCGTCATTCACTAAATTTGATATCGAGAAGTTCGATGGAAAAATCAGTTTCGGTTTATGGAGAGTCAAGATGAGGGCCGTTCTCACACGGAGCGGATTGAAGAAGGCACTTGGGAAGAAGCCTAACTCTATGTCCTAGGAAGATTGGGAAGAGTTGGATGAAAGGGCACTTACTACGATTCGGTTGTGCATTACGAATCAAGTACTTCGTGAAGTTGTTCACTACAAGACTACCGTGGATATGTGGACAAAGTTAGAGCAAATCTACATGACAAAGAGTCTTGTAAACAAGATTCGGCTCAAGGAGCGATTGTTCACGATTCGTATGGGTGAAGGTACATCTATCCAAAATCATCTTGATGAGTTTAATTCTATTCTCTTGGACTTAGAGAATTTAGAGGTTGATATACATGATGAGGATAAAGCTATTCTCCTTATTGTCTCCCTGCCCCTTTCATATAAGCACTTTAAAGAAATTATGCTTTACAAGTAATAGTGAAGTGTTGAGTTATGAGAATGTCAAGTGCAACTTGCTATCCAAAGAAAAATTTGACTTTGAGTGTTCCGATGAAAGAGCCGAACACTTGTCGGTAAGGGGTAGTACTAAGAAAGGTTCTAAGTACAAGTTTGAGGGAGATTGCTACTTTTGTAAGAAACTTGGACATAAGAAATCCCAGTGTTTAAAACTTAAGGCTTTAAAGGCTAAGGAGAAAGAGGAAGACTCTAACAATATGGGTGAGGCCGGTTTTGCCCTTGGTGAAGATGAGTACGATGGTGATGTTTTACTTGCTTCTCATGAAAAGGGAAGTGATTTTGAATGGGTTTTAGATTCTGGATGTACTTTTCATGTGTGTCCTAACAAAGATTTGTTTTCCACATATGATATTGTTGATTCCGGTATTGTTAACTTGGGCAATGATGCCCAATGCTCAATTGCTGGAATTGATACGGTTTAGATTAAAACTCATGACGAGTGTCGTGAAGACTTTAACTAAGGTCCGGCATGTTCCTCGGTATAAAACGCAATCTAATCTCATTGGGTGCTCTTGAAGCTAAAGGGCTAAGGTATTCGGCTGAAGGTGGAGTCTTGAAGGTGTCCAAAGATTCCAAGGTTTTGTTGAAGGGTTCGAGACGCGGAGGTCTCTACATCCTTCAATATTCAACTGCAGGTTCAGCAGTTTCGTGTATAGTTACATATAATGGACTCGATTCATTTGTTTGATATGTGGTTGGATCATGTCAAAAAGAAGGGATTGATGGAGTGTTAAACCTCATTTTTATCGATATTTAAGGCATTATTTAACCCAATTCCGTGATGATTTCAATGATATTTATTTAGTTTTGGGTTAGATTTTGCTCATTTTCTCTTTATCGTCACCTAAGTTCGTAAATATCTTTATTACAGGTTTTGGGCTTAAATTTGAGAGATTCGAGTAAATTTGATGAAAAGCGATGAAGAGAAGAGTTCGGGCCCAAGAGGAGGCAAGAAAGAAGCCTAAAACACATCAAGAGAAGTCTCACAGCCCCTCAGTGCGAAGCTGCACAGCCGTGCGGATCATCGAGCGAAGGACCCGAATTGAAGGAAGTCCGCACGGCCCCCGTGCAGACCTTGCACGGCCGTGCGAATCGTCCCGAGAGTTCTCGGTTTCGCACGGCCCCCTGTGCACATATTGCACGGCCGTGCGACAAGTTACGGAAGATTGAAGACGCGCACGGTACCTCGTGCGAACTCGCACGGCCGTGCAAAACGAGCAGCGAGCATAGAATCTGCGGCAGATTTTCGCACGGTACTCCGTGCGACTACTGTTTCGGCGATTATTTAAGTTGCCTAATTGTATTTGTTAAGGGATTCTAGTCCAAAATTTGGAGATTTAGCTAGGGTTTCGTGGGCGGCTCCGAGAGGAGACTCAAGAACACCCATTATTGTTATTCTACTTGAAGTTTTTATGATTGAATTGCATCAAGCTTTTTATTCGGTAATCGTAATTTCTTCTCTTTGTGTTTTTCTTCACAATTTTTCTTCGTTTCTCTATGGCTATTTTCCCCAATCTTTGTCAATTGTTTAGTATCATGTTTAGGAGCTAATTTCTCTACTTAGGTTGGGATTGATCCCTATTATGCCTTGATAATCATGAATTGAGTACCAATTGAATTGTTCTATGCTTGTTAGGTTAGAATTCACTTCGTTCATCACTTTTTCATTGATTGCCTCGAGAGAGGACTCTTTTGCTCTTATTAGGGTTTTGTGAACATCAAAAGATGAAAACTTACCTAGAATGACGTTGTGAACGATTAGAACTTCAATATGAAAATAATTAAGGTTTTAATCGGGGTTGTGAGATGCATTCTTTGTGATTTTGCTCTTTATTAATCCCATGAAAATAGGTAATTAGATTGTGCAAGGTTAGTCTTTGACCTTCGAAAGTAGGCGAAGATAGGCTTAATTGGTGTCTCCCCTTCTAAACTGCTAGCATAGGCAAATCTCAAGCGGTATTCAATGTTGGTTTCAAGCATAGTAGTGTGATTAATCCCAATCTAAGGTTTTTTATTCATCGATTTCTCTTAATTATTATTTTAGTAGTTGAATCCAAAAACCAAATCATTGTCGAACCGAGTTTTTACCTAGATTAGAGTTTTTAGGTGGATTTAGTACTTGAAAGCGAGTTCCTTGTGGACACGACCCGTACTTGCCGGTTCCTAGCTACAGCTACGCCGTGCACTTGCGGTATAAATATTTCTCTCAACATGGAGATTATTCCTTTAGCTAAGTCCAAGGGGAGCTTGGATTTAGTGGATGGTGATAACTCGTGATTACCCTTCGGGGTGGAGCCCTCCGGGTGCTACTTCTCGGAAAGGAGAGGTAGGTTGAAGGTGACAAACGTGTTTCTTGAGATTTTGGGATTTTGGTCCAAGGTGGAGATTGTTGGGTGGTGTCCCAAAATCTCATATTTTAAGAAAGATTGTTTCCTTATACAATTGGGTATCCTAAACCTAATTGTATTCAAATATTCTTGTTTGTATTAGGTAATTGTTACCTATTAGAATTGAGAGTAAGAGTTTTGGTAGGTTTAGGAGATTCTGTTGGGTTAGGATTTTTTCCTATTTAAAGGATGGTTGGCCTCCATTGTAAACACCAAGGGAGTTATTGTGAGGAGAGTGTTGTGAGATTAGGATATCTCGAGTTTGGGAAGATCTCCGGGTTTGAGATCGTATTGTACTCTCTCATAATAGTAAAATCATTGTGCTTGTGTCGTTCGTGGTTTTTCCCGATTTGGGTTTTCCATGTTAAATTCTTGTCTCGTTCCTATTTTTTGATTTCCATCTAATTTCTTGGTATTGTTTTTGTCATCCTAAATCGCTTCCGCATCTTTGCTCTAACTTCACCTAACAAGTGAAGTTTAGAGTGGGGCTAATTTCCTAAAAATATCCAATCTAAAAGAACGAGTATTCACAAAAAAAAAAAAATCCCAGCCTATTTGTTAATTAGTTTGACACAGTCTCCACTTAGTTAATAAATATTCACGTGTTGTATCTTGACAAGTAATCCATACGAAAGAAAGCACATTGGAACATGAAAGTGACGTTTCTTCCACATTGATAAAATCAGTAGTATTTTTCAGATCATACGAGAGGATGCATATATACTCTTTGCTCATACATTTGATGACGACCTACCAAACAAATTAATGAAACATCTGCTGGAAATACTAAGATTATTATATATAATACAACCTATTCACAAAAAAAGCTGGTATATATCCGGAAAAAAGAATAAATAAACGATACATGAGGGGGAAAAGCACAATTTTTTCACAGAAAGAAAAGAGTAACCGCGAACAAGGGAAAAATATGCAGCCAAGAAACGTGAGATTTTACAGCAGAGGATGTTACTGCTACTATTTGTACTCCTAGCATGGTTATAAGTTGTAGCTGGTATCAATATCAGGTCGAGTCATGGTTAAGTACTGAAGACACCTACCATATACTTCTGTACTGAGATAGATCAGCAAGCAGTTCATCATCCGTAAGGGATAGGGTGGTTCGAGTAGTAAAAGGGGTTTTAACGAAGTACAGGTATTTGAAACCGAAATTTATGTAAGAGATCTAAAACATATTTTTAATGTGTCAAAAATATTCTAAAAGGAGATTGGACCACCTGAATGTCAAAAAATAACTCAGGTTTCCAAGATCTTTCATGGCAAACCGACTAGAAAGGGAGTCAATGAAAGATCGAAGTAAGGGGGATGAACTACCAGTCAAAATCATCCACATAGAGAAGGAGAATCAACACATAACAATCGGTGCGAAGAACAAACATAGAGGTGTCGGCATTGCTGCATACACTACTCGTTTCGACAAAAAAATTACATATGAGAAAAAAAACATTAGATATATACAATTTGAACCGTAAAGAGTTAATGAATGTCATATAGTGTAGTGGTTAATGTTATTTTTCATTGAGTTTAGCTAGCTTCGTGTTCGAAGTTTAGCAAAACGATTTTTTCGTCCAGATTTTTCTTAAACTTCCCACTTCTCAAATCATACCTGCCTTGCCTCGCTCTCTAATTTCATTCACCGCAAAACCCTAGCACGGTTACACTGTAAGCCACGACACCCTATTCCTGCTCCTCCTCTCCCTCTCCCTATGCCAAGTCACCGCCGCGGCCAACCGTGACATGCCTGCGTCGCTGCTCGGCCAAAAACCCTAGCCGTGAGTCCTTGCCTCGTGTGTCGTGCCCCGTGCTTCTCGAATTTTCTCTTTGCCTTTGGCCGTCAAACCCTAACATCCCTTGCCTCGCCTCTTCCTGCTCCTCCCTTCTCCACCTGCGGCTAATTAACCACCCAGCCGGCCGGCGACCCGACCACGTGACGGACTCTCCGTGCAACGCCTTGCTTATCCAAACTTTGTTCACTCCACTCGGTAGTTAATCTAATTTTGTTATTGAACTTTAATATTGAGATTCATTTTCTGAATTGGGTTTTTTGTTTAATTAGATTTAGTTTTGTGAATTAAGTGTTGTTTTAGGCTTTTATATATTAAAATTATGAATTATTTGATATTGTCGTTCGATAGAGCCATAAGTTACTCCATGGTAATGAAATGTAAAATTCTTCAATTTTTATTTGATTAATTTTGAGTTTGTGAAGTTGTGAATGCAATTTTGATTCAAATTGAGTATTTTTAGTTTGTAAAGTCATAAAATGTAAGACTTTTATACAATGTAATTTGGAATATTATATGAGTATTTAAATAACGCTCGTTAGTACTTATTTTGAGGAAGATCTTTTCAAAAGTATAGATAATAAAAAAATCATGCTTCAGAATACAAAATCTCCCTAAGGTTATTTATTTAATTTTATTTTACAAATATAATGTATTAGCTGTTTAATTTCATTTTTAGCACTTTGAATCTAAAAAGAAATAAGTTTTAGTAATAATGTTAAACTTATATGTATATTTATGAGCCCCCGACACTACTTGATTTGAATTCTGGATCCGCCACCGACAATAGGGATGAAAGTCTCATGGTAATCAATACCTGGTTCTTGGTGAAACCCTAGTGCTAAAAGTCGAGCTTTATACCTCTCCACGGTGCCAAATCTGATAAATCCATTTACTGCCAACCAAATTAAGATCCAATTGGGATGGAACCAAATCCCATGTGTTATTGACAATCAAAGCATCATACTCCTCGACCATGGCTTCCTTCCATTTAGAATGTTTGGAAGCTTGTGAAAAACATGTAGATTCAGCTTCAAGCAAGACCCGCACCGAGGGATAGGAGACGCTTAGGTTTGAAAGTACCGGACTTGGACCGAGTCCGCATAGGGTGAACATTGGTGAAGCGAGACAAAAGGATACTCGAAGAGGCGACAATACTTGATGCCCGACCCATAGAATCACTAGTATGAGCAAGGGGTTCGACGACAATGATGCAGCAGGGGACGAGAAAGACACAAGACCAAGGGCGGAGGAAGGGGGAACAGACGCGAGTGTTAGGCTTAGGAGACACATGGGTCATAGATGCTTGGGCTAGGGTCGAGACTCGACAAGGATGAAGAGGCTAAGGAAGAAAGTGAGACACCTCGAGCAATAGAAGAAGTTGGCTCGAGACAACATGGGATGGAGGACCGAAGACTAGGTTGGCCCGGTTGACACAGACAGGTGTACGGGAGACTAAACCAAACGAGAAGGGGGAAGACGAGACAACCGGGGCACAAGTAGGAGTGAGACAGAGTATATCCTTCAGCAAAAAGGGGCATTAGGAGACGAACTTGAGATAAATTTAGGAAAAGGATAAATGTTTTCATGAAATCATACATTTTTACTCACATAAACATGACCTGTTAGGGGATCTAAATAAGGATAGCTCTTGTAATAAGGAGCATATCCCTAGAAAACGCAAGTGAACGGATCGAGGAAAGAGTTTATCTAATGCCTTTGCAACAAAATTTGGAAAACACGAGTAACCAAAAGGTTTAAGAAAACCATAATCAGGCGGACAACCAAATAAAAGCTCAAATGGTGAGCGATTTTGCAATTGATTGTTCATAAAAAAGCTGTAAGAGCAACATTAATCCAAAATTGAGTAGGCATAGAAGCATCAATGAGGAATGCAAGAGTCATTTCAAAAATGTGACGATGCTTACGCTCAACAACCCCATTCTATTGTTGTGTATCGAGGCAAAATTTTCAAAAAGGATCCATTTTTAAAGAAAATGAGCAAAAAGAGGAGAGTTATTAAACACTTTGCCTCCATTGCTCGAAACATTTTAATTTTACAATTAAAAAGATTTTCAACTAAAGCCTGGAAATTTCGTAAACTTGAATATACTTCAGATTTCAATCGCATAGGATAAATCCAGGTAAACCTAGTAAAATCATCAACAAACACAACAAGATATCTAAAACCTTTATGTGAAAGCCATGGTGATTACCAAACATCTCGAATGTATTAATTCAAGAGGAGAAACAAATCTATGTTCTGCTATTGTAAAAGAAAGAGTACGTGACTTTGCCAAATGACAAGTCATACAAGTATCATGAAAACGATTTGTAAGTTTAACAGATTTATTTATCCTAAGTAATCCAAAACTCAAGCTCCACAGATGTCCTAGTCTCCGATGCCAAGTACCGCTAGTTTCACTTAGACCTACGTTAGGCGACGGATGTGGTGTCTCATTGGGCGGACCTAAGGGATAGACATTTCCTACACTTGGGGGCTCGCAAAAGAACATCACCTGAGGTGTTGTCCTTTACGAAATATAATTCGTATGAAAGGTGACATGACGATTATTATCTTGTTACAACTCTTTGACCGACAAAAGGTTATTTTGAAATTGAGGCACATGATAAACAAGTTTTTAAAAAAGTGGTCTAGAAGTAGTTTGCAATTTGATAGAACCAACATTAGAAATGGGCAATAAGGTCCCATTGCCAATGCGAACCTAAATAGGTCCGGAGTAAACAGACTTAGAAGATAGCTTACCCTTATTAGGCATCATGTGAGAGGTCGCTGCTGAATCAGGATAACACAGCTTGCTCACTATTCTCAACCACATTGAAAGTAGTGAATGCAGGAAACACTCGGTTGCTCGATAAAGTTGATAACAATTGGAGCAACCGTCGCGAGAATGCCCCGGGCATGACAAATCGGCAAACAACACTAGGACGGGAACCTAATATCCCTTCGGAATGGTTAGTGCCTGCATCAAAGGAGTTAGTACACAAAGTTGAGGGTTGGAAATTACAAGACAATAACCCAACTGAATTACTAAATGTAGTACCTGTAGGCGTACTCCTGAATTAAGCTTGATTAGAAGAATTGTGGCGAGTAGAAGCTTGTTGACTAGTACGATTGTTGTTGGGATTATGATTGCGATTGTTTCAACCACCTTGCCCTTTGTGATTATTTATAGAGTTGCCTTTTCTAGGATTAGAGTAGATCGAAGATACTCCCCGGAATGAGAACTACCAACACCTCGTGCAAGTAAGGTATAAAACTATTTTTGAAATTAACTAGGGTTAGTTAAAATATATTAGTTTTTTTACTCTTTACATAATATTTTTCTCTCTTGAAAGGACAGGGGTCGAGTGACCTCGGTTGCTCCAACATAGATCCACCCCAAGATTAAAATACATATTTCTTCAAATTAGTGTTTAGTTCATTAAGGTGAATTTTTTCAGTTTTATTTTACTTTTTCTTTAAACAACATTTAGAAACTGATTGAGCAGGAAATAAGAGACAAAACGAGATCGGGGTTTGAGGTTTGAGTTTTATTTCTTATTTTGATTTTTTCAATATATTGGGCACGGTGCTATAAAAGAGCGAGAAATCGAAAATTCACATAAAAATATTTCCTTTATGTGTTTAATTTTTAGAAAAATTCTTTTCAATTAATTTTTAAATAAATCTTTTTGAATGTATATTTAGTGTTTGACTTATTTGATTATCAAAAATTGTCCAATCTAAAAAAAATTCTTTCTATGTATTTTAATTATCTCAAAACAACTGACAAGCTTATTATTCGTGCTAAATAACCCTTTTTTAAGAGATGTAAACCATCATCCTAATATGCATAGATATATATACCTTAATAGGTTACTACCACTCTCACATGAGTGGTTATATTTTTACGGATTTCGGGAACTCATTTTCTCGTACTTTTTGCCACACTCGGTAAGGGTGAAAATATACCATATTTTTTGTAGTGATTGTAGTATTTTTTTATTATTAATCTCATTTATAAATGTAGTTGTTAAATGTTTACTTCTTAATTCATAACTTCTTAAGATATACTACGTTGCTCCATGTATAGTACGGGTCTAGACTAGTATTACATGATGCATATGCCAAATATGATCTCAAACAGAGACAAAACAAGTTCTAGAGGAAACGCACCAAGGAAGAGTCACACATGAAATGAAATATGAGACTAAAATGGATGAATTAGTCTTTAAGGCTCAAATACTCACATGTTTCTCTACCAAAATCAATTTAGCTCAAAAATTGAATGTCGGCATTCAAATGGGACATAGAATGACACATTTTGGATCAAAGTCTACTATATACATCATAATTACATACAAACTAATAACCAATAACAAGGGATCAAAGCTAATAAAAATTTGCAAACTCCCGAAAGTTTTTAAAAAAAAATCTTTTTGGCGCCTTTTGGAAAAAAAAACTCTTTTTTTTCTTTTTCAAAAGTTTGAAGCATGGCCTCACATTAGGGATAGGTGTGGGCGCGGGTACGCTTATACCCACACTCATACCCATTTTTTAAAATAATCCCCATATCCATAGGTTTTTCAAAATCTATCCCCATACCCATACCTATCGGATATTCGGGGATATCGAGTATCATTTAGGTACATATAGATGCATAGATGTTAAAAAAAATAGAAAAACAATTCAGCACATGACCATGAGTAAGAATGTGAGCCATAGAGAATGGAAACGAAAACTAGGGTTTCTAATTGCTAGCTAATAGTACCTTGAGGAGCCTCGGACGAGGAACCGGACCGACAATGAGGGACCAGCAGCCAACCGGAGAGGTCGCCGATGAGCGACAAGGAGTCAAAGCAGCGACAAGAAGGTTGCCGGAGAGTTCTTCGATGGCGAGAATGAGAGAGAGACGGTTGCCAGAGAGATTGAGCGTCGACGAGGAAGGACAACCAGCCAGCCCGAGAGGAGAGGGGGGTGAGCAGCGAGCGAGAGGCTGGAAACGAAAACCCTAGTTTTTGAGCGAGAGGGCGAGAAGAGAGAGAGGGGGCGTAAGCGAGAGGTTTAGGAAAGAGAGGGTTTTAGGAGAGAGACTTTTTGTCCGGAACCGAACCGGGCGTTGGCCCAGTAGTCTCTCGTGCTCGCCCGATCAAAATTATGTACAAAAAAGGGTACGAGTACGGGTGCGGGTACTCGGTGTGTGAACCCTATACCCGTACCCACCTCGTACCCGAAACCACTTTCCCCGTACTCGCCCCATATCCTAAATTTTTTTTTTTTTTGCATATATACCCGCAAAAATTGGGTCAAGTTCGGAGCAGGTTTTTCGGGTTCGAGTTAAACTCTCATCCCTACTTCTCTTCCCCCACACCTAAATCTCAAAATTCCCTCATTGTGAGCCAAGGCGCAACCACACCAACAAAAGAAACTCAATTATATACAAAACACTACCTAAAGAAAAACAACATGGAAAACAAAACATGAATGTATACATGTGGATGATCATGGCCATCATGCTCAACAATATCCAACATTTATCCTCAAAATTATCATCTCACAAAATTACAATCCTAAATATCCATAACTAAAGAAAAAAGAAAAACACAACCCTAAATATCCACAACTAAAAATTAAAAAAAGATATATATAGAAGAAAAGAGAAAGAGAGGGAACGAGTGTACTTGCGTTAGGTGCTTGGGTGCACCTAAACTATGCCTCTTAAAATAGTACTAAGAAGGCTTGAGGAGCATCAGTCACTCCTTATATCAAGATCAAGTTTCAACTCAAATGCTCGTCGAGCTCTAAGGAGCTTACCAAATACCCGAGTATACAACTCGGACAAATGAAAGTAAGAGAACATAAGCAAAATTATATTAATGACATTCAATGTCCTCTTAAATTTATGAGATGCTTTAGAAAAATCAAAAGAGTGATCAAAGAACGTAGTCCAAATGATTTTTCTAGGGCGAGTCCTCTATGTAAACATGATAAGGGTCAAGAGAGGGCTTAGAACCTCCAAAGATACCTAGGGACACAATATTGTCAATCACATCCCCTTCAAGCATGCCAAATAAGTAACCCACATGGCCCATATCTAAATCAAAATCACAAATCAAATAGGTAGTAGGATCGGAAAAATGATACTCGGGGAAAAGAAAGGGTGGTGAACAAATAGGGAAAGTAGGGATCAAAGCAAGTGGATCGGGGATACATGATCATCAACATCAAGTAGTAGGTGGCACCACGACCACAAGCACCTCATATGACTCCCCTAAAAGAGTCTCCAAATCAAGCACCTCATCTAAAGTATCCTCTCGAATCACAATACAAGTCATCCTCACCATCTAAACTAGCATCAACACCAAAGCTAGGTAAGGATGGAGCAATAATGGGTATAATTGTCGAGGAAGGGTCAATATCTTTCTCTAGTCCGGACTCTAAAGTAATAGGAAGACTCATCATCATCATCATCATCATAGAAAATAGCCTCAATTTTAGCATAACTAAGACCAAGGTCGGTTTCATACGATATGTTAGACTCCTTGATCTTAGTAAGACATGCAAGTTTCTCATTTTGTTAATCCATAGCCCTTATCATTTTATAACTATTAACATTGGGTTCATGAGATGAAATATCATAATAAGGACAAGTACTAGTATCATGATCAAAAGAGTTACACTTTTCACACCAAAGAGGGCTAGAATCGGCAATACAAGGGGATTAGATGTAAGATCTAGCATGATAGCACAATAGTTAGGGAATGAAAATCCAGAATCACTACAAGCCTTCTCAAATTCACCGAGTATCCCAAGAAATCCATTCTCGCTAAATCCCCGAGCTTCATCAACACTTTTCGCACAAAAATCCCAATGCTCTAAAAGAGTACAGACTTTCACTATTTACACCCTCATAGACAACATTTAATACTTCTCATTTTTCCAAACAGCTTTTAGAAAGAGCAAGAAGAGCATTAAGTCAATCAAAGTACGGATAAAACAATTCATGCTCATACTGCTGATAATGGTAAGTAGACATGTTTTCAATTTTTGATTTTTTAATTTTTTTAATTTTTTTTAAATTAAAAGTATAGTTTAGAATGCTTAAGTGAGATCCAATATTGAAATGAAACAACTCTTAAAAATACAGGTCATATCCTCAAGGAATTCGCTTTCAAGTACTAAAATCCGCTTAAAAACTCTAGTCTAAGAAAAACCCAGTTTGAAAAATATTGATTATTAACTGGATTCAACTAATTACGAAATAAATATGAGAAATCGATGGGTAAAAAGTCTTAAATTAGGATTAATCACACTATTATGCCTAAAATTAAAACCAAATTCAGCTTGAGACTTGTCTATGTTTTCCATTTAGAAGGGGAAACGCCAATTAAGCTTATTTTCGCCTACTTTTGAAAGTCAAAGACTAATCTTACTCAATTTAATCGTCTATTTTCATGAGATTAACAAAGAACAAAATAATAATATATGCATCTCACAACCCTCAATTAAAAACCTTAATTATTTTCATATCAAAGTCTTAATAGTTCACAACATCATTCTCGGTAAAGGTTCCATCTTTCAATGTTCACAAAATCCGAATAAAAATGGATGATTCCTCTTTCGAGGCTTTCATCAAATAGATGATGAGCGAAGCAAATTCTAAACTAACAAGCATAGGACAACTCAATTGGAATTCAATTCATGATTATCAAGATATAATAGGGATCGACCCCGACCTAAGTATGGAATCTAGCCTCTAAATATTATGCTAAACAACTCACAAGATTCAATGGAAACAGACATAGAGAGATAATGAGAAATTATGAAGAAAAAGCAAAAAGGAGAAATTGTAACTACCGAATAGAAATCAATGCGATTAAATTCAAAGTAGTTTTGCAATTCACAATGGTTCTTCAAATACTACTTGAACACGCTCTAATGGCTCTAATGATAAAACCCTAGCTAAAACTTAGAATAGGAAAAAAAGTTCAAAAATACAATTTGGAAACTAATTAATATCGTGAAATTTGCAAATTGCACGGATAGCCATGCAGGTCTCTCGGCTGCAATCTTCATATGGTCATGTGGTTTCGCACGGGTAGTCGTGCAAAACCTCTAGACTTTCTACCCCTTTCGTGCTTCGCACTGCAGTGTGCGAGATCTACACGGCCAATCGTGTACGAATTCAACTTTTGTAGCTTCTTGCACGGCTGTGCGGGTCCTACACGGGTAGTCGTGCGGCCTTCCTTAAGTTTGAGTCTTTTGCCCGATACTCCACACGGCTGTGCAACTTTGCACAATTGCCTATGCGACTCGATTTAATGGGTTATAGGCCCTTTTCTTGCTTCCTTTTAGGCTCAAACTCTCCTATCTATCGTATTCCATCAAATTTGCCTCGAATCTCCCTCATTTAAGCTTAAATACCTGTAATTAAAAGATTTACGAGTTTAGGTAACGATTAAGAGGAAATAAGCGAAATTCAACCCAAAGTCAAACAAACATCATCGAAATTATCACGGAATTGGGTGAAATATTGCCGTAAAAGAGACAAATATAAGGCTTAACATAAAGAAATTCAATAAATATTGGTATAAAATCAATTGAATTTTATCATCGCGATTGTCTTGGATCCTAGGTATAAGCTGAGAATATTGTAATACCATTCCTGTCAAATATATGGTGATGGAGGTTGATTTGAGAGGAAGATTGAAAGGAGTAAAGACGTTTGTTATGAGTTGTTTAATGAATATAAGATCCAAGAAAACCATCAGATGAATCTTTGCACAACAACTATATGTAAAGGTTAATGAAGATCCTTTAGCAAAATTTGATGTCTTTGTACGAGAAGGTAGTAGTACCATGATAAAATTAGAGTTGGATTATTATCTAGAGGAGGAAACTTTACCTAGGAGTAGAGATTTTGATATCCTAGCATGGTGGAAAAGTGATGGGAGTCTTAAGTACCCCATTTTGCATATAATTGTTAGAGATGTATTTGCAACACCAATCTCTACCATGGATTCGAAATTTGCATTTAGCAATAGTAGCAGGCTACTTGGTCCACATTGTGGTGAGCTTCATCCAAAGACCATAGAAGCATTGACGTGTGCACAAAGTGAGTTACTCGCCAACATAAATGGTATGTAATTTTTTTATGTAATTTAATTATATTATTCTAGTTTTGATTAATGTCAAAATTTTACTTTTTACGCTTGATTTTCGTTTTAGATACCAAGGTTGACACTGACAGGCATGCTTATGGCACTATATCTGTTGATTTTGATGCAGAGGATGACAAGGAGGAGGAAGGACAACCAATTTCTCAAGCCCCTTGAATTGGATTTTAGGTTAAATCATCTAGTTGATTTTTAGAACTTGTGCTAATGTTTACAGTTATATATTTTCTTTTGTTTGAATTTTTGTTTATTTTTATTGTATTTTAATTTTTTAATGTTAGTTTTTGGATATTATTGTTATTTTTAATTTTAGAAGATGATTTTTGATAGGTATTAAGAGTTCCATGTTTGGTCAGTGGCTTAGCGAAGAACCATCTCGTACAAATCCAGAATTTCATCAATGAGAAAAATTTTATTTCATTACTTACTGTATTCAATACTAGTCTAAACTTAATGGTTAAAATTAATAGCTAAAATTTATGGATTTAGTGTTCCATTTATACTAGAGGAGCAACTTAATTTAGAAGTAATATCCATAGATATCCATGGATATTATTCATGTGGATAGCACCACCCATATGGGTAAAACCCACTACAAATATGGGTGGATTTAGGTTGGGTAATCTTCTTTTTGAATAAAGAGTGGGTATGAATATTCCTCACCCATACCCGCCGAATGCCCACCCCTACCCCAATCCACACATACTGTAACTCCTCCCCTTTCTTCTCCCAAATCCACAAACAGTGTAAAACAGGATGGGGTTATAAGATGCTTAAATATGTCCTTTTTGGGGGCTGAAATAAGGTAATATGCTAGTAAGATATTGAATTTAAAATCTATTGTACTTTGTTCGGCATAAACAATATTAATCATGCAATTAAAAATTTGTTACAATTTGACTTGGAAGTACATTGAATTGTTTATCTTCCCTTACCCACACTTTTTTACATAAACATAAAGAAAATCTGGAGGAAAAGAAAGAAACAAAAGAATGTACTATGGCTGGCGGTTTAAACTAACCAACTAATAATTCTCTTGCTTGTTGAACCCCTTTGTAATGTGGCCCAACCCTATTTTACAGAAAGAGCAGAGCAACAAGAAATAAGGGAAAGCATTCATCCAAGAAATAATATGAGACTTTTTACAGCATCCGATGTTGTACGTCGAGCTCCAGCATAAGTTTGCCCAAATCTTGGTCGTGCTCTTCCGATCCCAAGCAGCCCGAGTTTTCGAGCATGCAACAATGGCAGACTCACCACCACAGGGTCATCCACTGCTTCTCCATTGCCATCACTATCTCCAGGACCGGCACTGCTCGATGCACCTGCGCTAATTAGTGATGCTGAGACTAGCATCAGGCATACGAAGATGCCATAACATCCACGTCGCAACAACATTGTTATGAACGTATGTTCATCTAGCTAGCTAGTATGTTTTTGCCTTCATCTCGACCTCAAAGTAACGCTGGATAAGGAAGGGAGTGTGAATAAATAGGGAGCGGAAATGGGGATGGCCAGATGGGGTTAAGGTTGAATAGTCGAAATCTACTACATGTATGTCTTGCCTGTAATTTGTTGACTATGGTAATTGGTAAATTAGGTGATAAAAAATGATGATGTCGGTAGGAACATTCATATTGTATTTCCACTGAAGATTTCACGAAGGTATGTTAACTACTTTTGTGCACACCACTCGGTTTTGTCACAATTGTAGTCTGTTTCCTTGAGCAAGTGGGTTTGTGGGGAAATCACCATCAGGGCTCAACCCAACGAGTCAACAGATAAGAAGACACTTGACCACTGTATTGCTTTGATTTTCCTTGTCATGAGTGGCGAAGGATAGTAGATGCTTTATTTCCTTTCAAAATCCATTTTTGTCTTTTACTTCTTTTGGAATATTGTGGCCGTGATTGGTTACACCGCATTTATTACATACTTGGGAGTTTATACTCTCGGGACACGTGTTAGGAAATGGTTAGACGAAAGTGAAAATATGAAAAATTTTATGGGTCAAATATAATAATGTAACTCATGGGAGTATAAGCTCCCATGTGCATATAAGAATTTATTGGCAAAAGTTAGTTGTTTGAAATGGTTTACTTGTTTTGATGATTAAGTTAAATAACTGAAGAGATGTTTAGTAGAGAGGTATTTGAAAGAGTTGTTTAGCATTAAACAACTTTTTTCCAAAAATGCTATTTCAATTAATATCTAATAGATATCTCTAATAAATAACATATCTAATAAAACTTTATATAAATTCGGCTTCGTAACTAAAAAGAAAACATATCTAATGGTAATAAGATGATGTTATAAAAACCTATGCATCATTTAAATATATATAAATTAATAAAAAATAAAATAAATAATGAATACAAATTATGTGAAAATGGTTAAAAAATGAAGTTTCATGGGTAAAATTAATTTGTGTATATGACATAATTTTATTTTTTCTTTTGAAAAGAAAACAAGATCATCGATAAATAAAAATTATATTCAATTAAGAAATATGTTAAAAATATTGGCATAAAAATAAATAATAAATACATATTATTATTATTATTATTATTATTATTATTATTATTATTATTATTATTATTATTATTATTATTATCGTCGTCGTCGTTGTAAATTGTTATTATAACGGTCATCATCATCCTATTGTTGTGACAACTGTATATTAATATGAAAAGAGTTTACTGATAATTTTCTTGGATAACATTTATCTACATACTCATTACTTTACTTCAAAATATTAAAATTAGTAATGTATTTATTGATAGTCAAATGACTTACCAATATTACATATGCTACTGGACAATATCCTCTACTATGCCACAAATCATATTAGTTATTTTATTTGGGGGAGGGGACAGATTTGGGGTGGGTGAGAGCTTTATTGTTCTCATTATACTCCATGAGCTAATAATAATAATAATAATAATAATAATAATAATAATAATAATAATAATAATAATAATGTTATTGTTGTTGTTGTTGTAAAAAATTATTATATTTAAAAATTTTATTATCAACATTATAACGAGTTTATAACAACTCATAATAACTATAATTTAATATATGAAACGAACATACCCTTTAAAGTGAGAAGTTTACAACCAAACTTTTGTTTGTTCCGTGACATCCTATAATAATGCATCTTCAAAAAGCCATTGTTAAAACTTTATCCAAAAAAGGAATTAAAATAGGTGATTTCAAAAAAATATTTTTTTAAAAATTTAACTTACAATCTCACAACTTTTTATAATTTTTTATAAATAACATTTATAACTATTTTATAACTCCTTATGATCTTGTAAGTTTTTACAGTAAAAAGAACGGTTCTTTTTTGAAAAGGGACAATTAAAATAGGGGATATTTCTAAAAAGTTAAAATAAATTACTATGTATGATAGCCTAGCTTTATAAATTTGAAACTTCCAGTATAATATATCCCTTTTATAGAATAATCTCTTTTTTTTTTTTTTTTGTTGATAAAAAAGCTCAAGTCTTCTTGAATCCGGCGGACTTTCAATTGTAAGTTTCAAATACTTGTTTTTTTCTTTTCAATAGAACAAGTACTTTACTTTTTTTCGATATGTTGAGCACTTCCATTAAAAATGTTGATTTAATTTTAGGGCTGTTCATTTAGTGTACGTTTTTTACAATCTTAAAATGCTTGTATATTGGGGTTTCCTTTAGGCCGATGTAAATATATAAGGACATGAATGAGATTTTGCCCTTCTGTTTTTGTTACTAATATTTGTACTGCAAGTAATGAGTCATTTAAGGGGGTGTTGGGTTCTGCTCTTAATGTTTTGTGTTAGATTTGCCATTCTCCGGATCACACTCGCTGTTCCGTGTCCTTCTCGGTATCATAACCTCCCCAACAATTCTCTTCCTGCTCTTGCTACCTTTGGTCCTATCGAACCTAATGAGACCCATTGGTATCCGAGACTCCACTCGTTGCGTCTCATATGACTCGCTACCGAAGATATACTTTCATCGAAAACTCCTTATTTCGGTTCGAAACTGTTGTTGTTGGTAATGGTGACCTATTACCCATTTCTAATGTAGGCAAATTTCGTCTCCAAACCCTAGCCGTCCATGGAGTCTCCACTAGCAACTCCTCCACACGGCAACCCCACCTGGTCGCCGGTGGCTGGACCTTCGGTCACCACAGTCGCTGCACCGCCATCGCCGATCTCCCTTCCGCTGTCCATGCCCCCGCTATTGTGTTCATAGTTGCTTCAAGCGCTTGCTCGCTTCCTCATCTTGGCTTCTCCCTCCCGACATCCTTTTCTCCTCTTCGATGACCGCCGGCCTGCCGCCTGTGCGGCGCGCCAACTCTCCCCGGCCATCTCTTCTCTTCTGTCTCTTCCTTGGCCGCCACTGCCCCACCGTACGCATTGCCGCTGCTCCTGTCCTCTTCTCTTTTCCCTTCGATAGGACTGACTAGTGCTCCTTTAGTTCCGGCGCCCAACTACACCTGGGTGGTGGCCCCACCCTTCGGTCGGATCGGTCTTTATGCCCCTCCACTACCTAGCTTGACATCCGAGCTGAATGGTGAAGCTTCATGGTCCATTCGCCATACCTTTGACTTGGGTCTTCCTCCAATTAATCCTAACTTGTGGACTCCGAACATCAAAACCTTTGTTGCTACTGTTCTTGAAAGCTGTTGATGATTTTTTGTCATGGAAGACGCAAATTGTCTCCTTTTGGTGATGCATCCGTTACTTGGTTTTTGGACGGCTTTGTTATTCAACCGCCTCCCTTTGTCGCCCTATCTTCAAGGATGCAACAACCTAATCCTGCGTATAGCCTTTGGCTTCATTTGGATCAGCTCATTAGGGCGTGGCTTTTTGCTACGAGTTTCTAAGGAGCATCTTACTAAGATTAGAGACTTGCCCCATGCATTACCTATATGGCAACGACTTGAGTCACGTTTCAATTCTTCCAGCTTAGCACGTGCAATGGATCTTAAGCGTCTTCTAATGAATCTTGAAAAATCTGGAACTCAGTCCATGGAGGTCTTCTTACGTGGTGTGAAAACGACTGTTGACTCCCTTGCTGCGATTCGGTCCCCTGTTTCGATATGGACCTCATTCAGCATACGTTGCATGCTTTAGATGCTTATTATGACGGCTTTGTGGACACGCTCACTCACTTGCTTGGTCTACTCGACATTCAATGATGTTCGTACTAAGCTTCTAATACATGAGCAGCGAGTTCAATTTTTGAAACATCGCAATTCGGGGTCTCTCTCCCACTTGGGACTTGCTGTTTCCACCACTCGCTACAGATGGTGCTTCTTCTGGTTCCAACGCTAATCGGGGTAAGGGTCGGAATAATCGGAACAACCATGGTTGTGATAACAATCGCAACAACAACAGAGGGAAGTTCTCCAACATATCCGCCTCGACTACAATACCTTCTAAGGGTATGCCTGCATGTTCTACTTTGTGCAATTTAGATGTTTCATCATCTCGTATTTTTAGCCCTTGTCCCTTATTAAATTAATTGAACATATTTTTTTACAGTTGCAATTAATTGTAACAACCCCAACAATTTGTCACGGGAAAGTGGTGGTGGAGCATCATCACCACCTACCAAAAGTCAATTAGGCGGCATATATGCTCTTTACTAAATATTCAACAGGGTCAGCTATTAATAAGCTGCCCTATTTATACAATAAAAAGAATCAGAGCTGGATAATTACATAATCAGCAAAAGACAGGACTGGACAAATTTCTAATTTCCCATTATTCCTACTTCTCTAGTTATTGGGTTATTTATTTTACTCTAGGCAACTCTCTCTCTCTCTCTCTCGATAAATAGATTCTTTCTGTATAGCTAGAACAGTGGGTACCAGTGGAAGAAAGATAAATCGTGGGCACATATTTCTGCTTTTGTTGCAGATAAGAAGCTGTGGGGAGGTGGAGAATTAGCTTGTATCTTGATTGACATTCGTGACTTTTAGTCTGAAACATGAGTTTGAGAAGTAGGTTCGTCAATCTCCTTTTCAGAAATTGATGCCAGTCTCTGCTGGGCCTACTCCACGGCCTCGGAGCTAGAAACCCCCCCCGTCCCAAATCAAATTTGAATATGCTAATTCTTAGACTTGGGGACTAGGGGTTGCCTGACAACAGCTATCTTTGTAGTCTTGTACGCTCGTATGTGGGATGTCCATATTTGATGGGAATTCAAATGTTTCAGGTTCAATGTCATTTCTCATCAGGGTCACTTGGCCCATGATCTGCCCCATCCCGTTTAACCACTATTACTGACCCGGCCCTAACCCTTTTATTAATAGGTTGACCGTAGTCTATGCAGCCTAGCCCTTTGCCCAGCTCTACTCTTTGCTGTTATGTTATTTTGTCCCAAATTCTCCTGTAATGTTCAAGCACATTTAATTGCTCCCTTTTATGTGGCCTCTTGATTGACCCAGTGCGCAGCCCGTTTGCTGTCTTATACCCAATGTTAGCCCATCAATTTTGCTCATGCATTTTTCTTCCTTACCCACGTGTCAATCGTGGTGTTCCCCACAACCCATGGCCTAACTTTGCCTCTACGTTTGCTTCAAGCTTCTGTGCCTCTTTGATTATTTGTGCCTATTTTGGGGGTTGAGAACTCCTTTCATTATTTGGCTTATTGATTGTGACCGATTCCAATCCCACCATGCGGTTTCGTGGTAAATTCTATTCACCTTGTGGCAGACTGGCAGTTTTATCCATCATTTGTGACCGAATTTGTGTGCCTTTATTGCACTTCTTCTTCGTACAGCCATTTTTCCACCATATGTGGCCAATTTCCCAGCTTATAGCATCAGGGAGTATCATCTCCTTTTGTAGTTTTTTCTGACGCATTTTGGTACCAATCATAGCCACTTCTGTATCTCTTTCACATTATATTGAGAGCGAGTGTTTGAGAAAATTCTATATTTTTATCTCATTAAACTTATTGGTCGTTTGAGATACGTCTCACTTGTATGATCTTGTTGTTGTTATACGTCCCTGAAGATCGTCTTTCTTATATCATAGTGAATTTTATGCTATTGTCGTCCCTAGTTTCTCTCCAGATTTAAATTTTCACAAAAAATATTATGCCAATTGCAATCTTATTATACTTCTCAAATGTATATATCCTTCTTTCCAAATTCCATTTACACATTATTCCGCTCAAATCAAATTATCAATTTTTCCCAACCCTCGCTAATGTAGGTATTGACCACCCCCCCAACGCATCTATAATAGTTCTTAATTGAG
This sequence comes from Talinum fruticosum, assembly GCA_021018815.1. Classification (NCBI taxonomy): domain Eukaryota; kingdom Viridiplantae; phylum Streptophyta; class Magnoliopsida; order Caryophyllales; family Talinaceae; genus Talinum; species Talinum fruticosum. The sequence goes on from JAITYX010000048.1 coordinate 3,481,052, forward strand.
TTAGTTGATCATTTTCATCAACAACAAGAGAAAAATAATGCAACAACAGACTTCATTGCGAGAATTAATCTTGTCTTTAGAGAGAACATGAGTCCGAATGTAAATAACATTTTTTACAGAAATAGAAAATATAAAAGAATTAAAAAGAAACACATGCATATCGCATTAGCAATATTTACATAAAGAATGCAACAAAAAACAAGGGGAAAGCACGAGGCCAAGATACGTGAGATTTTATAGCAATCGATCTGCGACCATAATAAATTGGAAGTATTCTTGGTTGTTTCCTAATAATGGCCGCAAGTTTTTGAGTATTCATTGAGCAACACAAACTACTCTTGTTAGTTTCATTTGCTCCCATCTCACGGTTACTCATAACCGGGTTATTATTCGACATATCTTGATGTTTTGTTGAAGATGTTGATTGTGAAGTAGGTAACGATAATATTATAAAGAACACCAAGACGACACAAGATCGACGTACCAATAAACTTGCCATTTTGGTCGTCTCTGGTCAGTACTTGACCTTGAATATATATCTTGATGGATCAATGGCTAATTTCTTTCTCTTGTTTTGATGCTTAAGTAAGGTTGATTTGAAGGGAGAGAACTAATGAGGAGTTTTGGAGGTGGATTACATGGTGGGGGGCGAAAGAGGGAGTGCATAAATATAAAAAAAAAAAGGGGGTGGGAATTGAAGATGGGCAATTGGGTTTGAGTTTGGCGTTTTTTGATAAATTAATGTTGACACAATCCAACTCTTGTTTTAGTTGCATGTTTGGTACGTACAAATATAATTTGAAGCTTGACGCAGTTGACTAGGTCAGTTTTTTGCTTGGTGGGAACATATATTTCTGAATTTATTTTAAATAATTGCTCATGTATCTTTTGTCTTAAATATAATTTTCATCAATAAGATATGATATTTGTAAGATTGACTTAAAAACGGTTAAAATTTAAGATCCGTCTTTATTTATATATCAAATTATTTGGTATATAACAACGAAGGAATTTAAGTGTGGTACCTCGAGTGTGCATATATATTTTATTTAAATTTAGCATTCATTTAAAAAAACAAAAGAAGATAATGAGATATAAAGTTAACTAGGTTTGGATCAACAGTGCAATATGTGCTAATTTCATATTTCTGTCATTTAAAAAAATACGAGCAGCTAAATTCAAGTTTGAGGAATGTGTAAGTAGGGATGACAATGGGTCGGGTCCAGGCTAAGTCCAAGTGGATCCAGACCCATTTAATTTTTGGACTTGGACCCAAATCTGTCCGGTCTGTGAATGGATCCAGACCCAAACCCATTGGGGATGCGAGTCCATGGATCCTAAACATGTCCTAAATGAGTTCAGTCTATTTCAAACTAAAATTGTTAAGAAACAACATAATTGTATCATTCTTCCGCCCCCATTTAATATTATTACATATTTATTGACAATACAAATTTCTTATTTTTCACGTATTAGGTAACATATAAATTGACAAATTAAAATAAATATTCAAAAATCAAGCAAATTGAATAAATTTGAAAAAAATATAAGAGTAAGTCTTTAAAAGTTATGCATGATGATTGATAATGAGCGAACAAGGGAAAGAGTGATTGAATTGTTTAAGAAAATTAGGACAACCCAAGCTCAAGTCATATTTTTTAAAAAATAATTAAGTCATCGGTCGAGTGTAGATTTCAAATTCTAAACCTATATCGAAACTCATTTAATACTAATTGGACACGAGACTTGACTCATACCCATTAAGTCTAAAATTTTTGAATTCAGACTCGTTAATTTGAATCGAATTTGATGAATTTGGGTCGGATCAGGATCCATTTGTCCTCCCTAGATATAAGGCAGCTATACGTCCCAACTCTTTGCAATTCATTTATTAGGTACAGTAAAAAAATAATTATAGTGGCTAATATGTAACGTAAGGCACATTTCTACTAGTACAAAATTTTACTATGCTGCTTGTAGAATTTCACTTTCTAACCTAGAGTCAACTTGAAGAGGATAACAGTGACATGGAGTGGGTAGTGTTAATTTTTTTAAATGTCAGAAGATTTTTTGTACAAAAATGTGACTAATTTTTCTGGTTTACGGATGCCTCCAATAAGCTCGGATCCATGTAGTAATGACGTCAAACTAGATTTGGCAACAGAGTATTGAGCCAAGCTAGCGTAGGTCAAACCATTTTAAGAACATGTTCGAAATTACATAAAAATTATCATCTATTTTTGTTTTCTCGTTTGTTTCGTTCGTTTTTGTTTGTTTTTTTCTTTTCTATTTGTTTCTGTTCATTTCTTCTCTTTTCTATTTCTCATTTCGGTTTATTTCTACTTGTTTCTGTCCATTTCTATTCATATTTATTCGTTTCTATTTTTATTTTTATTTTTGTTTCTGTGTGTTCTTTAATGTAACTTCGAGCTGAGTTCGCAACCTCTACCTGTCCCACAAAAACACGTTGCTTTGTTTCTACGTGGTTACTTCAACTTTAGTTCTTCTATCATGCCCCTAGGATCACGTACTCTCCTAAAACATGGCAACAAAATCAATGTTAAAAATTATAAAATATGACAAATATATATCTAAAAATACATACACGTCTAAGAAATTATCTTACAAGACTTAGGTCATGTTTAAACTTACATACAAAGTACACATAAATAAAAATAAAAATAAAAACGAACGAGAAAAGAAAAGAAATGAACATAAATGATATAGAAATGAATAAAAATGAACAAAAATAAGTTGTTAAAAATATTATTTCACAATATCAAATATTTCGTGAATAAAAAATATTTAAAAATTATCATTTATAATATTTTAAAATATTTTATTTTATTTTTATGAGAAAAATAATTTTTACTATAAAGTTTCTCAAATATAAAAAAATTTTGGTCCACATGCCGTACAAGGAAACGGGTGTTCTATCTCATGTGTCTGAATTTAGGAAATTTGGTCCACCGAATGGGGTCAAAGAAATTGACACTTCTCCTTACAGATGACAATTGAACAAACCTTTTCAATCCTGAATAATAGATGGTTAATTTTGAAGCACATGATGCCTCACACAAGTGGAGAGCGCCAAATTAAAGTTATAATTGCAAGTTGCATATTGAATAATTGCATAAAAACGGGACACCAATTTCCCCTAGGCCTAATATCATGTATGAATGACCATCTATAAAAGTGTTGCACGATCCTCATAATAGATAAATAATAAATACCATTAGGGATGAAATAACTTATATAATTACTAGTGTAATTGGGGATGTTCCCAAGTAACTAATATGTTTGTAGCGTTTAATATTATATTAGTAAATTATGTGTGCGTTTACAATATCCACAATCTTAACACTTCACATATGATATATATATTTTTTTTCTCTGCCTTATGTGATAAGGACACTTCTCTAGAGTCCATAGACTTAATTTGTCTATCATTCATTAAAATCCTTAAATCGTTGATGTAGTCATTTGAGAATTGATCGATGTTGGAGATGAAACCATCCATGGGGTTGTGGTATTAGAAAATATGAGATAAAATACGCTCGTCATAGTTGGGAGGGGACAAACCAGCACTTGTATTATGGATTCTAAGTCTATTAATTTGCTAATATGATGCATTAGGGGATGGGGAATATATCTTTCTTTACAAGACAACCATGAAAATAGCAGATTAATTTTTAAGAAATAAAAAATACACGGAAGTACGTAACACGGTGCAAACTAAGAGGGCCGGATCCACAGGTTTATGGGCTAACTCTATGTAAAATATTTTAGGCCCAATAATAGGGCTAAGTTGTGTAGTCTACCAATCTAACAAGTCAAGGAGGAATGTCTACTATCCAAACAAAAAGGGAAAATGTCCCTTCAATCTCCAAACAATTCCTATATTATACTCCTATTAGTGTATACTTTCACAAGTCACATAAGTAGAAGCATATTAAAATTTACTAATATAATAAATATATATAGGTAAGCTACTGAAAGTATTTACATCCGAAAGTAGAATATAAATTAACGGTGTCCCAATATAACCGCACATTGTTATATTTATAACACTAATACGAGAATCACTTTCAACGACGGGTCTTTAACAATGGTTAAAAGGACAAACTGTTATGAAAACTAAACCGCTGGCATTTTTGTAAAATATCGGGCATTGTTTAACACATATGACGACGGTTCTATTAAAAATGAACCGTCGTCATATGTTTTGCGAAGACATTTAACGACGGTTCAATTAAAGAACTGTCGTTAAATGTCACATATGACGACGGTTCCGTGAAAGAACTGTCGTCATATGTCTTTCACATCAACTTAAAAAAGTGAGAACATACCTGTTGTTTCCACGCCCACATCTACTCTCGGTCTTATCGCTTTCTATAGTTTCTCTCCTCCACATACCTCCTCAAATCTAGAATTCATAACTTCCTCGCTGGTCGACTTGAATTGGCAAGCCAACTTACATCCTCGCCGTTGTATTTTCCTCTCTCTTAATCTTTCATTTCTTCATAGTTTCATCTCGTCTCTTTTAAGTGTAGATCTCCTCAACTAATTCTCATCGTCAAGCCTCTCCCTCGCCATTGTCGGTTCTTAGGTATGAATCTCTATCCTCTCTTATTTTTCACTTTATAATGTATTATAATTAAATATTGAATTATTTGCGGTAATTATGTGAATGTTGAGAATGTGGCATTTGTTGAAATGTTGAATATTGAGAATGTGCGTAACATTTGTTTAGTTTATTAAGTTGGAAATTCATGAAATGTTTGAGATTTTGAGAAATGGGTTTAAGAGTTTAGGATTTAATTATAGCGAAATAGAATGATAGTTAAGGATGGTAGATCGAAAGAGTGCATCCAAATTTGTTTAGGGTTTTAGAGAAATAGAAAGATAATTTGGATATAGGGTCATCCCAAAAAACTTGTCATAAAAATAAATTTGTATCCAAATTTGTTTATTTTGATGAGGTGATATTGGGGTGAACTCATTTATCCAATTATCCAAATTGGTATCCAAATATGGTTAGAGTTTAAAGAAATAAAAATATTTATGGTTTAAGGTTTTGAGGAAATAAAAAATTTGTGGTTATATGTTTAAAGATCAAAAGGGATAAAATATAAATGTGAAAATGTAAAAATTGGAAAGGTATTTGGATATAAGGATCTCCCCAAATACTTGTCATAAAGATAAATTTGTTATCAAATTTATTTATTTTGATAAGTTGAAGATGAGGGTGGACTAATTATCCAATTATCTAAATTTCTGGTTTCCTTTTTGGTTACAAGTTTGTTGTATTATACATTATCATAAACTAAAGGCCATGATTTTTTTGAAATTTACGTAATGCATAAGACAATAATGAATATCAATGAAATGTTGAGGACATCCATTTAGTTTGCTTTAACAACCCAAGACATAGCTATAACCGAGTTCTTATAACCTTTGTTGACTTTAGCAATGAGGTCGGATTCACTAGGTAAGACATAGAGTTTATGTACAGCGTGGGTCGAGTACACGAAGAAAGGGAAAAAGGGCAAATGTTTTATTAGAGAAAAAGGTGATAAACATTAGGGATTACAATGTTCATATTTTCTTTTCAATTAACAACTTTGCATTGTAATGAAGAAGAAGCCACAATATATCATAAGTAAGATCTAGGAATAAGAAAATGACATATTTGTTACGGTGGAAAGGAAAAGGGGTTCGAAACTATTAGAAAACGGGTTGAAGGTTTGTACCTTTTAGTTATAGAGCTTGGTTACTTTGGCCGTTTGGCTTTGGTAATTTAGGCCTTCATTGAATAATATTGTGTGCTTTGAAATTGGGGATGGGGAGTTTGAGATGGCATCTCAATCGTTTGATAATGAATCATTACACTTAATTTTATCTACATTTTATTCGCAAATATAGGGTCAAAAAATAGAGAGTACAGGATCAAGGTTGTCATATGATGGTTAAGACAAGAAAGCATTTTAATAGCTTACCTCAAGTAAATATAACCGCAAATTCAATTTTGATAGTGCCGAAATAAAGGTAAAGTATGTGAATCCATTTTGCAAGTTAAGTTGGATGTTGGGCAAATGATTTAAGAATACAACTGATTTAAAGATGTTTATGTAAGAAGAAAGAAAAGGATTTTCAAGTTAAAGTTATTTATGATTAAGATATGAATTCTCATCTTAAAGTTATTTATGATTTAACTTCTATTATTTATAATCTCTTGAAAAGGATCAAAGAGTGTAAGATGTTAAAAAGGGATTATCTTTGTCTTTAGGGGTAGATAAGAACATACAAATCATTATGTTCACCTTAGAATCCCGAAAATTAAGATCCTACTATGGGTATATGTGTACCTTTTAAGGGTTAATGTGATATTTGAGTCAATAATGTTTTAGTAGCTTGAATGTAAATATTTGTTTAGATGTCAATTAAGTTAAACTAATGTTAATTTTGTAGAGAATGATGAGGTGTAAGTTTGATATTCTTTTATTGATCTTGTGTATTTTATATTATAATATTAATTTTTGATATAATGGTATTTATCGTCATTTACGGATCGTCTAATTCAATTTTTACCAATCATATATTATTATTTTTCTGCTAATATTTGTATTTTGATACCCAAAAAATTGACACATTGATCCTACACTTGTATGAGTGAGGTTAGTTAAAATTGTTTTATTCTTGGAGGGGATTGGCTTCCTAGTATTTCAAATGACAAGTGTAATCTTAAAACCTTGATGATATTTTTTCGAGAGTTTTTTGTTTACTTTTTAAAAGATTTTTTATTTATTCTTTAGAAATTTTAGAATGATTGAACGATAAATGTGCATTGGGCTCTAGTACCTTTTGTGTATTGGGCTCGATATGCATCATGACAATGTTTTCCCTATGAAAGAATAACATATAGAAGAAGGTCGTTAAAGGTGAAAGTATTCAAGAAAATCAAGTGATCAAGGGAAAGAAATTCACTATACAATATCATTACATAATTTAATAATTTCATAAAGTGTACATTGTAGAACATTATTTCATGCATAGCACGAGATCCGGACTAGTTTGACTTAATATATATATATATACATATATCAGTCAAGGTTAAGAAGAGATGTGTAGGTAATTATCTTTTTTTTTCTTTAATTTGGAAATACCTATTAGTTTTTTTCATTCTTTAATGAGAACAAGCTTAGGTGTGTTGGATGAGAGATTTTTTTTTTTTTTGGTGTTGTTTGGGGGGGTTCCTAATTCCTATTTTGGTAAATAAAGATGTTTTTGTCTCTCTATTTTGAAATGAGAAGACGATTAATTCTTTGTATGGAGGTGGACTGTCATTTGATGATGCATGGTGAAAATGGATCACTTTGTGTTTGAGGAGAATAAATACAACTTGGAAACAATTAGAATTTATTTGTAAAAGCAAGATGTTAAATTGAGATATTCTTTTACTTTTGATTTTGAACAATTGTTTTTCTTTGTTGAAGGAAGATAGTAACATTATGTTATGAATATAGTTTTGTTGGTTTAGTTTAAAATATTATCCCTAAAATGGCCAAAGACCAAAAACAAATAAAAATAAATCATGCGCAATATTTTTGCATAAATATACATTCAGTGAATAAATCATTCTAGATTTTATTTAATTGATTGTTTTAAAAATAATTTACGTTTTTATTTTATATATTCATTTTTTTATCTTCCATTATTTAATTAAAGTTGTGATACATTTTAATTAAATATTCTATATATTGAATAATAATTTAATGATACTTTTAAAGTGTCGTATAGTTATTTAAATATTAATTCCGCGACAATGTGCGGATCTTAATGAGTATATATATAGAGAGAGAGAGAGATGGGGATCAATCTACTTTTAATCTTTTCTTAAAAATATTTGACCCTAATCTTCTAAGCTAGTATGTTTTTTTTTTTTGGTTTATGTATGTGAAGCTTCTGGGTCTGAAGGTGGATGTGAAGCTTATTTGGAAGCAACTTGGGGGATCCTTTTAAGCTGTCGTCATATCTCATAATTGGCTGTTATTAAAAATTTCATTAATTGACATCGACCCACTATATACACGTTCTTGCTATAAATTTTGATCCAAAATTAAAAGTATTTTATATTTTTTTAACTATTTTTTAAAGAGATTTATTAAACTTATTCTACTCATTTTCATTCTTTTCTACTTATATTTTATTTATTTTCAAAGTTTTTTTTTTTTTTTTACAGCTATTTTCAATCACTTTGAAAGTGGGTTTTCCCAAGTCAATGGAGTTTGTTTCTTTGATGAATATCTATTAGTTGTGTGGATCTTGTGGAGCTTTTTTCTGGTGTTGTGAGCCAGTGGAAGATGATGCTTCCTGAAGTGTTTTGCATATAAATAGCTATGAGTACCCAGTAGCTAACACACACAAAACACATCTACTCACGTATTCTTTCCTTGTTTTCGTTGAGGAAACTTTTTGTTTAATTTCTAAATTACATTTCCTCCAAAAATTATATTTCATTGAGTATTGAGTTGTCACTTGGTTCGAGGTTCTGATCACTGCATTCATAAAGAACTAACGGGTTGTCGAATCTTAGGAGAGGGTTGCATCATCAACAATTATCCAGTGCAGTGGGTCTAAAGAGAGTATTACAACGTACATGTCTTTCTAACATTATCTATTATTATCTTTGTTAAGTTATCACAGCGTACTTGCAAAAGTTCATTGCCTTTCTGACAATCAACTTAAAAGGTATGTATGACTTCATTCATGGAAGCAGATTATGAGTTTTCATTCTTGAATTGTTAACCATATAATAATCAATAGGAGTAAAGCATGCCTTGGAAATCTAGCAAAAGGAAGTAGGAAGCAGATTAAGAGTCATTTACAACTTAACTCCTACAAGACATGTATCTTCCTTTTTCCCACCTCACTAATTTATTTAATTTTTTATAAGATTTTTTATTTAGATTTTTTATTTAGTTTCAGAAGATGAATTATCTATTTTTATAAGATTTTTTTATTTTTGTCAATTAATTTTTTAACACTAATGTATCTATTTTTTTAATAATATTTCTCTTTTTCTTTGGGTAACAACAAATTATCATTTATTATTAAATTGATTTCTATTATTTTGTTCTTATTTTTTTAATTGATTTCTGATTTTTTTTTTTTTATTATCATTTCACTTATACGCGCTCATATATACCTACTATTGCAGGCATGGAGACTGAAATTTAATCTAACTCTATGTCAATTCGTGTCATTTCCATACATAGAACACATATATCTATTTTTGTCCGATTGATGAGAATAATGAAAGATTCAGTATATAACAATCATAAAGTATGGCAAATTGCCTTCATGGACTCAAAGGTACTTTAAGTTTGTCAGTTGTGTACCCTTTTTAATTTTTCAATGATGATATTTTACAATGATTCCGACTATATAATAACACATATTATTTTTTATAAATGGATATTAATATACTATGTTATATATTTGCAGTGCAATGAGATTTTATGCATTATGAAGGACGGTAAAATAGATAGATGAATGGCTACTTTAAGGCTCGATAGAGTTCATCGTCTCTCTGTATTTTCTGTGGGTACTGTCATTGATAAGAATAGAGTCATCGTGGACAATAAATTAAAGTTGTTCTTCACCGTCGTACTAGACATCTTCATTTATCAATGATTGTGATGTAATTTCATACTATCACCTCCCGCCATTTGTTCTTTTTATAGAAGTGTCAACATTTTTATATTCAGATACTAAAATTATTGGTAAGATGATGTAGTAATATTTTAAATAATTTTCCAAAGTCTACATAACCTTCCCCTTTTTGTATGTCTCTAACTATTCTTTTTGTGTATATGTTATTGGTTTCGTTGAAGTTGATAGCTGCCTATACGTTCAAGCAGGAAGTCTCATTTGTGATATGCAGTATGTACTTTCATTTACTTAGGTTTGTCATTTTTTCTTCATTGTTCTTGGATCACAATTACATTTTCAGTTTGATTAACAAGAATATTTTTCAATTCTTATGTCTTACTAGCTAAGATGTGCATGTTATCTTGGGATTAATTTTTTAAAAAAATTATATAGGCTCAATGTACTAAGACTTACCTTGTGGGAAAGTTTTGCTAAAATTAAAGGTAATGAACTTTTGTAAAATCTTAATCAGGAGAACGTGCTTCTTGCATCTAGAGTATCATAGAGATGTTACAAAGGCATCTACAATACTACTTTTTTTGTTGTTATATTTGGGAGTATCATTTCTCTTCCATTTTACTTTACTTTTTTATTAACGTATATATCAATAAACAACCTAACATGTTCCATAGGAACTACACTTTTCATAACACCTATACTCAGATTATTGATTAATCCAACAATTAAAGATACTAAAAACTTTGAGAAATGCTACAACAACATTAATAATGTTGATGTTATTATTTAATAATATTTACCACATCTTTTTCATATGACAATACTCTTCATCTTTGTTCTATTTATTAGGTACACTAGTGAAGACACTGTTCAACATATTCATCAAAGAATGTTGTGCATTCATCATTTAGAGAAGTTGTTTATAAAGAGAGTCAAAATAAATGAATATTTCCTAATAGCAAATGTATAATACAAATTTATGATACCCATTTATTATTTATTATTATTTTTTGATTATTGTTTTTACATATTTTGTGTAAATGATTACTGACTTCATTACATACATAATATGCCATTTGCGAGATAACATTCTATCTATTGTATCCTTGCATACGTTCATAATATTACACCCGATAGTTTTCGTCTCTTGCGAACATCGTCACCTATGTTTCAATGATTGTGTTTTCCCCGAATTTACCGTATTATACATGTCAAAATCTAAGACCTGGTACTTGTAGAAGGTAAATATTCAGTTACATACATTCCTTATGTTACTTATTTGGCATTGTGCTACATTAGACATTAATATTTATCTTATTATTTCTCATTACTTTTTAGATTTTTCTTTAACATTGAAATCAGAGATAAAACAGGCATACAAACTTTTATAGTTCAACGTGTTGCTACAATTATTCTTCGTATGACTAATGAGGCTTTAAGTTCATGGGCTGCAACGGTAAATTTCTAATTATTGTATTCCTATATTTTGTTGTTTATATATAGTTAAGACTCGCACGTTGCCTTGAAAATAAATGGTTTTAGTAATTATGTTATATGGTATGTTGAAAGTATGATTAAATAAGTGTAGAATGCGGAGATAAATTTAGAGCAAAATGTAATTAAATTGCATTTCAATAGAGGATTAGAGGAGAAGAATATAGTAAGTATAAACTTGAACTATATTAATTTAAAAAATAAAACGATTAAGGAAATAAAGTTCATTCAATATAACTAAAATCCTTGAGAAATAAAATAAACATATTTGTCCAGATCATTGTCTTGATTATAAACATATAGTTACGGACACATGATTAGAAGTAAACAATTTTAAGATAGGAATTAATTATGGTAAATGGTAGGCGAGTTCAGTTGGTAGAATGATATGACGAATCGTCTTCTGTTTGTATTAATATTAAAAAATGATCATTATAATTTAGATTAGGAGGCTTTGATATACAATATAAAATGTATATGCATATTTTATTACCTAGAGAAATAACTATCTTTGGGATGCCTCAAGAAAGAAAGTTCTTCCTCCCAATCAACCGATGTAATAAAGTCAATAGGTTGTTCAACTTCACCTTGGCGAGGAGACTCCAAGACAAAAACCCATGGCTGATTTAAGTGAAGATTGGATCAATGAATTCCTATATTACAATTTCGACTTATTAACAACATATCTATTAATGTCTAATAGAAGAGTTCCTTTGACTCGTCTTCCCTTAATTGTAGGGGATAAATTTATTTATAACCCTTAATTAAATTACAAAATTCATCAAATAACAAAATTCATTTAAATAGGGTCAAAATTAACAATTAAGATTAAATTTTGTAATTTAATCAAGGGTTATAAATGAATTTAGCCCCTACAATTAAGGGGAGAGTAGTCAAAGGAACTCTTCTATTATATATTAATAATAAATATGTTGTTAATAGATTGAAATTGTAATACATGAATTCGGTGAACTTTTATTATATGCCATTCGACCTTCATTTAAATTAGCCATGGGTTTCACGTCGTGGAGTCTCCTTGTCAAGGTGAAGTCGAACAATATATATATCGATTAATTGGGAGGAAGAACTTTCTTTCTTGAGACATCCCAAAGATAGTTATTTCTCTGGGTAACAAAATATGTGTATACACTTCATATTGTTTGTCAATGCCTCCTAATCTAATTATGATAGTCGTTTTTTAATGTTAATACGGATGGAAGATGAATCATCGTACCATCCTACTAGCTGAACTCGCTTGCCATTTGCCATAATTAATTCCTATATTACAATTGTTTACTCCTAATCATGTGTTGTAACTATATGGTTATCGTAAAGACAATGTTCTCGACTACTATGTTTATCTTATTTCTCAAGGATTTTTAGTTATATTGATTGACCTTTATTTCCTTAATTGTTTTATTTTTTAAATTAAAATAGTTCAAATTTGTGCTTACTATATTCTTCTCCTCTAATCCTCCATTTACATGCAATTTAATTACATTTTACTGTAAATTTATCTCCACATTTTACACTTATTTAATGATATTTTTAATATACTAAATAATTTATTTCCATAGTAATACTCGGATCTTAGCTAGTATATATAAACAATGAGAAATAGGAGAGAAAACAAGCCTTAGACAATTTGCTAAGGCTATTCCCTCGGCCTTCCCTGGCTCATCTCAATCTCTCTTTTTCTCCTCTTTCTCGCCGGAGCATTGATCAGCAAGACACCGGTCGATTTGCGGTTTTTTCTGGACCGGATTCTTCGAACCGGGTGGCGCAATCGCCGTCCCCAGGTTTCCTGTTCTCCACGATTCATTTCTTTTTCTTTCTTTCACGAAAATCCTCTCCATCTAGAAGCTCAAGCAATTCTCTCTCTTCAAATTTTCTTTCTCCATCTCAATCATGGCTTTCAGAATACTCGTTAGGAAATCTCTGCCCAAGTTGGCTGCTACTCGCCCTCCTTCAGTCTCTCTCCTCCAATCTTCTTCTGGGTTTTCTTCTGAAACCCTAAAACCCCTCTCAAAACCCTTCCTCCCAGATTGCCCTTCACTACTACGGCATTTGCAAGTTTCCCAAGGAAGCACAATGCTGATTCAGGCTCGGACCTTCCTGGCGCTGCTAATCCAAGCCCTGTAATTTTTAAAAAAATTTTGTGGTTATTTCTTGCGTGTAGAAGAATGTGAGTAATTAAACAAATGTGGGTTTTTATCTGAGATTGATTTGGGCCTTCTCTTTTGTTTTTTTTTTTTTTTGATATTTTGTGTAGATATTATTTGTTATGTTAAATAAGCGTTCCTTCTTTCTCTTCTTGTGCCAATCTATTCTGCTTTAGTCGTTCTATTCCATTGAAATGAGTTCCTGAGGGTTTCTGTTTGATTTGATGAAAAATAAGTGTAAAGTGGGATCTCTGTTTCCGAATTGTTTATGGGTTTTGCTAATCTGATATAGGTTTCTATTTTTAGGCTCGACAGAGTTGTTTATTTGACGAAATTGCCTTGAATTAGGTTTGATTTTGGGACTTCAATTGCCATTGGTGAGGATTTTCTGCTGGTTGAATGAAGTTCTGGATTTAAGATTACGATAACGATATTATTGAATTTGCTTCTGAAATTTGGTTTCAGTTGTGACTGTGGAGTTGCTCCATTAATATTAGATTATATCCCCTTTGCTAATATTAATTGAAATATTGGCCTGAAATGTAGATGCCTCAGATGAGATACCTGTGATCACTAGTGATGTTAATGAGAGTAAAAAGTCAAAAGAGAAGTATTTTGAATTTGATGATACATTGAAGCGTATGCCTGATTTGAATGAGCGAGTCAAAAATCTGATTGCTAAGTTGGAGGGCCGTCGGTATTCAGGCTTCCTTCAGTTTTTCGGAATGACATTTTCCTGTAAGTTTTTCGGATTGGAATATATATCAATGATAGTTTGATTATGTTCAAATTTCAAAATATACATGTATCTAATCTTTTGTATTGTAGGGGAACTTGCTGGGGTTTTTAGGCTGTTCATTGGAATGTACTGGAAGGATTTGCCAGGTCCTAACAAGGAATATGAGGATTGTGTGGAGTGGGAATGTTACTTCGGAATGTTTGATGGAAGAAATCCAAGAAGCTTTTGATGCATGTACGGAGCTTTTGGAGTTTGAGGTGGATTCCAAGAATTTGAAGAATTTGGATAAAAATTTGGCTCTTTGCGACGCTGGTCTGAACCTTCTGAATGTCTCCTTGGAGGAATATTGCAAGTATTTGGACAAATTTGAAGATTATACAAAAGAGTTGGATGATAACTGGATGCGTCTAATGGATACTTTGAATATTACTGAGGATTGGTCAGACTAGTATCTGGGTATTGTAGTATGTTAGATGTGTTAATCTTGTCTCCTCAAAGTATTGTAGTATTGTAGAATGCTAGATACAGTTTTGCTGCTACTGCCGAAGAGCAATTTTCGATATATGTCTGATATTACGTGCATTTAGTTGATTAAGATTTTCCATTTTTGGCGCCGTGTATGTAGTATGTTTATTATACGTTGTGCCAAAAATTTTCAACCTAGTGGGCTAGTGCTAATGTTGCATGCGATAATCATCCTTAGGCTTGACGAGGATTACTCAATTGATGGACAAGGCCTTGCCATTGTGGTATTAGAACGAGTTGCAAGAAGATGTCTATGGCTTCGTTTTTCTTAGACCCAACCCCAAAGGCATAAGACTTACAATCACCAAAATATATATAAAACTTTAATGTCGTCAGAACTGAATTGTGAATATGAAATCCAATGCAATATAATCAGAGGAAAAAAAAAAAACTAACACATTACGGTAGATTACATTGCATTGCATAGCAATATATGGAACACTACGAAAGTATGAATTCAGTAGTTTTCTTTTATATGGTAGGTTGGGTCCTATCTTAGGGAACCTAACAGTAGTAATCCAAGGCCCATTGCAGACCAGCAGACATCCTCAAACTAAGGGCGATGTTACTCAAGACTGCTGGTGCGAACCATGCTATGACAGCATCGGCAATATGAATTCGTCATTGGTGAATGCACCTTACGTATGAATGCATAATCTCAGCATGATGAACTCGCAAATTGAGGTTCATAGGGCTAACCTTTATAAAATAAGTTATACGTACCCGTAATTAATTAGTCAAACAGATGATGGCTAGGGGTTCACTTACCATCTCTTGAATGAAATCTGATCTTGTTTTTTGGCTTTTTGTGCTGGTTATTTTTCTTGCTTGGCTTCCTCGTTGAATTGGTTGTGGTTGAATTCAAGACATGTTCTCTGTCATCACTTTTCTAAATATGGTGCTACTGATAAGCAGCGTAGTGGGATGTCCCAGTCCATGGTAAAGGATTGGGATTACATACTGAAACATATCGATTATTTGAAAGATAAACTAAAAAATCTGAATGCTGATATGGAGGGTGGTCGATTTTCAGGCTCCCATCGATTCTTCGGGATGAAATTTTCTTGTAATGTTTACATTGAGCCCCTGGGATTAAATATCAACGGTAGTTTGAGTACTCAAGTTATATGTATCTTAGCTTGTTTATTTGCAGGGGTTTATTATGTAATATGCTACTATATATGTTGTCGTATAATTCATCAAGCATCAAGATGGGAAGTGATATTGATCGATTCGAATGCCGAAATCAGGTCCTATTCAACTAACGTTAGTGTCACAGCCTATAAATTTATTAGACTAGCCAATACAACAGGGATTCAACTAAAGCCTAAAGTGAGTCAAAAGGTATCCAAAAATCATCCTTAACTAGGATTACTCAATTGATTAGCGGCAAAAAGCCCCACAATCCTAAGAAGATAGTATGAATGCAACATCTCAGAGTGATTCTAGACAGCCACGTCAGCCGTCGCACACATACTGAGACTGTCCTATTTAAGAATTAGTATGGTTAATAAGTCATAATTGATTCATCATTTCTAACATCACAAACTTTTAATTGCGTCGATTAACCATTTGTAATTTGCAGCCAATAACGAGATTGCTGAAAAAACCAAGGCAATTGCTACAGTCAAGCTATAGCTGTGTGATGGTGATACAAGACCTAAGCACGAACAGAAAATCAGCTGAACAAATTATCAAGGATATCTAGATTTAGTTTCTGGAGACATGAGACTTGGGAAACCTGTCTAGCCAACTCACCAGTCACTCGGTCCGTGTAAAGCGTATAAAGCCCTGACCTCTTTTCCAGTAATTGCAATGCCTTGCGACCGTCAAGAAAAGAAGCCACCCACTCTTCAAACAGCCCTGCATAGCATTGCACTTCACATCATCAATTCAGTCCCATTGGGTGATTCTTTCGATGTCCGATAGGACAAAGTAAAATGTCTAACTAATTAGTTATGCTCTACTTCCTTTTAGCATAGCAGGTAGTCAATCTTTTCACACCAGGATATGATGGACATAGATCTCCACAACTCTGTTGCAAGAGTAAAACATCCATCCCCCCTCAGGTGGGCAAGAATCTATGCTTTGATTTAGTTTGTTTGATGCAATATGTACCAGATTTGTGCTCCATGTATGATAATATAGTGGATGGCAGCATTTCAAGGACTGATAAGTTTGGTTCTGAATGCAAGACGCTAAATTCTCCACAGAGGAAATACTTACTGGTGATCTGGTTTCCATCTACTTGATAATTAGAATTGTTTTGGCCAAATTGTGAGAAACTAATTAACTGCTACTAATGTACCAAAGTACAAGATTAACACATACTTGTGTCAAAACCTTCTTCCTTAGACCAACCGATCAAGTAATCTGACACCAGGAACTCAATGAGCTGAATCCTGCAAATCAAATTTTGAATAATGATTGTGCAAAACAAAGCATTTGTAATTCAATAAATATTTGCCTAAGATGTTACTGAGAAAAAGTGAATGCAACTTTGGAAGCATTTAAAAAAGGGAAATTAGCATCATTTTTATAAACCAAATGAACAACACATTTATAATATATTCGGCTTTCTAATTGATTATTTTATTTTTAAGACTACCAACTGTACACGACATGTTTATAAAAAGAAATAGAATCAGGATCTAACTACCCTACATAAATCTGCGAACATGGTCTTTAAAAAACTATTGCTGCAGAGACATGCAATGGTACTTCAGGAGTGAAAGTTTGAAGATATCCAAGAAATGAACTACATGAAACATTTCAGACACATGCATCAGTGTCTACAAACAAGCACCACACAACAAAATTTCATGCAGTTGATTGAGTGCACATGCTGAAATGTACAACATTTGATGAATTTTCAAATCTTAATTCAAGCAGTATGTCACTCTTAATACAAGCATTATGTCATTTTGCATAAACCTTGTCATGCTGCAACTAATTCAATAATAGGCAATAACATGTAAATAATTGAGGATAACTTACATCACAAACATAGAATCATGTATGAGAGCAAAAGACTCATCAAACGGATCCAAGAAGAGCAATGTTTCAGCTAGTTCAGATATCCTGTGCGAGACAGAAAGCTGAACCCGCTGTCCAATGTAGGACATACTAGCGAGCTTGCGGAGAATGTGTTGAATATGGTGTTGAGTATCAGTTTCATGGTCATACAGCTCTGGAAAGAATGATTACAACCATCGTCAGAAACCAAAAAACAAACATGACAGATTAAAACAGAAGAATCAATGATAAAATTTGTTGGCAATGTGTAGTATAGCTGGAAGTCAATATATAAACAAGCCGCAAGGAAAAGGATTAAATTTAGATTGTGATGTAAATAAGCTAATCCCTTATTTTGAGAGCAGCCAAAAGTTGTTGAGAAAATGTTTATTAAATAAGACTGACAGGCAGGGACACACCTTATTCTCCACTATCATCTAGGCCATTCATGTGAAATTCTTTAAAATGCCCATAGTGGTTGACAGGAACTAATGTTGTAAAGAATGTGTGTAACACATTAGAATGATGACAAAAAGAAGAATTACCATCTCCCAGTAGAGTACACATCCTTTTAACCAGATGTATTATCACACTGCTGATAACTTCTTCAATGAGATCCAGATCCTTTCCCAGTGATAAAAGATGACTCAGAGAACCTTTCACAAATGGCATGAGAAAATATATTATTCAGATCATGTTGAAATCCTACGATACTCTGTTACTGTAATTGACAACACAGCATGCATAATGTGTGTCCTTCGAATTAATGTGCCTTGCAAATGACAAAGATTTATAAGAAGCTATCAACTGACAATGACATAACATAACATAAAAGTCTGATGCCTAGCAGGCGATAAAAGTTGTTATAGTCCATCGCATTGCAGGGATCATCTTCGTAGCTCATTGTAACCAATTTTTGAGCAAGGTTACAAAGAGTAAAGAAATAATGATATTATGACAACAACTCTCGCAGTGGTCCTGCTTGTATAGGGTCTAGGGAGATCATGATGTGGGCAATCTTACCATTGTAAGCATTTCTACTCATAGAGAGGTGGATTCCAAAAACCCACATTAAAAATTTTGAAAAAATAAATTTTTTGAAAATCTTTGAAATCAAAAGGTAACAAAAGCACTTACTACAAATAACTAGTAACAAAAGACTAAAAAATACCAAGTCAAGGTTGCATTGACCAAACCATGGACCAACTTTGCTGACATTTAAATTCTTCAAGCCATTGTAAATCAATTATGCTAAAGCGAAGGAATCCACTTAACAAAAGTTTCTAGTAAATTAATGACTTTTGAGTCGATGATGTATGGAACATGATTGGGAGAAATAATTTTCTTCATTTTCATATCCAGAATATTCGCACACGTTAAACAGAGGATGGGAATACACGATAGATGAATACAAGTGGCTAACCTAGAATGAAAGCTACAGCTTGATGTGCCAAGTTTGCAAAATGAGGCTTCTTCACCTGCAAAAATTACAAAACTTGTTTCAAGTTAAGGCAATGCAACAAAACCATCCGCCCCATTCTTGTTGCATATATCATATCATCACGAATCCAAGAGACACACGACTAACAGCAAAAGGCTTGTCACAAAGATCCACGAGAAAATCAGCCGATAACTTCAGCTGCTCTAACTCCTGTTCCCTGTAAAATTCTGTTACACAGCAGTAGACAATGGCTAAATTTCCAACCACCCAAAAAGACAAATTCTAAGCTTATAAAACATCATATCCAATCCAATAAGAGGGAACCGGACTGAAACACAGTGCTAGACGATCAATATGAGTGCCTTATAACCTGACAAGACTCGTGTATTGGTAGAACTCTTTGATCTTTTCTTGATTCTCCCATGCAAGCGTACTGCAAAAGGACAGAATCATTTAGGGCAAACCAATTTTTCATCATTTTCTTGTGAACATTGTCGAAAGTTGGAAGGGTAAGAAGACCTTGTCTAAGAAATCTCCGGCGAAGAACATCATCCTTTAACTGCTTAGAACCTAAATTTTCCAAATCAGTGAAGAAGTAACACTTGCAAGATGCAGTTTGTCGATACATATCAGAGCGTAATGAATCTGAAAGCAGCATCAAAACAAAAATTAATATAGATAAAAGCATTCCAACATTATGTGGAAAAAAATCAAGACAACAAGAAACAAATTATCGATTGTTCAGTAAGATTGAAATCATGGAGGATGAATGCTGACACTTTGCATTAAAATTAGTAAATTGGGAGAGAGAAATAGAACCTTCAGCTTCCTTGAGCTCCTGTGTGAGTTTCAGAATTTCCTGTTTTCGCTCTTTCGCCTGGAATTTCGACAACAATAGCACCAATGCCTATACTTGCGCTTCATTGAAACGGAATAGAGAGAGAGAGAGAGAGAGATACCTTTTGCTTCCAGCGTAGGGCATCAGAAGACGGGGGACGAGAAGAAGAGGGCATAGAAGAGGGCTGAGATTTGGCGAGAAGCTTGGAACGAATAAGTGCCATAGCGATAGCTAGCTTCATTGACTCGCCGGAGTCCGACACCAATTCTTTCGATGCCGTTGTCTCCGCCGTCAACGCCGCCGCATTGGCCGAAGCGCTCGTCGAACCCATTTCGCTGCCTCTGAGTAGTCCCTGCAGACTCGCTCGCTTGCGCGATCGTTACTAATTGGGTTTTTTTGAACGCGTATAGTCTCTTTTTCCTTTTTTAAAAAAATTTGTTTATTTTTCAAAAAGGAGTAACCTTTATATATATATATATAAGGAGTATCTTAACAAATAAAAAAATTCCAAAAATTCATATTTTCAGAATAATTAATGAATTTTAAGTACTAGTATATCTTTTTTTTCTCTCTAAATTATTGGAGTGATTAAAAGGCATGATATAAAATTGATGATTTGTAACACCCCTAATTCTGCTCAAACTAATCTCATCCAATTCTCAATAATCATGCTTAATAATACTTAAACATCACAAATTCAGAACTAGATATCACATAATCACAACATGCTCTTTGATTCGTGAGTTGCTAATTTAGTGAATTTAGGCCTCTAACTTCTTCAATTAGCTTAGGGTTTCCCATTTCATACTTCAAATTCAAGTTCAATCCACCTAATTCATTTTATTTTAGAGGATAAATTCAGATTACTCACCTTGAATTCTTAGAGGTTCTAAGAATTTCAATTTTGGAAGGTTTCGAATTGGGTTTCAATTTTTGTTTCCTATTTCCCTTTCTTCTTCTACCTCTCAATCTCAATTCCTTGCTATTCTATGCCTCTCGCTTCGTTGTGGTTCTCTTTCTCGTTCCCTCGTTCTTCTCGCCCTCGTTTCGCTTCCCGATTCCTCTCGGCTCTCTCGCTTTCGCCTCTCACTTCGGGGTCTCGACCCCTCTCATTCTTCCTCGCAATCTCTCGCTTTGCTCGGCCCGCTTCTTTCGTTCCCCTGTTTCGGTTCCGCTCCTTCTTCTTTCTTTTGCTCCTCCTTTCCTTTCTCCTTCGTCCGACGCCTCGTCCTCGGGCCTGCCGTGCTCGCCGGTTGCCGGTTTCCGGCGTTCCTCCCGCTCCCGCTCGCTCTCCTTCTCTCTCTGTGCGTTCTCCCTCTCTCGCTCTCCTCTCGCCTCTGCTTCTTTCGTTTTCCTCTCGCTCCTCTTCCTCTCGATCTTTTCTTCGATCTCGGCCACACTCTCTCTCCTCTTTTCCTAATTACACATAATGGGCTTGCTGCCTAATTCCAATTGGACCCTAATGTCTTTCTTTACTTAACCTTTGGCAGCTCCTCCTCAAATGCCAGTAATCCCTTTTTCATTTTCCTTTATTTTTCTTTTGATTTTTCTGCTTTGGACCTTGACAAATTGGGCCCAACTTCAATTTCAATAAGCCCAATTAAGCTAGCCCAAGCTCGGATTTCAATTCTCGACTTCTAATTCCGACTCGGAAAAATTCTAATTCACTTAATTTAATAATTTTAAATTTTTTCACTTAACTTTTAGTAGCTTAATTCATTACCGGGCAAGCACCTGAAATTTCGGGGTCTTACATGATTACTCCATCCTTAGCCTAAATCTCAACCAATATAATTGTTTGACTTCAGTATGACTGTTTCTATTAGAAATTAAGAATAAGTGCATTTTTAATTGTACTCAAATTTTGATCAAAAAAAAATTGTACTCAAATTATTAAGGTAATCTTTCATGTAAAATCCAATAAAATCTAATAATAACTTACCCTATTATTACATGTTATTACATATAGGCAAACTAACTCCAACAACAATTAGAAGAAATTTTATAAAAAAATAATAATTAAAAGTGGCATTGGGTTAGGCCCTAAGCATTAATTCATCGAGTCGTACATGACTTATTCATGTAAATTGAGCCAGTTTAAGATAAAACAAAGTTGACCTACTTTTCATCTACTTACAATGGAGCAAATATACATTGAAAAAACTTGATATAAATTGTAATGAATTATATGAATGTAACATTTAAATTAATTAAATGTTTTAATAAAAATATGGACAGATCTAATGGATGACACCCATAAGTAACTTGACCATTGTCGACTCTATTTTAAATAAACCAATTCTCTTAATTTAATAGAACTCATTAATTACACATCCTTAGAAATTTTATTTGATTAGAGATGTAGCAAGTTTTAGGAGCTCAATAGGTTTTTTAAAAGGAGTCAAGTGAGAGGGATACTATTTGGTGTACTAGAAATTACTACAATTTATTTTATAAGAAATAGAAAACAAAAAAAAAAAAAGTTGATTAAAGACAAATATTGCTATAAAAAATATAATAAAAAATAAATACTCTATCTGTTTTAAAATATTTGTCGTTTTAAAGTTGTGAAAGAATATCAAAGAAATAAAAATTTTCATGATAAAATTTATGTTAAAGGTCAATAATTTATAAAAACAAAATTGCTAAAATAATCATTCATATATTATTAAGATTATAAAGTAACATATATTTTAACTAAAAAAATTAATTAAAATAAAACGGATCTGAAAATGAAAGGAGTACTGAAAAATTAATTAAAGCCGTTACTTTTTTTTTTAAAAAAAAAGGCTTGGGAAGACCGTAAAATTAATAATACTTGGCATCCTAAACTGGCGCCACAATGAAGCCGCTAAAACCCATTACCCGCAATTTTTTTCTTTTTATAACCCAAAAAGTTTCAAATTCTCCCGCGCCCTTCCTCCTTCCCTCTCCGGGCACCCCTTCATTTACTTCTCCCTCTTCCTTCCCTCCCTCTTTCCCTCCCTCTCCCCAGCCCCCTCCAGATCCACCTCCCACTTCCCCCTCTCTCTCTCTCTCTCTCTCTCTCTCTCTCTCTCTCAGCAAAGCATAGCAGCGAAGATGGGGAAGGCAACAAAGGGAAGAAGGCCAGAAGGCAATGTGGGGAAGGGCAAAGTAACCCCAGTTCAGGTCGCCTTCATCGTCGATCGCTACCTCGCCGACAACAACTACTCCGAGACCCGATCCGCCTTTCGCACTGAAGCCGCCTCTCTCATTTCCAAGTCCTCCCTCCAAGAGGTTTTTTTAAAAAAATATTTCCTCAAAAGCCTAATTTTAATTTCCGCAAAATCGATGAGTTAATTTCTTACAAATTATGGGGTTTTAATTGTTTTTCAGGCGCCAAAGACGTTGCTGAGTCTAGGGGCGATGCTGGATGAGTATATTAGGTTGAAAGAGCAGAAGGTGATTTTAGATCAGGAGAAATGCCGGATTGAGCAGGAAAAAGTTAGGGTTCAGACCCTTTTGCAAGGGATGCAAGATGTCATGAATGCTTATAATTCCGGCACCACCACCTCTGCCGCCGTCTGCCTCACTCCTCCGCCACCTCCTCCACCTCCTCCACCTTCTTCCGCCGTTGCCGCCTCCTCTTCAGGTTGTTCGTTGTATTTTGGTTTTTGGTTGCTTGATTTGAAGTGGGTGTTTGTGGTTTTGCTTGTTTCCTTAAATTGTCAATACTAATGATTTTTTGGCTGCAATAACGGGGTTTAGAAACTCTAGATCAGTAAGAGGGTAATATTGAATTTACTGGGAAAGGTTTCTTCGTAAGTTGTGTTGATTTGCTACGTTCATCTCATGTGATTGGAAATTCTCTTCGCATTCTTGAGATTTTGGTGTGAATGGACTTCATAAATATTACGTTAGAGAAGAAATTAACAAAGTTATGGCTAATAAGTGTTCTGGACATGAAGGAGTTTGGGGAATTGATTTTGGCAGATACTAAATTGTTCGCGCTGAGAAGGATATCTGCTAATTTCCATTGGCATTTGAGATTGGCTATAAACTCAATCTAACCAGATTTTCTCTGAATTTGTAGCTAGTGTACATGCAACATTAGTTGAACCGGATGTGAAATCTGATTGGCAATACATGTGCAACGTCTATAGGTGCAAAACAATTTGACAACGCATATTCTGATATGTCAAAAATGACAATACTGTTGTATTGTCCTAGCAGTTCTATTATACATGTTGAGATTCAAGTGTTGGATTTGTAGCCAAACAGAATTTAGGAAATCCTCTAGGATCCCGTTGTGTTACACTGTCGCAAATTTAACAAACTCCTAATTGACTTTCCGTGACTGATATTCTTTTGCCATCAGGCTATCCTGCATATAGAACTCCAGTCATGGCATCAGTATCAATGACCCACAGCGTGAAGCTAGATCACACCAACTTCTCGACACCCATTGTTAGTTCCCGGCCTCCTAGAAAGCGGAAAATCTACAAGGACACCCTAGAGGCACCTCAAGCACCAAAGAAAGTCTTGGGTTCACTGCCCAGTAATCAGTTGTTGCACAAAGGTGATTTGGCTATTGATTTTGTTTCACTAGTTATGTGCAGATTCTTGAAATTTTATCTATTTGGCAGAGTTTTAGACCTGAAATTATCTATCAGAGGAAAAGAATAAAAACCAATATATTTATACAATTCACACTTTTTATGTCTTTATATACTAATCTCTTTCTCACAAAAACTTAACTCTATACAGGCATAGATTCAGTTGTTCAGTCAAATGTTGCATCTAATGGTGATCGTATGAGGCAGCAATCTCCTTGTCCTGAATCATCAGTGGCTAATTATGCTAATGGAGGATCACCTATTCAAGGATCAAGTGTGGCTAAGAATTTGTTCAACAAGCCTTCACACTCCCCAACATCCAACTCTTCTGGTCCAAAAACACCACCGCGAGCAGCCTCTTCTCAGAGTGATAAATCGATTTCTCCCTGGAAGAGGTTACCTCAACGGCCAAGTCCCACCATAATGACAACACTATGGAGACTACACCCACTAACTGCACTATTATATCGTCCAAGACTATTATAGTGAGTCCGGCTAAACACTTCGCCATTGAGAGGAACCATTGTACATTTTCCTCGCCAAGTAAAGCCAACTTGAAGAGGCAAAACAAGAGAGAGCATGTGAAAGGAAGGCTAGATTTTGATGGGTCTGAGTCTGACGTGCCGACATGTTTGGATACTGCTGCTGTAAATGGTGATGGAAGTTCAACATCTGAATCTGAAAAGGAAGGAGATATTTTCGACTTGGATCTGCCCAATTTCGATCATGCCTTTGGACCAAACTTTTCCCTTACCGAGCTCTTAACTGATTTTGGAATTGACTGTGGAACCCTTGACTATTCTTGCCCAACTACTTCAGGTGCTTCTATCGATGCTGTTCCAATGTAAGATTGTCTTACTGGTTTCCAACTGCCGTTACAGTTCTTGCTTATTTAAATATTTCTGACATTTGCTTTGTGAAATGAAACACAGGGCGCTTTGTGAAACAAACAATGGAGAGTCCGGAACAAGCCCAGATCTGCTAGAACATTCATCATCCGTCACAGAGGTTTTTTCAGGAGATATGAGCCAAAAAGGTACTATACCCAATTCAGTCTTCAACTTGTGTAATTGACCCATTTGTTCAATCATGTAATCTACTCTTTTAAGTGCATCTTTTGACCTTAACACGGTTCTTCTGGTACAAAGCAGGTGGGGATTCCATGACTTCAGTCAAGTCAATAACGAAATGCATAAGAATAGTGAGCCCCAGTAAGTATTTGCCCATCTTCTTAGGACACGAAACTTCTATTTAGCTACCTTTTTTTTTCTTTTTGTAGCTAAATCAAGCTCAACTTCATAACTTGCAGGCAAGAAAACACATATGAAAGAAGGTCACTAGGTGCAATCCAGCTGACATCTAATCTGACAAGTTGGTATTACAACACAGATAACTGTATGTTTTGATTGGCATTCGAATTCAAACAGATGTCTTGATCAGTGCCTTGATATTGTTAAGTTTAGGGGTTGATTAGATTGCATGGACAATTTGCCTCCCGGTTGTGCAAAGTTTACCCCTAGTTGCTGCAGAGCAAGATGTTAACTTATGATATGAACAAACATGTAATGCTTCACTGTTTTGTACACAGTGATGTAATGCCTCTGGAGTGTGTAATTTTAGGACTAGACTTAGATTAGTTGAATCTCCGTTGAGGTGCTTGTATCTGACAACTAATTTATGATGATTTAATGGACTATACATTTGATTAGTTTGATGCAGTAGCTACTCCAAACATTGTCAAACATTTGCTGTTATACTGAGCTTATTGGCATTACAAGGTATCGCATTACAGAGTAGTAATTTGATTATTTTTTTTCAAAAATTCATTTTTCCACTCCATTGGTGTCTTTTAGAAATAATTCCTTGGTGAATTGCCCCACCCCCTACCCTGGCGTTATCGCTATAACCCCTCCTAAGTGACGAAGCTCTAGGCCATGAGATTCATGGAGCATGGTACAATGAGATTCATGGGGTACATTTCATGGAGTAAAGGATGATGTACCTAGTAGAGTCCATGGGCATCTCAATAACTTAGGCAACACATTACATTATGTTATGTCTTTGTCATCGTCTTTCGGTCAAGATGACTGTAAATAAGACCTAATAAGATATTCTCCTGCGATAAGTCTGCCTTCAGATGGGTATGGCAGTGGGTACAAACCAATCCACAGCTCAGAAAATAACTCTTCAATGACAGAAATACATATTTCAAACTCCTTAGCTTCCTTAGCTTCCTTTCGTCTGCAAGTGGATCGCTCAACCACCTCTACCTTTTGAGGATAAGACTATATATATCTACATTTCCCCACATTCCCAATTCGACATTGACAATATACTAGGGAAGTCGCTAACGAGTATCAAACCAAAATATGTAAAACCATTTGAAGAATCAAGAAGCAATCATCCCAAACATTACACATACATCTAAGCCATGCTAAGCAAAATACATGGCATTATATCTCAACTGGTAGGTAACCCAAAAATAATGCAGAAGACCCCCAAAAATGAACCAATATGACATTTGGAGCAAAATATACAGTCTCAACAAAAATAAGCCTGCTCCTCATTGCTCCAAATTTATCATATATAGTAATACAAGATGCTCACCTCAAGGGACAAAAAAAAAAAAAAAAGGAAGAAATAGTAAGGAAAAACAAAAAAAAAAGAAAAGAAAAAACAAAATTAACACATGGGGGAAATGTCAGGATAACTGTGGCTACATTGAATTTCAGTACTACTCATTGAAGAGGGGGAAAGACAGAGGGCAATCAGAGAAGGCCCTTGCATGCTTCAACATCAGCAGCTTGTGCTTCCAAAAGCCCTTGCCCAGAAGGGCTGGCAGAAACAACCTTGATTGCTGCATCGAAAATTGGCTTCCGAAAAATTTCATCTTCGACCTTCTTCAAGACCTCGTTGACCACACTGAAGTTGATTCCCCCAGCCAAAACTAGCTCACCCATGATCTCTCCAAAATTGTTGGGTGCCTTGGGCAGATCGATGGCAATATCATCCATCATCGAACCATACAGTAAGCACCCTGTCCCTATGTCCTTAGGTGTGAAGACCTTCTTAGTAAGCAAATACTCCAAGAGCTTTGAAACAGGCTCCACACAAGGTGGGTTCTTTTCCAACCCTAGATTAATCGCTTCCTTCACGACTTCACTGTGATATGACGGTGACTTGAGTTCCTCCACACATTGTAGTGCCTCATCCAAGAGGCGGATGCTGAAGTACTCCTCTAGGAGAGAGGCCGTCTTTCGCTTGAGTTCTTCAGGCTTGAAATTGGAAGTAGCAGGGAGACAGGTCTTCCAGCAGCTGGAGCCGGTGACGGAGCCGGGGCAGGCTTAGCCCTGGCTGTTTGGCCAAGAGGGTCAGGAGGACCCGACCCAAAGCTTGGCTGGCGTGTAGGAGGAGCACTTCCCTGCAGTAGGGCACTAGTCTTACCACTAATGAAACCACCACTTCCTTGGGGTAAAAGCTTTGAGTTCAGCTGCGTTGGTTTTCCTATCAACGGGGACTGGAGGCGCCCCCAGCTGGGTTAGCATTCATATCGGGGCCCCTAGGCATCGACCTGCCCCTGGGGACCTCCCAATTGTCATTGTCCATTCCAGGCATTCCTGGCATCTTCCGGGTGCCTGGCATTCCGGGCATCATGCCACCAGTACCCGGACGATTGACCGGATACCCTGCAGGACCCATGTTTCCTTGAGCCCCTGGGAGGATGCCACGAGCATTCCGGATAACTGAAGTAGCACCAGGGCGCAGCCCCAGGGTTTTTCGGCCTCAGAGTGGATTTCAGTTATGGTCTTGGCTTTAACCTACAAGATGCAAAGTGCAACAAAGGCGTCACATTAAAGGGAATTATATTTTTTTTTTTGAGGGGGGAGGTGTTCCACTAAGGACAGAAAATGGGCAAACCTCTTCGCGTCTTGGAACCCAATTGTTGGCACGAAGATCAAGAACGTCACGGATCATGAATCGCAGACGTGGGACTAGCTGAGGGTTCGAGCTGAGCTCCTTCAACCGGTTGAAGTAAACATCATTTATGCGCCGTGACTTCGGGCTCTCGTCAAGCTGCTTCCCAATAGTGTTGAAGAAGTGGCATATGGCCTCCACATTTTCCTCTTCTGGGCAGCTCTTGACATCAGCACCTAAAAGTTCCTGAGCACCAACCAAGATAATATTGTATCACATCTGAATAGATACAATACAAACCACCCCCACCATCCCGTGTAGATCATGAAGGTTGGTCTTAGGGTATCCAAATATACACACCCTAATCTAAACAAGCAACAAAAGTAAAAGCAAGCAAATAACAAGCACCAACTAATTAGTCCCACTGAATCAGGGTCAGGGGATCAGAGCACATGGATGTATCTACCTTGCCCTTGACAGCAGCAAATGCAAGGGAAACTAGACAGAAACATGGATCTACAATTACTCCTCCGAGGGTGGGTCCCGCTTATTAGAGATCTAGGGAAATCTATATATAGGTAGCCTTACCCTCAGAAGCACTCGTGCGGGGAGTGAGACCAATTTCAAAAGGCCCACATAAAACATGGATCTAATTTCTAAAAGCAAGACCTCTAAGAAACAATAAGACGAGCAAGTAATCCTGGGTACCTGTACAATGTGATGCACAATCTTCTCAGGCACCATTTTCTGCTTGAGAAGTTCACCAATGAGACGGATATTTCCAAGAGTACGGAGTTTGATCATTCGCTCTTTATCTCGGCGTTCGGCCTCTTGGTCAGGGACAGTCATCTGCCTCACTTCAGCTCTTAAATTGTCAGCACCTTCAAATGCCTCCTGACAATTGTTCAAGAGAACACGCTTGAAAGTGACTTCTTTCCCACCATCTTCCTCAGCTGGAAATGGAGGCAGCGTCACATTAAGATCAGAACACAGTTGGGCATACATAGGGCAGAATGTAGGTTCCAGAACAGCTTTGTCGAATATCAATGATATCACTCCCTGAAGAAAAGGAAAACACATTTTAGGCTTGGTCGACATATTTATAACCAGGTTCAGCAAACATATATTACTGTATATATCAAAAGAACTACCTTTAGGACATCAGCCGTCGTGATACCAGAATCCAGAAGTTGACCCTTGAGGAGGTCATATTTTTCAGGTGTGAGCTTGTTCAGAATACTGCATTATGGAAAACAATACAAAGTCAATAGCTTGCGACAATCTAAACGGGCACTTTATGTGGTAGGGTAGTAGGAACTTCAATCTTTAGTTTCCTGCAACGAATATATCCCAATAAAAGGAAAAAAAGAGAAAAAGGACATGATGTATTACCCTTTCACAGTCTTCAATACCCGGTCCTTCTCAGAAAGGTTCCCTCTTCTAGCAGACCATGGCACCTCAGCCTTAATTAAAGCAGGAGCCGGACCCTGGCTCATGAAAAAAAGGATTAATAAGTTGGATTTAAGAAAGATGAGAATGAAGCTGAAGCATGGTGCAACTGTTTGACAGAATATTTCTGGAATTCCAAGTTTCACAGCGAGGTAAACTTTTAGAGAGCAAATCAAGGGTTACTCATCTGTAAAAGTAAATGAACTAATCTTGAGTACACAACAAATATATATACTTCTTGCTGTTACTAACGACAAGCACACCTTGAAACAGCGATGTGACTCCGAGCATCAAACGAAATCACATACACAGACTTGGAAACCTTTGACATGATTTAGGACCAGTAGCAAGTAGAAATTCTAACACTTCATACCTGAGAAGAAACAAACAGAAGCAAACCCTATCCATTTGCCCTAAATAACAAGTAAAATTACTAACAAGTAAAACAATACGTACATAATTTCATTTCAAATCCAAATGAAAATCTCGATATTGACCCCACCAAAAAAATTTCAGAAACTCAAAAACCCCGAACATTAAGGATTAGAGTTAAGGTAGATGCGTAGAGGGGATGAACCCAACTACTCAATATTACACTGCAATATCACTATTTAAAGTTAAACATAAAAACAAAAAGTAATCCATCAAAAGGATCAACCTCCCTTACGAGGGTAGTAGGTTCAGATCATGAGGCAAGGAGAGCTTTGCCATCTCCGTTTAGCCCACTCCCACGACACATCCCCTTCGAGTGCAGCTCTGAGATATGGGGGCCCCAAATAGGCCATCTTATCCACCCAAAAGATAAATAAACTAACAAATGGAAACAGAAAAATCACCAAAAAATGTAGACAACTATCACATCATACATAGATGCAGATCCAACCCCTGGCCCCTTTCTCAATTCATCCAAAAAAGGGGTGGGAACATACCAGACTTTACTACATAGATGATCAATTATCGAGCCATGAACACCCAACTGTGGCTAAAATAATTAGGGAAAAAAAGAACAAAAGGAACGAAAAGATATTTCTGACCCGTCAAGTAACAAAACCAAACATAGAGGGTAGGAAACCTGCTCTCTTGTTCAAATTTGCCAAAACGAACAAAAACAATAACAAATAGGTTATAATACGTCGGGACATTTTCCAACCAACAACAGCAATAACCGCCCAATATGCTCACTGAACCTTGGTTCAGAGAGATACCAATGCAGGGAACCTTACCCCCAAAATAGGATGGCTATGTCCAATAGTCTACATAACAAATTGTGAAAACGATCTAACAAGTCACATTTTCCAACCCAAAACCAAATGCACCTTGTTTGAATGTGATACAAACTATCCCAGCCTCAATATTCCATTTTTGTCTACATATGCAGCCAGTGTTTCCATATCATCAACAATACTTTTACGCAACAGTATTGAACAAAATAACAATCAATCATGCTTATTCACATTCAAGCGAATCAAGACCAGAATGATATAGACCGACAAACGGACCAAACGAAAATCAACACGCAAGAATCACTATTCCATACATGTTGTCCAAGATTACTTGTCACCTGGAATCAACTGTTGCCCATGGTTAAAGGGCTTAATAGAAACAAACCTCAAGTGCCAGAAATATCAGGTGATAAAGCAGTCACAAGATGCAAACATCGATGAAATTTTAGGCCATTTTACGAATAAGCAAACGTCTTAACCAAGAGGACATTAGTCACAGACCTCACAGTCAAGTCAGAATCCAAGAATCAAGCAAAGTCAAGTGATATGTTAAGTTCAAGTTCAATGTCAATAAAGGATTGCTTACCCCTTGGTTTGAGGAAATCTCAGCTCTTGCAAACTGTGAGCTGAGCTGGTCTTGGCGATTAGCATTCTGTCCTCTTGAGTCAAATCTACCAGCAAACTCTCTATCTCGGATTGATTCCCAAGACCTCTCTTCCGCAGGAGACGAGATCTGAGCAGAGCGGCTACGCCAATCACGATTATCAGGTTCAGAATAGCGACTTTGAGGCTGACTTGGAGGCTGCAGGAAGAACCATAATCACTTAAACAACTTCATCGAGCCAACCAGAGGGGAGAGAGAAAACAGTTGTTCTACTAGAAATATCTTTGGCGTTCCCGAGGTTGATCAGCATACATGCAATGTATCACATGGAATGGAACACAAACAGGCAACAGAGAGGCAAGTTGAATATTCAGATAATACTTACATTGGCTTCAGCACGGCTCCAGTTCTGCTCTTCACCAAAAGTTCAGCATCAATTTCCCGTTTAACTTTTAGGATATCCTCTGGAACAGCCGCCACCTTTGAAAAACATGAGAAAATAGATAATAAGACCAAACGGTATGAAGAGCTTTGGATGTCAATAGTAGCATCAAATTGTCATATGTGATCAGACAAATTGACAAGGGAAAATATGTTCAAGGCAAAACTATCTTAAAGCCAACACAATGAAGGAAACTCAAATATGAATTCATTAGTACCAAGATGAACTGCCATTCACACGTGATACACTTTCTCATATCTCCCTTTTTTCCAAAAAATAAATAACACTTATACAAAAATACCATGCTTCAAGTTAATCTCAGCATACAATGAAATGGCATGCAGCCACACAGTCGATATCTACACTGGGATAATTGGAAACCACCACCATTTATCCTGCTAGTATGTTTTAATAATCGCTCTGAGTATTACCTCTCTGAGTTGCAACAGCTGATCCCGAGTGTAACGGACGCGTTCACGACTCTCGAACCTAGCATCTCCGAACTGCAATCACGGATTAAACTCTCAAATTAGTCTACAGTCCAATGCTACACATAAAAAAGCATAAAATAGAACAATAATACATCAAGTCTAATATGACAAATTAAGGAAATCAACATATCCCAAGATTTTCAAGTCAATTTAACATATAAATGCTTATCCAAAGTTCACCAAACAAGAAAAGATCATGTCAGCCAACAAAAAAGAATAAGATAAGCCAACTCCATCTATTTTAGTTAGGTAAGAAAATGGTAGTATGAATCATTCAAGATCACAGACAATCACGAGGACAAGAACCTTTAGGTTAGGATTATCCTAACATATATTTAATTCACTGCCAATAGAATGCAATCCTGAATACGAGTAAGCATAGTAAAAACTCCAATACAGGAAAGTAAAGATAACACCAATGAGAATTACGAATATATGACTAACTCTGAGGAGCCCAAAATCGGTCAATGATGGCAACAGAAGTAAGAAAATATCATCTAGGTCACATGCCTTTTATCTAAATAATCATCATGGTCTACAACAAAGGCAATAACTTCCCACGACAAAAAAAGGAAAAGGGGCCAAAACAATGGCAATAACTAAAAAGAAAACGACAAAGAAGTAAACAAATGGATTGACATAGGAGCTCATTAAATCCAATCAATAAGAGAGGCATAATCCACAAGCTCAAACCAGAGGAGACCTCGTATTCCTTTTAATTTCTTGATACATCAGAAAAAAATTTCCATGTTATAGCATGAGATATTTCATCAATAAACAAACAAAAATAACCTTTCAAGCAAGTAGCCAATTACTACCAACGCCCTTATAGTCCAACATCTTCATGTTGCACACAACATTCACTTTTCTCCATTGGGATGAAATTCCATCAAAGTGTTAGTAGGTTCCTTTATGGGCAACAAAATCTCACAGATTGCCCACTTTTTCAGCCCACATATTGTTTTACGTCCATGTTTACAGCAGGTGACACATCTCTAATGCCATACCAAGAATTAGGACGTTGTTATGCCAAGCAGATAAGTTCAAACATTCCACTGCATTAGCTCATTAAATAGAAAATACTCAACAGAGGCAATTTCATATAATGGACAGATTTAAACAATTCACCAACAAGCAATCCAAAAAGCACTCAAGAACAAATCATAAACATGATACTAGAAGCAGTCTGGTAATAACAAACAAACCCACCTACTTTATACCTCAAGCTCCAATATCTCCTCTCCTATATATCGTAAAAAGTAGCGACCGAATCAAAATTCACTCTCCAGAACCAAAAAAATCCGATCTTTGATTGAAAACGAATCAAGGAAAACATCAAGACACATAAAACCAATCAAAGTTTCAGACAGACCCAATTGGCAATAATGATTCAAACAGATCAGAGAAATCCACAATCCGCCTAGGAATTCCAAACCAATGAAACCCGGGTACCAAAACGGCCAAAAATCAATAGATCTATAAAAAATAAAGGGAATTAGTCGACCTTGAGGGAGAGAGAAGAAGAACCACCGCCATGGGGACGAAGGAGCTGATTATCTGAAGCAGAAGCACCAGCAGATGAAGAAGAAGATGAAGATTCGAAACGGGGTCCGAGAAATCGAGGGCCTCGATTGCCTCCGCCACCACCTGGTCTCAAGCTAATAACGGTCTGGTCAGCCGGCATAACTCAACTCAAGCTTCTTCCTTCTTTCACGAAACGCGAAACGGCAGAGAAGAAACGGCGATGGATAGCTGCGGATTCGCGGAATCCGAAGATGGCGATAGATAGATAGATAAAGAAATTAAGATAGAGAGGGAGAGAGAGGGAGAGAGAGAGAGAGAGAGAGAGAGGGAAGGGAAGGAAGAAGGAGAAGAAGAGGGGGAAGAGAGGAGGAGATTTTCTCTCTCTTCTGGGAGGAAAGAGAGAGAGAGAGAGAGGGGAGACGGGGGAGAAAAGAGAGAAGAAGAGAAGGGTTATCAGAGGCCGATTATAAAGTAGAGAAAAGAAAACCCTGTTCTTTTTGGGTGGGACTCGGACTCTCATCACTTCCTTTTTTTTTTTTTCTAAAAAAAGGGGAAAAAGAAGGAAAAAAGATCTTTCTTGGTCTTAAATTGAAAATATTTGGAGTTGAATTTTTGGGTATTTTTAACGGTTTTAAATAATGGACTTATGAAAACAGTAGCTTTCAAGTTGGCCAAATTAGGTCGGTATTTATTTTCTAATTTCATGTTTGCTATTTTATTTTATTTTATTTTAATTTTTTTATTTTAGGGGATTTCACAAATATGACTACAAATATCCATAACTAAAATTGGTAACAAGGTCACCTTCCAAACTTGGCTTGCAAATTTTCTCGTATGGAAAAAAGCAAGTTTCTAACCGCACCTTTGAGCTTGAGCTTTAGCATCCACAATAAGAAGGGGCATCACTTTAGTCCTACTTATTCCACATCATCAAATATGTCAATAAATAAATAAAAGTATAATTGGTATCCGAAAAGCGCACCCAATTCTACAATAAAGAGAACATTTTTTTGTATTTGATTTTTCTCTTTTCCACCTTCTCTCTTCCACTTAGCTTGGTTGTGTCTCACGTTTAGTCTCACTTTTGAATCCTCATGTCCCACTTTAATTTTACACAATAAGAAAAAAATTTCACATATCATCCTACAATTGGGTGAGATCAAAATGAGACATCGTACATATTCTAAAGTTCAGCCTCCATTGGCCCTAGTCCAGATTATTGTGCTCCATTTTTCTTTACCCGAGAACCGACTAGGCTTATATCTTATAGAAGGAACTCGGTGAATGAGTTCACTTACCGATCAAACAAACAAGTATGGTCACATCACACTTTAGTAGATGACTCGAGATAAAATTTAAACTATTTCCATTAAAAAAAATAGTGTGACCTCATTTTGTGAAAGAAAAAATTGTATATATTTAAGTGAAGAATTTTTAAGGAAAAATATAATTTCTTTTAGATCAACAAAGTGTTGATTGATCTAATAATGACCTTAACTCGGTAAGAAGGATAATACAAGTTTGTATCCCTAGAAACACATTTATTGTGAGGGCTTTTACTTTAAATGCTCACGACTCGAAAAAAGATTATGTAATACCCGAATTTTAAAGAAAAGTAGCTGAGAAGTATAGAATTATGGAGTATTATTCCCGCAGCTAGGGGGTTGAGTGACCGAGTTTATTTACAATCGGACGTATTACTTCAATATTCCTTCGAGAGTCGTTATCAAATAAGTCGAATCAAGGAAATACTTTCCTTTCTTATTTGAGATAAATTCGGTGCGGCTAGGCGAGTGTCCTCATTGATACATCAAAATAAATTAAAAGACAAAACATATGAGGACGGAGGAAGAAAGAGGCACGGATTTGTTTTATGTGGGAAAAGATTACTTTGGCCATGAAGAGACAAGTTAAGGTTTAATGAAGGTCCAATGGGAAGAAGGGGTTTGCTTTGTCAAACGGTGGAGAAAGGAGGTGCAAAAATAAAAGAAAGGACTGAAGGGAGGGGGACACGGGAGAAAACAAAGAAAGAAGGAAAGAAAGGAAGAAAGAAGAAGCGTAACCGCAGAGGCGGAACAGGGGATGGGGAAAGGAGCACCGAACAGGGAAAGAGAGAGAGGAAGAGAGGGAGGAGGCGAGCGTACGGACGAAGGAGACCGAGGAGGAGGATCGGCGACCAAGGTAGGACCGGAGGCGGCGGTCGGCGACGCGAGTAGCGCGAGCGAAGAGGAAAAGAGAGCGAGAGACCGGGCAGAGAGAAGGCGGAAGCCGGACCGGAGGCGAGGACGAGCGCGAGGACCGAGAGGCCGGACACTAGGAAAGGTGGCGGCGAGAAGGGAGGAGGAACGTCGTCGAGCGCGCGGGGCCTGGTCGAGAGGTAGCCGAGGCCAAGAACAACGAACCGAAACAGAGGAAGTGAGGAACGGGAACCGGGGGCAACCGGGGACGCGGGACGGCAACCGGCGACTGAGTCGAGGCGCAGAGGAGGGCGGCGGAAACCGAGGCTAGCAGCGAGGAAAGAGAAACGAAAGAAGGAACCGAACCGGGAGCTGAACCTCAGCAAACCACAAACCTCCATTCCCTGAATCGAGGTGGGTAGTCTTATACTCTAAACTGTTAGTAATTTCGAAACCCAAATGGGTTCATTGTGAATGTTGTATGTGTTATGTGAATATTGAATTTGTTGTGAACAACGAGTATCCGTATTGCGAAACGGACCTAATTGTTGTTTGAGATTGAATAAGAGCTTAGAATATATTTAAGGAATTGAGAGGGCTGAATCGTGAAATGAAAGTAGTTACTTGGGTTAAATAAGCAGAATTAAATTAGGAACTTCAAAGAGATTTGATAGTTACTTAAGGTTGAATGGAACCTGCTGATTCCGAGCGAGGTTAGATTACATAGGTCAAAGGAGTAGTATTGAAGTTTTGATTGGTTATTGAGGATAAAGAGTTGGGACATGGATATGAATTATGAGTTAACTAAGTTTTAGAGATTCTTGAACCTGCGGTATTAAGAGCTAATTACGAACATTGGGGAATGGTACGTTGAAGTATAAAGAGGAGTATGAATTTGTATTGAGTAATGCGCAATTGGGACAAGTGAGAAATAGGTGATTGTGAGATTAATTACATTTGAAGTATATTTAATTCCTCGAGGTTGAACCGAGCGTGAAAATAAACAAAGGTAACGGGAATTGAATGATGAAAAGTAAGTAAGAGGTACATAACTAAGGATGGGCGAATAAGAATTGATTAATAAGGTAAGAGATATTAAATGGGAAATTAAGGTGGGAAATAGGAAGTCGGGGACGGTAAGGTTGAACTAAGCCAAAGTCATGTCTAAGACCTTTGAGAATGAATCGAATTAAAGGATGAATGGAGACAGAGGAAACTTCGGTAAAGTAAGTTTTAGAGTATATGGTTGAATGAGGGCAAAAGAGGTTGGTTTATAAAGTGAAGTCATGAAATGAGGTATTGAGGTGAAGACAACGAATTGTGAAAAGTGAGAACGTTGAATTAGGTGATATCTACTTGCGGTTATTATGGCTCGGAAAATGGAATCAATCGTACTAAACCGCTGAATTGAGAAAGCATAGTTAGAAAAGAGTTGAGAATGAATGCTTGCATTGAATGGTGGCTATTCGTGCTATGTGATTCTTTACGTGATGCTCAAAGTAGTTTTGAAAGGAGTTTTGTGCTTTACGTGAGATACTTGAATGCAACTTCCTTGAAATGTCTTTCAAACGTGATTTTGTTTTAAAGAAGTGAAACTTGTTTGAGAAAGCAAAGCCGATTTGAGAAAGTGAATTTATAAGGGTGACACGTGGTGTCATGCCTTCCTTGATACCAAATCGATTGAGAAAGTTGTGAAGTGAATGTGATGAATGAGAATGTGCAAAGAGTTTTGAATCGACAGAGCTACGGATCGTTTAGCATACCGAAGTGTTCGAACCGGGGACGCCCAGCTAGAAACTTTGAGGGAAGGATTCTAATAGGGGTCCTGCAGAGGCGGGATGACCGCCCTGAGACTTCCCGAAGATAGGTCCCGGGGGCCTTTTTGTTTGGGTCGCGCCCGAGATGAAAGAAGTGCTAGTTCGAGTCCTCGAAGGCCCGGAAAAGTTGATTCAACCCCAAAAGAAGTATTCTTGAATGTGAATGTGTGCTTTGAAGTGATTAAAGAGTCTTGATCTTTTTCATTACAAGAGATTTCAGTGAAAAGTATATAGATTTCTATTACACTATTATGCTTTCGCAGTTTTCATTATTATGAGTATTATGTGTAAAGAATTTTCATTTTAAGGGTTTAAGACTCCGGTGAGCCCGTTGATTATTGCTCACCCCCACAAATTGCCCCGTCCCCACCCGAGTGTTGTAGGTACACTTTCGAAGCATAATCTACACTTAGCACGCTTCGGACTTCGCCGATTGTTGACGGTTAAAGCGACCTAAGTGGTCTGTCATGCATTGTCTTGTTTCTAAATGATTGTATTTGTAATTTAGTGCATATAGTCGCACCAAATGTATAGTAACCCAGTTAGATTGTTTTAAGTTTTACCGTATGATTGGTTGAACTCCAGCGTGTGGCCGTTGAGTTGTATACTCCGAGCATGTGGCTCGTCAAGTTTTATTATGCTTTTTATGCAGGATTTTAAGGCTTTAAGTTTATGGGTTAGTCCATGTTACAAACGGAATTCTGCCGAAATTTCCGGATAATCTCGGATTCTTTTGGGAAAACCACCAGTATTACCTTTAAGTTGAGTTTAGACAGCCAAACCAACACCGGAAAGAGCCTTGGGAGTTCCTTTAAGGACTCGGCGATGTAATACTCCTAGGGGTGTTTTGGGGTGTTACAGATTATACCCTTAAACCAAATAATAGATCAATTATAATAGCCCTGTCTAAAAAATTATATAATTGTTGTGTCCTAAAATGCTAATTTGGATCTTAATTATTTTAAAAAATTGTGGTAAATTTATTTTTCTATCATTAATGAAATATTTTACAAGTTTGAAATTAATCTCAGCTAGCATCTTAAAAATTCTTTACCATTTTTCAATCTTCTTTAAATTCTTTATTATTTGGCTGTAAAAAAATTATTACCCTCCAATGAACTTTTATTTTTTGCCATATCGACACAAATACATATTCTATTTTTTATAAACTAATTTTCATATATTTAAACTATAAAAAACTTTTTTATAATTATCACACAAAATTTTCTTCTTTTAAAAAAATTATCAAAGACCACAATAGTAAACGAGGCATTTGGAATTACAAACATATGAAATTTATAATTTAATTTATGCAAAGTTTATAAATAAATAAAATAAAATATTATGTTATATTTTAATGCACATAATTAATATTTATAAACATTTTATAAGTCTTATAAAATATTTTATATTCCTTACAATTCTTTGCGAGGGCAAACAACTCCTTACAACTAACAATTTTACAACTAAATGGAACAACGTTATATAAGCAAGCAATTCTCACCAACTTGAAGAGAAAGAGGAAGAAAAAGAAAAAGAACAAGGAGAGAATAGGAATCTGCATCCTTGGCGCTTGAACCATGAAAACAAGGCACGATTCATTTTAATTTTAACTTACTATCTTATAGTTCACAATTTTTTATTACTAATGTTATAATTATCTTACAGTTTCTTACAATTATACAACTTAGAGTTAATAGCCTTACAGGTCTTTATAAATAAAAAGAATAAAGTATGAATCCTTATGTATTTTCCAATTTTGAAAATAAAACTTTCATATATATATATGGAGGGAGGGGGAGAGAGAGAGAGAGAGAGAATTAGGAGTTAAAATAAGAACCATGAACTATTAATTACAGCCACCAGATGTGAAAGGAACAGCTAGTATTAACATGGAGGTTTTAATTGCATTTTCATATAAAA
Source organism: Talinum fruticosum (assembly GCA_021018815.1). Taxonomy (NCBI): domain Eukaryota; kingdom Viridiplantae; phylum Streptophyta; class Magnoliopsida; order Caryophyllales; family Talinaceae; genus Talinum; species Talinum fruticosum. The sequence continues at coordinate 3,521,080 of JAITYX010000048.1, forward strand.
ACCCCGAAAATAAGACTCTCTCCTCAATTTTCCTTTAACTCCCAATACCGTTCAATTTTTTGTCATAAACCTCAATTTTCTTGCTCGGTGTCACTGCCATCTCACATTTGCAGTTGCTTGAATTGTTGCTTTCTATATCAAGGTGTTCTTCGACAATTATCTTCGTTTGTTTGTAATGACTTAATTGAAGTCGGTGTTCATAAGTGGTTGTTTGTAATGACTGATGATTCAGAGACACATATACACAAGGTTTCAATGTGGTGTTGCTATTCCAAATTTATATAAGATTTTACATTAACATCTTCTGGCTATATGTTTTTTTATTGTAAATAATACTCATCTTCATTTTGAAAGTAAAAGCAATAGTTGTTTTTGTCATATCCCTGGTTATGGAATGACAAACTCAATGTATTGCAGTTCAGGATGATTTGTGATCCTGATCTGTAAGCCTAAGTAAGGCTAAATCTATCATCCCCGCTATTTTTTATGGTTATGGTGTAAGTTATGAGTCTTATTGGCTTAATTGTCACTGCTACTATTTGTGTGTAATATAATGACAAACAGCCACTTATGAACCTCAAGGTTCTTCATTTTTTGATTCCCTCGTTTCCTTATGAGCATGTGCTTCAATTGTTTATATATATATTTGATGATCATGAATCATTGATGATTATAGATGTGATGATTGTGTAATTAAACTTGTGGTTATATGATTGTTTAATAGGACAAGTATATCAGGAAATCGATGTTCCCTTTTCTTTTTTTTTTTCCTTGTAAAAAAATCACATATTTTATGATTGTGATTGACCTTAAGTAGTGATTATCGTAGCTAATGATTATGTGTGACTAAATTAAATTGATCATTATTTGATAATGTGGTTAGAGATAAAGGTTAAGTCGAATGATTTTTGTAATAAGTTAATTTATATATATTGATGTGAGGGGTTATGTTTATTGTATTTGAAGGTTTGCTCGGGAGAGTTTGAGTCACCCTAGAGGGCGGGTGAATAGGGTGATAGAAGTTTTTCGTGGAAATGTTAGCTCTTTTGTTAACGAAGAGACAGAGACAGGTTACGAGTCAAACAACGAGGTCGGAATAGCTTGGACTCGAAATGCTATCACGAATAAACAAGCAAGTCAAGCGGGAGTAATATGACTGTCCGAGTCTAGAATGAACTCGGAAAGATAACACTTAGAGATTACGTGGAAACCCTCCCGGGGCGGAAAACCACGGACCGTGTCAATCTAGACACGAAGTCAAATCCACTATTTTGAGTCCACAAAATACCGTGAACTTATCGAACCCGAGTTGCTCCCTTAGACAACTCTATACAAGTTTTCCTAGACTCGAAATTCCCTTATCCGATCTAGTACTTCCTAGCTGAGATAACCCTTACAGCTAGGGACAACTAAGCTGAGTTAACCCTTACAGACTTAGTCAAGGGACCTTACAAAGAAAGTAAGAAAGAGTTTGTAACTAAGTACAAGACCTTACAACTCGAAAGTAATGAATTACAGAGTGAGAGTTGTAAGTAGAAGATTGAAAGTAAATACAATGACTTTGCTCAAGTACGTGTATTAACAATAATTTCGGTCAATCCTTAAGTCTTGTGAAGTGGCTTCTATTTATAGAAGACCAAGCGAGTAGCCGTTATCTTCATCTCGCTGACCGAGAGTCCTCTCGTGACCGTTGATATAAGCTTTTACGAGTCACTCGAAAGTATCCGTTGTAATGTGAACGTTGGACAACGGTTTAACTCTCTTGGAAGTCCCAAAACCACTGGCGGTGTCTTGAAAGGTAAGGTGGAAACCACCGTTAAGCTTAGCGTTTCAGTTTTCCAGATTTGGAAACAGACGGTTCGACACAATTTTTGGGACTCGGAGCGAGAGAAGGTGAAAAGCCATGTCTCGCTGGTGATTTGACGTTCGAAGCTGGTTACTTTTGTGGTTTGAAAAAGGTGTATCCTCATTTGAATAGCCTACAAAAGTAAATCAATTTTGGTTCTCAAAGTATAAAATACTTTGGTCCAAGATTAGACACGAGATAATAAAATTATTAAGATAATTAAACAACCGATTATCTCGAGTCGAAACAAAATGGAATTTTCCGAGTCCAATATTCATGATACTCGGAATTCCATCCGACTTAGTCTAAGCGAAGAATCAAGTTCGATAAAGAATATCGAGTGAAATAACTTGATATAGACTAAGCATGAAACAGATTAGAAATACCGACTATAACAAAATAGAACTTATAACAAGAAGTTAGATTCCGAGTGAGAATAGACGAAATACTAGTCTATTCAATCTGCGATAAATCGAGTGATGAGGGACTCGCAACGGAGAATCGGTTTTCGAGTCACTTACGGATAAGCAAGAAATATAAGAAGTAAAAGTTGTATCACTTAGAGAAGATACCATTTTACTCAAAGAAGTTTCCGAGATACGAGAGAATGCCTTGGAATCAAAACTCTATAAGTATGAGATGGTTATACCTGATTCATTTAATGCAACTCGAAATGCGTTGAGAAGTGTCCGAGTCTTCAATTTCCCCTTTTTGATGAAAGGCATTCCATTCTTAGACAGAAACTTTGTTAGTGAAAAAACTCGACTCCGAGTAGTTGCTCATGAGGAAAGTTGAGTAAAGAATTCTCGAGTGTATCGAGCAAGAGGTATATAGTCGAGCATAAAGCAAAAATTCTTAGCAATGAAATAATGTAAACTCGGAAAGATTATAAAAACAGAAATCATGAAAGAGAAAGCATTAATTCATTGAACTCAACAGAAATTACAAGGATTAAAAGGGAAAACTCCCCTAAACAAGACAACAAGTTTTCGACTCTATTTCTCCCCCTTGCCTTTCAAGCAAAAAATAAGAGAAAGAAGGGAAGAAAAGAACAAATAGTGCAACTTAGATGTCCGGACAAAAGAAATAGAAATCTCTCGAAAGAAGAAGAATCGCGCAGACTTTGGCATTGTGCCACAGTGTATGGCGCCTACGAGGAGAGGGGATTTCTAAATGGAGGCGGAGGGAGTGGAGGTTCGCCGGCGCCGATATGATCTTGACGATGTGCTTGAGCGTGGCGGAGGGAGAACCGGTATGATCTTCGGGGCTCGGCTTTGAGTGGGCGACCGGAGTAAGTGGATCGAGGGGTTCTTCCCTTGGAACCTCGGTAGGCTGGAGGGGCTACTCGTCCGACCCGCCGGTGTAGCTAAGTCTTCGATCCACCTGCATCGCTGTCTCGAGCCGAGTACAACTATCTCGAGCTTGTGGAGCAGGCGACCCTCGGCAGTTCCCACTGCTTCTTCGTGGTGTTCCTTCCCTTGCTCGGAAGGACTCGCCTCAGCCGCGAGTTCCTCGGCGCCTGCAGCTTCTGCATCCGTAACTTCTTCTTCTTCATCCCCGCTGTCCGAGGAGGTCGGACTCGGGCTCGAAGACGCTTCGGACGCGTCCGAGTCACTATGGTCTCGAGCCGCCTTGGACCTCCTCTCTCCGAGGAGCTCGACCAGCTCCTTCACCGGTGCCCTCATCTCAAGAACAAGAGACTGCTGCTCTCGGATTTGGGATTGACCGGTCTTTTGGTTGATGGTCAGATTTTGGAGAACAAGTTTGAAAGACCGGAGTGTGTCCTGGAAAGCGAGAGGACACAGAGTTGATCTTGTCCATAAAAACGGGGGACAAGAGAGCAGAGAGAGATTTGGAGGCACCGGAGGTGGAAGCACCACCAGGTGGAGAGGGAAGAGAGAGAGGGGTTGATTTCGAGTCCGAGGCGGAGAGGAGGCCTCGGCTTCGAGTTATGAACCCGAGCACCGGGGTTAGTTTCCGGTATCCGTACCCATGTAGTTCCTTTTGCCGACAACAACGGCGGCCTCGGATACGACGTTTGTGTCCGAGGGGAGAGGAACTTGGAATTGTTTGAAGACAAGTGTGAGAAGAGCACCAAAAAGAAGTGAGGTGGTCTTCTTTGATTGAAGTTGAGTGGCACGGCGGCTATTTGCTCAATGATGGAGGGAAGAGGTATACTTCGTAGCCCTCAAGAATGTCAAAGAGAGCTTTGAGGTGCTTGGAGTTGGGGTTCTCCTTGCTTGGAATGCTTGTGAGAAAAAGTTCTCATCGGCAGAAAGCACGAAGGCGAGCTTCGACTTCAACCGAGTCACGAAAAGTTTTTCCGGGACTTAGGGAACTCTTTGGCGAACTTGTCAAAGAAGTCGTCGGCGACTTCGATGAACGGAATGGGGTTGCTGTTCAAGAAGAGAGAGGAAACCTTGAACAAGCGGTGGAGGAGAGAGGTGTTTATTCGAACGGTTATGTTACGAACCCCGGAGGTTAGAACATTTTACGAGTGGGTAAGGTGAGTGTAGAACTCGAAACGAGTTCGGGATAGATGAACTCGCTGAAGCACATGAAGTTATATGCTCCGGTGGTTTGAGAGAAGGAAGGAAAGATGAAACTTTCGAGTAGGAAAGAGAAGGAGAGGTAGAAGAAAAGAAACGAAAAAGGTGTAGAAGAAAAAGATGAGAGCGATCGAAACTTACGAGAGATGGCTTCTTCGACGCTTGCGAAGTTCAAGGATGACTTGTTCACGTAGAAATCTTCCGCGAAAAGTTTCGTTTGAGAGAAATGGAATGTAGAATACCGAGAAGAAGATGAATAGCCGCTATTTATAAAAAATAGAAATCAGTCAACTATCCGTTAAGTATAACTCCGTTCGACTCGGCTTGTCCATCGAGTCACCGAAGACCGGTGTGACGGTTCTCTTCAACGGTTAAGATTTCAGCGGTTAGAGATCCACGGCTATCGGCTGATCACAGCGCTCGAGAGAAGAGAGAGAAAAGATTTTGAAAATATAATCCGAAGCTCTCCACTGATCTAGAGATAGCTTCGAGAAAATTTGAAGTCCAAGTTTCTCTACGTCCGAGTTTGACTCGGATTGGTTTCGAGTGACTCGAAACACGAAATAACTACCAGCCCGAGTATCACTGAATCAACTGAGCTAATGGTTATTAAAAGTGAAAACACATAACACGGAATTATGCAATGGATAGCATATAATTAAGCATTTAACATACCAAGCTCATTCGAATAAAACAAAACCGATCTTCACCAAGAGGATTAGTAAAAATATCAGCTAATTGAAGATTAGTAGGAATGAACTCAAGTTCAATATCACCTTTTTCGAGTGATCGCGTAGGAAGTGATATCGACCTCGATATGCTTTGTTTTCGAGTGTTGGACAGGATTCTTGGTGATGCTGATTCCGCTTTGGTTGTCACACTTGATTGGAATTGAGTTGAGGAATAGTCCAAGATCCTTCAAGTGTTGCTTAATCCATAGAATCCGAGCGCAACAAGCTCCAGCTGCAATATATTCAGCTTCAGCAGTTGATAGAGCTACTGAGTTACGCTTCTTTGAGTGCCAAGATATTAGGGATTGACCCAGAAATTGGCAAGCTCCGGATGTGCTCTTTCGATCAACTTTGTATCCTGCGTAGTCTGCATCCGAGTATCCGAGTAAGAGTCGGTTACGAGTCTCCGGAATACCATAGACTTAAATTCTAAGTGCCTGCAAGATATCCGAATATTCTTTTCACCGCGAGTGAGATGTGATTCTTTTGGGTTAGCTTGAAATCTTACGCATAGGCAAACACTGAACATTATATCGGCTCGCTGGAAGTAAGATATAGCAAAGATCCAATCATACCTCGATAAAGTTTCGATCTATTACTTTACCTTTCTCATCCGAGTCAAGCTTTATACTTGCTTGCTCATGGGAGTAGATGCATGTTTTGCATCTTGGAGTTTGTATTTCTTCGGTAGTTCCTTGGTGTACTTTGATTGATGGACATAGATTCCATGTTTATCTTGTTTGATTTGTAACCCAAGGAAGAAGTTGAGTTCTCCCATCATACTCATTTGAAACTCTTGACTCATCAACCCAGAAAATTCTCGACACGAAATTCATTAGTAGCACCGAAGATAATATCATCAACATAAATTTGAACAATAAGGAAATCTTTCGCCTTAGTTTTTATGAAGAGAGTCTTGTCGATCTGACCTCTTTTAAAATCATTTTGAACTAAGAAGCTACTCGAGTCTTTCATACCAAGCTCGAGGTGCTTGTTTAAGACCATAGAGAGCCTTTTGAAGTTTGAAAACATGATTTGGAAATTCGAGTTTTCAAAACCAGGAGGTTGCTCGACATAGACTTCTTCTTCAATAAAACCATCGAGAAATGCACACTTAACATCCATTTGATATAATTTAATATGAATGCTTGGATGCAAATGCCAACGAGTATTCTAATAGCTTCGATTCGGCTACAGGTGCAAAGGTTTCCCACAATCAATTCCTTCTTCTTGATTATAGCCTTGAGCCATAAGTCTAGCCTTGTTTCGACTACCACTCCACCCTCATCCAGTTTGTTCTTGAAAACCCATTTGGTTCCTATAACTGGGTGGTCGGAAGGTCGGTTGGTCGGAGTCCGGACTTGGTTTCTCTCGAATTGATTGAGTTCCTCTTGCATGACATCTACCCATTCAGGTTCATTAAGGGCCTCTAGTGCATTTTTGGGTTCAGTTAATGAGATAAATGCGGTGAATGCACACAGATTCTGAAGAGAGGAACGAGTTCTTACCCCAGTGTTGATGTCGAGAGTATGTTCTCTAGTGGATGACTAGAAGAGAACTTGAAAGCGCTACTCGTCCTCCGATTCACCGAGATTTGTAGGTTGAATTGGCTGATCTGTCTGTTGCGAGTTAGCTCCATGCTCGGTTTCACCTTCGAGCGTTCGAGTTGACTCTTGAGCTACTTCATTACGAGTGGCATCATTCCGAGTCGGATGAGTTTGAGTCTTTCCGAGCTCGGCTTCATCTTCTTCTCTGCTGAGCTTCGGATCCGAGTATGAAGACTCACTTGGGCTTTTCCTGTTCAAGTTCATAAAAAATAACGTGGATGCTCTCTTCCACTTTGTTAGTTCTTTCGTTAAAGACACGATAAGCTTTACTATGTGAAGAATAACCCGGAAAAACACCTTCATCCGACCTAGCATCAAACTTGGTCGGGTGATCCTTACCATTGTTGTGAACAAAGCACTTATATCCGAATGGTCTGAAATAGGAAATATTTGGCTTCTTCCCTTTGTAGAGCTCATAAGGTGTTTTCTTGAGAATGGGTCTAATGAGGCATCTATTCGGAATGTAGTTAGCTGTGTTGATCGCCTCGCCTGAGAAATAGTAAGGCAAGTTGTGCTCAATCATCATTGTCCTTGCTATTTCTTCAAGGGTTCTGTTCTTTCTCTCTACTACTCCATTCCGTTGAGGAGTTCGGGTGCTCGAGAAGTTGTGAGAGATTCCATTTTTGTCACGGAACTCCGAGAATTCCGAGTAATCGAACTCCCTTCCATGGTCGGTTCGAATCCTCCGGATCTCGAGTCTAAGACTCAACTTGAATTTTTCTGCAGAGCTTGCTTGAACTCCTTGAAAGCTTCATTTTTGTGCTTAAGAAAACACACCCAGGTAAATCGTGAATAATCATCAATAATAACAAGTATGTAAGATTTACCTCCGAGACTCTTCACAGGGATTTCACCACATAAGTCCATATGCAATAATTCAAGCATTTATGATGTGGAAGCTGTCTTCAGAGATTTGAATGAAGATCCGACTTGTTTCCCTCCGGTGCATGCTTCACATACTTTGTCTTTCTCAAAAACACAGTTAGGTAAACCCCTAACTAGACCATTAGATGCCAATTTCTTGATAGTATGCATGCTAATATGGCCTAATCTACGATGCCAAGTCCATGAATCATCATGGAGAGATGCTTTTAAGCAAGATAAATTCGACTTGGGTCGAAAGAGGAATGATGTAAGTATTACCCGATCTCTTACCGAAAGCTTGATCTCTTTGGTAGTGACATCGGAAATAGTGCAATTGGTCCGAGTGAATCTTACCTCTTGACCTTTGTCACATAGTTGAGAAATGCTTGAGTAGATTATACTTTAATCCCTTGACAAGGTAGACTGGACTGACCAGATTGCTTCCTTTTCCAATCTTGCCAATCCCCACTATCTTGCCTTTGCTATCATCCCCAAATGTGACCTTTCTTCCTTTATGTTTTTCCAACTCGGAAAAGAGTCCTGCATCTCCGACATATATGGCGTGAACATCCACTTGTCAAGATACTAGTGTCCTTTCGATCTCTTCGAGTGACCTGCAAAACAAAGAGAAACTAACCCTTCTCACTTCCTCTAACGAACCCAGTAACTCTCCTTACTTGTGGTCCTTTTACGAGGAAGAAGGTGTTTTGGAACCCAGATTTGAATGACTTTGGGTTTTGTCCGATTCCGAGTCTTCCTCTCGGAGAACCGAGTCCGTGTCTCTTTCTTTTTAAAACTTTTCCTTTTGAAACAAGAGAGAATGGTTTCTTTTTGTAAATAGTTTTGGGCTTAGTCCTTCTTTCATTTCCGTGAATGGGACCGTGCTCAACTTACTCGAACTTCACGAGTTCGAAATCATTTTTAAACAGATTCCGAGTAGGAATTGGATTCCTCTTCTCTGTTGAAACCAAGACCTTCTTTTCGAAAGGAGACACATTGTGATCCTAAGAGCATGTCAAGGTTTTTCGACCTTGAGTAAATTTTAAAATCGAGATCTTGAGACTCGGTGAGCTTCGTTTTAGTTGCTCATTTTCTTTCTGAATAACTCGGACTCGGTCTCATTAGTTTGAGCACTAGTCTTGAGTTCTTTGAGTGTAAGTCTCGGTTTTCCAATTCGTTTTTCAAAGAATTTTTCTCGGAAGAAATTGACTCAAGTTGTTCTTTGAAATGGGAAGAGTCGGAATTGGACTTTTCTTCCAAAGTAAAAATGTATTTAGCTAAATCAACTTTGGAGAATTTGAGGAAGTAATCAATTACCTCTTGAGGGTTAGTTTCCTCATTGTGCGAGTCCGAGTCGACTCCTTTTCAGCCTTCGAGTCGAAATTGCCATCGGACATTTCGAGTCGTCCGAGTCCTCATCATCTTCCGATGAATCCTCATCGCTCCATGTTGCCATCATGGCTTTCTTCTTCTTTCTGTCCCTTTTCCTTTTCGGACAGTCTTTGATTATGTGGTCTTTGCTGCCACACTCGAAACACCTGAATTCTTAGATAAAGATAACTTTGAAGGGGAAGAAAACTTACCTTTTACTGTCTCTTTTATCTTTTATGTAGAATTCTTCCTTTAGCCTTTTGTCCCATCTTTTGTGCTTCATCATTCTCTTGAAGCCTCTTGCAATGAGTGCCATGGGATCGTCTTCCGAGTCGAAGAGCTCAAATTTGCTTCTTGGATTCCGAGGCTTTCGGTGCTATGTTTCTTTTGGTACTGCCCTCAGCATCCTCTTCTTCTAGATGGATTTCGTGAGTTAGAAGCTTTCCGATGAGCTCGTCCGGCTTTAAGAGTGAGAGGTTCCGAGCCTCCTCTATGGCGAGTCACTTTGGGACCCCATCTTTTCTTGGGTAGACTTCGAGTATCTTTCCGCACATTTCCTCGTGGGAAATCTTCTTACCCAGTGATTTGAGATTGTTGGTAATCTCGAGTAAACCGAATGAACATCCGAGTAATGTTCTCTTCGGCTCCATCTTGAATAGCTCGTATTTATGAAGATATTGACCAATCTTCGCTTGTCCGACTCGGCTAGTTCCTTCGTAAGTGTTGACAAGTGTGTCCCACACTTCTTTTGCTGTATCGCGAGCGGACACTCGATTGTATTCCTCCGAGCTAATGGCGCACATCGGAATGTTCATTGCCTTGAAGTTCTTTCGAACTTCTCGCTTCGCCTGGAGTGAATTCAGCCTTTGTCTTGGGAATGATTTTGAATTCCTCTGTCTTCATTGGAATGTAGTTTCCTTGTCGTATGATTTCCCATACATCTTCATTATGATCCATGAGGAAACATTCCATAAGCTTTTTCCAGTGCCCAAAGTTTGATCCTTTGAATTTTGGTGGCTCGTTGGAAGATCTTCCTTCGTCGAACTCTCCGGTGTTCCGAGCCATTTGATCTTTAGACCTTTGGATTGTTAGATCCTTTCCGAAAGGCTAGGCTCGATACCAATTGAAGGTTTGCTCGGGGAGAGTCCGAGTCACCCTAGAGGGGGCTGAATAGGGTGATAGAAGTTTTTCGTGGAAACGTTAGCTCTTTTGTTAACGAAGAGACATAGACGAGGTTCCGAGTCAAACAGCGAGGTCGAATAGCTTGGACTCGAAATGCTATCACGAATAAACAAGTAAGTCAAGCAGAGTAATATGGCCGTCTCGAGTCTAGAATGAACTCGGAAAGATAACACTTAGAGATTACGTGGAAACCCTCCCAGGGCGGAAAACCACGGACCGTGTCAATCCGGACACGAAGTCAAATCCACTATTTTGAGTCCACAAAATACCTTGAACTTATCGAACCCGAGTTGCTCCCTTAGACAACTCTATACAAGTTTTCCTAGACTCGAAATTCCCTTATCCGATCTAGTACTTCCTAGCTGAGATAACCCTTACAGCTAGGGACAACTAAGCTGAGTTAACCCTTACAGCTTAGTCAAGGGACCTTACAAAGAAAGTAAGAAAGAGTTTGTAACTAAGTACAAGACCTTACAACTCGAAAGTAATGAATTACGAGTGGGAGTTGTAAGTAGAAGATTGAAAGTAAATACAATGACTTTGCTCAAGTACGTGTATTAACAATAATTTCGACCAATCCTCAAGTCTTGTGAAGTGGCTTCTATTTATAGATGACCAAGCGAGTAGCCGTTATCTTCATCTCGCTGACCGAGAGTCCTCTCGTGACCGTTGATATAAGCTTTTCCGAGTCACTCGAAAGTATCCGTTGTAATGTGAACGTTGGACAACGGTTTAACTCTCTTGGAAGTCCCAAAACCACTGGCGGTGTCTTGAAAGGTAAGGTGGAAACCACCGTTAAGCTTAGCGTTCAGCTTTTCCAGATTTGGAAACAGGACAACTCGACACAATTTTTCGGGACTGGAGCGAGAGAAGGTGAAAACCGTGTCTCGCTGGTGATTTGACGTTCGAAGCCGGTTACTTTTGTGGTTTGAAAAAGGTGTATCCTTGTTTGAATAACCTACAAAAGTAAATCAATTTTGGTTCTCAAAGTATAAAATACTTTGGTCCAAGATTAGACACGAGATAATAAAATTATTAAGATAATTAAACAACCGATTATCCGAGTCGAAACGAAATGAAATTTTCCGAGTCCAACATCCATGATACTCGGAATTCCATCCGACTTAGTCTAAGCGAAGAATCAAGTTCGATAAAGAATATCGAGTGAAGTAACTTGATATAGACTAAGTATGAAACAGACTAGAAATACCGACTATAACAAAATAGAACTTATAACAAGAAGTTAGATTCTGAGTGAGAATAGACGAAGTATTAGTCTATTCAATCTGCGATAAATCTGGAGTGATGAGGGACTCGGAACAGAGAACCAATTTTCCGAGTCACTTACGGATAAGCAAGAAATATAAGAAGTAAAAGTTGTATCACTTAGAGAAGATACCATTTTACTCAAAGAAGTTTCGAGATACGAGAGAATGCCTTGGAATCAAAACTCTATAAGTATGAGATGGTTATACCGATTCATTTAATGCAACTCGAAATGCGTTGAGAAGTGTCCGAGTCTTCAGTATTGACATAATTTTTTTAATCTTATTATAGGAATAGATGTCACTCAAAATGACGTGGTCATGTATCTAACACCAAAAAATCTAGTGATTCTAATGAGATTTATTCTAGTTGTGACGATAACTTATGACTAATTCAAGTATGGGTTTTGATTCATTGGAAGAAGCAATTGGTTATTACAAGAACTATGCACACCATGTTCGGTTCGAGTGTGCGACTTTCGTCGATAAAAGAGAAAATGGAATTATAAGTTGAAAATATTATGCTTGTTCCAAATAACGTTGGCACGTAGAGAAAGAGCATCACTTGATTGAATTGGAATTGCCATTTGATGTTACCAACAAAAATGGCAGTAATGGAACTTAGAATTTGGGTGAAAATAAGGTGAAAATAAAACGAAGAAGAAGCCTAACTAGAGAAGGTTGTATGGCATGTTATACTTTCAAAAGGAATGTAAAGGGTAAATATGAAAATTTTAAGATATATGAAGGTCATACGCATCCACTTGCTACACCTTCAAAGATATCTATGTTGAAATCAACTAGAGATGTAAATCCTATATTTAAGAATATATTACGTGCATGCCATCAAAATAATATTGGTACACCAAAGACATTTAACTTAATGAAAAAGAGAATTGGCGGATTAGAAAATGTTGGTTACATGAGCAGGGATTTACAGAATTTTCATTGAGATTTGAAAGCATTGATCAAGAATTTTGATGCTCGGATGTTCATTGAGAATTTTATAAGGTTCAAGTAAAAATACTTCTTTTTATTTTGCATATGAAATGGATGAGAATAGCAAGCTAAAATACGTCTTTTGGGCTGATGGAATTAGTAGGAAAAATTATTCTTTGTTTGGCGATGCCATTTCATTTGATACTACATATGACACCAACAAATACTTCATGATTTTTGCACCATTCACTGGAATAAATCATCATAGGCAGTCTATCACATTTGGAGCTAGATTTTTGGCTACTAAGAAAGTTGATAGTTTTATGTGGCTATTTGAGAAATTCTTAGAAGTTATGGGAGGTTAAAAGCCTACTTATATTGTCACCGATCAAGATCCTACCATGAAAATTGCTATAGAAAGGGTTTTTAATACTTCTATCCACATATTTTATGTTTGGCATATAATAAATAAAAAGTCTCGAGAGAAGGTTGGAGGTGTTTTGAATAGTGATGATGGCTTCCATAACTCGATTAAATTCATGTGTGTGGGGCTTTGATACTCCAGAAGACTTTGAATTAACTAGGTCATCTGTTATTTATGATTATGACTATTAGAAGAAAATGATTGGTTTACTTTAATGTACGGTTTGAGAAATATGTGGATTCCAACTTATTTCATAGATACTTATCTATATTGATACGTACAACCTTAATATCGTAGAGTGAAAATGTCATGTTTGTTAACTTGGTTAATAAACAAATGACTTTGGTCGAATTTTGGATGAGATTTGATTGTGTTATTGAGGTGCAACGCGATAATAAGAATGAATTTGATAATGCTTACTCTTCTTCGGTTCCCAACTAAAGACCCAATTAGATATAGAAAAGTATGCAAGAAAGGTTTATATGCATAAAAACTTCTATATTTTCTAAGATGAGTTGTGGTCATCGTTTATGAATTGTGCAGATTGCCAAAATACATGAAGATAATGGGTTTAGGGTTTTTACAATATGGGATAACGACGAGCTTTGTTACAAGTCAAATAGGGAGGTAACGTATTACACTTCCAATTGTGAGACAAAATGTTCCTCGTAAATTGTTTGAACTCGAAAGAATACCATGTCGTCACATTCTTATAGCATTAAAGGGGCACTATTTGAAAGAGATTCCCCCATCACTTATTTTGAATAGATGGACAAAAACGGTAACTTGTAAACCCATATTTGATGATCATGGTACGTTGTTATATGCGTGTATGAAGGAGAAAAAGAAGTCTCAATTGATAACAAGTGTTTGGGGAGTATTTTCAAGAGTAATGTACCATGCTTGAACAAAGTGAGGAAGACCTGAAATTGGTGATAGAAGTATATAATAACCTGAATAAGAAATTGAGTATATCAGGTGAAAAAGAGGTTAGCAAGACAAAAGATTTTGAATCTTTTATGCGTTATAGTCTTTCGAAAGAAGTTGAAATTCAACCACCGAAACCATCAAGCACAAAAGGAAGTGGGAAAATAATCAAAGGATGAAAAGAGGTCGCGATCAAGCAGCAAGAAAACGTCCAAGACATTGCGAATCTTGTAGCCAATGTGTTTATCATGATAGTTAAAATTTCCCGCAAAGGATCAGGGCAATTTATCTTAGGCATAGGTAAGTGATGTTAATATGTTTATCATAATGTTAATGATCAATATTATTCATTAGATTATCTTATGAAATCATAACTAATTTATATTGTTTCTATCGTCAATTTTTTCCAGGTTCTTATGTCCTATTTTAAGGTCTTCTGTTTTAATTTTTGGAGTTGCTTGTGGATCTGCATCGCTTGGACAACAAAGACTTGCTATGAAAATTTGAATATTTGTTTCATTTATTTGGATTATGTCACTACTACAAGAACCACTTTTAACGATGGGTCTTTAACGACGGTTAAAAAGACAAACTGTCATGAAAAATAGACCGGTGGAATTTTTGTAAATAAGCGGTATTGTTTAACACCTATGACTACAGTTCTTTCAATTGAACCGTCGTCATAGGTAAACCTGAGCAACTTTTGACTACGGTTCTATGAAAAAATCGTAGTCTAGAAACTACGGTTCTTTAATTGAACCGTAGTTAAAAGTCTTGGGTAATTTTTAAAGGTACTTTTGACCACAGTTCTTTAATCGAACCGTAGTCAAAAGGGGCCCTCATATGAATTAATCCCCTTCCCCCTCATTTCTCGGATCCGATACCCCGGCTTTCTTTCTCCTTCCTCACTCTTCATCTTCCCCCAAATTTTGACTCTCCCCCGCTCTTTCTCCTCTCTCCTTCCTCACCTAAGATCCTCCAGCCTCATCGCCCTCCCGCAATGGCTGACTCCCCGGCTCTCTCCTCTCTCCTTCCTTACCGAAGATCGAGCCTCACCCTCCCGCAATGGCTAACTCACCCCCTCGCTCTCTCTCCTTTCTTCTTCTTCATCGAAGATCCACCGCCACCGCTGATCAAGCCTTGCCCTCCATGGTAGACTCATCGACGTCCGTGCCTAAGATCCGCCTCCGCCGTTGGGAGGAGGAGCAAGACGCCTTCTCGCCGAGCCCTAACCGTAGCCTCTAATTGAGCTTCGATGAGCTGGTAAGTGTTCTATTGTTTCTTGAATTTCTAATCCTGTCGAATCGTAGTTTCGGATCTTGAATGCGTTTTCAATTTAGTTCTTGAAACCCTAAATTTTTGCTTAATTGTTGACGCGTTCTTTGTTTAGATAATGGGAGAAACCAGAGAAAACGACGCTTACGAAGAGGAGGAGGAGAAGGTTCCCGATTCCTCGACCACCAAAGCTAACGGCGAACTGGCAAAAAGTTCGTTTCCTTTTCTCTTTCTCTTTCCGATGAAATCTCTTGGATCTTCGTTGTTAGATGTGTAATTGAACAGTTGAATGTCTCTTGGATCCTCATGGTTCGTTGTTAGATGTGTAATTTTCCATTGTAATGAATTCGTTAACTAAAGTTGGAAAATTTGTCAAAATTCCCCTTTAACAATTTCATTTGTATTTAGATCCGACTTGTTTTTATTCATTTGTTTTTTTCCCTCCCCATTTCAGCTTTTAGTTTTAGATCCGACTTGTTTTTGTTCGTCCATTTTTTTCCTCTCCATTTCACCTTTTAGTTTTAGTTCCCAAATTTTCATATCCGAAAGTGGTCTATTTTTTTAAAAAAATTCGGATATATAACGACGGTCCTTTTGAAAAAATCGTCGTTATAAGTCACTTATGACGACGAGTTACTTTGAAAGAACCGTCGTTATAGGTGACCTATGACTACGGTTCAAAACCGTAGTCAAAGGTCATACATACGATGCCCACATATACGTCGCCTATTAACCGTCATTAAAGGTAATTTTTAACCATAATTAAAAGTGGTTTTTGTAGTAGTGTGTTATAGCTTGTTTTGTGTTTGTACATTACGACACTATTGAATTAGTTTATCCGATGATTGAAAATCTTGCTTGATGTCATTTGTATAATGGACTTTATGGACAAGAGGTTGTTTGTAATAAGTAGAGTACATCCCCGCAAATCTTTCCCAATAAAAAGCGATTCTTTATGTTGCTACGTATGGAATGGCTTTAGAACAATTATTTGTTCCCAAGAAGATCACAACAGAATACATTGACCTGAATATGGTGAACAAACCCCGTTGATTTTCATCTGTCATTTCCAGGAACAAAGAATCAAATGAAACACCATATCGGAACTTCAATTGGATGGTCAAGAACATATTTGCAAATAAATATAATAGATACAACATGCAGCAAATAAAATTAGGAAAATCAAACACAATTATATGCTGAAAGGAAATTCCCAAAACCAAGTAAGAAACTTCCATGAACAACATGTCACAAAAGTTGAACAACACCTAATTGATGACTAAATGACGAGGTTGTTGGACATCTAATGGATGCCTACATAATCTTTTTAAGAAAAAGAAAAAACAACAATACCGGTAGCACGCTAAGTGAAAATATCCAGGGAAAAGAAAATTTTGAAGTCCTTAGTTTCATTCATCGGAACAAGAAGAATGACAAACTATGGAGATCTTGAGAAATAGCCAAACTTACATGCGATTGTCAAAATGGAGGATTCTTTGAAAAACAATGAGCATAACCTCACAAGACAGATAAATTGAAATAATAATTCAACTCAACATCACTAAAAATCCCACGCCTCTACATCAAACAAGTCCGCGAGTGTGAACTTCCGCTCGGTGTCGGAGAGGACGATGAACACCATGGATAAGGCTTATTGGCATAATGACCATGGATTTAGATTAAACGAGACCCAATTTCAACAGTTCATCTTACATATCATTACCAAAGGAACTTGAAAATCACAAATTAAAGGGGTGAGACAAAAAGCGAGGAGAGGCAGAAAAAGTGAGCGACAGAGAGAGCATCTTATTATAAGGATTAAGGGTTAGTGAGGAGAAAGAGTTTGTTTTAGGGTTTTTATATGAGAATGCAATTACTAATCCTAGTCGCTTATTTCATATATGATGTTTGTAAGTAATAGTTCTTAATTCTTATTGTAACTCTTAATTATCAATAGATATGCTATATATATATATATATATATAGAAGAGTTCAAATAAGCACTCTCATAGGTAAGCACCAAAGTACTTATAGATCTAAACCGCTCAATTTTCATCCAACGGTCAATATTAAGAAAAGCTTTTTCTTAATTAAAATAAAAGAAAACTAAAAAATTTCAGGGAGGGGGTTTGTCTCTAGTCGACATTTCAGCGCCCCTCCACCCTGCTTCCTCTCTCTCAACCTCTCGCCTACCTCCTCTCTCTCTCTCAAACTCTCGCTTGCAACCACGCCTTCGGCGCCGGCAATCGACCTCCTCTCTCTCTCTGCCTTCTCAGCCATGCCACCCTCTTGTCGGCCCGACTCCGACCAGAAACGACTTTCATCTCTCTTGCTTCCTCTCTCGCTCTCTCTTAAGTTGACTCCCCTTTCTTTTCTCTCTCACCCCTCTACCTGTCGCCGGCATGCTCAGCCACCCTCTTGCCACGTGTCTCTCGCTCTCGGCCTCCTGTCGAAATTAGGGCTTTTTCAGGCGAATTCAGGTTCTTCTTTCTTGTCATCTTCAATTTTTTAGGAAAAACATTACAATTTGTTCTTTCTTTTCTGAGAATTCAGATTCTAAATTGTTCTTCAATTTGATAATTCAGGTTCTGTGGTTTGACCAAATTCATGCGTTTAGTTGTAATTTTGTGGTTTGACTGAATTCAGGTTCTATGGTTTGATTAAAACTCTCCCTGAAATGTCTCGTGAAATTAGTTAAATTACTTTGTGAAATTTGAACTATATTGTTATTCAATTTGCAAATTCAAGTTCTGTGGTTTGACTGAATTCATGTTTCTGGTTATTACTTTGTGAAATTTGTGAAAATTGAAGTGAGACTGTTAGTCTTTTTCAACAACTTTAGTTACGAATATCAGTAAGACCTCTGTTTATTAGGAGGATAGAATTTTGCCCAAATTATTTAGTGTATGTCTGTTGTAGTTTGATTCAATGCACCCGCTCGTCTTTTTGCTCATTCACAAAATCTTCAAGACAATTTATAAACTATGCGTTTAATCCTTAATAGAACATTGCTCAACATTCTCCTTGAGGCACTACAGTGGCGGCTTTGTTTTGATTTAATTGGTTTCTAGTTTAATGGATAATGGATTTATTGTTAGGTCTTGGATGTGTATACATTCCTAAGATGTTAAATAGTTTGTAACTGCAAATAAATATTTGTTGAGATCCCTAATATTCTGTTTTGACTGCGATCCTTTTGATCATTTTCTAAGAAGCATGGATATAGATACAACACTAGACATAGGCACCATACTATACCAACATGGAGACACATGATATTTAAAATAGGATACAGCAAGTCTAGTGGACACATTGTGATTAGAAATTATGTATTATATTACATATGTGCTTATAATTTCATTTATGTTTTATCCTTGGAGTGGTCTTGTCCATGTTTGAATGCAAATTGTTCATTATGTGTGCATAGTACAACTATCAACAACAAAACTCAATTTCTTTTTGCCATCTATTTGTTTAGCATGTGTTTGAGAGTGTTCAAAGAGTGTGTGAGATATCAATGTCCGAAGGTGTCGAATACAGATACATTAAAGCCATAGAGCAGAGTGTCCTTGTGCTTGTTATATCTTTTTGCCATATATTGAAAAATGCTTTTGTTTTGTTAAGTTAGTTTGAATTTACCCGGATTTGATTTTTGTTGGATTACTTTGAATTTAGTTGCTATTGAAGTATATAATTGTGAAATTTCAGCAGCAGCTCTTGTTTTTTCATGTCCAAATTAGCAATTGACTGCAAATGCTATCAATGAATATCATAATTCTAATTGGTTGTTTATTGGATATGTGTCATAAAGTATGAAATTTGACATTTGTGTTGGTGTGTTTGCCATGTCTAAAACTTGATCGGGGCTTTAGGTAACGGAGTAGGTTATATATAGCCTATTAGCTCAAATGGTAGAGCATTTGTGTACTTACACAAATGATGTGGGTTCAAATCCCATATAGGCTACGAAAGAAATTAATGGAATTAAGATCATATCTCAGTAATGCTTGTAATTTGAACATTTTTTCAAATATATTCAATCAACTTCCATAATTAGATCACAAAAAAAAAAATACATTTTGACTAACACCTTTCTACCCTATCAATATTTTCATAGAGTATTATGCTTTTAATTCAATGGTACTTGTTACTACTCTACAATTGTACAACACTTGTCATTCAAAGTTTTTCCTAATACCCTATTATATTTCATGTAGCCTATGTGAGATTTGAACTCACATCTTTTGTGTAATTACACAAATGCTCTTCTGCTTGAGTTAATATGCTTAACAACCTCAATTCAATTTGTCTACACAATTCATTTTTACTAGCACAACTCAGGTTCAATATATTGTTTAGATGTCCCACCCTCTCAATAGTTTCATAGGTTTAAAGGATCATCTAGAAATTGAGTCGTATTATACACTTGATGAAGTTGTTTGACGTAATAATCAAGATATGAGATAGGTTTTTGAAGTAGCATACTTCAAGTTGAAACAAAGAAAGACTCCAAAAATCACCAATGTCATCAAACTCTTGCATGTTATGGGTCTAAATGGCACATCTAGTGTCTATGCCTATAATAATAGTGCAAAAATACTAAGACAAGCATTTCAAAGGAAAAATAGCTTCAGAAGCATAAACTTAACAAACGCATTACCACAGGGGAAAGAACTGATGTCCCACCAAGACATACGACTTAAAACTGAGTAATGTAAGCAATTCAAACTATCTTGATTTTCTATGTAAGCAAAGTTGGTTCGCTTTCAGTAATTTGTCATTAAGCCAAACTCATTCAAGAGAAGTATTTAATTTTGATCAATTCCCAAATTACACCAAAATTTAGAACGACGCAACATTTACACCAAGCTGAGCCAAATTCAAATCAACATTCGCACAATTTGAACGACTCGTATTTAATTCCCTAAAAAATTGAAGATGAAAAGAAAGAACTTACCTAATTAAAACTTGAATTTGCAATTTGTAATTTTTTGAAAATCCTAATTTCGCATGTCCTATCACCGGCCGGCGAGAGAGTGGCTGAGTAGGCCAGAAACAGGACAAGTGTTGGCACGCTGCCGCCGGCAACGAGAGAGCGAGCGAGAGAGAGAAGGGAGGTATGGCCGACAATAGACGAGCGAGCGCATGCTCTGGGCGGCTGTCGGATATAAGCGGGTGGCTTCCGATGGGCGGCGGTGGCGGGCGACGAGGAATGTACCAAGAGCGAGAGAGAGAGATAGGGAAGCAATTGATGGAATTAAATTTGGAAAATGTCGAGAGGTAGCAGCTGGAAAAAATTCGGGTTTGGGTCTTATCGGGTTCGGTCAATTCGGACATTCGGACAAATCACCCCTACTCGAACCCTGTCCGAATTTCAATTCGGACGCACTTTCAAACCCGAACCCTAACCCGGTTGTCCGATTACCGAACCCGATTGTCCAGTTGACCGAATTTATACAAAAGTAACGATCGGAGAAGACTAAAGCAACGATCGGAGGCAACGAACGTAGGAAAGAAACGCCGGCACCGGCGGCAACGAACGGCGGGACCAACAAGATCTCGTCACCGGATAAACAAGAGAAATAAATCCGGTGACCGCGAGAGAAAGCGAGGAAGGTGGACGGTGAGGTTGGAGAAGGTGGATGGTGAAGAACGTGGAAGGAAGGTGGGCTGCTAGGCGTCGAAGGGAGAGAGGGAGGTTGGAGAGGGTGGTCGGTGAAGAACGTGGAGGGAAGGTGGCTGCTAGGTGTCGAAGGGAGAGAGGGAGGTCACGAGAGGTGGGACCGAGTGGGAGGTGGGACCGAGAGGGCAGCAATGGGATGTGTGTTTTGAATGAAAATTAGGTTTCTTTATGCTTTTATACTCCGGAGTGTAAGAGGGAGGAAGCATCTAGAATTAGGGTTAGTTATGGGCCGCAGAAACTATTACATTTGGGCAACCCAAATTCCATTAAACCGCCTCGGCCTACAATGCTCACCATTTGATCTTTTGGGCCTTATGCATGATGTAGCCTAATTTTGTACACAAAATCAATTCGGGTTCGGACGGGTCCGATTGACCGAATTTGTCCGAACCCGATTTTTCAAAAATTCGGTCAACCGAATTTCCCCCTCATTACCCGAACCCGACCGAGTCACAAAAATTGTGACCAAACCCGATTTTTTCGGGTCGGACAAATTTGGTTATTCAGGTCGGTCGGCTTTTTGCCGGTGCTAGAAAGGTTCAAATGACCCTTCCAGCTCCATTGTTAATTTTTTTATTTTTATTTTTTTAAATTATAAAAACCCCTTTTAATTGAAGTTGTTAGATCAAGATTGAACGGATAGATTAAAAATACTTACCTATTGTTGGTGCTTACCTATGAGGGGTGCTTATTTGAACCCTTCTATATATATATATATATATATATATATATATATGAGTAAGAACATTAAGCCTCCAAACCATACTACTACAAGAATGGTATTTAATAACGATTATAAACGACTTCTAATAACGATTGACAATCGTTGTCTAGGTAAGCGTTGCAGTAAGTTATTATCTTTGACAACATTTCTACAACCGTTGTCAAACATTACTTCTAACAATAGTTCTACATTACAATCATTGTCATAGGTGAGGACTAACTATGACAACGGTTCCTATAAAATAATTGTTGTTAAAAGGTCGACCAAACCAGATCTAATTAAAATGGTGCATCCAAATTCACCAAAAAATAAAAGAAATTGATATAAATTAACATGAATTTACACTAAAAAATTTAAGAATTTTGGCCCATCCATGTAGCCATGAAAATTCAAATAGTGAGCAAAAATAGGAAAAATCGCACATAAAGTCAAGCTTGCATATTCGAACTTTTATTCATTTAAAAAGAAATCGAATTACACTAAATCGAAATCTAGAACTAAAATTTTGAGATCTAAAACTAAAATTTGAAGAAAGTGAAAGCTAAAACTTATAACTTGATGTCTCTCGCCATTTGCTCTCCGCTTCCTTTTCGCCGTATGCTCTCCGTCTCATTCCGGCCTTCTACTTTATCCTCTTTAAAATCCTTGCTTGAACCCTAAAATGCATGCCCGGTGCTCATGTTGGTGATGACAAGAAATCGAGATATGAAACAAGAGGTTGAATTTTACGTATCAAAAAATAGAAGCAAAATGTAAATAAAATGAAGAAAACTAAATTTTATAGATATGAAACAACTTATGAAAGGGGCTAAGAATTTTATAGATCTCTTTAAAATCTCTCAAGTTAATATTTAAAGTTAGATCTAAATTGATATATTGGTAGAAGGGTTGGTGATGATGGAGAAGATGAAGATGGATGAGGATGAAGATGGAGATGAAGAGGAGTGAGAGTCCTGGAAAATGAATAGAGAGTGAACTAGCAAGAGAAAAGGGGATTCTTGCTCTATTGATGGGGAATGAGGTACATACCCGAGGAGAGAGAAAAGAGAGGTTGTTTTCAAAAGCGGGAGATGGGAAAACACAACGAGAGAGAGAGAGAGAAGGAATAGGTATGAACGAACAAGTGAGGGATTGTTTTTTAAAAAACAAATGACGTATTATAACAGTTCTTAGATAGAACCGTTGTTATAGAACATGGTTGGATCTCAACCGAACTTTCTGCTGGCAAAACAGAACAATTTCTTTTAAAATTCATACCATATAATCTATTCCTCCAAAATTCACCAAAAAATATAGGAAAGTGCCATAAATTTATATAAATCTAAAGTAAAAATTTCAGGAATTTTAGATCATCCATGGAATCACAAAAATTTAAATAGTGAGAAAAAAAGGAAAAATTTGGGCATTGTAGTAATATAAACAGTTTCTATAAAGAATCGTCGTTGTAGGTGACCTATGACAATGGCCAACCGTTATATAGGTCTCACCCCCTCTTAAACATAACTTTTTGCTTATAGAATAGAACAATTTTTTTCAAAAATTCACAGAATCTACTCATCCAAAATTCACCAAAAAATACAGAAAATTGTCATAAATTCATATGAAGTAGAAGTAAAAATTTCAGGAATTTTGAACCATCCACTGAGTCACAAAAATTCAAACAGTAAGCAAAAATTAAAAAATCTACACACCGTAGCAATAGGCCCTATGACAATGGTTCTTATAAAGAATCGTCGTCAATATTCCAAGTCATCAAAACCTATGACAATAGTTCCTATAAAGAACCGTAGTCAATATCCCAAGACATGACAATGGTTCCCTTAAAGAACCGTAGTCATAGGCCAAGAGGTGACTTTTAACTACAATTCTTTCTCGGAACCATAGTTAAAAGTCAGTTCCTTTTTCTAGATTATTACAAAAATATTATTGCTTCATTTTTTACAACAATTTTCTTTATAACAATTATTAAAGATCCATTATTAAAAGTCATTATTGTAATAAGTCAACCTTCATAACTTAGAGTCATTGTCAGACGACCCCACCATGTAGCCTCTTCTCATTCATGATAAGAAAAAAGGCTTATAACAAACTTTGGTTCACCTCCCATTAGTTAGTTTTGTGTAATTACACAAACTTAAACAAAAGGTTAGTTAATGAAATTAAAAATATTTTGGGTGATAACATTAGGCCAACATTTTTAAAATGTTTTCATTTGAAAGGGAGGTTTATTGTTGATAATATCTGCGTGATTACTAATTAGTATAAGTATTGGGATAAATAGGGTTCGTACATGGGTGACGTTAAGCATGATATTAGAAAATGTTATGATTCCATGCATCAATCTTTGTTATAAGCATTTTGAATTCTTTGAATTATCTAAATTGTCATGTTTTGTTAATGGTTTTTGGCGAAAATGACTTTTTGAGAGAGTTTTGACTTTTTAATTTGGTCAAAAAATTATTTAAGACATTTGGTAAGTTGACCATTTGTAATAACTTTTTACCCTCAAAAGTTATTTTCAAAAATCTAATTTCAATAGCTTTTTGTGATTGACTTTTTGTAAATTAGTTTTTGTCTCACATCTTTTTAAGAAACAACTAATTTTACAAAACACTTTTTCTGAAATAACTAAATGTAAATAGCTAATACAAACAGACTAATCCAATCGAGTCAACGGCTAACGACTAATTCAATCGGCCAACAACCAATAACTAAAAACTAATTGTCAAATAGGGCCAATATATAAGTTGATATATTATTGTAGTGACTTGTGCATCATGTTTGAAACTATCAATATTGACGGGGTACCTTTTGAGGGTGAAAGGGGCTTATAACAGGATCACCCTTATCATCTATCTTTACAATTTTGACATAAACATTGTTTTTAAGGGCTTGTTTATCTCACTATTCACAAGAGACTTCGATTTTCATCGTCGTGCTTAAGAATATGTATGTCTTCCTCATATCATATATGCTCATAGGACATGTTCGAACTTACATACAAAACATACATAAACGAAACGAACATAAAAGAGGAGAAACGAACATAAACGAATAGAAACGAACATAAACGAACAAAAACAAACATAAACGAATATAAATGAACAGAAATGAGTTGTTAAATAAGAAACAAACATAAATGAATATAATAAACGAACATAAATGAACATAAAAGAATATAAACGGACATAAAACATAAATATATTATATTTTTCATGTAAAGTCGAACAGGACCGATAATATATTGCTCTTTGTTCGAGGGGGTGCACGATCTGTCAAAATTGTTATTTCAAGGATTTAATGTCTTTTCAACCATGATAGGTTTGATGATCAATTCAAAAGTTGCTTATGTATTTTGATGGTTCAATGTTCCGACAAATATTATTATTTATTCATATGAAGGTTTTCTAGTTAAATATATTGGTTTACCCCTTTTCCACTATTAGACTTACAAGATTTGTAAGTTATGTATCAATATATTTTTAGTCTAGTTTTTATCAGTAAGAGTAAAAATTTTATTTATTTACATAAATATAGATGGTAAAAGATTGTAAATAATGAAGCATCTTCGAATAAATCGAAGGGGTGAATGG
This sequence comes from Talinum fruticosum, assembly GCA_021018815.1. Lineage (NCBI taxonomy): Eukaryota > Viridiplantae > Streptophyta > Magnoliopsida > Caryophyllales > Talinaceae > Talinum > Talinum fruticosum. The sequence goes on from JAITYX010000048.1 coordinate 3,546,060, forward strand.
CTTGATGGTCACTTACCCAACAACCATTCACCCCTAGGTTTGATCATGGGGACACTTCTTTCTCTCAACCCATTATAACCTATTGGATTCCCTTGAAATACAGTGGATGAGCCTGCTTATAGAAAGAGAAATTCTATTAATAAAAATTTATGTGACATGCACAAATATAATTTTCTGATAAGAACAAATTTAAAATATTAAAATATTTATATTTTGATAAAATTAATGGTAAATATACTTCCGCATGACTATATACTTATAACATCAATCTCTCTCTAAGTGATACAATGGAGCTTATATGAAGGAAACGTTACCTTCGATCAAGTCATATGAAATTCTATTGTTGAATCATTCTCAATCAAGATCAATAAAACCAACTAATAAAAATATAAGAAAATATATCCTCTAATTGATCGACAATTATAATAAATTTTGCAAGTATTGGTAAGAAAAATAACTCGTATAAAGACAAGAAACAAAACTCTCACAATAAGGAGAGATATTATAATCTTCACAAAAAGGAGAGAAATCCAAATTTTTTATAAGGAGAGAAAATGCCTACAGTAACCCTAATAATATAAAAAGAGAAAATAAATAATTAATATAAAATTAGAATTTATAGGGAAGGAGTGAGAGAGAATGAAAGAATATCTAAAGTTACAATGAAAAGTTCTTGCATCTTACAAGATTTATAAGCATCTTGGGAATTTGGCCTTATCCAAACTAAAAGGGAATTTTGACCGAAACGAATTTAAAAAAATGATGCATATATTTTGATGACTAATAAATGGAGGTTCCATGTGTGCAAAGGCTAGCTGCTCGATGGCCATATACCAACAAGACACCAAACACCACCGTTAGTTTTTCCTCTCTCGAACCTTCTCTTTCTGCTTCATCATCTATTTATCCTCTCTTAAACCCTCACCTTAAACCACAAGCAACCCAGACGAAAGAACGAAACAAACACTCCCACCAAAAGAACAAAAAATGGCAAATAGTAGTAGTAGCAGCGATGGAGGAGGATCAGGAGGGAAAGCCATAGGAATCGATCTCGGAACGACCTACAGTTGTGTAGGAGTATGGCAAAATGATCGAGTGGAGATCATCCCTAATGATCAAGGCAACCGCACCACCCCTTCCTACGTCGCCTTCACTGACACCGAGCGTCTTATTGGGGATGCTGCTAAGAATCAGGTCAGTCAGTGACGAATTCTGAAATTTTATAAAACTCTTTCTTTTGATTCTTCTTACGACTTGAGAATATTGATCGCTGCTTAATTATGAAATTTTATACTTGTAGGCTCTTTTTTTGATGATTATAAAGATCTGAGAAGTATTGAACGATTTTTATTCAGATTTTGGACAATTTTTCCGACTAGAAATTACTTATTTTTGAATTGATAAAAATTGTACAATCGTGATATACTTTTGTGATTTTATTGTAAGTACCACTTTAAAAATTTTAAGAAAAAGTCATATTTGCAACAATAAAAAACTGCATCGAGAATACACTAGTTCGTTGTGCTTCATTTTTTTATTTTTATCCTTAAAATCCCTAACTTTTTATCAATTATGCCGTATTATTTTAGTATGATTTTCATGTTAATTTATTAATATATTTAAAATAATTGATTTTTTGATAGAAAAAAATAGAGAACGACTGTTTTAAATATTGTACAAAAATTTGAATAATTTTTTCAGCTAACGGTGCATGAGTGATTGAACTAGGTGGCAATGAACCCGGAGAACACAGTGTTCGATGCCAAGCGCCTCATAGGCCGCCGCTTCTCGGACCCATCGGTCCAGTCGGACATGAAGCTGTGGCCGTTTCGGGTCGTCCCGGGCCCGGGGATAAGCCGATGGTGGTGGTGAAGTATAAGGGGAAGAGAAGAAGTTTTCCCCTGAGGAGATATCGTCCATGGTGCTTACAAAGATGAGAGAGATCGCGGAGGAGTTTCTTGGAGGCAATATTAAGGATGCTGTTGTCACTGTCCCTGCTTACTTCAACGACTCCCAGCGCCAGGTTTTTTCTTTTCTCTCTGTTTTTTTTCCTTTTTTGAGTGGATAATCACTACTTGAAAATGACTTGGGTCTTTGATAATACAAATATTTCTATCTTTAATTATATATTTGGCCTAAAAATAAATTATCGAATAAATTAAAGACAAGATTGCAACTTGGATAATGATATAATGTTGTGTAATGAGTTATGTATTATTAAAATCAACGCATTATATGATTTAAAATCATCAAATTTTTAGTAGGTATAGTTAATTATTAGTTATACGTGACGTGTTTGCAGGCAACCAAGGATGCAGGGGCCATAGCAGGGCTGAACGTGATGCGAATAATCAACGAGCCAACCGCGGCCGCCATAGCCTACGGCCTAGACAAGAAGGCGGCTCGGACAGGGGAGAAGAACGTGCTGATCTTCGACCTGGGGGTGGGACCTTCGATGTCTCGATCCTCACGATCGAGGAGGGGATCTTCGAGGTCAAGGCCACAGCAGGGGACACCCATTTGGGAGGGGAGGACTTTGACAACCGCCTTGTCAACCACTTTGTCTCGGAGTTCCGTAGGAAGCACAAGAAGGACATTAGTGGCAATGCGCGGGCCCTGCGTCGTCTTCGAACGGCTTGCGAGCGAGCCAAGAGGACTTTGTCTTCGACCACTCAGACTACGATTGAGATTGACTCATTGTATGAGGGCACCGATTTTTATGCTACGATTACTAGGGCGCGGTTCGAGGAGCTTAATATGGATTTGTTTAGGAAGTGTATGGAGCCAGTTGAGAAGTGTATTCGCGATGCTAAGATGGATAAGAGTCAGGTAATTTAGAACAGAATCTGGGAACCATTTGGGTCAACTTCGAGAGAAAAGTTGTACATGTGATTTTCTAATCAAATTTTTGGCTTCGCCCTTGCAGGTTGATGAGGTGGTGCTAGTCGGAGGATCGACGAGGATTCCTAAAATCCAGCAGCTTTTGCAGGACTTTTTCAACGGGAAGGAGCTTTGCAAGAGCATCAACCCTGATGAGGCGGTGGCTTATGGAGCAGCGGTCCAGGCAGCCATTCTGAGTGGGGAGGGCAACGAAAAAGTCCAAGACTTGCTCTTGCTAGATGTTACGCCTTTGAGCCTAGGGCTAGAAACCGCTGGAGGGGTCATGACCGTTTTGATCCCTAGGAACACGACAATCCCTACTAAAAAGGAACAAATCTTCTCAACCTACTCGGACAACCAACCCGGGGTTCTGATCCAGGTCTATGAGGGGAGCGAGCCAGGACCAAGGACAATAACCTTCTAGGGAAGTTTGAACTAGCTGGTATTCCCCGGCCCCTAGGGGTGTTCCCCAAATAAATGTCACGTTTGATATAGACGCTAATGGGATTTTAAATGTGACCGCTGAGGATAAGACCGCGGGGGTGAAGAACAAGATTACGATCACCAATGACAAAGGTAGGCTGAGCAAGGATGAGATCGAACGAATGGTGAAGGAGGCAGAGAGGTATGCAAAGCCTTGGAATCTTTCGTTAGTTATTTATCTACCAATTGTCTCATCATCCCAATTTATGAAGCATCTTAGAATAATAATCATGCAATAAAACTTCAAAATTTGGGGTTTGCAGATACAAAGCAGAGGATGAGGAGGTGAAGAAGAAGGTGGAGGCGAAGAACTCCCTGGAGAACTACGCGTACAACATGAGGAACACGGTGAGGGACGATAAGTTCCTGAGCAAGATGGGCCGAGAGGAGAGGGAGAAGATCGAGAAGGCAGTGGAGGAGACACTGCAGTGGGTGGAGGCCAACCAGCTGGCCGAGGTGGAGGAGTTTGAGTACAAACAGAAGGAGCTTGAGGAAGTTTGTAACCCCATCATTTCAAGGATGTATCAGCAGGCTGGCGGCGATGCTGGTGGTGCCGATGGTGCTGAGGCAGGAACGGGTGGTGATTCCAGTGGCGGTGGACGGTCCGGTCCCAAGATTGAGGAAGTGGATTAGGAGCAAAACTCAAAGATGGTTAATGGTATTAGCATTTTAGTTTTAGGTTGGCTCTGTTTTTCTGTGTATCTGTCTCATATATAGGTGTTTATAATATACAAAAGGATGTACGATGAGTTCTATAGTCTAGTCCCAGCAACTTTGTACTCCAAGAGGAAAGAAGTAGGCGAGAAATAATGTCAGATGGGCAGTGAGTTTCATAGCTGGATCGATTTAGTGTGGAATTAATATCTTCACTTTGATGACAAATGACCCATTTTTATTTACAGCAACGGAATCACATTCAAAGCATACCCATTGAAATTATTTGAACCAAACACGACTAAGTAGGATTTGAAGCTTTTAACATGTTTTTAAAATTTTAACCTATTATTCGTGGTATTGATATGACAAAGACTTCTAATATGGCAAGAAACTAACCCACTACATTTGATATAGCTTGTCACCTTAACTTTCTGATTGAAATTGGTATATTGCTTTGAGCGTACTTTAATAAAGTGTGATATTAATTTATAATTTTGTTAAGAAATTAAAACAGAAAACCACTTAGTTAGGCTAATACGATATATTAAACTCTAACATGAACTAAATGATTTCCTTTAAAATTATCGAGAGGAATAAGAATACAACGTGATATTCACAATGTAATTTTGTCTCAAAATTGACACGTTTTGATTGTTAGCATAAAAAGAGACATTTTTTTAACCTTCCTAACATAAAATTAAAATGTTTGTAAAAGAGGTGACAAATTAAGCCAATCACTAACCCAGCCCAAAATAACTGGGCCGAATTACAACTCGGCCCAAGTGGTCAACTAACTCGACACTAAACAGTGCAAGAGAGCGGGAGACTCAGAGGCGAGAGAGAGAGAGAGAGAGAAAGAGAGAGGATAAGGCCAGTGAAGTAGGAGCAGAGGAGCAAAAGCGTCACAGCCAAACAGCGCTTTCTTACGCCAATGGCTGGTCTCGCTTCTGGCCCCCTTTTGAAGCCGCCATTGTTGTCTCGTCTCAAGCTCAAACCCTCACTCCTTCAAGACTCCACCCTCTTCGGCCTTCGTTTCTCTCCTCCTAGCTTCAAATTCGACTCTTCCCTTTCTCTCTCCTCCTCCTCCTCCTCTCACTCCGTCGCAGCTTCCGCCCGGTTTGGCGGGAATCGCTCCGACGATGAACAAGCTCTCGATTTGTCCTCCGTCAGGTACCCAAATTGAATCCATTTTTACGTCATATTCGAATGTTCTTAAGCTCAATTCGAGTCTCATTTACAGAATTCTTGTTGTGCTCCGTGAATTTTGTTATTTGAAATAGGTCAGATAAAGTCAGGCTAATTGATGAGCAGCAAAATATGGTTCGTTTTTCTTATATGTGTCCTTTAATTTGTTTCTCCCTCTCTCGCTAAATTATTTGTTGTTGATGATTTTTGTGATAATGATTGATTTAGGTTGGAGTTATGTCCAAAAGCGAGGCTATCAGAAGAGCCGAGGATGCTGAGCTTGATTTGGTATGAACCCTATATTCATGGATGTTTCTTTCTTCTTTTTGTTTCCCCCTTCCGTCATGCTAATTTATAGCGTTAGATTCGAATATCAGCAAATTATCAAAAACTACATTCTTAATAACAAAAAGTATACTGGCACAACGTTGTATTAGTAAAAATTCGGTATCCATTTTGGTAGTATACCTAGAGTGATTGACAAATTATTACTCCTATTTGGAAAGATAGTGTCAGCTTATCCTTATAAATAAATAAATAAATATTGTCAGCTTATCTTTGGTTGAAAGCTGAGAATGCTTCAATGTTTTGATAAACATCTTTGGCCTGTGGTTGAATAAGTGGGGGCAACTATGAAGTGAAGTGAAGTATGGGGATGTTGTGAAGTACTAAACTATTATGTTTTATACTCTTTTTGCCACTCATATCTATCTTTCGGTTCTGGATTATGCATTGTAAAGGGTATTTGTTAGAGAATGGGGCTTGGATAGGGAGCATCTTAATGCTGTATGCACAACGGCTCCGATAATGGGTTGAACTGTTCCCTTTGTTCTGAATTTCGTAAATTCATACTTCTTCCAAGTTGACTGATTGAGACCTTAGTTTTATAATAATATATATTGAATTCCGACGCATATCTATCTTTTGGTTCTGGACTATTGTGTTGCGTTGATTTTTATATATAGATAGTCAGTATTTTCAGATGGATAACTCATAAGGGGAAGCTAGATTTCCACATCTGAAAACTTTACTCTTTTCTTGAGATGCTAGACTCTCAGGAGCATTCAGCCTTGATGTATTGCAAGTAGCATTGCTGCATGTTCTAAACTAATCAGTTAGTCTTCCAGTGAATGGGGTTTCTTCTAGACAGAACTAGTGTCAGGTTTTAGGGTATGAGTGAGCAAGGGAGAAAATGGGTAGGCAGTCGAGGAGATTGAATTCTCTTTTCTTTAGAATTTTCTATGCTTATAGTGAAATAAGTTTGAAGGATTACTTGATTTTGATGGAAATAGAGGAAATTGGAAAAGATATGAAACAGGATAGAAAAACAATATAGGAATGGACTGACTTGGATAGCAAGAGGAAGATAGCCAGAATGCCAGATAGGGGTCGCTTTCTTTCGCATTTGGCACATAACTATTAGCACCTTGGCAATGAGTAATGGGTTTGTGATTTTCACTTTTTTCATTCATGTTGTAGAGATGTAAGAAGGCTCAATTGGAGGATGAGTGCGCACAGTGCAACAACCTTATTAAGTTGAGAAGTTTCAATATCGAGCTCTTTGCTTTTGTTCCTTCAAAAATGTTTTTCCTTGACATATTGTATTTCCCTGGTTTGGTCTGATGTATTTTGCGTAGTCGTTAACATCTCTCCTCATCCACTTGATCATGGGTTAAATTCAGCTGCTTGTGCCAATTTCCATTCTAGAATTGAAGAAAATTTGACTTTCTAAATTGGATATTAAATTTATTCTGTCGCTTCCACATGTTTTGCTAGTTGATGATGATGGGTGATCGAACTTCATAGGTTATTGACTGATTACCTTTTATTGCAGGTTGTGGTTTCTCCTGATGCAGATCCCCCAGTTGTCAGAATAATGAATTATGAGTATGTCATCTTAGTTTTGCTATATTTTTGTCTAAAGTAAGGGAACTTTGCTCCTTGCTGAAATTCCGCTGACACTGTCTGTTTTATCAGACATGATTAAGCAAGAGATACTGTCCTAGTTTGATGGTGTATCATACTGGCTTTCTGGTTATGCGTAGTAACTATAGCTGACTTTGCCTAGTGTCAAGTTCAAGACTAAGAAACACGGACACTCTCCACAATCTCATGTATATGTGTGTTCGATACGTTTAGGACGTTGACTCTCTCGGACGCTCCTTGGTCACTTTCAAATGCATGCCAAAATACACATGGAAAAAAAGGCTTTTAGTATTGACAGTTGTAGGGGCATATTATTCTAATCAAAACACGACCCTCTGTAAGCTTGAAAACATAGAATGAATATTAACATACAAGTAAAGTAACTAAAGAATACTTTTTCATTAATGTGTGTCCATTATACATGTTTTTTTGGTTTGAAAAGTCACGTGTCAACGTGTCTGTATCGATTCATATCCTTGTCTTGTATCAATTTCCACTCTTCTTAGCTTCTAAATCTGGAGAAGTATTGTCTTTTAACAGATTAAGTGCTGCACAAAAACAATCGATATTTGTTATTCAGGCGTTCCGCTTGCAATTCATTGATGTTTACTTCTCGCTGGAATTAAGTCTATCTTCTGAACCCATTAGTGATATACTTCTGCATTTAATTATTGATTTGATTTGTTGTTAGTATAATGTAAAACCTCTTCAATGTACTCATCTTGGTTCGTATTTCATGCCACTTGCTGTTCTTTCAGTAAATATAGATATGAGTTGCAGAAGAAGAAAAGAGAGCAGCAGAAGAAAAGTGCTGGTGAATGCCTTCTCTGTTTACCATTTGCAATTGTCCGATTCGTGTATTCTGTGATGTGAAAGATGCTAACCCTGTTATGCTCTTGAATTTTAGCCAGTCGCATGGACTTGAAAGAACTCAAGATGGGGTAAGATAACCTATTGTACTTGTCTGCATGTTTGACCCTTTTCTTGCACCTCTAGTTTTTGGGCTATGGGGAAAAAACTAGCTCATCAAATTAGATGTTTCCTCACGCAACTGCTCGTTTCATACTTCTTTTTAGGTACAATATTGATGTTCATGATTACTCTGTGCGCTTGAAAGCTGCACAGAAGTTTTTGAAAGATGGTGATAAGGTTGCTCGAAGTTCCTTGTTTTATTTATTTGTTCATTTGTTATTTATATAGTCATTCTGACTTGTGATCTACCTCTTTGCTGTTTCCATCTCATTGCCTGTATGTTACATTCTTCTTTGCAGGTGAAGGTCATAGTAAACTTGAAAGGACGTGGAAATGTTTTTTTAGATAAGGCGATTGAGCTAATCAGGAAGTTCCAAAATGACCTTGGAGAGGTATTCTCTCTAATTTTCTGCTAAACAGATGATGTGAACTCCTTATGTTTTCTTATTTTTGTAGTCAAAGTGGAGGAGCTTTGATCTGCTTGAACCAGTGTGCTACACTCCTGAAAATTTATTGTGGAAGCCTATACATAATTTATTTTCTTTGGCAAAGTGGCTTCATTGGATAGCCATATCATGCATCTAGGGAAAAAACTTCCACAATGGACATCTGTCATGTTCATTTCCTCTCTGCAGAAAGTTTTCAGCCTGACATTTTTAGCATCTTATGAGACATAGTCATAGATTGAGTGGCTCTGGGATCTTCATATGCTTGGAAAATTTCTGAAAATAGACATTGAACACATTAATCATTGTCTCTCATTGTCAAGCAAATTTTTGATTAGTTCTCAAAACACCTTTGGCTTCACGCCTTGTTACCATCCTTAGGGGTTGATTCTTAACTTGATGTTGCAGCTTGCAATCGAGGAAGGAAACAACTTTGCTAGACGGAAGAGAGAAGACATCACGGAGAGATTTATATACATGATTCTCTTACCCAACAAGAATGTTGCTCAAAAAGGTCCGGACGTGCCAAAGAAGAAGGGAAGTTCAGCTGCAAATGAAGTCTCAGCCAGCGTTTAATTTCATGAAAACAGTTGAACAGCTGTAGGAGAAAGAGAGGGATAAATGGCTGGTCATAGTCGTGATCATCTGTATCCAATTATTGTAGCAGTTACAGTCTTCTGTATAGCATCAATGACATAGAGCTTGTATTGTATGACCTCAAAGATCTTGTATTAACTCAAATTTATAGAAATGGCCTTCGAGTAGTTGTCATTGTTGGAAATCGACAAGGATTCTGATGAACAACCCCCGAAAAAAACAATTTTGTACATGCCCGAGTAAGCAAAAACGAACTTACACATATTCTTGACAAACAAGTGTCGAATCACTCGGTCGTTTTGTTATGAAAGGAGGTACAAAAGTCGATGCTGTTGCAACTTGGGTTAATAATGTCGGTCCAGTTGATACAAGTTTATCAGCTAGGTTAGCTAACATGAGTACTTTGTCCTCCCCTGGGTGGAATCATCTCAACCTGATAAGACGAATAATATTGTAGAAAGTTTGCCTCATCATAGGTGAGGCGAGTTATTAGAACTTGGAATGGAAGGAAGAAAAAAATTAAAAAGTAATATACCCAAACAAAAGATGATATTTCTCCATGGAAAATTATCCTTTGAGATTAATATAGAATAGGGAATGATGGAGATGTGGATGGGTAAATTAATTAATAATATTGTTTATTTTCAACATTGGACGGAAGTTAGGTAGATGATGGATTCAATCTACCTTGAATTTCATCAGATCTGGTAATTTTTTATGTCCCCTGGATTATTTCATATTTTTGGTCTACATTTAGTTAAAACATAACCATCTCCTATACTTGGACGTCAAGGATCATTTTTCTCACACTATGTCATCATACCCATTAAATTCCTTGCTATTTATAAATTTTCTTAAGGTCGGATCAATTCAGCATTTAATTATCCATTCTTTATTAAAGGAAACTTTCATTTGGATCTTTAATCTCATTTTGCTCCCAAGAACAAACGTTTTTTTCATTCATCATATCCCAATCGTGTTTTGCTTGAAGAGCCTGTTTGAATTGACATATATACCAACACCTATTTAAGTTAATTTCTACTCATTTCAGCTATTTATTTCTATTCATTTATGCTATATTCGCTATTTTTATTCATTTTATCTTCCATTTTGAACATGCCAAGTTTCCCGGATTTGTTTTTAAGGTGATCAAATGATTCCAATCAAACCAAAATTTTTTGCTTATTTGTTGTTTTTTGTGATAAATTATTGATACATATTAGCTCATGACCATGCAAAGTATAGAATTTACCCTAGTAGCTAGTATAATTGAAGACAATTACTAATAAAGTTAGCTAAATGTGTCAATAGAAATATGATTTCGATAATTTATGTATGTTTCTTTCTATTAAATTTTAAATAAATTAGTTTGCATCTCTACGTCTATATATAGGAGTCTGCGTATATGCTAGACGTATAAAAGATTTTGTTATCGTAAACAGAAAAACACTATGATAATTTTTTTGATGACCCCTATAATAAAAAGACCACTTAAAGACAGTATCCTAGATGCAAAGTCCCTTGCACTCACTTTTTATGGAGAATTAGGGATAGGATATATTTAAGAAAATACATTTTATGTATTACGTGCCCAGAAAAATAAACTCAAATCCAAATATTAATCGTAGTTTAATATGCCCTAAATTTGATTTTTGGTGCACCAGAACTACATGTTGGCCATTAGTCATCATATTATGCTAGTTTTTTTTTTTTTTTTCTCTGTATGAGAACTTATGATTATGATATAAAAATAATATTCCCAAACGTAAAGATATAAAAATAATTAGTATGGAACAAGCCATTGGTACAACCCAAATTTTATTTTCTTTTTTTCAAAAAAAATGGCAAAGGGGGATAACTGGGAAAACAAGGTTGATTAGTTGGACAGTTGAGAGAGAGAGAGAGAGAGAGAGAGAGGATGCTTAACTTCAAGGCAATGGGGACTCCACAACAAACTTATGTTATACCACCCTCATTAGGTGAGAACAGACTTGAGCTTTATGTCCTACCCTCCCTCCCCTTCCCCCTTCATTCATAAAAATAGATAGCCTCTCCTCACCTCACCACTCTACCTCTCATCTCTCTTTCACTCTCCCTACTCTCTCTCTCTCTCTCTCTCTCTCTCCTCCCCTCCAATGGAAGCAAGTGCCGGGCTTGTCGCCGGCTCTCATAACCGGAACGAACTTGTTGTCATCCATGGCCATGAGGAGGTACACACACTTGTGTGACTTCGCATTTCCATGCTTATTTGCACCATGTGAACCGGCTATTAGTTAGTTTAACTATTAGAGTCTCTCAAAATTAGCACTTGGTTTTAAATCTCACTTATATCAATATTTCGTACATTCTTTCACACCAAAAGCAAGTATATGAACTAAAGTTTTATTTTTTAAAACAAAAAACAACGTGCATGTGTAAATTTCACGTCCCAAAACATACCAAAACGATTTAATGGCAATTGGTAGGGGGTATAATTTTTGTAATACTTTGAGGCAAGCAATTTTTTGTTTTTTAATGTGTCAAGTATCAACTAAGTAGTTGTAATATTGAGCGATAATTTGTGAATGTTTGGTATGTTTGAGTGCAGCCAAAGCCATTGAAGGATTTGAGTGGACAAGTATGTGAGATATGCGGGGATGAGATCGGCCTCACTGTTGATGGAGACTTGTTCGTGGCTTGCAATGAGTGTGGTTTTCCGGTGTGCAGGCCTTGCTATGAGTATGAAAGGAGAGAAGGCAGCCAACTCTGCCCCCAGTGCAAGACCAGATACAAGAGGCTCAAAGGTAAATCAAAAGTCTCCAACTATCACCGCGATAATCCAGACAAATTTGTTGAACTCCATTTGAATCCTACTGATCTCTATGTATGTAGTCTTACCGTTAACAAGCCAAGTGACTACTTTCAATAAAACCCAAAATATATTCAACTGTACAGTGTACACCTATAGATTTTGGCTCGGTATACAAAATTGTTCATGGAAAATAGAACAGCCAAACATTCAAGTATGTTACATGTTAAGAGAGGTATATCAATCTGCACTCTAACATGATGGTGGCAATGAATAGGGAGTCCGAGGGTGGAAGGAGATGATGATGAAGAAGACATCGATGATATTGAGCATGAGTTCAACATCGATGATGAGCACAACAAAAACAACCAAGTTGTTGAAGCAATGCTCCATGGGAAAATGAGCTATGGCAGAGGCCCTGATGACGAAGAAAGTGCTCAGTTCCCCCTCCCCCTGTCATAGCTGGTCTTCGATCTCGGCCTGTAAGTCAAATACTAACAGTTTCTCTGCAGAATTCATTGTCAGTTACCACTTGGCCATTAGCTAATCTAATTATACACATATATGCAGGTGAGTGGAGAGTTTCCTATAGCTGGTCGGGGTGGAGAGATGCCCTCTTCGCTGCATAAGCGTGTGCATCCATATCCTTCATCTGAACCTGGTATTATTTCTATGATAATATCATACTTGTCTCTGAATCTGTCATTCAAAGGCAAAATTATGTCTTTTAAGCAAAAAGATCTTGTCTGATTTACTATTCAGTTTCATCAGCCGTTTTCAACAATGAATCAAATCATGTTGGTAACTTTAATTTCGAGTTTGCTGTATCATATACAAGAAGATATGGAGATTGTTATTATTTTTTATTTTTTTGGAGATTGTTAGTTTTAATAGCACATAAACAAGGAAGTTCATCCAACATCTGACATGCAATAGCAAGCACTCTCCCTCCCCAACAAAAAATAAATAAAAGGGAAGAAAATCAAAGGCAAACTGCAAGTTTTGATCTATCAGACCTAAGAAAAGGCTAAAACTGGTTATGCACAAGAAATCGAAAGGAGAACACATGATGCTCGGTGAATCCTCTACTATGTCTTTTAACTGTGATTCAAAACAGGAAGTGCGAGATGGGAAGAGAAGAAAGAGGGAGGATGGAAAGAACGCATGGAAGATTGGAAACTTCAGCAGGGGAATCTGGGGCCTGATCACGATGACTATGCTGATCCAGACATGGCCTTGTAAGAGATTTTTTATCGCAGTTAATCATACAGAAAAAATCAGTAAAAACTTGAGATAATTAAGATGTAATCCTTAATCCACAAACTTAAATTTGGGTGATCTGGGTAAACTTATGCAGGATTGATGAAGCCAGGCAGCCACTCTCAAGGAAAGTACCTGTTGCATCAAGCAAGATCAACCCTTACCGCATGTTGATTGTTATTCGGCTTTTTGTCCTGGCTGTATTTCTGAGATACCGTATTCTGAACCCTGTGCATGATGCCATAGGGCTTTGGCTGACATCCGTTATCTGTGAAATATGGTTTGCCTTCTCATGGATCCTAGATCAATTCCCTAAATGGTATCCGATTGAGCGAGAGACATACTTGGATCGCCTTTCTCTCAGGTAAACCGGTTTCAGCAATTTGCACAGAGGATTAGATATTATAGATTCTGGATTTCACAAACATAAGGAGGCACTTTCAGATAAAAATTCCTGCACACTTGATGTAGATACTGTGAATTTTGTTAAATTCTTGAAAAAAAATCACAAATTTTATATCAACAAAATATTTTAACAAAGCAAACATAAGTAGCATCTTGCAAAATTCTGAAAAATCTGACCCCAAATTTATTGTGTAGGTATGAAAAAGATGGTGAACCAAATATGCTGGCTCCCATTGATGTTTTCGTGAGTACAGTGGATCCAATGAAGGAACCTCCTCTTGTTACAGCCAATACTGTGCTATCTATACTAGCAATGGACTACCCAGTTGAGAAAATCTCGTGCTACATTTCTGACGATGGAGCTTCCATGCTTACCTTTGAAGCACTCTCAGAAACTGCAGAATTTGCTAGAAAATGGGTGCCTTTCTGCAAGAAATTTGCCATAGAACCTAGAGCCCCAGAATTTTACTTCTCTCAGAAAATTGATTATCTCAAGGACAAGGTCCAACCCACATTTGTAAAGGAGCGTCGATCTATGAAGGTTCTGTTACAATGCCTTGTACCTACATACAAGCATTTCTACCTTCACAATATGACTTTTAATCTGAACATTTTAGTGCCTTTTCAATACAGAGGGAGTATGAAGAATTTAAGGTTCGTGTCAATGCACTGGTTGCAAAATCTTCGAAAGTTCCTCCAGAAGGTTGGATCATGCAAGATGGTACTCCATGGCCTGGGAACAATACAAAAGATCACCCAGGTATGATTCAGGTATTTTTGGGCCACAGTGGAGGATACGATATCGAGGGAAATGAACTTCCTCGTTTGGTTTATGTTTCTCGTGAGAAGAGGCCTGGCTTCCAGCATCATAAGAAAGCTGGTGCAATGAATGCCCTGGTAAGAATCAGCATCAATGATTAACTTGAAAACTTTAGAATCATCAAATGAGATAAACTTTAATTATATAAATGCGTCTTTAATTTTCCTGAGCAAAGCAATAGCCAGCCCAGGAATCAAATGTAACATGAATATGTTTTCAAACCTGCAGGTTCGTGTCTCTGCAGTTCTAACAAATGCACCTTTCATGCTCAACTTGGACTGTGACCACTATTTAAACAACAGTAAGGCCGTTAGGGAAGCAATGTGTTTCTTGATGGATCCACAGACTGGAAAGAAAGTTTGCTATGTCCAATTTCCTCAAAGATTTGATGGGATAGATACTCATGATCGATATGCCAACAGAAACACAGTGTTCTTTGATGTAAGTCACTGAACAAAGATATTTCAGCATAAAAATGTGTGCCTTCAAATGGTGTATGCTAATTAATGGCTCCTTGCCTGTGTATCGTCAGATTAACATGAAAGGCCTGGATGGAATTCAAGGACCTGTCTATGTGGGCACAGGATGTGTTTTCAGAAGGCAAGCCTTATATGGTTATGAACCACCTAAGCGCCCAAAACGCCCAAAGATGGTTAGCTGTGACTGTTGCCCATGCTTTGGACGCCGCAAGAAGCAGCAGAAGTACAAAGACGGTGCAGATGGAGATGCCAATGCAAACCTTCAGGGTTCGATATACAAACTTTCCACCAGTTGCTACTCTGATCCCTTTTCTAACTTTTAACTGAACTAACGAATGTTTACCGAAAATAATTATCAGGTTATGAGGATGACCAGGAGCTCTTGATGTCCCAGATGAATTTTGAAAAGAAATTTGGACAATCTGCAATTTTTGTAACTTCAACATTGATGGTTGATGGAGGGGTTCCACCCTCATCAAGCCCAGCAGCCCTACTGAAGGAAGCTATTCATGTCATTAGCTGTGGCTATGAGGACAAAACGGAATGGGGTACCGAGGTAACCTATTAAGAACCAGAAATATGCAACCAAAGCAGTTAAAAA
The DNA here is from genome assembly GCA_021018815.1 of Talinum fruticosum. Taxonomy (NCBI): domain Eukaryota; kingdom Viridiplantae; phylum Streptophyta; class Magnoliopsida; order Caryophyllales; family Talinaceae; genus Talinum; species Talinum fruticosum. The sequence goes on from JAITYX010000048.1 coordinate 3,561,559, forward strand.
ATCTGAAACTGTCACAAAAATTTTCTATGACAATACAGTCATCAAATAGGTTAGGACTTAGGAATTTTACCAACAAGACGCCTCTTGATCTGAAATGTTAAAATGGTTCTCTCTAAGTGTTGAATGACATGCTAATCAGTAGTTCATATAAAGAAAGTAGAAAATCAGATCATCTGAGCATATGATGTACAATCCCTAAATGTTCTTTGCTAACCATGCAGTTGGGTTGGATTTATGGCTCAATCACGGAAGATATCCTAACAGGATTCAAGATGCACTGCCGTGGTTGGAGGTCTATTTATTGCATGCCCAAGAGGCCAGCATTTAAAGGATCTGCTCCTATCAACCTTTCTGATCGACTTCAACAGGTGTTGCGTTGGGCCCTTGGTTCTGTTGAGATCTTCTTTAGCCGTCATAGTCCTCTATGGTATGGATACAAAGGAGGAAAACTCAAGTTTCTAGAACGCTTCGCATATGTCAACACTACTGTCTATCCCTTCACCTCTTTACCACTGCTCGCCTATTGTATACTTCCTGCTGTTTGCTTGCTCACTGGAAAATTCATCATGCCCACGGTAAAGACATTTCTTCCCCACTCCAATAGAAAGTAGTTAGAAATACTATAATATCACGACTAAATTTCCATTTTCTGATATCTTTTACACAGCATGTGAAAGAAGAAAAAAGAAAAAGCTCCTTCACATGCAATCCAGAAAAAGATACTCCCAAGCCTTAGCCTTAAATTCCATGAATATAAGTGATCTCAAACTAATGTAGCATGGTGGTTGTGGTTAATGCAGATCAGCACTTTCGCAAGTCTCTTCTACCTTGCTCTCTTCCTCTCAATCTTCGCTACTGGTATACTTGAGCTCAAGTGGAGTGGAGTTAGCATAGAAGAATGGTGGAGAAATGAGCAATTTTGGGTGATTGGTGGAGTGTCAGCACATCTCTTTGCTGTCATACAAGGGCTTCTCAAGATTTTGGCTGGTATAGACACCAACTTTACGGTCACATCTAAGACAGTCGATGATGAGGATGAGTTTGCTGAGTTATATACCTTCAAGTGGACAACCCTCCTTATCCCTCCAACCACTATATTAATCATCAACATAGTAGGTGTTGTGGCTGGAATCTCTGATGCCATAAATAATGGCTACCAATCATGGGGACCTTTATTTGGAAAACTCTTTTTGCCTTCTGGGTGATTGTTCATCTTTATCCATTCCTAAAAGGTCTCATGGGAAGGCAGAACAGAACACCAACAATTGTCATTATATGGTCAATTTTATTGGCTTCTATCTTCTCCTTACTCTGGGTTAGGATCGATCCTTTTGTGATAAAATCAAAGGGGCCTGATACGAAGAAATGTGGAATCAATTGCTGAATTTACAGTTTCCGTAGAAAGGCATCGCAGCATGGAAGCATTGGCCACCATGTATTAATCCCACATTGTAACACCTAAGCTTTTTGTCAGCAAAGACCGTGTGTATTTTCCTTTCCTTTATTGATAAAGGGAAAAAAGGAGTGTAAAATTTTGCAATGAATTTAAAAGAACAGATGTTATTGACACTGGTTGATCATGGCATGCATCTTAAAATCCATAATAGCAGATGTTGAAATGTGTAGTCACTTGACAAGTCATATTACTGGCCCATGAAACAGATATAGAAGAGAGGTAAAGAAGATTAGAAACTACACCAAACCATATTCAAGTTGTAGAAAAACATGTTGGTCATTTCACAATAATCAAAGTAAAACCAATGTGAACCTGAAGACTAGGTGAAGGCCAAGAAGTGCAGTAATCGTTATGCTGACATGCATATAACAATGATAAAGACAATCTTGGTCTCTTACCTACTAAGCTTATTTGAGGGCCGGTGGTCATCTTCAGCTCAACAAGTGCAGAAATCTGGCCCAAAATTTTGAATTAATTAATTCATTTCTTACATAAAGTACAACAAATCCTCAGGTAATACTAAAAGGCAAAGAACAAGAATACATAAAAAGAAAATATGCACTTCACATGGTATTTCCAGGTTAATAACTCAGATGTTAATCGGTACAAACACAAAGAAGGACAGAATTTATCCTAAACTAAGGTTCAATGAACAAAGCAGGAGCAGTTGTAGCAAAACAGATACATAGTCAGCAATCATTTCAAAACAATGGAAACCTCACAGAGTCTTCAGGGAAAGTATGTAGGCAAATACTTCCCAGTGGAAAACATTATCTTTGTTAGAATTTAAAAACCTTTTTAAATATGGCACCTCTATATGTATATAATAGGACCCAAAACAGCTACTTCCTCCATTCCATTATTGTCACATTGGGAATATACGGAAATAAGAAATATCCTTTCTACATATCATATTATCATGTGTAAAGCTATGTAGATCTCAACCTTCTCATACCCGACTTTGGCAAGATGCACACTGGGAACTTGCTGTTGTTGTAAATGGAAATAAGCATTAAATGGTTTGTTAGGAATATATAGTTAAAAATTAACTTTCCAACCAAAAAAATCACTAATAGATCATTGAAAATTAAACTTTGGCAGAACTATGGGACAAGCGAAGCAGATTTTTTGACCATAAATGGATATGGAAGGAACTTTGACAAATTAAACCACTTATTCACTTCGATATCACAGGGAAAGAGGACATTTAGCAGAGTCAAAAAGTCATCTGGTGGAGGGAGGCAGGAAGGGGGCTGTACTGAGAATAGAATTTATTCATACACATTTCCATTGTGATACATGGGTTAAAAGGATTCATATTATTCATGAATTCTCATGAGGGGAAAAGGGAAAGGAGCAAAATGAGCAAAGCTATACCAGCATTGATAAGTGAGGCACAATAACATAAACCATTATGTCGCAGAATTCCCAGTAGTTCTGTGTAGTTGAAATGAATTGTTCTTCATGATTAAAAAATATATGCTTTATTGGTAAGCTATACCTAAAACAATATATGCCACTTGGGACTAGTTGTAACTCCTAAATACTCCCTCTCCCAAAGGAAATGTTGGGGGTTCTCATTCCATCCAATACAAGGTTTCTGCCATTACCCTATGCAGGATTACCTCCTTGTTACTCCCCTAGCTATTGGCTTCTTAGCCTACAAGGCCAAGAGGTGCCTTGGACTTGGCCTCAAAAAGAGAAAGAACAAAAGATAAATACATATCTGCGCTCCCAAAAACTAGGAGTGTCTCAGTCGCTTTAATATTACAGGACATACCTCAGTTTGTATAGAGACATCAAATTCACCAATAATCTCCACAAGAGCATATACCATCTTTGAAATGGTGGAATCTGTTAGCATCTCTAACAATAATGACTCTCTCAGTGACCTTGGAGATAAATTTTGTTGCATTATGACAGTCTAAACAAACTCTGAGATTCTTGAAGATCCTGATTTCAGTTCCTGGCTCGGTAGAAATAAGCGCAAAAGCTATGGCCAACTTCTCGCTATGAACATTTACCATGAGCTCCTTCTCTTCCTCCTCTACATCATGCAGAGCTGTCTCTGTCTCAACCTGATAACCAGCCTCCTTCATTTTTGCCATTAAGCTCTCCAACTTTGCATATATAGCAGTTGTTTGTGGGTGAGATCTATCACCACATGTAAATACATAAGGGGTTTCACCTAACTCTATTAGAGTGCACCCAGGTACCTTGGCTAGCTTTTTCTTCTTGGCCACTTGTCGAATAGAAGCAGCCTGCCAATAGTTGCGATCAGCTGAATAAATATTGGAAATTAATACATAGTACCCCGCATTCGCAGGGTCTAACTCATGCAACTTTTCATAAGCTATGCGTCCCAGTTCTGTATTTTTGTGAATCATACATGCACCAAGCAATGCTCCCCACTCAACAGGGCTAGGCTTCACGTGCATATTCTCAATGAAGTTCAAAGCCTTGTCTAGTTGTCCTGATCGACCAAAGAGATCTACCATGCAAGCATAATGTTCAGGTACAGGTTCACAACCATGATCTATCATGGAATGAAAAATGTTAATTCCTTCACTAACTAAGCCAGAATGACTACACGCATACAAGATGCAAAGGAAAGTAACCCCACTGGGAGAAACACCTGACTCCAACATCTTGTTGAAAAGATCTAGTGCCTCAGGCCCATGCCCATGAAGACCATAACCAGAAATCATTGCATTCCAAGAAACGACATTTTTCTCCGGCATTGCATCAAATAATTCCCGAGCCTTTGATATGCTGCCACACTTTGCATACATATCAATCAAGGCAGTTGATACGTAGACATTCGACTCTAACTTTTCCTTGTTGATTAGTTCGTGAACCCATTTTCCTAGACTAATAGCTCCAAGCTGTGCACATGCGGACAAAATACTGGTAACTGTAACAGGATTTGGACGGACATGACACATCTGCATTTCCTGAAACAGTGATACAGCTTTTTCAGTCAAACCACTCTGTGTATATCCAGATATCATGGCATTCCAAGATGCCAAGCTTTTCTCTGGTGACTCATCAAATAGCTGTCTTGCCCTATCAATTTCGTTCAGCCTACTATACACAGTAGTTATTGCTGTGGAAACAGAAGAAACCCCAATTGTCCCATTTTTCATGCAGTAGCCATGGATGGATGAAGTCAAACTTAGGTGACCAAAAGGTGATCCAACTGGAATCAATCCCACAATTGTGCTAGAGTTCACCTTCTGTCCAGAAAGCAACAATTCTTTAAAGAGCCTCGCAGACAACTCAGATTCACCATTCAGTGTATACCCTGAAATTATTGCATTATAACATACCAAATCCGGGTTCGCAATCTGTCCAAAAAGCAATCTGGCTGTTGATACATCCCCACATTTAGAATACAGAGAAACCAGACCGGTAAGGACATATACATGAGAATGATACCCTGATTTCATAGCTAAGCACTGAAATCCCTTCCCCACCTTTAAGTCCTGCAACTCTGCAACTGCAGGAAGCACTGCAGACAAAGTGGAGGAATCAAACTGAATACTACTTCCAATCATGTCCTGAAACACCCGAACTGAATCAATGTAACAGCAATTCTTCACTAATCCAGACACCATCGTATTCCACAAAACTGTATCTCTTTGAGGCAATTTATCGAACATGTTATATGCAAACCCAACTTTCGAAGAATTAAGATACATATCAACAAGAGCAGACCCAACAAACAAATCATCACCAAATCCATCAATGATCGAGTGGGCATGAAGCAACATACCAATCTTCCCATGCCCAAATGACCCAGAAGCCGAAATGGCAAAGGCATAGGTGAAATTATCAGGCTTAAGACTGGTGTTTTTACGCAACCGGGCATAGACAGAGACAGAAGAGGAGGGAAAATTATTGAAAGAGAACCCTTGGATGAGCACATTGTAGAGGAAAAGATCAGGATTTGGGGTTGCTGAGACCAGAAGGTTTGCATGGTTTATAGCCCCAATATCGCAGAGTTTTTTAGTGAGCTTAGTGACCGTTATGACATCGGAATTTAGACCGTTGAGAATCACCTGGGCATGGATTTGCTTAAGGTTTGTCAATGACGTTGATTTGGAGACGAGATTGAGAAAGAAGTTTCTCTCTCCGGCGGCATAAGCCAAGGCTCTATTCGACATCTTGTTTGAAATAAGAGGAGTGGAGAGCTAAGATCGAGATTTCATGGCATATTCATATATGAATCAGGAAGCGGGAAATTTCCGCCTTTGTGATTTTTTTTTCTGTTGCTTTCTTTTTTCTTTTTTGTGTTTTGGTGGATTCTATATTTTTTCGATTATTAGTTGGGTACAGTGACAAGAAAAACACAATAGCCATCGAATATTCAATCTAGCAACTTTATAATTTAAAAAATATATATATTAACGACTGTTAATTTTAGCAAAAATAACATAAACATTTTCTAGTTTTAAATCTTAGAAAACAAATTAAATTTGTATATTACTAACATTATGCTGGTGTTTTGATGGATTGTATTTATAATGACAGATCATGGCTTGGTATTCAGAAGGAAAAAAAAAGAGAATTAAAAGAAAAATAGAGTACTCGTACACTATGTTAATGAAATTTGAATAACAGAAAATAGATTAAATACGATGGCAAATGATAAAACACTATCTTTGGGACCATGTTATATAGTATAAAATTATCAATACAACTCTTGTAGTTGAAGACTTTGGTTGCATAATGCTTTTGCCTTGTCTTTCATCGTACATACACATTGCCAATACTAAATCCTAATATCGCTTTTTTTGTATGTTTTTGTCTGGTATTTTATCAACAAATAAATATTCTCTTTCTATTTGTAAGATTCTCTTTATACCCTTTTCTAATGAGTGATATTGTCTCTCATTTTTAGAACGATTCTATCAGCTTTGTTTTTCATAATGTTATGTTTGTATGTGGTTGAATTGTTGATTGATTGTTAAATTAGTCCGCAACAAGTATTAATTCTTTCAATTTTGGATAATTATAACAAATAAATCTATTTGATGGGAATGATATACAAGATTTGCGGATCTCCTCGTTAGAGGTTGTATTATGAAATAACAATTGGGTGGAATATGGGCATTAAGAAGAGTTTCAATTAATTTTTTTAATCAAAATATTTATTTTGTTATTTTAGTTATGAATTTGTTTGAGTTTAATTTTTATTTTAGATATCTATGTTAACAAGATCAGAAAGTACATGAAATAAATTTTAAAGTTGGAGTTAATAGCATTTAAAGCTATATCCTTAATTTTTTTAAAATGTGGATTAGCGTCGTAAAATTTCGACCCGATTACCTAAATTGCGTCCGACTAGAGTAAATCGAGTCCGGATATGACTTTTTTATCCGAATTTTAAATTCGGACATAAAATTTTCTTATTTCGTTGTTCAAATCTAATTTTAACTCGAATTTATGCTTGTTTGAATTATCCGACCTGAAAAAACTGGGTATTAGACAAAATTTCGTCCAATGATCGATTTTTTCAACCTGATTTTGACCCGAACCCAAATTTTTACCAAGATAGATCCTCCTGTTTTTTCTTTCTTTTTTTTCCTTCTTTTTGTTGAAGGTGTGTTTGGGAGGAAAGGGGAATGAATAATTTCCTCTAGGGGGAGAGAGAAAAAAAAGGCTCTTATTGATTATATTCACTGGACACGCTCAAAAGGGAAAACATGTATTTTCATGCAATAGGAAAACATGCCAAGCATGTGGTTTTCTATATTTCTTTTCTTTTCATTTCATTTCATTTCAAGCTAATTCCTCTTCTCTGCATTTTTCTTTCCTTTTTTGAAGTGAATACATAAATTACATGTAGGGAGAAAAAGAGAGCTCAATAGCTCTATTCCAAGGGACACAAAATGGAGAAAAGAAACTAAAAATTCACATCCCCACTGCATTTTCACTGAAAAGAGAAGGGAAAAATAGAAGCCAAAAAAGGAGGGTAAAAAAAAAAAAAAGAAGAAGAAAAGAAGAAAAATAGGGGAGGACTAATTTACATCCTATAACCTGAGAAATTTGGCAGTGGGGAGGGAAACTGTTAGCTATTAAGCACCCCCAAGAATCCCCAAAATCAAATTAAGTTGCCCATAATACTGGATTTCTTGTCTTCCTTGGATCTTGCTGAGACTGTATTAGCTGTGTCCTGAGACTGTATTCTCTCACCTGTTATACACCAGTTCAATCAAAGATCAGATGTCAAATACAGCCACATCTGATAATCATAATCATAATCTAAAACCAAGAGCATTGAGAATTTAAAAAATTAAAATATTTAACAACTGAACATCAACCTAGATGGATCCCGCCCAAACAGGATTCAAAGAGATCCGGATGTATGTAACCTTACACTCCAAGTACATACATCGATTTCCAAAGATCCACATCAGGAAAATTTGTAGAAAACATTTTTCTTACTTCACAATTTTTGAAAATAAATAGAGGTAAGCAAGGAAGAGATAGCAGTTTTTATGGAACTAAAGCCTTGTGTGTGTGTGTGTGTGTGTATATATATATATATATATAACAAACTTGAAAATGAGAAAGCAGTGCTAGAGAAGAATAAATAGTAATACATTAGTCAAAGTAGTAGTCCCTTTTCTTTTTCCCTTTTTGTTGGGGAATAAAATAGTAATAACAATAATGGAAAGAAAATCCAAAAAATATGAAATAATCACCAAGAAAATGATTAGCAGAGGGTGCTGATGCAAATTGCAAGAAGCATGATTAACATCACATGCAAAAGGCTAATGATTCTTTCATGGGAAGGCTGATAATCATCAAAATCATTTCTCTTCCTTTTACCCTTGACCCTTCCTTTCGGTGGGTAATGGGTTTGAACCCAAACTAGCTAATCTGAATCCTCCCAATTAAAAAAAATAACAAAGAAAAATACAAATAATATGTGTGCATATATATATATATATATATATATACACGAGAACACAATTGATATAGAGTGCTGTCGTAGGTCATAACTCTAACCATTAATGCATCTTGCTCCTAATGGAATGCCAAGACGTTGTAGCATGCACTTAGTTCACCTCTCCTAGGGTGGTTCAAAACCGTAATTACAAGCTAACTTTTAGTTTACAAATCAGTGCAGTGTGTCCTAGTAAATGATAACAATTTCACAGTTTCATTATACTCATTTGGTCCAACTTAGCATTGTCAGGAAACCGGTCCATGATCATCTACCCACTTCATGTCACAACTGGGAAAAACGAGGTATTTGAGCACCTATTTAGATGGCTGAATACAGATCTTACCCTTAGGCTTGATATGCAAAGTTGTTGAATAAGTTTCCTTTCAAAGTCCACATGGCCATTACCTATTACGCAACAGGTTAGGCATGTCCTGCTACTACTTTGCCAGACCCTAAAAGACGCAGAACTAGGAGCTCTACAAAATTGTCAAATAAAAGTTTTAAAGAGCTAAAGTTGGCAGAAAATTTCTCCTTTACAATTAATGCATGACTGCAGTTTACGGATATCTAAATCACCTTTTGTCTATTTTTCAAGCTTAAATTTATAGTGAACCATAGCAAATCCCTGAATAGCTCTATATTATTACTTCCCCCACCCAGTAGTAACCGGTTTTCTAGTCTAAGGTCTATGGAAGCAGTATCTGTGCAATTTAGGACCAAGGTTGCTACATCTAAAAGCCTAGACTGGACTTGGGGTATAAGTTTGGATTTGAATGAGAATCAGAGCATGAATACCAAACTTACTGCCCCAACTGCACAGCCACTTACACATCCTATGATGGCAGTGTGATAATTGCTCACCTAAAAGTATGCATCCATCCAGCTAATAGCAGATTCTATGCCAAGAGTGGAAAAACAGTTGCGGGGTGTGGGGGTGGAAAAGGTTCACTAGAAAACTGGAAAGTGTTAGGCATATAACCACCACAAACTCTGATTCAGACAAAAGGAGGCCAAATGGCAACTCAAGCATCTTATGCCATGGACTAAACAAATTCACAGATATCACTGAATCTCTTTGGCATCCTATTTATGTGTGACACCACAAGTTGCAGCAAACTTTTTCCACATACCAGAACATTGGTACAAACCCAAAAATTCAAGACATCGGAAAAGAAAAATGAATAAGTAGCCTGTAAATATTTTTGGGGTATCCTCACCTGCATGGCTGCTGTTGAAGCCAGAAGGGCATCACATTCATTAAGCATGGCCCTTTCTTGTCCTGCTAATGCAGCAAGTTCAGAAACCAAGCCATTTGTATCTTCGACCTACATCACATGACGACAACATTTAGACAATGGTCATCAACAAGGTGAGTCCCACAAGTGGGGCCAGCAGCATCCATGTAAAAAGCAGAAAAACTACGTGAGGCATCTCCAGCCTCCAGAGTTTTGCAGAATTCTTAGGTAATGATGACTTTACACGTTAAAATATGAATAAACATGCTCACAAGCAAGTTGAGATATTGTTGTGCAAATATAATATCAAAACATCACTTCATGCAGGTAAGCTCTATAAGTTCTCAAATGTACATTGTATAAGAACAAATGAATCCATGCCATAGGTACTCGCTGAAAGAAACTGAAAACTGCACTTTTGAAGATTAAGATTAAGACTCATGTGCATATTAACCTTGATTATTTTCAGGATGATAGAATCATATATTTATATACCTGAATGATCTATTGATTCAGCAAAAGAGTGCCAGCATTTCTAGAGAGGCCCAAACTCTAATCCATAATACTTTGGCCAGATATTCAGAATTTCTATTGAAGCATGGATATGGCATTTTATGTGCGGATTTGCAGAAACTGAAGTTTTATGATTTGGGAATCATCACCCACAAATGCTTTACATAAGTTGGGTTAAGCATGGCAAGAAAATTTGTACATCTCATAAGCCAATGTTAATCATGTAAGGATGCACATGAACTTCAGAAGGATGAACAATGACTGTCTCGGAAGATTTGGCACTAAAGCTGGAGATTAATCTAGACCCGAGTTCTCTTAACCACATGTTCCCTATCTGGGTTGCTTAGATGGATGATGACAAAAACTGGGGTTTCCATCAAACTTTATGAAGGGCAGGGGCTATGATGTGAAATGCAAATGATATCCCAAAAAGCTGAGTTACAATCACTAACCAATGACATAATTATAACGATTACGTTTATCAATGCCGCAGCAGAGTTCTGGAGTAATGCAAGCTTCATATTTTCTCATTCTGCTTACTAACTCTTCAATTTAAACACTTTCCAAGTTTGGAAAGTTAACAGTCAATGAAATTAGCATTAGCTATAATTAAGCACAAATGCAAATATTAGATTCATAAAGAGATTTTAACATCTCAATCCTACGTTATTTCCTTTGAATCATTTGAATCGGGACAGGAAACATAAACGATCCCATATCTAACCTTTGTCAGTACAGAACAAATGGAGGAGCCCATTGACTGCATCACATCAACAGCCGAGCTGATAGCAGCCTTTAAAGAATCAATGTCAGCCTGCAGCAGGACAAAACTTTATTATCATACCCACATACATGTTAAGATCAAATCAGAAACTGGTCTTTCTATACACAGCGCAATAATATTCCCTTAAATACCACTATACCTTTGCTCCTCCAGTAACCGGAAGTCGAACAGTGCTGGCCTCAAGATCTTTGATTGCTCCATCCAAAGAGATCGAATGATCTCTTTCAAGTAAGGCCCAATCCTCAAGGTATGCGAGCTGCAAAATTATTTGAGATCAATATTTCGCTTGGGGGGTTGCAAGAGAGGCTAAGCTTGAAAAACAGATTTTTAAAAATAGGATTCTACAAGCACATATCATCATCAGTATATAAAAAAATTCATTACTCAAAAGTACAACTTTTCTATATAGGATTTGCAGGCCTGAGGCAGACTGTTGACATAAACAGTCACTCATAAATATAATAACAGCAAAGTTCTGGTGACAAGAATCTGTTTGGACCTCAAGAACATCCAAATCACAAGCTCTTCTATCTAAAAGACAATTAGTATCAATCTCCTGAATTCCTGATTACCACGAATTTTTGACAAATTCATGAATTTCATTCTATGGATGCATAAATTTATGTCGGCCAAATTTTTGTTGTATCAACATGAAAAGGAGTTAGCATATCACATGGTTAAAGTAGTGTTGTATTTTAAATCAAAATCATTTAGGCTCTATGTATAGAGAATTTACTAACAAATAAAGATTCTAAGACTAAATTTCTCATTTTTTTGGTGTGTTGGCTATATCAATACCCCTAAGCAAGATTATTAGAATCTTAAAGGAGCACACTGTTACCAATCGTCCTGTAAAACCAAACATTCCATTAGGAGTCAAATCTTCAGTTATAACAACCATAGTAAGGACTAAGGAATAAGAATGAACGCATGACTTCATTCATGCACTAAGCATACTGCTCATGGAGCAAAATTAGAAGTAAGAAATAGCTCTTGGAACTTATATCACTAACAAACTAATAGAATGTGTGCTTTGTTCAGAAGTATCCTGTTAGTAGGCTTAAAATTCACCATCACGTTCAATATTTAAATCCTAGAGACTAATCTTTCTAACTTTTAAACAAGAATACGAGGATGCAGCACATATCCCTTTGAGCCTACGTGGGCATGACTTCTGCCCCTAACCTAGACACTAACGTGTTGCTACCTCTCAGACTGATCTGACTTAGTACAAAAGCATCAAATCCTTGCCAGGCTTTATGAAGGGAAATTAAAAACAAAAATGTGTGGTTGGAGATGAATCCGGGTTTCAAAAGGCACTTACTTGCTCCCTCAGCACCAAGTTTAGCTTCAACTCCAATTTCAGCTGCTGGACATCAATCCGCTTCATTATCACAGAATCCCACAACTCCAAGTTTGTTTGCCATACATTATACAAACTCTCCTGCATTGTCAAAAAAGTATTTATAACAACAATATTGACATTCAAGCGCTTCCCATGAACTCACTTTTTGACAGTTCAATCTTAGGTTCAGGAGGCAATCACAACACTATCCATGAAGAGTTTCTTAATTCATGGCGACATTTGAAGCTTTAAATGATCTGGTGCTTCTTAAAAGCTGACCAGTTTTTATCCAATAACCTACATTTGCTAACAGCTGCCCCCTATACTAAAAATAGAAAGCCATCTACCCAAGAGAATAATTTTGTATGCTGGGGAAATTTATTAAAGATAAAGTTTCCTAGAAAGAAGCAATTAATATTCAATAAACATGAACTAATTAGCAAAATTACTCCTAAATGGAAATTTTCAAATTTCTAAACAACATTAAATAAAGAACTTTTATCATTTATTCTTAAAAAAAAGAACTTTTATCATAATTCAAAGGAGATATATTATACCTCTGTGGTAATTTTCTGTATATACATGGCAGCATCAGCTCGAGCATTAGCAAATCGCCACTGCAAATATCTATTGTGCAACAACCTCAGCTGATGGGCATCTTCCAACTGGTAGGTTTTCTTGCCTTTCTTAATATCTGCTATGAAACTGAGGACTGAAGTTGTACTACTGGATTGTTTGGTGGGACTAGATGGCCTAATCCTTGATGGACTTGCCCCTCTAGATTGTATTGGAGTAGAGGGCCTCGTCCTGACTGGACTGGGTGTAGCTTTAGAAATGGGTGTCCTACTTGGTGATGGGAGCCTTTGTCCAGGTGTTAACCTGGATCTTACAGGAAGAGCACCTAAGGATGCTCTTCGTGAGGAACTCAAGGGATCTTCTTTCTGCAGAGCAGATTCCTTGAAAAAATTATCATCCACTACTTTCAAACGCAACCCAAAAGCCCTATCCTCATCAAATATAGATTGCCCTGCAAGATCACCCGAATTTTTTGGCAAATTCCTCGGAATACCTTCAGCAGACAATCTCCTTAACGATATCCCAGTACTTGAACGTGGAGAACTCGGTATTTTCCCAAAATTATCCGGAGTTCCTTCAGCTGACAGTCTCCTTAATGATATCCCAGTACTTGAAAGTGAAGAACTCGAACTCGAACTTGAGCTCTTCCCACAACTATCTGAAAGATCCACACTTTTAGTTAACATGGGCGAAGACAACTTCCCACCTCCTGCTCTACTCGGCCAACGATGCTGATCAATCAGCCGCGCTTTCACCCCATCAACCGGTCTAGAATTCTCCGACTGATGGGTGGAATTCCTCCCCTTCAAGGGGCTCCTCTTCCTCTCAGGAGTGGATTTCCTAGGAGTAGTGGTGGTCTCAGCCTGCTTATGGGCTACATTGGAAGAGGGTTTCAAAGTACGATCCGAGAGGGCATGAGTAACTGGTTTCTCTTTCTTGCTAACAGGGATAGAAATGCTATCGGATTGGAAAGAAACACTAAGACTACGCATTGTGGAAGGCCATAATACCTCCGGCAGCCTACTGCCAATCTTTTTGGATGACAATTGCTGCTCCGCAGAAGTATCGGACACCGGTGTGGACGGCCTAGAAGGCGATGTGGGTGTAGATGGCCGCTTTCTCTCAGCAGATACAGCTCTCTTGGAGGCCAATTGGGATGATGGATTGACTGTTCTTGTGAGGTTTGGTGATGCGCATCTCCTGGAATTTGAGGTGGTAGAACAAGGGGTAGGAGACTTGTATCTGGAGCTAACTTCTCTAGTCCGGGACCTTCGTGTGGTGATCCCATTGTTCCCTCGGCCGGAGCCAACGGTCGTCTTACGGTATCCACAGCTGATTCTTTCTTTAATTCTTGCAGCGCTTCAAATACATCCATTCAAACCACCCAAATTAGACGACATTGGTGGACTTTTTTTCTTTTATCAAAGACTAGCAATGGGGAACATATTGGCAGGCTTTCATATATCCAACATTCACAACCTCACCAGCAAAAGAAAAAGACTCAATAGCTCAAAAGAAGATCCTTTTCTGCGGTGTAAAATCTGCCATGAATTCAGAAACCCAGAAAAAGTAAGATACTTAACAGATAGGAAGGATGGGAAAGAGAGAAACCCAATAAAGGGAAAAGAGAAAAGGAAAAGAAAATGAAAATGAAATTAGCATAAAAAGATTACATCTTTACAGACACAAGCCAGATCTGATGGGCAATGAATTTGATTATTAGAGAAGCTTTGAGCAAATGGGGACTCAATATCCTTGTAGTAGAGCCTCAAATCAAACAGATCAGGCCATGTGAGGATGATCAACGATCCAAGAAGCATTAGGGCCTTGAAATTACAGGGTGAAACGGAGAGGGTCAGAAAGTGCATTAACGGTCATCAGTGGAGGATGCCTCCAATGGTTGGGGAGGCGGGGGTCCCTCGGATAGCTAAGAAAGAGGTTGAAGGGATTGGGGCCATTGGGAATAGGAGGGAGGGGACCCTAAGAAATGGCGAGTTTAGGAATTAACTGGTGCGGTGCGGGATAACAGAGGGGGTGCGTTGGATAAGGGCAATTTCCCAACTACTGTTTTTTTACTCTCTCTCTCTCTCTCTCTCTCTCTCTCACCTCCTATTGTATGACCACTCTTGAAGGGCAAATGGCAATGGCTTTTGTCACTCTCACGAGAGTGCCATGGTCGGGTAGGCTGGCTAATTTAGATTCTCTCTCCTCTCTTTCCCGGGCTACAAATCCACCCTGTCCTGTTTATGTCTCCCTTCCCTCCAAAATTATGAAAGGGAATTCAATGATAATGAAATCAGACTTCCAAAAGCAGCAATTAATCTTTACAACCTGTTTATCTGGATGGGAGTTAAAAAGGTTAAAGTTCATCTATGCTTGCTATTTCTCTACAAAGATGGAGGGGATAAGAAAATGCCCAATTAAAATATTCATTTATTATTATTATTGATATTATTATTATTACTATTATTAGACCCCATGTGCTGTTATCCATCTAAAACTTGGAGATTTATATTGTGGACCCACCCTTTTTAATAAATAAGTATAGTAATTTGTATAAATAAGACTAAATTGCCATCAAATAGCAGTATATGTGCGTAAAAAACAAACCAAATAATATGTACAAAAATAATTTTACAAAATAACATTTACATGATTATCTCATAAAAGAATTTAGTCCAACTGCAGACTATCTACACCAAAAAAAAAAGCAGCAATTGTTTTAAAAATATCCAATGCTGATCATTATCCCCTTTGCATGCCTTTCCACAATCTCCCTAACTCACTTTCCCTTGACCTTCTTATCACCATTTATAATCCCCCCCAAAAAAAAAGAAATTCTAGAAATTACAAAAAGATGGTTTCATTGGGATTGACAGTGAAATTCTAGAAATTAATTACGCGCATTAACTGCTTCTGCTTGTCATTGAAATTACCTCAATTAAAAAACACGAGTAGCAGTAGCTCGTAATAAAGTTTTTCTTTAAAAAAAACCCCACCATATTTTGGCCACCCAATTCATCTGGGAAGTAATGTTCACTGTTCAAGGCAATGGGAAGGAAGGCGGGGGGCGGGGAGGGGAGGACTGTGAATACATAGATGGAGTTCCACGTGCACCAGAGCTAATTGTCCATCCCTATGAATTCACTGTAGAAAATGAAATAACACCCAGAACTAGTCGCCAAACAAAATACTTTTTTGAAGAATTTTTTTATTTGATTATTAGACAGATAAAACTTAAAATAAATATCAAAATATTTAAGAGTTTTATTTGAAATTATTTAAAAATTATTATTTATTTTTATTTTCTGTTTATATTTATTCATTTATTCTTTTTTCGTTACTCATTTCTATTTATTTATGTTGATTTCCGTTTGCTTATAGCTTTTTATGATCGTTTTTATTCGTTTTTGTTTATGTTTTTATATCGATTAGTATTTTAATATAACTTTAAATAAACCCTAAATTTTTATAACAAAAGAAATGATACAATAATTAAAAAACAATTAAAAAGACAGCGATAATAAGTTATAGCAAAACTTCAAATACTTTACCAATTACGTAAGACAATCTTGACCAAACCATTCACTACTGATTCTCAATTTCATGAAAAAAAAAACTAATACTTTACTAAATGAAAATTAAACTCTTGTTGGTCACTTTAAAAAATTTTATAGTTAAACTAATTAATAATGTATGAGCTAAAATCGACATCGATTTTTCTCATCCTCATTTGTGTAACGAATTGTAGGATCCACTCATCCGCATCAGGTGTTGATAGGACGAAAAACTAAATCATATGAGTACTACTAACATAATCGTAAAAAACAAGGAAGAAAAAAACAGAAAGAAACAGTAGCAATTAATTAGCAGTACTAGTTGTGATTTTAGAATTCACTAATTTATGATTACTGACATTAATTCAGGGGTTGGAGGAAAAAGATGGAGTAGAAATTAAAGAAATGATTTCTTTTTTGACCTACTCAGACTCGTGATTTCCAGATTTTGGAACAGAGTTCGATGCATGCATCCTCTATGGAAGATTTTCTGGGAAAGTAAGAAACAAATTATAAACAATTTTTCGTTTTTTTGTATGTTGTTCTTCCCTCTTTTCTGGAAATTATTATTCAACATTTATATCATGGAGTCTGTAATTGGCAGGTTCGTGTCCCTCGTTCGCGGGACACCGAATAGCCATACATTGAGGAGAGAGAAAATAACAGCCAAAACAGAGATCGGTCGCAGTAGTTTCCCGTGAAGGAGAACAATTCAAAACAAAATCCAAAACCCTGATCAGGAGGAATTCGAAATCAGAAAAGGGAGAAATTAAAACTCACCTGACCTGAGAAATCTCCGAGTCAGCTCGAAACCGGAGAGTATCGATCGAGGCAAGAGTATGCCGATAAACTCTTGAATAGCAAGAAATTACAGTTTTCTGATTCCCAGGGTACTCTTCAAAAGCTCCCCCCTTCAATTAAACCACTGATTTTGAAGAAAGTAGTTGATAAGGAATTGCAATTGACTTATTAATTGCTAGTGTTGATCTTGAATTAACGAGTTCAGCGAGAGGAGTACGCGGTTGAATCGCCGGAGAGGGAGCAGAGGAGGAAGAAAAGGAAAAAGAAAACACGGATGGTTTTGTGTTTGAAGGAGAGAGAAAAGAGACGGTTGAAATAAGAGTTGGACGTTAATTTCGCGCCACCTTCACTATTAAATGTAGCTATCAAAGAAAAATGCCTCCTCTCTTCTAATAACCAAATTTTGATTTTGGGTTTCATTTAATTAGTCCATTCCATGCTACTCTTTTTGTCTTTTTTCTTCTTTTTTTCTCTTAATTAAAATTTCTATTAGAACTCTATTAATGTAAGTTTGTTCAAATAGTTCATTCCTATTAATTTTTTTGTCGACATAACTTTATCTTTTTATTAATGGTCGATCAATTAATTAAATTTTAGTAGATGACCCATATTACATTTACTGAATACTACTCTCTCTCTTTTTATGTCATTATATTTTCAAAAAGTTTATCTAAAATTAATAAATTAACGTAAATATATAAGGTCCTGTCCTTTTCAATTTTAAATAATTCAAAATAAATTTGATAAATAAATTTATCAAATTAAATTAAAATTATCTTAACTTCAGTAAAACTTTAGCCAATATTTTAGCAGATAGAGTTCACCAAATGTACTCCTCCTTATTATATTTTTATGTTTCTATTTAAATATTATTTTTTATCTCAAAATGATCTTCCTAAATATAAACGACTTTTTATAAATAATTTTGTATCATTTTCATCAAACTATTATCTTATTTGAATGATATTTAACCTTCTTTAAAAGGGGGTTTGTTTCATTGGTTTTTATCAGGGATTTGTTGGAGTTGGTTCTATAAACAAGTGTTTTATGAATTTGTTTGAATGTTTAGGTGTGTATTTGTATTATCAAAATCATCTTTTATCTTTTTAAATTTTTTTCTTCCAACATAGAAGTATATTTGATTTTAATATCCTGAAATTTGGGTCATATTGCTCATAATATTCCGAATTAACGATTGACCCTATAACATCCTTATCTTATTTAATATCTAACACTTTGAAAAATAAGTAATCAATGTCTCGAAATTTGGACAACTAAGGTTAGTTTTTCAAAGTATGGGGTATTAAAAAACACTAAGATGCTATGGAGTTAATTAATAGTTCGGGATATTATGAGCACCATGTCCTAAATTTTAGGATATTTTTTTATAGAAAGAGAAATTTTATAAATAAAAAGTCATACGACATTTAAAAAGATAATTTTCTAACAAAAATAAATCTAAAATATGAAAACAGATCTTTATTTCGACAAAGTTAATGGTAAACATACTTTCGCTTTGCTCCATACTTGTAGCATCAATCCGGCCACAAACCGTATTCTTCGACTTCAATATGTCTTTTGCGAACATTGGCTAGCTATTGTATAACTTCATAGAATAATCTCTGTGTGATATAATAGACCTAATCGAAGAAAATAACACTCGATCGAGCCATATAAAATTTCATTGTTGAATCATTCTCAATCAAAATACTAATATCTTACATAATTCATATTTTGATAAAATTTCCAACAAGTATAGGTTGGTATATAGAATGATTAATTGTTAGGCTTATTTAGGCAAAAATAGAGAGAAAGAAATGTAATTGTGTTCTATTTAAAGCTATATTTTTATTTATTATACACATTTCTTAGAAAAATGGTTGGGTATCGTATCATTGAAGCATTAAGGGGTGCATGGTTGATGAGATTGAAGTATTCTATCCCATTACACAACTTTAAATAATTTTGGTACAACTATCACACAATAAGCATGAGAGTATTCTCATTCTACCAAAAAGGGGAAACAAAGGGATTATTTGAGAATGAGGACGTCACTGGCTACAACCATAATTAATATCGCAGCAAGGATTATTGATTGATTTAATAACAAGTTAAATTTGTTTAATCAACCCCTTATATTTTATAATTTATTTAAAAATGTCACAAATTTATTTTGGTACTTTTAAATATCATTAAATTAGATAGAGTAAAATTAAAATATGAATGGATCAAAAAGTTCGAGGGCACCTTTGGCTAAGATCTTGTTTACTCATCCAAAGTTGATTTTATGAATGGATCAATCATAAGAAGTCTTGCCCATTATGAATCTCACTTTGAATTGGTTAAATTAGTAAAATCTTAGAAAGTATTATTAGATATCTGAATTCAATTCCGCCGCTACATCGATCGATCTTTGCGTCTCATTCGTTAAAAAATAAATATATTATACTATATCTATTCTTACACAACTAACAATAACATATATATATATATATATATATATATATATATATATATATGTGTTTCACAATTTTGATAAAAGACAAAGTATGATTGTGAATATTATATCTAAAGGGAAAGCGAGGGGATGGTTTTTAGGAGCCAAGTTGTTGAGGTGGTTGATCATGTCGTTTTAATTTGGTAAATCCAACATCCTTATTTAATCATAAGCTTTAAGAAAATTTTATGGCTAACTACCATAACTACTTTTTGCAATTCATCCATTCATGTGTTAATTGTGGGGTGGTCCAAATGTCCTCTCTAATAAATGTTGGGGACAATTTCATCTTCCTTTGCAAGGAATTATTAATAAAGTAAGGTATTAAAATGTTCTCAAAACCCCATCTTTTTACAAATTTCTTAATCTAATTAAAGAAATCAAATTTATTCTTCACATAAAATTTAAAAAATCAATAAATTTGAGTATGCTATTTTATAGAGAAAATTTACGATATGAATATAACTCCATCGATAAATTTTTTTAAAAATCATCTTAAGATATTCTTTATTTTACATAATATGTGTTAGTTATAATACAACGATAATAAGGATGGTTGAAATATGATTATAACTAAAAATATAATCTATCGCCTCAATTTCTCGATGCTAGACTCCTGTAGAAAAATATTGATCTTTGAATTTTAATATATTCCGCATAAAATTCTTATATTTTAGCTTAAAATTTAGATTCCAAACTATTTACATTTCAAAAAAATTGAAAAGTAGCATTGTTTGCCAAAACTACCTACTACTCAACCAAAAATTGTATAAGCAAACCAAATTATGACACTTCCTTATTTTGATGAAATGTAAAACTAATTGAAGCCCAAGAGAAATTTGGAAGTCTCCTCCAATGTTTGTCAAATGGACAAAGCCAAGGCCAACTTACTTTGATTTCCCACTTTCTAATTTTACATGATATTTGGAAACAACATATCCTTCCTCAACTATTTACTATTAGATCTATCAATTCATAAAATTTTTAGAAGTTATATGAATTTTAATATCCCCAATGTCAATCTTTGTCCTTTTACACTAAAAAAAAAAATTTAAACTGAGTTAAATTTGACAAAAGCTAATATGATTAAACAAAGCTCCAACGGAATTTTAAACTGAAGTTAAATTTTGACAAAAGCTAATTCACTACTAGAAAATCATCATATAGCGACGGAAATAGCGACGGAAAAACGGTATTTAGCGACGGAATTTCAAAATTAGCGACGGAATTAGCGACGGAAATTTTCCGTCGCTGATTTTCGCGTCGCTAAAAATCAGCGACGGAATTTTACAATTCCGTCGCTGATTAGCGACAGATTAGCGACGGAATTTTATTCCGTCGCTAATCCAGATCAGCGACGGATAATCAGCGACGGAATTGTAAAATTCCGTCGTTGATTTTTAGTGAATTTTTAAAAAAATTACAATTTTGTATAGTTTTGAGTGGTTAATACAAAAAATCTACAATTAAATACAAATCGAAAATAATCCGGTCACATAACAACATCAAATTCAACTTTAATTCAAATACAAAAATCATATACAAACACAAAAATCATAAATAATCCAACTTCATACATCCATAAAAACTAATTGAAAATAAAAACAAGAGAAAACAAAGTAAATTATACAAACACAAGTTATGTTCTTCATCTTCCTTTTCCTCTTCTTCTTCCTCTTTCTCATTATCTTCATCTTCTACCTCATTCCAACCATACCTATCAAAATAAGTTATATCAAATCCTCTAAAATGTGAAATTATATAGTAAACAAAGTAAATTATAAATACAACTAACAATAAGGGAGGATCGAGAAAGCATACCTACAAGAGGTTAAAGGTGCTTAGTTGGTGACGTGTACGGCGGTGGCGGTGGCGGCGGCGGGCGGCGAACGGCAGTGGCGGAGGTGGGCGGCGGTGGCGAACGAGCGATTCGCCTCTCCCTCGCTCTCTCACACTCCCTCTTCTATTTGTTCTTATGTTTGCCGAGTGTCGTTGAAGTTCGTATTTTATATCCAAAATAGCGACGGATTAGCGACGGATTTAATCCGTCGCTACTAAAAAAATTTAATTAGCGACGGAATTAGCGACGGAAAATTCCGTCGCTAATTAAAAATTTTAAATTTCCAACAAATTTGAAAATTTAATAGCCCGCCAACGTAAAATTTTTCAAATTTTATCATTAGCGACGGAATCGGCGACGGAAACGTCCGTCGCTAACCGAGAATTTGAAAATTTTTAAATTTGAAAAATGAAATAGGCGGCAAATTTAAATTTGAAAATTCGGATTAGCGACGGAATTAGCGACGAAATTTCCGTCGCTAATTCAAATTTCAAAATTTTTATATTTTTCAAATTACAGATAGGCGGCAAATTGAAAATTTTAAAAATTTTGAATTAGCGACGGAATTAGCGACGGAAAATTCCGTAGCTAATTAAAAAAAATTAAAAATTACATTTAGCGACGGAATTTTCCGTCGCTAAGGTAAAAAATTTTAAAAAATGTATATAGCGACGGAATCAGCGACGGCCTGATTCCGTCGCTAATTATAAAAAAATAATTTTAACTTTTTTTCTGAAAATCCGTCGCTATTTTTTCCATTTCCGTCGTTAGGTCCGTCGCTAATGACAAAAATAGCGACGGAATTAAATTCCGTCGCTAGTTCCGTCGCTAATACAGTTTTATCCGACACATGTCGGATTCCGTCGCTGTTTCCGTCGCTAATTAGCGACGGACTCGATTCCGTCGCTAGTTTCCGTCGCTATATAGTGTTTTTGTAGTAGTGATTAAGCTTAAGTCTAAATGAGCCTTGCAACAATTAATGATAAGAATCAAATACATGTTTTAATTTTGAGATGTCAAATATCGAGGTTGAAACTAATACCAATTCTATAGTACATTAAGTATAATCCACTTTCCTTTCATAATAAGTGAGAATAAAAACCTTAACAGTTAATAAGAACAAGTTAAAGTACTGTACTGGCTAGGCTTGGACTTAGCTCGGTAAGTGTTCAATAAAGCTTGATCTGAGTTGAGCTCTGGCCAAGTTAGACCCGAACCAACTTTGAGCAAGTCAAATCTCAAGACTTCCAAGCTTGCTTGGCTCATTCATAGCCCTCTGTTTAAGATAATATGTTCTCCAATGTACTCGACAATGTTATATAAAATCCATGTGATTGTTCATTGAAGATACTATTCAACCATAATATAGTACATAGCTAAGGTTTTCAGTGAAAGCAATGTTGTAGGTATTAATTAGTGGGCATTTTTATGAAAAAGATGCGATACGAATATAATTCATAATAAGATTAGTTATATATAAACTTCTTAATAGAAGAAT
The DNA here is from genome assembly GCA_021018815.1 of Talinum fruticosum. Taxonomy (NCBI): domain Eukaryota; kingdom Viridiplantae; phylum Streptophyta; class Magnoliopsida; order Caryophyllales; family Talinaceae; genus Talinum; species Talinum fruticosum. Next base: position 3,584,619 of record JAITYX010000048.1, read on the forward strand.
TTATGACATTCTCCTCCTTCCTTAAAAAATTCAAACCTCTCCATATAGCCTCCATCTACTATTCAATAAGGTTACTATCAGTCATACTTGATGGTGGTAAACCCTAATTCTTATACTTGTTGAAACTTTACTTAATTTTACAAGGTATTTTATTAATTTTTGTGTATATACTTTAATAATTTTTCACTTCATTTTGTCCGAGTTTAGTTGTTCATTTTCTCACCATTAGTGTGAGTTGGGTTCTCACCTTAAGTGTAAGTTAGGTTGTTCTCACCTTTGGTGTGAGTTTGGATCATCACTTTCGTGCGAATTATCGTACGTTAGGGATTTGGAAGTGATTCTTGTGGAATACGATTTGAATGTTATTGTAATAGATCTACTTTGATTAAGGAATGTGTCAATAACTGAATTTCATGTGCATCTACTAATGAGATCATTCTTTCAAGCGTAATCTATCATTCAGATGAACACCTCCTCCATAAAATTATATTATAGCTCACTAATATTCAGGAAAGAGATATTGACTTTAAAGAATGCGAGTTGGTGGCAGGTTGAATGCTACAAATTTAGAGTTGGTTGATAGTATATCTACTATTAAGCTTTTGAAAGTAAGGATTGGTTTTGATGTTTTAGAATTACTATCATTTGAAGCTATTCATTGTAGACGTGGTATAACTTTTTATTAATAAATTTTTCTTATTCTGATAAAAAAAAAAAAAAAAGAAAATTTATCACAATGCTAGTTATATATCTATCAAAAACCATATTATGTTCCTTATAATGATTGATTATTAAATATCTCTTTTCCATCGAGCGAACACAAATAATTTTTCTTGTCCAAAGGTATAACTCAAAATTTAATTATTTTACACAAATGGTTCCAACCAATGGTTTAAGGACATTATTTTTCACCCCAAAAATTAAAGTAAAAACCACCTTTAACTAAGCTTCTGGAAACATGACCTAAAATCCTACTGCACTCAAATTTTATGTATCGAAATTAACTATAAATCACTCTCTAAAAGCTACTTTTAAATTTTTTCAGAGAGTTTGGATGTGATTCTCGTCTAGTTTTGTTTTCTGTATTTGACAATTTATTTTTCAAAATTATTAATAAGTTGTATTTGATGATCATGGTTAGAGATTTCAACTGAATGGAAGCCCTAAATCCAAAAGAAAATCATGATGCACCAAAAATGTGTAGGTGAATCTTTTGAAAACTTCACTCTGTTGCAAATGTGATCCGATTACGTAATTGTTATATGTTAGTGTGATTTATACGTATAAAGAAAAATACTATAATTTTATCTTATATTATTCAAATTTATATACAATTTTAGAATGGGTGAGTCATGTATTGCATAACTATTCACAATTTCATTGTACATCATCTATTGGTGCATTGATGTTTATGTGTTTGATGCATTGATGTTTGAAACAACATTTTATTAGATTTAACATTTCAGCAATTTTTATTGAAATTACCGGAATTAATTAGTTTTATCATTTCAGTTATAGTCGTGCCTTAGGAGTTTTTTTACCATGGGAGTTGTAAAAAAAATAAAAATAAATGTTAATAAAAATAAGGGTAAAAGAAAGTAATGTGGAGAAATATGTAAGAAAGTGCAATCCTTACTAATTTACAATATTTTTCTTAATTTTAAGAGAAAACTTAAAATACAGGTCAGTAAATAAGAGCAAGTACTTTCATAACTTTCCTAAATTCTTGCTCACACTCTCTATCAATTATATATTTTTGAAATAGTATCCATATCTTTGTTTCCTTACGTAAAGAGAAATTTCATTAATAAAAAGTCATGCGACATTTACAAAGATAATTCTCCAACAAGAATAAATCTAAAATAACAAAACATATCTCTATTTCGACAAAGTTAATAGTAAATATACTTCCGCACAACTCCATACTTGTATCATCAATCCGGCCACAAACCGTGTTTTTCGAGTTCAATATATCTTTCCTGAATATCGGTGAGCTATTGTATAACTTCATAGAGTAGATCTCTGTGTGATATAATAGATCCAATCTGAAAGAAATATCATTTTAAATGAGCCATATACGAAATTTCATTATTGAATCATTCTCAATCAAAATCAATGAAACTAATTGATAAAGATATAAAAAATATACCATTCAATGGAATCAACAACCCCAATAAAACTTACACATATTGGCAAGAGAAATAACTTGCACAAATGCGAGAAATAAGAATCTCACAATAAGGAGAGAAACTCTAATCTCATAAGAAGGACGAAACCAAACTCTCACAAAAAGGAGAGAAACCATAACTCTCACAAGAAGGAGAGAAAATTTATTAAAAAGAAAATAACAATACTTTTAAATCTTGATTCGATTGAAGAAATTGATAAAAGGGGCTTACCACCTGGCTGAAACTAAGCCAGTAGCAATCCCAACAATAAACAAAAGTGAAAAGAATAGTAGATACAAAATTAGGGTTTAGAGAAGAGGAAGGGAGAGAATGAGAAGGAAAGGTATTGCCAGATAATTGGATAAATCCGGTAGATATCTATATCTTTATATTGACTTACAAGAATAGTCATATATTCATCTAAGCATCTAATCAAATAAACATATTTTTAAAATTTTTCAAAGTAAATATATATGTGCATTAATAACTAATATATATATATATATATATATATATATATATATATATATATATATATCACTAAAACGATTATAAGCTATACATGCAACAGTGACTTATAAAAAATAAAAAATATCTCATAAGCTAACAACAAATTTAAAATTGACAAATTAAATTTAGGATATAATAAAAGCATCAAATAAGAGCCTATCCAAAAACTCCTATTAATTATGTTTTTTAACATGTCATTGTCATCTCTGTCTTTTTTTTAAAATATATATATAAAAAAATCCATGTTGTGTTTGACCTTGACTAAAATTTGCTTCCCCACTTTTCTACGCAAAGCCCTTGGTTGACCAACCCATAATCATAGGAGGCTAAAACTGTATTTATTTTGTGTTAATATGAAAATGTGAGATCTAAAAAGACGTTGAAGTTGACTAAAAGGGAAGGGTAGATGGGAATGTCTTTTTAAGGTCATTGTTGTTGCTAATGACTACTGCATTTTGCAATTTACATGGGTCCATCCCATCCCCATCCCCATCCAACTATCACAACATAAATTAGCTTACCAATTCCTTGGTCTTTCAAAAATCAAACCATCCTTCACATCATTGTGTAAGCCTACCAATTCCCAAATATTAGTTATCAATTTTTATCTGAGTTTTAAACTTCTACATAAGATTTTTCTGATTTTATTACTCGAATTTAATTTTGACTCTGAATTTATATCGGACAAAATTTCGTATGAATTTTAGATATTATTCAATATGTGTAAAATGTTCATGTAGGTTGGGTTGAATTGAGTTCATTAATCTCCGAGAGTCTTTCATAGGGCCTACTAACATGGTTTTGAGTTTTCAGTGTTACAAGTTGAAGAGGATTTTCAGGGGACTCTAGTTGTCTAGCTACATTCCAAAATAAATCTTAATGGGAAATAAATAGTAGGGCATAGCTTCAAATTTACTAGTTTTGAGGGTTTTGAGGAAGCCTGTCTCTTTTTAATACTACTTACATTATAATTTGTACACTATGATATTTTATATTTTTAAAGTATATATCAATAAGTAGTTGGTGAAAGAAAAAAACAGGGGAGGATTTAGGAAAAATTGTTACCACTATTTTGTTAGGTAGTTTAAGGGTTATGATGAAATTTACACTCTTTTATAAAATAGGAATATTGGATTATAAAATTGCTAATTTTAGGGGAGCAAAAAGAAGAATTGAAAATAGGGACAACCGAGATATGGAGTTGAAAATATTAGGTTAAATATTCGGGATGTTGCGTAGCTAATCAATAGTTGGGGATGTTCCCTAACGGACCCCAAAGTTCGGGATTTTATAATCCAATTTTTCTATAAAATATGGTTACTTGAAGTAAACTTTTTTTTTTATAGAAATGGATATTTCATTAATAAAAAGTCATATAATATTTACAAAGATAATTTTATAACAAGAACAAATCTAAAATATCAAAACAGATCTCTATTTCGATAAAATTAATGCTAAATATTCTTCCATTCGATACTATACTTGCAGTATCAATCCGGCCACAAACCTTGTTCTTTAATTTTAATTTGTCTTTTCCGAACATCACACCTATTTTTATGTCAAGAAAGTATATTAATATATAATAACCTAAATCATCTTCTTTTTTTTTTTTGATAATTTGTGCCAAGAGGTCAAGCATAAAAACTCACTCTATAAGAGTGAAAAATAGATAAAAAGAATAAAAAGAAACATAACTACAACACAAAGTCACAAACCACAACCAGCCAGCTGCAAAACATGTCACAATAGTTTTCCAAACCAACTTTTAGTATCTGTTAAGAGTTCAAGAAAATAAGACAAGAATTAAAGAATCTATTCTTTAGACCACAATGCAACTTTCCTGAATCAATCTTACAAGATAATCCAAAAATTACGATATAAAATCGAACACGGACTAGGAACAATTTTGTAATATATGATGCTATTAGGCTCTTAAATGATCCACGTACTTCAGAGGTGTTCAATTATACAAAAAAATGATGATATTGATGCTAATTAATGATTAGAAGCAAACAACCTTAGGGCCATAATGCTCACGTTATGAATTATAATGGTGGGGAAATTCTTTGCTTAAATTGAAGTCACAAAGAAAGCTTTTGGTGTAAGTAGGATGTGTTTTTAGTTAAGTCATTGCTTTAACCTCACATGCTTTCTACCCTTTCAAGCAAAATCATGAGTGTCACCAACTAACATTCTCTTTCTTCATCATATATATTCTCTTTTTTTTTCACTAATCTTGGTATACACAATTATATTATATGAAATAAATTATTCTTGCTTTAGATGTATTTTTTAAATAATTATTTTTAAGTTATTATATCATATAAAAGACCAAAATTTTAGATGATTATTGGTTTTGGATAAAATCATTATGTTGTAGGATTAAGTAATCATGGGGATCTAAATCTCTCAACTAAACAATAAGTTATCTACTAGCTCAAGCTACATGGGAGGAAATTAAGTGAGATTTTTATACTTTGGGGGATTTGGATATTAATGTACTCTATTTTAAAATTGAATGAGCGTACATGTAATTGGGGGTAATTATTTTTTCTAAACTAATACCAAATTAGGAGGTAGTCGGTCCAGTTTTACAATGACATATCAAGTAAAGTCATGTGTGTTTTACTTTTGGAGTTGTAATTGTTCTTATTGACTCTTTGAAACTAATCACATTTTCAAAGTAAGGATACAACAGTGAAAACACTTGATGTCTACCACATTATTATGAACCCGAGTCCGCCTCCTTCTAACTCATTGTTGATTTAGAAAAATAATAATCCCAAGTACAATGCACACTCATCCAACTTTAAAGTAGCAGGGTATACAAACATCCGATCATATTATACTCGTTACAATTTAATGTCTTTAAATTTTAAATTTTTTAAAAATAATAATTTAATTAATAGTTTTTTGTGAACCTTATAAACTTGGTTTATTTATATATCGTTTTCTTGATTAACCAAATAAAAAATCTAAAACCATATAAAATAGATTTATAGTTATGACAAGATGGTATGCCAAAGAATGCATGGAGTAGCTTTCCAACAATAATACAATAATTAAATAGTATACTTTTTGGCTCCTTCAAAAAAAGAATAGTATACTTTTTGGCGTAATATAAAGGCATGGATTAGTATATATATCCAATTTGTTTGCCATTAACATGCCTTTGTCCAAAAGTATTTTGGGAAGGAACCAATCGCCCTTGTCCTACATGTTTTGGTGCTACGTGGCATTATTTCATGTGGTTATATATATATATATATATATATATATATATATATATATATATATATATATATATATATATTGACCGTCTAGGCAAGGATATTGAAAAAGAAAAATATAATATATGATTATTGCTTCATTTATTTATTGAAAAAAATTGTACTTTCAAAGTGGGAAAAATAGTTATGTTATGTACTTACCATGCATTATAAAATACCTAAATGAGTGATTCCCGCCGTATGTATTTTTGTTTGGATTAGTGGGCTCATCTTCGGATTCCTTGTTATCAATAAAGGATCATTAATTAAGTTGTTTTTAATGTAGTGATTATTGCATTTATTAGCATTGTTATCTTTATTAATTATCATTATTATTCTCTCTGTTTATGTAAATATAACTAGTCTATATGTGGATCTCTCTAATTCAATAAAAACTAAATTCACATTAAAAGTTGTTTTATTACCGTCTTTATTTATGCTCTTATTATAATATTAACAACTATTATAATAATAGTGGATTAACATCTACAAAGATATAACTAAACGCACAATTTGTGGATTAACATCGTTACCGTTATTAATTATATCATCATTATTCTCTCTATTTGTGTAAATACAACGAAAGATATAATTATTTATGTGGATCTCTCTAACTCGGTAAAAACGATACTCATATCAAAAGTTGTTGTTGTATTACTGTCTTTATTAGTGCTCCTATTATGATACTCGACAAGTAGTCTATTATTGTTGTATTACTATCTTTATTAGTGCTCTTGTTATGATACTCGACAACCAGTATAACGGAGAATTGACATCTACAAAGATACAACTAGAAATGCAAGAGAAACAAAGTGGGTATGTCAAAGCTAAGCAAAGGGTGGTCACATGTAGCTTTACTCGAAGTGAGTTGTGGTGAAAAAAGTAGGAAGAACAAATAATTCCATTGTTTTTGCTGAAGAGGTGTACAATATAATGAACCTTGTTTGTTCTTCCCTTTTTCTCTTTTATGGGTACCCTTTTCCTTGTTCCCCCACTACTTGAGGGGGATGCATTTGGGTGAGCAATTATGCTCAACGTTCATCATGAACTTGCCAAATCTTATGTATGCTTGCTCACCAACATATTTATGTGTAACTAATCACCTACATATGATTATATTTTAACTTTTTAATATTCATACTATTGGCATCTAAAATTCCACAAATATCCAACTAAATTTGCATGTAAAGAATCAATTCAATAGATACACTTGCGACATGTAATGTAAATATAGCGCACTCGTTTGTTTACATGTACAAACTAAAATGTCCATATAAGCAATAAGATGTTCTTATTATTATAACTAAAATGTCCATGTAAAGCACTAATACAAGTAGATAATGAGGAGATTTGAAAGGTATCTTTATACATCCGGATTTAACTTTATCATTGTTAGCTAGTCCTGAGAGGGATATTGTAAGCTTAATAGTGGTATTGGGGTAGTAAGGATATTGTTATTTATTTCCTAGTATTTACCATACTATTTTACCTGTGGCTCTCAGCTAATTGGATTTTATCAAAAATCGAGAAAAAAACAAGTAATTAGATGTTCCTAATTAAAATGTTCCAATATTAATCAAACAATTGATCGATATCCAAAGTTGGTTTCTTGATAAAGAAGTGAATGTTGATAGCTAAAATGTTGATATCCATCCAGCTAATAGTGAGTCCACATTGTGCTCTTTTTCTCTCTTTCAAAGAAAAAGGAAGAACAAAATGCTCTTAATAGATTTGGTGAATATTATACATAACAAAGACATTAATAAAGACTAGGACCATATCGGCATGTAACTAATTGGATGGCAACTGCACTCCTCTTCTACTATGGAGATTGAGAATCGAATTTCATTGGTCGCTTGGTGTCTGCCGGTGCAACCTAGGTCCTTCGGCTAGCCTAGCCTCTCTCGCGAGCACTGCAGCCCATAGGCCTTCCCTGACTAGGGTTGTATACTATTACTGTCGATACGGATATTACTTGGGTGTAAGCCTTACTTACTGCCTCAATTAGTTCCTTCTCTCTGCCTTTCTTTCAGTACACAACTTGTTGATTCAATTTGTTGATTGGAGTGCATTTAGATTACAATGGTTGGGGTTGGGCACCTATCCAGAGAGACACTTATAAATAATGCTTATATCTTTTTGTCCATGTCAATTTACCTTGTACAATGACATTTTACATTTAAAAAGAGAAAAAAAGAAAAAGAAAAAGATAAGACATGACCGGTCTTTTTTTTTTTTTTGGCAAAAGGATGGAAAATTACAACACAAACTTACGATCTCTTGCTAACTTGGTGAATCTGTGTGCCTGAGCTATTGAGCCACGATCCACCTTCTGAATGCACATGTAACTGAAGGCCTGAATAAGTTTGAGAACTATAGTCCTGATTTGTGAGTTTTGTTTGGATCCTTTACTTCTCTCCTGTCCCATTAACTCATTAACCAGAGTTAACGAGTCCGTCTTGACGCACACTTGAGCTTGTCCCAGTTTGAAATAGACCCGACAAAACCGACTCGAACCAAATGGGTCAACCCGAACGACCCGAAACCTAAACCGAACCGACATCCGAAACAACTGAATTGATTTTGACCCGAAAACCGAAATGAACCGACCCGAACCGAACCAACCCGAAATCTAATGAACCCGATTCCGACCCGAACCAAAATGACCCGAACCGAAACCGAACCGAACCAAAAATGACCCGAATCGAATCGGACTGAATCGATTTAACCCAAATAAAAGTGACCCAACCCACAATTTTTTTGAGGATAGACTTTTGTGCCCATAGTGGCAAAATTTTGAATCGATTTTGACCCAAAAAGTGACTCGATTACAACTCGATCCGAAATTAACTTGAATCGAACCCGAACGAGATTGACCTGAAGTTGAACCGAACCGAAGTTGACCCGAACCGAAACCGAACCGAACCCGAACGAGATCGACCGAAGTTTACCCGAACCGAAGTTGACCCGAACCCGAAACCGAACCGGACCCGAACAAGATCGACCCAAAATTAAACCGAACCGAACTAACCCGAACCGAATGACCTCGATTGCCAAGTATAGTTTGAAAGCCTCCGAAGGCCCTCCCTCAACTGCTAAATACTCCATCTGCAACGCACTGGATCCAAAACCTACTGTTATGCCTGTATACATCTGTCCATCCTCACATTGAACTGTCCAAGCTGCTCCTCCCTTTGTAGAACTTGATTTCCATGCACTATCAACTTCCACAATCGCAGTGCTCACCTCGCTCCTCTGTGTTCCTCTCGAGAAGCACACATTCTGTAACCTGATACAATTATTCTGTGCATCACCTGTCCTGGAACTCCTCGCTTGCTCCCAACTCTTTCTTAGTCTTGATGTCCATGGATTCACCCTTGCTTTCCTAAAAATGATGTTATTCATGTGCTTCCATATTTGCCATAGTGTTACCATGAAACACTCGAGTCCACCTCCTCCATCCTGCCCTTTCCTCTTCCTCAAATATCAAAGTCAGTCCCAGAACCATTTCTGGAAAGAAATAGCTGGCTGTAGGTTAATTCTTATTCCCAAATCACCTCCCATCCAAATTCTTTTGACTATTTCGCAATCCCGGAACACATGTGCCAAAGTCTCCTCCTTCTTGTTGCAAAAGACAGTCAAATTTATCGACTAATTTTCGTTTAACCATATTAGATCCCAATGGCAACGCATTGTTAGGAAATTTCCACAAAAACATCTTCATTTTTGGCTCCACCTTTGATGCCCACAACCACTTCCAGCCCACATTGTCAGGTGAAAAACCTTTATCAAACACTCTTTATTGCCTCATCAAATATCCATATCCCGTTTTAATTGTGAACTCCCCATCCTTATAATGATCCAAGATAATTCTGTCTTCTTCAATTCCTTCTCTAACTTGTAGCGCCAAAATCTTTTGGTAGTATCCCACTCGAACAATCTCCTTATCCTTTCCTACATCACATTCCACTCGTGTTTCCTTCATCAAGAACTGGACCTTCTTCCTTGACATTATGCTTTTTGTGCCTCCCCTTTGAACTTAACTCCATCTCCCCTGATCCACTTATGGCCTAAGATACTAATATCCTTGCCTCTCCCTACTGACCAGCTCATACCCTCTCGAAACTTATTCACTGTTTGCATAGGCCTTTCCACCCTCATGAGCTCTTCACTCTTCTTGTTCCTCCCACCAATCCCTGGATTGGTGATTTCACTCCATATTTCGCCTTATAAACTCTTGCCAATAAAATCTCTCTATTTGTATGTAGTCTCCAAGCTCGTTTCATAAGCAGTGCTGAATTAACCATCTCAACATCCCTTATCCCCAAGCCTCCCATCCCCTAGGTAACATTAGTAGCTCTTTTCTTCTCCGATGAATTTTATTCACTCCTGTCCACCCTCCCCATGAAAAATTGATAAGAATTCTATTCAACAATTTAGTAACAGACAATGGTACCTGAAAGACTGTCATAATGTGGTTGTTTAGTGCCGCAAGAATTGTATTAATCAACAACACTCTTCCTGCCGGCGATAGCAGTCCTAGTTTCCAACTCCGGTGTCTTCTTCTGAATCACCTCCAAAAGGAATTTAAAATGCTGCACTTTGGCCCTTGGTATTAACGGAGTCGATAGCAGGTAGCGTTCAAATTGCTCAGTGACCTGGTAGTTGAAAATTAATCTATGCCCCTGTACTTCTTCTTGGTTGAGATTCTTGGACGTCATGATGGCTAATTTCTACACATTAACCATCTGTCCGGATGCCTTGCAAAAGTTTTGGATAGTGTTCTTCAGGTTGAACAACGCCCCCACTGATGCCTCTGAGAAGACATGACCAGTCATCATTAATAAAATGTGACCTAAAATTATGATATAATGGACTATCAACTTGTCAAGTTATGAGATTCAATTATCATCCTAATCTACTAGTTGCGCTTTAGATTCAACACGTAAACCCATTTTTCTTATTAAATAGTGTTAAACCCTTAGGACACAACCATTTTAGTTAATTTTAATTTTAATTTTATTAATGTAAATAAATAATAAATTATATAATTTTAAAATATATGATAATTTTATAACAATATAATTATTATTTTTTATATAACTTTTAATTTTTTAGTTTTATATCATGTACTACTTTTTAAAATTCTCTAATATGTGAGACTTTTTCTTTTTATTTTTAATAAGGCACATGAAACATCATTTAAATATTAATTACTTTCATAACAATTATATTACATTCTTACTAATTACTTTATACATATAAAATAAAAAGTCGTTTATTTTAGTTAAGTATAGTATTATATTAATTCAATATAAGATGGACATTTTATAGTCAAGTAATCCTATATTCTTATTACATATGTGTTACTCATGTAATCATATGTTTTTCGTTACTGAACCAATACATATACATTAATTCTCTCCAACTTTTATAAATTATGAAAAAGTATACTAATGCATATATAAAACGATAATGTTTGAATGTGAACTGATTAATTTTTGGATCAATACAATTGTTTAATTTATGATACACAATTTTATATAAATTAATTATTAAAAATATAATTAAATACATGTATTAACACTATATTTATGAGACAATTACACATAAGTATCATATGTGTCATTCATATAGAGCTCATATCCAACTTTTAATATACTAGTGTCATATCCTTGTGATGCAAGGACATTAGTTATTTTTTATTTTTATTTTAGAAAAAAGTTATTTTTTATTTTAGTTTTATTGATATAGATAAATAATAAAATATATAATTTTAAAAGTAGATGATAATTTTATAACTATAGAATTATTATTTTTATATAATTTAAATTTTTTTTTTGTTTTCATATCATAACAGTTATGTTGAATACTTTTAAAAATTATCTAATATGTGAGACTTTTTTTATAAAAAATAAATATTTTTTAAATATTAATTAATTTATTAACAATTATATTATAGTCATACTAATTACTTTATATATATATACAATTAAAAATTATTTTTTAATATAATATGATATTCATTCAATCTAAGATAAATATTTATGTAGTCAAGTAATCCTATATGGTTATTGCATATGTCATTTTACGTGTTACTAATACAGTCACATGCCTTTTGTTTTGAACCAACACTTATACATTGATTCTATCAAAATTTTATAAATTATAAAAATATATATTAATGTATATATAGAATGGTAATGTTTGAATATGACCAAATTTATTTTTGGATCAATACAATCAATCAATTCATGATACATAATTTCATATAAATCAATTACTTAAAACATAACTAAATGTAATGTTTACATAAACACAATATTTATGACACATCTTCACATAAGCATCCTATGTGTCATTCATATGGAGCTCCTATCCAACTTTCAATATATATATATATATATATATATATATATATATATATATATATATATGATACTAGGGTTATACATTCGCTATGCAAGGACATTGATTAATTTTTTGATAACTATTTTTTTATAATTTTATTATATTTGATTAATTTATAACAACAAAAACTAATAATAAGTTAAAAGAACATAAGTGGATATATTTTTCTTTAAATAGTTAATACAAAAATATTTATTTTAATTTTTTATAAGTTATTATGATAACTTATTGTTTTATTTATATATTTAACTCATTATTTATTTTTTCTCTTTTTTTTGCTGCTTTAAACTTAAAATCTCAATTTCTTTTGAAAAAAAAAGTTCGTAAGATAAAGACAATATTTTATCTAAATTTACAATAATACACAATATTGTTCACAAAATTAAAATAAATTAATTTTAGACATATTCACATCCAACATAATAAACATATGATATGTAATTTTACAAAAAAATATCTTTAACTTAATTATATACATCAACCAACTAAACATTCTAAAAGTTGAGTAAAATTAATGTGTGATTGATATGTAGGATGCTTATGTGACATTGTAATAACTATTTTACATTATTCCCATATCATATAAACATCCTACATATAAGCATACATTAATTCTACCCAACTTTTAATATATATATATATATATATATGATTATTTGTTTAATCTGAAATGATTGTCCTTTTATCAACTTTCATGTTTTAAATAAGATAATACCGCAACATTTTTGCATAGACTTAATCTAATTTTATCAAAAAATGTAGGCGACATGTATAACCGAACATTTGGAATGACAACTGATAAAATAATTTGGTATATATAATATAAAATAATTTCGAACTTTCAATCGTTAATGAGTGTAGGTATAGTAGTTACTATAAAATGACAATCATGATAAAGCACGATAACTCCCATGATAGAAATCATACCTGTGGCATGATTTGATCGCAACCATTAAATTTTTTAATTTTAATTTATTTAAATTTATTTTATTAAATTTATAAAATCATAATAAAACAAAAAAAAAACTATTTTTTAAGGTTGGTGTTTGGATCAATCGTTCCCTCCCAACCTCTTGAAAGATTAAAAAAGATAACCGCTTGAAAGATTAAAAATAACAGACTCACTCCCCTGGCCCCAATCCACCCAACTTCTTCAAAGATTAGAACGAATTCGATTAGAATCCCCTAACTTGCAATACATTTGTATAGCGAAAGCGGTAGAGAAGGCTACGACCATTGGGCATAATCAACTAGTTCTGGAGCGAATCATAGAGACGACTGTGGTCTGGAGATAATCGGCTGGTGTTCCTCCTCATAATGTCATTGGATGCTCATACTAACGCCATATGCAAATTCGATTGAAAAACAACACCATTTTTTCCGACAAAATAGGTTCTTTTCCGTCGACCACCCAGAACACGCCATCCCAATTTTTCCTTCACCTTTCTTTACCCCCATCTTTCTCAAATGAACAAATCGAGGATATCAGATCTTCTCGAATGGATGCGTAATCAAAAGGTCTCGACGACAACCAATGGGCCGGACAAACCGCATAAATTGATCTGGTGGTCTGCGATGACGGCGGCGACATAGATGAGTGAAACATGGTGGCCACTGAGAGGACAGAGAAACCGGAAAAGCTTTGACACTTGCCGGGAAATGGAGGGTCTGCCTCGAAAATGAACGACTTTTTGACGGAATGGAGGTGAGCCAGAAAATATAGAGGTTTCACCGGAAAATAGACCAAATATAACTTGGAAAAAATGGACAGATATAGCCGGAAAATATGGAGGTTTCATGTTGTTCTTCGTTGATTTAATGGAATTAATTTACATCCAAACACCACGCAAAAAAAAGTTTTTATTTATTTATTTATTGATATTTTATAAATAATAAATGTTATTTTTATTTAAATTAATGGATGAGATTAAATTAACACATGTAAGGCTCATATCATAAGAGTTATCATAGTTACTATTTTACGGTAACCATATTATCCGTGGGCATCCTTAATATCATACGTTAAATTCCGAGACCCGCATTTATATGGATTGAATCTTTGACATGGAAGAGTGAGTATGAGGCCATGAGCTAGAAAGTGTAAATGGTCCTTAAAATTAAATTATGTGCTTAATTGCTAAGGCAAGCTTGATGTGCCCCCACCCCACTTCCTTTTTGTACTTTGAGAACTAATCTTAATATGTTTCGTCATTTTTGCAGCACAAGATAATTGTATGTCACCTTTCCCAAATTGGATTCAATCATCCCAATTTCAGCATATCTTCTTCCATTAAATGAATTTTATATATTTTTATTTTAATATGTAAAAGTTAATTTTGTATAGGGTCTTAATCTTCTTCCATATATATAGTTACACCATTCATCCAAGCTTAAACCACAAACCATAGTAACTTGTATCATCAATATACACACATAAGGTTTACAGCCTAGCATCAATTGGTGCAAGGAATAACCTACTCAAAATTGGTATTGCTATCATAATTAATAATGAATCAACAGCAATACAATATAGCCTTTTACAAAATTGTACTCCCTACTACAACTAGGAGAACTTTCCAGAGTAAACCCCTATCTCTTCCTGCTATAATTTCTTCCATTATCTGCAGCAATCAACCTCACTGCTAGTCTATTGACACCTTAACTTCTCACATTTCAAAAACCCAGAATAGCAGCTTAGTGTTGCACATTAATTCCAGGCACAACGAAGCATAACTCAAATCATCACACCAGTTCTACTCTCTCCTGCGTCTCATCTTTGAAGACAGTAAATCTGATGTTTTGAAATTTCTGAAGTTTGATGCACCGATTTCAATCGCAGGTTTCTAATCTCAACCAAAATTTTGTTTTCAGTACTTGACAATCCCGGAACTTTGAGCCTTTCCCAGAACGGACTCAATTTCAGAAGTGCACAAGCCTAGATTTTTGGCAACAGCAAAACCCGCATACATGCCATCAACTGCTGCACTGACTATTCCACCAGCATACCCGGCTCCTTCCCCCACTGGATACAGTCCCTTCAAGCTTGTGCTCTCGTATGTCGTGCTGCTCCTAGATATTTGGACTGGTGAACTCGTTCTCGTCTAAAAAGTAAAAGAGCACGTCAAAAATACACACGTTTAACTTGAAGCAAATACGTCTGATTCTTTTCTCGCTCCAAAACGCATGGCAAATTTGAAAACATGAAGTTCGGTTATATTTTGGTTTTATGGACAAAGTAGGAAGTCCACGCTGTTCACACTCTTCATTTTACCTCAACTACCTGTGTGTTGGACACTCAATACTCCACATTGGTATGAGCACCTATTCGACTTATTATACTAGAAATCCACAAAATCTTGAAAAACACTTGAGTCTGACACCTAGACAATGCACCAGACAAGGATTTGCACGAATTTTACCGACATTATAGTATATACCCTTAATCCGCAGCAAGAGAAAAAAGGACACAGATCGATTCAAGTAAAATGAAGTAATTGATAGGATAGAAATCAAATCATGAAAGAATTTGGATATACCTCTACACCGTGGAGGAGGGCCTCTTTAGCGATGAATCCTGGCAGCTAGAAATTCCATCAATGCAAAAAATGGAGGCAGTTTAGCACAGATTAAATCAGTATTTGCATATAAACAAACTGCGGGAAAATTCAAGTAAAATCTTGATAAATGAAGGTCTAGTCCAAATAATGAAACCTCTTTGTCAAACATCAAGATAGAATCTTGTAGGGCCTTTGTTACGTGAGCAGGGAATAACTCATGAAGACTTGCCGCCTTGACCCCTAACCGGTAGCTTGATGGTGGTAAACTTGTGGCTGTAAATATCGGAATGTTAGCACTTGATGATGGGAAATAATGAGCAAAATTTACAGAATCTGCTGAAGTTGCTACCTGACGTCTTATTTTCCAGAAAATCAGTGGCTATTTGCACAGGAACCACAAAATTGCCACCTCCCATCGTAGCTGCTCTTTGCTCCATTTCCATCTGGATAGTTAAGTTTAGAATTAGAAGTATGGAAACAAAAATTAGGCACTTGCCATTAATCAGAATCTCAGATAAAGTGCAGTGAGCAATCAAGAAGCATACAACTTGGTTAATCTCTTACTCCTCTCAAATTTCATTTTTGCCTTTATTTTTTATTTGGGTTTTCTTTGGTGAAGAGTAGAAGAGAAAACTGTTTTTGGTCATCTAAAAACCAAAAAATTTAATTCCAGCAACTATGGTACCCAAACTCTTGACCTCTAGTATACTGATACGTGTCAGGCACTAGACATAACATGGGTAGGAAAAATTAAGATTATCCTTTTTATCAGAACACAACAATTTTAGAAAATGGAGAAGTCAGACATCTAAACATATACTATATCCGATTGACAATCCCAAGGGCATAGAGCATAACTAGTAACCATAGTAGAACACTTTTCGAAAATCTGAGTACAAAAGTAATATAGCTTTTAATGATTTCAATTCATTTTCCTTCTTATCAAAGTCTTTCTTCAGCTTGCATAGGCATTTGGAGCAAAAGAGAACTCACTCACAAGACCGACAATCATGCAACTTTAAATTCATCACCTGAAATGCAACACCAGCAAGGGGACCATAGAAATTTAAGGTCTCGAAATCCTTTGGTGAGACCGTGACAACAAGTGCTGCATTAGCCCATCTTGATGAACGTCGAGAAAATGACATGCCATTTACACATAGCTCGGTTGGATTTGTACTAGTGAGAACAACCTGAAAAGCCACATTTGATAATGTCAATGAGGTGAGGGTAATATTCTCTCAACATCTCAAAGCAATGTCAGTAAGCTAAGATACCATGTTCAGGAAGAATACTCCACTTAACTAAAGACTTCATGCTATGCGCAGAATCACCATGGCTCTATAAAGCCAACATCTCTATATACTTAGCAGTAACACATCTCCACTTCTTAATTTCATGACAATTTCCCTTTTTGTTAAAAAAGTAATATGTATTCATTAAGAGTTGATAACCCAAGTGGAATGAGTTCTAATCAAGCATCCAACAAAAGCTAATTACAACCCACCCAACCATCCCCCAAAGAAAAAAAAAAGAAAAAAAAACAATGACAGTTCCCAATATTTAGAATTGGAAATGTCATTTAATTAGGGTCCTAAACATATGGAGCCCCAATACTCAAATAGTTTCAGTACTAATTGGTGAAAAACTTCCTTGAAAACATCAACTTCAAGATTCTAGAGTAAAAGTAATATTTCGGAATCACTAGGTATCCCAAAACCTACCTTGGGTCGGGTTTTGAGGAAGCCAAATCCCCCAATTGTTTTGTAGAAAAGCTATTAGGCCCTAGGCTTGAAAAGCATTAATTGCTTGCTAATTATAAAAAAAGTAGCAAACAATTTAGTGGAACATTTTGCTTTTTAGTCCACAAAATTCAGTGTTTTTATTTATAATTTTGGCAAAATATTACAGAAGCTACCTGTCCTCCAGGACACATGCAAAAGGAGTAACAACCACGGCTTTCAGACCCATAAGATGATTCCACACCCTCTCCAGCAAGATAGTTTGCAACCTTGTAATCTGCAACTGGTACCTTTCCACGTCCTCTGTGAACTTCAGCTGCCAATTCATCATACTGAACATTCATATAAGAAATATGTCAAAACATAAATAAAAAATCCCCAAATGCAAGATGATTATAGATGCACTCAAGCGTCCTTTTCTTGACAAATGATGTTAAAATCACAAAAATGATTAAAGACGCCAATTATTGATCCAAAAGTTGGACATGGTGTAACAATGGAACCATGCAACCACACATGTTGGATATAGCATGCTTCAGTGATTAATCAATCCTCATCTTTACATCTTTATGAGTCCTTATGAAATGACATTCAAATCCAAATGATGTTCAATTTTGCTGTTGATGCATCTTTATAAGTCCTTGTTTTATGAATTACATGACCCAAATGTGGGACACCTAGGTCCATACCTCTACCCTAGGTTTATACCTATACCCCATTCGTAACCTTATTCCAGGACCAAATTATACACGAGAAATCATAGACGTTAAATCCCAAATCAAACAAATAACAGCAAATCATTATTTCCTATATTAGAATTCATATGTCTTACAGAAAAACGAATGTATTAGCATATTTAAAAAAAAAATGACCCACATTTGAATTCAGAGCAGATGAAACAAGTCCATGGAGAACCCACCTGAATGCTGTTTATCAACTCCTGGGGATGCTCAATCCGCAAGCCAATCTAATTAATCAAAGGGACAATTAAATTAGTCCAAAAATTCCAACCATAGCATATGACAAACCACGCATTCAAGAACTAAATCTGCAGTTGCAGAATTAGACAACACATCTACATAAATGGGTGAAAAAAGCATATCAATAGCGCTTCAAGCTGACATGCCCAAAACCCCTTGCTCACTCTGCCTAATAAAAGAGAGGGAAAAGAAGGGACAGAAAAAGCCCATGAATGACCCTAGGAGTCATAAAAGAAAGCTCCACATTCAAAAGCATGTGAGTTGCAGTAGCAAGTATATCTTTCCTTTAAAGCAATATGAATCCTCATTTGAGTAGTTGTCTTGCTACCTTTGGTGGTTCAGTGTATTAGTGAAGAGCTGCAGAACAACACCCATGAAGACTAATTTCACAATTGATTGAATGAAACTGGACAGATATTTGGCCTAATACACAACCAAAATTTAAAGAATACGGTATTCTGCACCTCCACTCATTTATTCTCATCAAAACCTTAGTTATTTGATTCCAAGCGATAAAAGTATCATGACGCATGATCAATGTACCACATCCAAAACTGTTACTAATATTTTGACTTCCTACCAACAGAACTAGTGCACACTTTGTCAAGTTAATCTTCTTATCCGTACCCCACGCAGCCTAATTGTCTGTATTACTATTGCCCTTACCTACTTTGTCCTTTAGTGGCCCAAGAAAGTGTTCTCTTGTCTAAACTTGGCTGGCTTAAACATAGCAAAGGTTGATCAGCTAAGCAAATCATTTACCATGAAATTGCTCAATAAGAAATAGACCAATGCAACTCAAGAGGCTGCTTTTGCCAATGAATTAACAGCCACAACAGAGGAAGCATGAAACAATCTGAAAGAACAAGTCCTAGAATATCAATGCATTTTAACTAGGTAATGAAATGGAAAGGAGGGAAAGAAAGAGGCTCTTATGCCAACCAAGAATTTTAGAAACTCACAGCAAAGTCTTTGGGGACCAGATCAACATTGTGCGATAGAAGCATCTGGTATACATCTCTTGCAGAATGCCCAACCGCCAGAACAACTGCATCATACTTCAAGTCCTGGGTACAACATGGTGGTTTTACAGTTACATCTGAGACCTTGACTCCTTGAATAGTTGCACCCTCTACAAGAAGATCATCAACCCTTGTTCCAAATTTGATTGTGACCTTCAGAAATAAAAACAAAGAACAGAGGGACGAGGAGGGAAACATCAAAGAGGATAATATTAATCAGTAAAAAACAAGATAGTGAGCAAAAAATATATTAATCTGAAAGAAGAGTTGCTTTATGAGACTTACACCCAACCCCTGCAAATGGTGTCGGAAACTGCGGAGTAGAGGAACCAATCTATCTGTTCCAAGGTGGGGCTTCCCATCAACCAAAATACTTCTTGGAGCGCCAAAGTGAACTAGTGTCCTCAAGACCTAACATATATAAAAAGCAAGAAATTAGGTCAACGAATATTTAACAACAACATTTGCATCCCAAACATACATTGGTTGCATAGCAAAGACAAATGAGGCCTTCTTTCTTCCCATATGTGGTTGTATAGGGACATAACACTCTACCAAATTTTGGCTTCACTGCTCTTTCCACTGGGTGCAACGGATCATGCAACCAAAGCTAAATTTACTGGCTGACAATTTTTTTTGGTTGGCTTGGTTTAAATTTGACTCAATAACTAACAACAAAATGACAAGCAAATAAAACAATAGGAAACACCATAGATACTCAAAACAAGACCCTTCTGTACTTACAAATCCCCTACTATTCTCTCTGCTTCATTCGTCACAATCTGTCTCATCTAATTTTAGACACCAAAAGGGAGGGAAAGATCCATTGATCTTTTCCTGAGCCTTGATGATTAGCCAATATCCACATGTCTGCACCGGGAGGGGGTGCACACTTGTATTCACATGGTATAATAGAAAATTCAATTTTTAGGAAGGGAAGCACAGACACCATAAAGGCCATACGCCAAGTTGTTGCTCAAGCTACAAAACCCAAAATGGAACTTCCTGATATGATCAAAAATCTTGCAAGGACACCTTTGGTTATCCTTCTGAAATCCCTTTCCAGATCAAATTAACAGAGAGCAACAAATAACCTCCACTGAAAGTAGAACCTTCCAAAGTGCAGTCTAGGGGAGCCACAAAGATACATAACCTTACTCCCAACTAGAAGATAGTTGCTTATAGTGAATAATTAAATTTTTTATTTTTATTTTTAGATTTTAAGATTGATATATTCAATTCAAAATATTGAAAAAAATAAAATTGAAAGTGAGATCGAATTGAAGATAATCATAAAAACACAATATAAATTAATAAAAGGTGAACAAAAGAGTATGAAAACAACTAAAACAGATACTAAGGGATACGAAATGGAAGTAACCAAGATGGTACAGACCATAAACATGCTGAAATTGGAAAGGAACAGGATACACAAAGTTAAAACAACAAAATAAAACAAGACGTCTGGGCCACATGACCCAGTTGGACTACTATAAAAGAGAACCCCATCTACTATCAACAACCTACATCCTAGCTTACCAAATCAAAGTACAGTGCTGATGGTATAATAACTGAAGACACAAGCAAAGGAGAAAAAACAAGAATAATTTTGGCCATATCAAATAACCTCTCATTGTCTACAATTTTACAGACAGGTAAAATGTGAAAATTCCAGAAAACATAAGTGTGAAAAGCTCTATCCTTCATCATTCTTAGCTTTTTGTCAGAATCAGAGGTGAAATTTTGATCCTACTATTAACAACAGCATTCCTAGAGTTTGAGACTCTCACCCACCCCCTGCAGTATGCCATGGAGCCAAAAGAATATTGATCCTTCTATTAAGTGAACTACAGCATAACATTCCTCAAAATGTTCGAAATTCTTATCAAGAAAGCCATTTATTCACAAAGTAACAAGTTTACTACACCCTAAAAGGCATAAATATTTAAATGCTTTTTCAACTAGTACTTCTGACATCATTCAACAAATATAATCATCATGTTCTAATAAATGCAAAGAACCCCATGGCTTCATGGCAAATCACAAGCAACAAGTGATCGGGATCAATAATAGCGAAGATAAAATGCATATATGTTATGCACAAACATATCAGGAAGGTGCTCTTAGAAACATTAAACATAGAATAAATGGATACACACACAGGAAAGTGATCAATAATAAATGTTTTCACCCTCTGAAATGCTGTTTTCCTGTTTATCCATGTCTATGTAAAACAGTTAACAAAAATACTCACTGCTTGGACGCTGTCACTGTTCTTCCCTATTCTGGTTACAAGCTTCCCATCACTCCATGTACCTGCACCACCCTGCCACACATAAGTCCTCAAGTGACTCGAAGTTAACGCAAGCATAATCACAAGGTGACTTTAATCCATCAAATATGTAGAAAAACTATAAAGCAACTTACTCTTTATAACATAAAAATTTGTCTGGATAGCTTGAAAAACATATTATCATACCTCCACAATCTAGAAGTAGAGTTAGGTAATAGGTCAAATCGGGTCAGCTCGTGTTCGTGCTGAACTTAAAAGATTAAAAAAGCACCGATCTGAAACCAACTCGTTTATTAAACAGGTTGAAATCCTAACTTGTATCCGTTTATTTTTTAAACAGGTTGACCTTAAACTAACTCATTTACCCGTTTACGTCAAGTTCAGGCTACCTAAATACCTATTTGCCCATTGAAGGTAATCAATTAGAACAAAATTATTAGTATAATAAATAGTACTTCAATCTCGTTCATCATCACAAGACCATTATGCAACTCCATAACTCTAAAAACATACATCCTCTACCATAAATATGTAAGAAGCCTTCGGTTTTGACTTTTTTATCTCCCCAATGGCCTCCCGCCCCCTTTAATTTTCAATTTTCATTTCCCGCCCATTTTCAAAAATCACATAGATATTTTGTTATTTTAAACATGTTATTATCGTGTCGAGAATCTCAACCTAAATCTAACCCAATTAATTAAATGGGTTGAACGTGTCAACCTGTTTAAGTAAACGGGTTGAAAATCTCCACCCAAACCCTCCTAACTTCGTGTCAGTAATCGTCTTGGGTCAACTTGCCCTAGCTCTACCTAGAGGTCTCTTACTTACCTATTCAATGCAGAAGATGCACAATTATTTACATGTAACTGGAATTGGGAAGGTTTCAACTCTAATCAGACACCACCATCACAATCAAGCAAATGTAGATCGGTGACATCAAAGTCTTAAGGACAAGGTAAACTTGGGAAAAAGTAGAATAAGGTTGAGAAAGTCACCTCGCCAAAGCAAAAGTTGCTTTCTGATTGTATGATCCGACGAACTACCAAGGCACCTATGTCACGCCCCCTCTGTTCCACTGGTTGACCTCGTTCAATCAGGGTAACGTCTGCACCAAGCTCCCCAAGCACAAGTGCTGCAAACAAACCTGAAGGGCCACTACCCACAACGGCAACTTTTGGTTTGTTGCATGTGTTACCAAATTGAAAACCATTCCCAGCTTCACCTAATGCACTGCCGTCCTGACTCTTTTTACAGTCACGTAATATATGAATCAAGTCACCTGAACCTTTTTCTTGGGGTATATGCTCTACAAGCCCAACCTTAGGTTCCAATTCAGATATGAAATCCCAGAGTCGAGGCTCAAAGCTTAGGAGTTTCTCAACGTCCATGTCAACAGTATATACAAACTTAGGAACCTTCAAAAACTGAAAGGAAAAAGGCAACAGCAAATGTTAGATGAACACAAGTACATAAGCACTCATGAACAGTTCAAATTATAATTCATACGTAACAAGAAACATGGATGTTTCAACTTTCAATTAATGATTACCAGAGAATAAAACATATTTAAGGATCCAGCACCAACGGGAAGGAAACTTTGGAAACCATGTAATTTATAAGAAAGGAATGGGAATTATACGTGAGCAAACGCCAGACTTCAAGCATGTAAGCTGCCAGAACAAGGGTCTGTTATACCTAATAAGATTACTCCTAGATCCTGGATTTAAGCTGTTGAAACAAAAGGTCTACATTAGCGAACTCATAACTTGCTCTATTGCAGTTTTGAACCTCCACATATCAGCCAAATTCACATGTTTTACCATACACGCCGTTGGCTCTATCGTCCAGTGTGCTAGGAAACTAGCCGCAGCCATTGCATGCCCTTGCTCCAGTTTATATGAGTGAAATTATAGTATTTGGCAAGGAAATGCTAAGAGACCCCAGCCCCTATGTAAACTATCGGCTGATGACACGGAATACCGCTTTAGATGGAGCTAAACGTGCACTCAAACAGGCCAAATGCTCAGGTGTAATCCACATATAACCATTCCAGATCCAGAGCCATCATCTGAAAGGTGGCACTTGAAACATCTGATCCTGCTAAAGAATTGATACAGAAAGGACTGCTATGATTATTATAACTCTTTGGTAGTTTGGTCAAGGAGAGAATCAGAGCCACCTAGTAGACCATTATTGCTCACTTCAGAATATTAAATTATAATAATTATGCTGTATATACACAAAGCAAATAAACACATTTGAGTTTGAATTACACAACATGGAAGTACTACAAAACCCATAGAGTAGTCACTGCCAGTAACAGGAGGCCCAACCTGAATGCTCATAATTCACTTAAGAGCTAGACCAACCAGGCAACCAAACAAAAGAACACCTACAACATTCCAAAAAAAAAAATGGTCTGAAGTAACAAAGTACTCTTGAAGAATATCCAATTTTCTAATCAGAAATTTTTTGCTTCACCATCATCACAAAAAAATTAAAGTCATTAAGCATACAAAGAGAAGCAACTCAACCAGCAAAGAGAAAACAAAATTTCAGGGCAGAGGCCAAAAGGTAAGGCAGACAAACCTTTCTTGCATCAAATGATTTCCTAACTACCGAGAATGCTTCTGCTGGCAGCATAGATGGAACCTACAAACAAGATGTATAGAAGGTAAACCTTTAGAAACACAGGAAAAGAAGGGATTTGTTCATTGTTTGACTACTTAGACCCATTATATTTCTGCACCAAATACAGCTTTATCCCTCAACTAGCACCCAAAAACAACACCCAATACCCTTCATTGTTTGACTTCCGCTCATAGCTAAGTATTCAAGTCAAAATGAGAAGCAACGAAAAGAAGAGGGAATGAAGAAAAAGGGTTTTTTTTTTTTTTTCATTATATAGAGTACTTAAAGGCATAAATTATGATTCAGTTAAAAATGAAAAAAAAAATAGAGTAAAACACCGCTTCCTCTGTCATTTTGCAGCAAATAAACAAAACCCAGAATTCATTTATGTTTGAATTTCTCTTACCAGCAAAAAACTCAAGTGAATAACTCATCAAAAGGAGGAATTAAGTACCGGGAATTCAAGGACTTTGGCAATCTGTTCAAGGAGAGCATCAGAGACCCCAAGAAAATCTTTGCCAGGGTCTTTGTCAACATCAACTCCAAGCTTAGATAATCGCCAAAATCCTTCACATTTGTTCTTAACATCGTGTTTCTGCTTTTGTATTTGCCTAAGCTTCTTCTTTTCTGATGGGTAGCGGAGCTTCCTGTTCTCTGAGACCTCTTTGCGCATCGAATTTGAAGGCGTTTGAAAGGGGAGAATGAGGGTAAGGAGATGGGCTTCGAGAGGAGAGAGAGGGGATTGGGGTTGGGAGAGAGAGAGGAGAGGGAGAGGGAGAGGGAGAGGGAGAGGGAGCTCCACACTACGGACATGGCTGGCGGGATTTTTAGGGAGAGAGCGGGCAATGGATTCCGAGTGCAATTGATAAGGTTTTGCCAAAACGATAAACAGGCATTAAAAAATAAATTGTCGAATGACAATAATCCCATTTTAGCGGCATTCAACATTAAATTAGACATTAATAATTTTATTTTGAACTATTAATTATTAATCTTTTCATTTTTGAATTAGACGCTAATAATTTCACGTTTGTCAAAGTACTACATAAATCTAAAGCGCAATGAATAGCAAGTCAAAAATTATTATTATTATTATTATTATTATTATTATATGTCAAGGTACTACATAAATCTAAAGAACAATGAATAGCAAGTCAAAAAATTTTACTATTATTATTATTATTATTATTATTATTATTATTATTATTATTATTATTATTATTATTATCATGTCGTCTTAATGTTATTGTAATGCGAAAATTATTATATATTAATATAAAAATATATAAACATTTATATCAAATCGATCATTACTATCATAACATGAAATTGTTATGTACATAGTTTTAGAAAATATTTTTAGAATGTGCATATTATTTTGCTACAAAATATCAAAAGTAGTAATATATAAAAAAATTTGGGTAAGCATTATTAAATATTGGAGCTTATTTAATTTCAAAAAAACATTCATCTAAGAAAATACGATTAGCAATAAAATATATGAATTTATTTCCGAATAAAATTAAATCGATTAAAAAAATAAAAATTAATATAAAGATATTTTTAAATATTTATTATTGATCAATATTATATATAATGAATACCATAACTAACGGTATCTTTAAAAAATCGTAACTCGCTGATAAATACTTATAACGACTAGTAAACACTCTTATAACCACTAAATAGAAATTATAACCACTAACTAACTAATTAACCGCTTGTAACAGCTCATAACTGCTAACCATTAATTGTAACAGCTCATAAAATCTCGTAATGGTAACAAAGGGTTTTAACCTCTCATAACGTTTCATAACCGCTCTTACCAATTAACAGTTAGATTTTAACACCTAAAACAAATAACCCCTAAAAACTATACCTAGCACATTTTGCCCCATAAAAAACAAAGGGATATTAAAGATTTTTTAAAGGAAAATTCTTCATAGTTGAAAAAATTTCAACAATTATAGTTGAATTAAATCACATGCATTGATTTTTTTATCCTTAACCATTTTTTTTTTTTTTTGCTGAAATTAACTCTATCTTCACGATCTTTCACTCTCTGTAACCCATCCCCCTCCTTCACGCCCGCTATCACTCAAGCACCATAACTGTCACTGTCACTGCCACCCACAATGACCGTCACCGCCACCCACAATGACCGTCACCGCTTTCGCCCCACCTTCCTCGTCGCCAGAGCTGCCGTAATCATTGTCAGGGTCGGGCATTGTTCCTTCATTTTCTGTTACAGTGGGCCTCTCAGTTGCTCGCACACACATGGAGCCACCACCCACCATCACTGTCACAGTGGTTGTCGCCGGAACCCTCTATCCCATCACTGCCACCATCATCATCAGCATCGACCATCGTTTCTTTATTCCGTGTAAGTTTGCAATAAATCCTAGTCCATGATTGTGAATTTCGAGCATCATTACTTGAATCATTTGGGGGTAGCAAACAGATGTAATATATGAGTACAAATTATTAAGCTTTTGACATTGATGCTTGTCAAGATAAATTTCTTATTATGATATGTTTTCCACTTCTAAACAGTTTCAGGAGGGATTTAAGGTCTAAAATTGGGTAGAAATGGAAAATGCTTGTGATGGTGGTACTTTCATTATATGAAGTTGCTTCTAAACATAAAAACCAAAAGCTTTTAGGTGTAATTTTTCTTGTGATGCGAAGTAATTAGCTTTTGCTGGGCATGTAAATGTATATCACTGCAAGTTGGATCATGTGTTGCCATTTTCAATATTACATCACTAGGATAAACGTTGTTTCACTTAATTAAAGGCTTGCTTTTACAAACGGATAATTCTTCCATATTTGAAAAAAACTAGTACCTCAAGTTGAAAAAAATAGTACCTTAAGTTGATTAGTTTCACTTAATTAAAGGCTTGCTTTTAATTGAATTTGTCAATTTGAAGAGTAAAAAACAAACGAAAAAATGGATAACAAACCTTGTTGCATCCATGAACAAATTCAATTGAGTTGTGACAGGGGATAATTATATTTAAATGAACCAATTAGCAATGAATATTTAATTGATTTTGTCCATAAAATGAATAATTAAATTGTTAATTTTTTTTTCAGAAAGTTGGACATGGTGAAGATATTATGCATGACAAAATGGTTGATGACAATCAAAATGAAAGGAGTGATGGTAACTATGAATGAGCTCCAATTTTAATGGAGAAGAGGCTTGATGAGCTTGATAAAAACTAATATGAAGATGTTGAGCTTTGTAACATCAGAAGATTGTCAATTGTTCTACTTTAGTTATGCCAAATTAGTTGGATTTAGAGTGAGAAAAGAGGCACCGCAGATTATTCATCATGGTGTAGTAACCTCGTTGTGGTTTTATTGTGAACAGGAGGGTGTTCGATCCGATAAGAACAAAGACCCTCAAAATAAGCATAGAAAGGCAAGGGATGAAACAAAGTGCTTTTGTGAGGCTTTTATAAGTTTTAAATATATAAAGAAATGCGTCGATATATAAGAAAAGAGTTTCGAAGTAACACAGTCATGATCTTGTTTCACCGGAACAAGTGAATTTGATTTGAGCTTTTAGGGAATAGATGGAGTTACTGAAGTTCAAGTTGGTGAGATGTATGATCTAGGGATAAGTCGAAGTAAATTTATACCAAAATTGTATATGATGTTGGCGGTTATGAGAATTTTGGTTGTACGCGGAAAGATGTGTACAATGCTATGGAGCAACACCTGTCGGGAGCTGCAGAATGATACGAAGTTGTGTTTAGCTTATTTATATGGGAAAACAGGAGATAGATCCACTATTCTTTGTGAGCTTTACTCGTTGATAAGGAGGAGAAATTTGAGAAATTATTTTAGTGTGATGTTAGGTCTCGAATTGACTATGTTCATTTTGGGCATACTTTGACATTCGACACTACGTATAAGTCAAATAAATATAATAAATCATTTACCATTTTTGTTGGGGTAAATCATTATTTGTAAATCATCCCACTTGGATTTGTTATTCTCCTTGATGAAACCAACGATTCATACTTTTGGGTATTACATTAGTTGGTGAAAGCAA
Organism: Talinum fruticosum; assembly: GCA_021018815.1. Classification (NCBI taxonomy): domain Eukaryota; kingdom Viridiplantae; phylum Streptophyta; class Magnoliopsida; order Caryophyllales; family Talinaceae; genus Talinum; species Talinum fruticosum. The sequence goes on from JAITYX010000048.1 coordinate 3,613,265, forward strand.
TGGATGGAAGGAAACCTACAACAATTATGATCGACAGAGATCCTTCAACGACTAAAGTTCAAGTTATGTCAAACGCATATTATCACATATGTTTGCGGCACTTAATGAAAAATATGGTTACGCATGCTAATAAAGGATTTGTGAATGGTTTAATGAAATGTGTTGACAAGTATAGAAGGCTCGATGATTTTAAAAAGGCTGGAAAGGGCTACGAGAGCATTACAAGATTGATATGAAGGAACATAAATGGACTTGCAGATATGTATGACATAAAGGAAAAGTGGGTTGAAGCTTATCTTCAAGGTCATTTTTTTGCTGCAATGAGAAGTACACAACGATGTGAATCCATGAACAGAACAGATGAAGCATTTGTCAACAAGAAGATGAAGTTATATGAATTTGTTAAGAGTTATCAATGGGGGTGGCTAAAATTTGATAGCAAGAGTTGCGATTTCATTTTACCTTAAAATTCAATGTTCCAAAATTCACGCTCCCCTTTTGAATATCAAAACAAATGGTGACTAACTATATATGAGAAGAACATACAATAAGTTTTACCGTAAATTATTATTTGAGTCATCGTATGTAATAAGAGAATAGGAAGATACGGATGGATGTACATTTTATAGGTATGTATCTTCATAGTAAAATATAAGATTTGTCTTAATAAACTAGTGGAGTTAAATTTTGATTTCTAATGAAGGTTGGAAGAGTTCGATAAGAAATACTCCTTGTAAATTGTGGTATATGTATCTTCCAATGACAGGTATGCATTGTTGCTGCATGAAGTTGGAGTTTGTGGGTTTTCCATGTCGGCATATGATTGCGGTTATGAAGTGCGACCAATTTTATCGAATCCCAAGAGGTTTTATCATGAAGAGATAGACGATTTATGCAAAGTCGGATGTCAATGTGAATGATCCTCCACTAGTTTTCGATGAACATGTAACTAATTCAAGATATGCATATCTTATGTCCCTTTTATTCATTTATGTGTCATGGCATCTAAGAATGATGTAGACTACAAGGAGACTTTGGATCATATTCAAAATCTTTGGCTCAAGTACTAACATGCAAAGATTAAAGGGAAAACCAATGAAACTGTCAATCTATTGAAGTTCGGAGGAATTTGAGATCTTGATATTGTATCCACAAAAGGGTGAAGTAAGAAACGTGATTCTAGAAAATGCGAGCATAGTGGTATCCGAGAGCACAATAAGACCACTCAATTACAATGTGGGAATGGCAAATATGGTAAAGTAGTCAAACACCAATTTCCCTAGACACCCTCATCAACACATGATGCATCGGAACATGATGTATCGGCAGATGAAGTATCAAAACTTGGTGCCTTTTTTAATCTGAATAAAAATTCTGGATTCTCCAAAAATGAGTGTGGTAGCACAAATTTGGAAAGATCATCATTTTCTCAACAAGCTTCAACAAAGCAAATAGAGGCACCGAATTCGAATGGATTACTACGAGTGCATGTCGTCTTTGTATATATAGGGAGAGACTTCAACGGTAAAAATTCTTATTTTGGTAGTTACATTATGAGAGCATATGTTGAAATATGTCGAAAGTATGTTTATAATTACCATTTACTTCCCCTTTTGTCCTCAAAATTTCTATATTAAAATCGCAGACTGCATATCATGTGCGCGTGGACATGGACAAATTAGATGATGATACCTTTGTGGTCGATTAGATTCCATATTTGAATTGGTAGTGGTATGTGAACACCTTGTTCGTAGGTTGTTAGTAAACACTTTTCTTATCTTCAATATCATAAATTGTTCTTTTGGTGTCTTGTTGTTTGCCTGCTTGGTTATGTTATCTTGTTTAAGATTCCTCTCTTTCATTATATTACGAGGTCATTTGTCCTAACTAAGGATGTTCAATTATAGGGGAAATATTACTTAATATCACTCTGGTATTGGTTTGGCTTTGGTTAGTTGTCCCTACAATTTTAAAATATTGATGGTCATTTGTCCTACAAGATCGATCATGTGGAAGTGGTGTAGATATTGTTCACATTAAGGTGGTTACGATAACTTTTAGCTTCATATTTTAGATATGTGACACATGTAACTAATCATTAACAACATGCCTAAAATATGATTAAAGTTATTTAATCATTACATGCCAAAAATGCAAAAATTGTCTCAAAAACAAAAAAAAAAATTTTGCTGCAAGTTTAGAACTTAAGGTGCTGAATTTGGAATTTTTGTTTGGATAACCCTTTTCTTCATTGATTCTTATTATCTACTGAATTTTACACTTGTTCAATATCACCAAGTTTCATGCACATAAATTGTCCCAAAAATTAAAAAAAATTATGCTGCAAGCTTAGAGCTCAAGGTGATCAAGGTATGAATTTGAAATTCTTGTTTCGACAATCCTTTTCTTCATTGATTCTCATTCTCTACTGGATTTTACATTCCTAACAAGTGTAGCAACTCGATAAGCAAATTGTTAGGTGGAAGGTAATTTAGCAAGCGTAAATCAAATGGAGTGGGATACAAGTCAAAGTAAAAGATTGGAAAAGAAATCGACACAACGAAAGCAATAAAATCACTTCTAAGATGTGCATAATTGTGTCCTTCAACCACTTCCAACACATTTACAATCGCCTCATTAATAGTCATATTATTAAAGGACATGGTAACTTCTATACGTAACCGCAAATTTTATGGCACATAACAAGAGCATATTGTTAGGTAGAAATCATCCATTATTAGACATTAATATTATGATGAATCAAAGATTGAGCAGCTTTAGACAATGCATAGCAAGAAAATTACCTGAGTGTAAAAAATTAGGGTCAATCTAATTGAGCGTTTGAAAGATAATGCACACAAAATATTGGCCGCTAGATTGGGAAGCAAACAGTTGGAGAAATCATGGATTACTTGAGAAGATTTGAGTGTTGTATCAGAATGATTTTTAAATTATAAAATCAAATGAAGAAGGAAAGCAGAGTTTTATTATGATTACAATTATTTATTTTTTCAAATTAAATTTATTAAAAAATAAAAATTATATTTAAATAAGAAAATATTTAAATCAAATTTAACACAAATTTATAATTATGTTTGGGGCCAAAATTTCTATGAGTACATCAATTTCATTATTAACAAGAGCAAATCCAAATAAACAAAAAGTATCCTGAGGAAAACCATGCAAACCACACCTTTGTGGAATATCATGTGTACTAGATGGTTTGGTGTTGGACTAAGCCGTCATTTGAAAATTGTGTATTATCAGCTTAAAAGGAGGCTTGAATTGTACATGTCCTTTTTTTACGATGAAATATCCAATATCGATTTCAGGTGAAATAAAGAGGGGATCTTTATGGTTAAAATTTATAGTGTCACTTCGGTAGTAAAAATAAATTTTGGGGGCTCTTGAAATATGTGTCGGAACCATGGCCCGTCTCCCCCCAATAGGGAACCTGATTGGGACCGAGCTTCCTCACGAACGTCGGCTCTCTTTGTTTTTTGAAGATTGATTTTTGAAAATTAATTTTTGAAAGTTCATTCGAAAAGTGGGGGTGCGCCTCTATTGAGATTTTCGATTTTTGTAAATTTAATTTGGAATAATTTAAGTAAAGTAGTGATTGACGATTTTATTAATCATTTATTTTAGAAATTAATTTTAGAAATCTCGGGATATTGTTTCATAATTTAGGAAATAGAAAAATATAATCTATATTTTGTCGCAAGGCTTTTGGGCCAAAATAATGGATAACATTGGCCTGGACCAAACCCAAGCCCGGTCATCTGGTCGGGCCGGCGAGAGCCGGAACCGATTGGTGTCCGGCACTTGCCATAGGCCGAGACTGAAAAATCAGTCTTGGTCCGTGGCCTTGGCTATCAGAAAATAAACCAATTTTGTCCATTTTAAATTGTAAATATCAAGATACGATTAAAGAGAAATAAAATAGGAAAAAGGGAGTCGCGAGTCGGTTTTAGGAATAAAACCGACAAAAATAAAGAATACTCTTCCAATCTTAGTATGGAAAGACTAAGCTTGAAAGAGGTTTAGAAAATGACTCAATCGGTCTAGAACCGAGAATCCGGAGTTTGGGGGCGAAAGTACGAAATGTAGGGATAACCCTTCTATTCCGCTCATCCGCAGATGGCCTCTACTTATTTGAATTGTGAGTTAAAGAAATGTATTTAAATAGTCAATTATACAACATGAAAAGTGCAGAAATTAAATTAACCAAGGCATGCGAAAAAAGCAATAAAAGTAGATTGGAAATCAATAAAGAAAAGTGAAAAGGAAAGCGAAAGAAATAAAAGTACAAAGGGTGGGGAGGAATTAAAAGCGATTACATTTTTTATCCACAATACTGAAAGCAGTAAAAAGCATAAAATAAATAAACCATAAACGGGATTGAAGGTGGATCTGGTGCCATCAGGTTGTCCCACCTGTCTTATTTCGAATCGCGAACCGAATCTGCAAGCGTGACAGTGGATGAACAAGATTGAAAGTGGATATTTTGTGGAATTTGTGGCGGTGAGTAGTGTAGGAAAATGATGAAGGTTAGGGAACATAATGAAATAGTGGGATTGTTCTAGAGTATAGTGAAGATTAGCTGAAATTGAGCCAAGAGATCGAATACTAATATAGCATTCGAGTAGGTCTTAGCCTAATTTCAACGAGCATGTAGCTAGGTTAGTCACCTCTACCAAAGTGAGGGGTTAGGCCTCTATTTATAGAGAAATAACTAGGTCACAAAATGACCTAAAAGAAGCATTTTAGCCGTCGAAAATTGATTAAATCGGGCCATATTTCCCGGAGAGGATAAAGGAAAAAATCGGATAAAATCCTATTGAACCGGGAATCCCATGGAGAGCGCTGAGAAGCGCGGCTTCGGCCTTGGGACGGCATCGTTTGGGAATCTAACTTTTCGTACTTTGGTTGAACTCGGAGCAAAACACAATGCTTTGGCAAAAATAACCTTGAAGCATGACGCCGGCCTTGTACGGTGTCGTTTAGTGAAGTTGACTCCCGTGTCTCGGTTGGATGCTGGGACCAAACACAATATTTTGGCGAAATGATGCTGAAAACGCGGCGCCGACCAATACGACGTCACATAGACTTGTTGAGCTCCGTGTCTCGGTTGGGTGCTAAAGACGAAAGCGAGTTTAGCGAGTTAGCATGGCGTGATGCGCGACACCTGCCAAATGTTAACTCGAGCAATGACCCGGGCTTGGTTCGGCCGAAAGAAAATGAGTTTGTTGGCGGGCCCAAAGCAAAGAAAGCTGATTTTGTGGTGCTAATGAGTTCTTTGTGGTTTCCCGACTTCCGTCATACCAATCAGATTTTAACCGTGATCCGAATACACAAATAGGACTGAGATTTCATCATCCGGCCAATAAAATAAATCAATAGAGAAAGTATGACACTTTTTAGGCGTCTACAATATGGTGTTCAATTTAGTTGGATAAGTGAATCTTGAAATTGGACATCCGACTTCTCAAGGTTTTACTTTCCACTATTGTGTTCTCTTTCCCCTATCTATAAACAAACTTTATTATTACAAACTATATAATTACGAAATTGGACAAGTGTTGAAGAATTTTAATTGGTACCGATGAATATGAATATGTGGAAGTGAGTGTCAATTAGTAATTAATGCTCCTGATAAGTACTTTTGATAAGTTCAACTATATATTTAGTGTATTCAAGGAACAAGGATGAAGAAACAAAGAATATGGGGTTTTCAAATCAAACATTGAAATTTCACCCTCAAATAGTTGGAGAAATCAATCTTAGGGCTGGATGTAGACCTTGCACATACTTGGCCCAATTATTTAAGGCTCTTTAAAATAGTTTTTGATAACTATGGGTCTAACAAAATAGTTGACCCAAAAGTTAAGGTACATCCGAGTTTTTTTTTTTTATTAAATGTATATAGTTTTCTTCTAAATTAATTAATGATTGTAAGACGAAAAAATAAATAATAAAAAATGTTTCATTGTATTAAACAAATGTTAAGTTGTAAACAATAGTCAGGTAACAATGACATCCATCATTATATTGATTGAGTTTAAAAAATTTCCTAAACAATATTGTCATTGTTACCTTCCGTTTGGAAAAGTTAAAGTTATATGCATTATGTACAAAGTCAACCTAAAATATCATATAATTATTTACTAAATTGTGCCTAATTCCTGTTATTTATTAAATTGTGCCTATCGGATGGGACTTAGCAAAGCAACATCTTTTGGATTTTGGTGCCCGCACATGAATACTTTTTACCATTAACCATGCATACGCCTTCCTATAATACTACACAAATATATCATGTTTTTCACTAGGTAGTAAGAGTCTCAAAATATGTAGTTATAATGTTACACCAACATATCATGTTTTTTACTAAGTAGCAAGAGTCCCGAATATGTAGTTTCTACATATGTATATTCATTTCATTGTGTTTGTATCAAATCTCAAGCATTCACATCCTCCAAGGATGACATTAAATTTCAAATAAACAGAACAGAACTATATGTATATGATCCTAATAAACCGGTAAACACCACTCAACAAACCTAAAACACCAACTTTAAAACTGAAAAATTCTAGTTTTTTTTGGGGGGGAACTCTATGCAAGAATTCTTGTGGGGACTTAGCTGCAAGCTCTTCAGCTTCTTTGTACTTTGCTTGAGCAAACAACTCCTGGAAGCACGGAACAACCTGAATTATACGTAAGATGACCATTCTAGAAGTTATTATATACATTGTAAACATGCCTTAAAGATTGAAAATAACTCACGGATACTTCATTTCTTTTGAGATATCCAAAATTTTCTCAGTCCTAATAACCTCCCCCCAACAAAAAAGCCAAATAAATACAAGAACAAATTGAAACAGAATTGGAGGGAAAAAATCAAGGACAAACTTTGCATACAAAATCCCGGGCACACATAGGGTAGTCTCTCCCTTTACCCAAAACAAATATAAATAAATTAAAAATCTTATACAATTTTCACATTAGATGAAATGGTCCATATTCAAATCTTGCTAGAGTTGAGTCCTCAAGTCTATAGACTAAATCGTTTCATAATTCCTTTTTGTACAAGCAAGCCGAAAATACAACACAAGCTAATGGAAGGCAAAGAGATTCATTTTTAGATGGGGAAGGAGGGGGATTCGTCATTCATAATTGTATGAAAAATAATCCAACCAAGGTGAAACTAAAGATCTTCCGCAAATAAAAAATAGACAATATCATCATCAACCCCGTACGATTCCAATATTAGGTAAAAAGCGGACAAAACTAATAAGTAGGTATTATGTTAGAAAGCATATAGATCTTTGGTAACGACACTCGAGTGGTCAAATAAATTATAATATGGAGGGGGAGACACCATATATTAGAAGGGAAAGAATTTTTAAAACAGAACTATGAAATCTCTTTTCTTGTCACTTATAGAAAGTCAATAATACTCTATTGCGGATAACATAAAAAGGAAACAAATCGAATCATACACATGCATTTCCCGAAACCAAAGTATTCCCAGGATAAGAAACCGAGCATCCAAAATGAAAATTTAAACAAAAATTATAAATCAAACCCAATATCAAATATTGAAAATCCAAATGAAAGTTAAAAGAGGGATTTTGAAAATTAAAGCATATTTCCTACCAAAGTTTCTAGTAATGAAGTTTTCAACACGTACACCTCTCCCCTCTTTTATTTTTAGATAATGTTTATCTTACATATCTACATGATCCAACTTTTGACCTTTCTAATCCCGTATTTATTTCAAGTAGCCCTTTTCTAAGTTTGTAATCATGCTTACATTGTATTTTGACAATGCAGGGAAATAAATCATATCCATGAACAAGTTGTGCGAAGCGAAAACACATGTAGGACCAATTTGAGAAAGTCACTCCCAAAGTGTAAGGGTACGTCTTTTGCCCCAATTTTGTAGTATATATTGCCCAGGCATGTTCTTTGCCCCAATTTTATAATATATGTTTAGGACTATTGAGACATAAAGAGTACAATGGGTTTGCAATCGGAAATGAGGTAGCAATGATAGTAAAATTGATAGCTACACTACTAAAATAAACTATTGGAACAAAAACACTATAAACATTGCAGTAATTTAAGCTTCGACCAAAGCAAGTTATATTCAAGAATATAAACAAATCAATTAAATCCACATTCAATAACAATTTAGAAGCCCTTGCCTTCCACGTATAGATAGTATGAAAACCAAATCAGGAAAAAAACAACTCAAAATTGGAAGAAGGAGGGTTCAAGCAACTTCAAATATATCTATTCTTTTACAAGGAAATTCATGATGCAATAAGCAATGTTGATTAGTTTCAAGCTAATTTTATTAACCCCGACTATGCATTTTGGTTTTACTTTCTCTCTCACCAAAAATGCCCAAACCTGTCATGGCTTAACCAATATAGCGGGCGTTCGGAAGAACAAATTCGTTCCTATTGTGGAACCAACTATAGGTTTCTATGACCAGAATAGCACAAAAACTAAGAAGGCTTTTTCAATATCTTTGCGAAGATTGATTTGAACATCGGTGAAATTACTCCCGCGAAGTTCCCTTTGTCATTTGTCAAATTTTCAAGTTTTAGAAGATTAGCCGAACTTCACGAATTAAGCACATCTATTGAATTCCACAACAATTTTCCATCTCGATTTCGATCCGTCGCTTCAATGAATTCTCGAGAGGAAAAATGAGAGAGAGAGAAAGCGATTATTAATCCAACCAAACTCGATCTCGATTTGGCACTTCAACAACCCCCACTCTACAACCAAACACACCGCTTACACTTCCCTTTAGCGAGAGGGAGGAGAGCCGGAGGTACCGCACGAATGAGGGAGGATAAAAGAAGGGAAGCAACAGCAAGAGGGAGGTCGTTCTTGGCATGGATGAGGGAGAGCAAGAGAAAGAGTCATACCCGAGAGATAGAGGGACGTGAAAGCAAGGACACATGATCACGATGCATTTGGTTCATAGAGAGGAGACATAGAGTAGACACTCGTTTGCAAGGAAAGAGAAAATAGATAATAATTGACCATGGTAAAATACATTAATGGTTTAGATCTATTTTATTTAATAAATGGTTGAGATTTGTCAACTATCGTAGTTGAAAAAATTTCAAATATGGTACAATTTTCATTTTTAAAAGTGAAGGAAATTTACTTTATTTTAATAATTCAAGGGTATTTTTTCCTCCCCGGCCGAAACCCTAGATTTCTTCTAGCACCGACGACCTATGTAGAGTTCATTGCCCTCCTCGTGTAGGGATTTTGCTAGTTGATTCACTTCCTCTCGAGATCGGAATATGTCGGAGTGAGGTTCTTTGTCGTCTAATTGGTCGTCCAATTCGCCGAGTGTTGTGAAGGTAGGGTTTCATTTTGTGGAGATGGAGTCGGAATTGAACTCGGAATTGATGAGGTTGAACCTCACTGCTGAAGAAGAGGAAATCATTGATTTGGAGGACCCGGATGGAGAGAGCCTTGACACCCGCATTTTGGTGTGCTTGGTTGGACGGCTGCATACAACAAACCTGTTCAATGTTGATACGTTAAAGAGTACTATGAATAAAATCCGGTGTCCCCTAAAGGGTGTAATTATTAAGGACCTTGATTCGAATCTTTTTGTCTTCCAATTTTTTCTCATGCCGATAAAGAAGTTGTTCTATATGATGACCCCGGGCTTTTGATGGCTATGTGCTCTTACTAAAGCAAATGAAATGGTGATAAACAACCGTCCGAGATAGTTTTTTCTACGGTTTAATTTTTGGTGAAAGTGTGAGATTTTCCAATGAAAAAGAAGACGTTTACCTTCGATGAGCTACTTAGGGTCGAAACTGGGCATTTTCGTAGACGTTGATGGAGAGGATATTCTTGCTCCGTCTAAATATCTCAAGCTTAGGGTTGAAGTGGACATTACCAAGCCTCTTCGAAGGGGAATGCAAATCGGTGTTAATGGTAAACCGAAATGGGTGGAGGTGAAATACGTCAAGCTCTTCGAATACTACTATGCATGTGGCGTTTTAGGGCATGCATACAACGATGTGAATTGTTCGATGAAAATGCCGTGGAGGAGGACCTTCCCTATGGGCCGAAACTTAGGGGCTCCCCACTAAAGAGAAAGCGACAAGGGATACAAGGAGACTGGAAAGAAGAAAGAAACAAGTTGCTTGAGTTGAAAGGTAGAGAGTATGGGGGCGAGTTAAGAAGAAACTAGAGTTGGGGATGAGTTATACTGCAATGAAGCTTACACCGGGTAAAGCAATAGAGAAGGAGGAAATACATATGCTGGTCGATAGGGGTGAGAAGAGAGGATTGCATGAGGTCCGGAAATGGAAGATTTTAGATATTAAGGGAAGAAGTTGGGTGTATGCAAAGTAAGGCTTGTTGATGATAGTATGGAGCACAATCAAGAAGTAGCGGTGGCTATAAGGCAGCCCGTGAAGGCCAATGAGTATCATGTGCCTAAACTACACCAATCTTAGTGGATCGAGGCGGTTTTTGACCTTCGTAACTTGTTGCGAAGGACTAGGCCACACTTGGTATTTCTATTTGAAACCAAGCTTAGTATTGTGGAAATGAAAGAAGTAGTTGAAAATAAACCGATTATTTCTAGGCACAAGTATGCAGAGGTTTATGTGGATGCGCGTGGTCGTGCTGGTGGCCTGGCTCTCTTATGGTCATGAGATGTGGGTGTACAATTCCTTTCATCATCGTTACACCATATCGATGTCACCATCTGCTGGAATAACAAAGACCCAATCTTAAGATTTACAGGAGTGTACGGGTGGCCGCAGACTTGTGACCTTCTAATAGGCATAAGCGTATGTCCAACTTACCATGGCTGGTTGGGGGATATTAATGAAATCTTTTCTAATTCTGAAAAAATAAGGGCCCACCCAAGAGCCAAGTCATTCTAAATCAATTCAACTAGACTTTGTCATTACATGAATTGTTTGATCTCAGCTATTCGGGTAGAGCATTTACTTGGTGGAATGGGCGGTCGGGTAAGGATTCGATTGAGGAAATATTGGATAGGATGTGAGCTACTTGCTAAATGGATGACTTTATTCCCTTCATATAAGGTGGAGCATTTGGATGAAAATGTCTTGGACCATATCTCAATCTTACTTGTGTTGTTGGTTTAGAGAAGTAAGTAGTAAGGGCATGAGGCATATGTATAGATTCGAGTTTATGTAGAGACAAGTGCGAAGAGCTTAAGGGTATGGACGATGCGGGGCAGCGTAAGATAGTCTTGAACAAGATTAGTGAATGAAGGTGCAAAGAAGACTTGATGTGGTGGCAACGAGCCTCGAGTCCAATATTTAAAGTTTGGGGAGCAAAGCTCCTAGTGGTTCCACATGAAAGCCAACGAAGGAAAATGAATAATTCTATTTTGGAGCTTACCAAGGCGGATGGTGCAGTGGCCATGACTACTGAAGAGATCGAAGAGGAAGTAGTGGGTTTTTTAGGATCTCTTTTCCTCGTCACCCACTTCTAATAATAAAGAAGTACTTAGTGCGATTCCTAGCCTAGTTTCTACCGAGATGAATGACTTGCTCACTAAGTCGTACACGGTAGAGGAAATTCACAATGCTCTTTAACAAATGCACCCGTGTAATGCGCCTGGTCCAGATGGGTTCAATCCGTTCTTTTTCGAAGTATTGGAGCATTATGGGGAGGATTTTGCCAAGGCGGTTATTGCTATTCTTGATGGAGGTCCCTTTCGTAACACCCCAAAACACCCCCGGGAGTATTACATCGCCGAGTTCCTTAAAGGAACTCCCAAGGCTCTTTCGGTGTTGGTTTGGCTGTCTAAACTCAACTTAAAAGTAATGCCGGTGGTTTTCCCAAAAGAATCGAAATTCTCCGAAAATTTCGGCGAGTTCCGTTTGTAATATGGACTAACCCATAGGCTTAAAGCCTTAAAACCCTGCATGAAAAACATGATATAACTCAACGAGCCACACGCTCGGAGTATACAACTCAACGGCCACACGCCGGAGTCCAACCAATCATGCTATACAACTCAAAACAGTCTAAAGGGTTTCTATACATTTGGTACAACTATATGCACTAAATTACAAGTACAATATTGAGAAATATCGAAATGCATAATCTTGACTTGAATCGTTCGGCATACATCAAACAATGAGTCGACGGAGTCCGAAATATGCTAAGGGTAAATCATGCTCCTGAAGTGTACCTGCAACACTAGGAGGGAAAGGGGGAAAATTTGTGGGGGTGAGCAATAATCAACGGGCTCACCGGAGTCTTATACCCTTAAATTGGAAATTCTTTACACATAATACTCATAATAATGAAATTTGCGAAAACATAATAACATAATAGAAGTCTATATACTTTTCACTGAAATCTCTTGTAATGAAAAGATCAAGACTATTTAATTACTTAAAAGCACACATTCACATTCAAGAATACTTCTTTTGGGGTTGAATCAACATTCCAGGCCTTCGAGGACTCGAACTAGCACTTCTTTAATTCGGGCGCGACCCCGACAAAAGGCTCCGGGACCATTCTTCGGGAAGTCTCGGGCGGGCATCCTGTCTCTCCAGGACCCCTATTAGAACCCTTCCTTCAAAGTTTCTAGCCGGGCGTTCCCGGTTCGAACACTTCGGTATGCTAAACGATCCGTAGCCGGTCGATTCAAAACAATTTGCACATTCTTATTCATCACATTCACTTTCTAGCTTTCTCAATTAGTTTCACTTCTTATAAAACATAATCACGTTCAAAAGGCAGTTCTCAAGGAATTTCATTCAAGAATCATTCACGTAAAATACAAAACTCCTTTCGAAACTATTTTGTAGCATCACGTAAAGTAATCACATAGCACGAATAATCACCATTCCTTGCAAGCAATCATCCTCAACTCTTTTCCAACTAAGCTTTTCTCAATTCGTCGGTTAGTATGATTATCTCCATTTTCCGAGCCACAATAACCACAAGTACATAGCACTCAATTCAACATTCTTACTTTTCATTGCCTTTTTGCCTCACTTGCTCATTTTACGCTTCTACTTTATAACTCAACTTCCTCCGCCCGTATTCAGCCACCCGACTCTTGCTCTCACTTTATCGCTTAAGTCCCTTTCACCGTGCTTAACTTCAAACTTGATTTCATCCCAAAGACCGAGATATGTTCTAAACTCATTACTTAACTCTTGCTCGTCCGTCCTTGGGCATGTACCTCTCAATCACTTGTCCTTATTCGGTTTCAGTTACCTTTACTCATTTTCACACTTAGTTTAACCTCAAGGAATTAATATACTTCAAACGTAATCAAGCTCACAATTATCCATTTTCACTTACTTGTCCCAATTGCGCATTACTCCATACGAATTCATACTCCTCTTTATACTTCGACCTACCATTTCCCAATGTTCATAATTAGCTCTTAATACCGTAGCTTCAAGAATCTCTAAAACTTAATTAACTCATAATTCCTATCCACGTCCCAACTCTTCATCCTCAACAGCTATTCGAACCTCAATACTACTCATTTGACCTATATAATCTAGCCTCTTCCGAATCAACACACCCAATTCAACCTTAAGTGATTATTCAAGCTCTTTAGAAGTTCCCGATTTAACTCAACTATTAAACCCAAGTAACTCCCTTCATTCCACGATTCAGCCCTCTCAATTTCTTAAATACATTCTAAGCTCTTATTTCAATCTCAAACAACAAATAGGTGCTGTTCACGTACTACGGATACTCAACGTTCACAACAATTCAATATTCACATAACACATTCAACAATCACAACAAATCCATTTAGGTTTCGAAATTACTAATAGTTTAGAGCATAAGACTACCCACCTGAAATTCTCGGGTTTGGAATTGATCGAATTGCTTGCTGTCTCTGCTTTGTGTTTGGGTTGCGTTCGGTTTCGGGGAGACTCCTGCTTGCTTCGGTTCAGCGGTTCTAGTCCCTTGCCGTCCCTCGGTCCGGCCCTCCCTCGTGCTCGCCGCCGGTCCGCCTCCCTTGTCGCCGTCGCCGGTCCCGGTTTCCGGCCGCTCTAACTCCCGCTCGTCTGTCTCTGTTTCGGTCTCGTTCCGCCCTCGCTCCGCCCGGTCTCTCACTCCCTCCCTCGCTCGCCGCCTGCTCGTGTCGCCGACCGCCGTTTTCGAGTCGGAGGTGGTCGTCGGCGTTCTCCCGGGTCCCCTGTACCGCTCGCCTCTTCTCTCTCTCTCTCTCTTTCCCGCTCGGTGCTCCTCTTCGCCCGCGTCTGCTCGCGCCGCCGACCGTCGCCTTCGGTCCCGCGGTGGTCGCCCGTCCTCGCGGTCTCCTTCGCCGTGCGCACTCGCCCCCTCTCTCTCTCTCTTCCGTTCGGTGGTTCTCTCTCTCTCCCCGCTCTCGTTGCTCTCCTTCTTCTTCCTTTGCTCGCCAGGCTCCACCGATTAAACTCTCGGTCCTTAATCCCCATTGGACCTCAAATTTAATTTCTATTTCATTTCCAACTTAAATTAAAGCCCGCCTTTTCATTATTCAATGAAAATAATCGCCGACCCATGTATCACAAGTCTATATCTCCTCCCTTCCGTCCTCTTACACTCGCTGCGTTCCAACTTATTTTAATACACCAACCACGACAATTCCTAATCACCCAACGGTTCAGCTCGAGATGAAAAAGGGAGGCAATTTCCTTGATTTAATTTATTCAATACCAGCCTCCAAAGGAATTCTAACGTAATATGTCCGGCAGCAAATAAAATCGAGTCACTCAACCCCCTAGCTACGGGGAATAATATTCAATAATTCTATGCTTTTCAACTGCTTTCTTTAAAATTTCGGGTATTACACTTTCCGGAAGGTATGAATCATACTAATATTACATTGATACCTAAAAAGCATAAACCGTACAATATCGGAGACTTTGGCCCCATTAGCCTTTGCAATGTCATATATAAGTTGGTGACTAAGTGATAACTAATAGGCTTAAAGCGATCCTTCCAGCTATTATTTCCCTAATCAAAGCACTTTTACCCTGGTCGTCTAATTTCGGATAACGCGTTGATAACTTTTGAAATTTTTCACTCTATGAACAGATCATTCTAGGGATGGGGGAAGTATGACAATTAAGCTTGATATGGAGAAAGCTTATGATAGGGTGGAGTGGAACTTTTTGAGGCAAGTCATGATTAAGTTGGGATTCAAAAAGAGTTGGATTAATATTATTATGGGTTGTGTGTTGTTTGGTCCAAATATTATGTCATTTATACCCTTATTTACTTAGTTTTTGACTTGTAAAATAATATAATTTTAGATTTTTACTTGTTTTTCTTACTTTTGTAGGTAACAAATCAAATCGAGACAATAGCAAAAAGTTTGAGCCAAAAAGGAAGCAAAACGAGGAAAATAATGGTGTGCACAGGGGCGGTGCAACTTCGCACAGTTGTGCGAAGTCGCACGAGTACCAGTGTAGAACTTGCATAGCTGTGCGTAACCGATCGAAACTTTCGAAACTCGCACAGTGCACCGTGCAGCACTCGCACGGCCGTGTAACTTGCCAGCTTCGATTTTTCTCATTTTTAGAGGTTATAAAAGGACAATTTTGGCTCTAATTTAAGGGAGCTCGGTTTTTAGGGATTTTAGGGACCTCTTAGGGTTCTTTCTTAGCCACAATAAAACCCCATTAAGGGAGATTAATGTAGAGTTTTGTACAAGATTTTGGATTTAAGTTTTCAATTTTAATTCAAGCATAAGTTTTTCTTTCTCTTTTCTTTTTTACTTCTAGTTTAATACTTTGATTGTTCAATTTAGTTTCAAGATTCAATTTTTATTAGTGTAGATGTTAATTATAGTTAGATTTATTACTTGTTTCATGCTTGAGTTTAATTATCTAGTTTATGTTTTTGTTCAAGTCAATTTGTGTTAGTTTGTTCTTTAGTGTAGTTTTTTTCATGTTTTTATGTCAATTAGTTGTTAAAGTTGATTGCTTTGGTTGTGATTAGCCTCCCTAATGGCTAATTAATCTCGTTTAGACCTTAACCCAACTAGTTTATGCTTGTTATTTGGGATTGTTTCTCATGCCCACCACGTGTTCGATGAAATGCCCGAAAGAGATTTTCATCTTGATTTTTGGGTAATTGGTCTATCACCGAAAGGTGGAACCAATTTACTAGTGTAGGTATAGAGGATAGTCGGGATTTTGGCATGAAGATAGCCCGAATCCTAGCTAGGTCCATAGGTTGCTACTCTTGTAGTCTAATTGGGCTAATCGTACGAAAGTAAGTGGTTAGAACAATTAGATTAGCTCATGACCCTCGAAAGTGTGGCTTGAGTGGTCTTTGATGGTGCAGCCGACCACTCCTAAATGCTTGCATAGACTTGGTTAGGTTTAGACTTGTCTTGATTAATTAGTTTATTAAGTGGTAAAATCATAGCCCAAGCATTCTTTTATTGCTTTCTAGGATTATATTAGTCATCATATCTCTCAACTCCGTTGATTCGCCTAGATAGAAAGTTTAAGATAGTTTTGATATTTGAAACACAACTCTCTGTGGACACGACCCGTGCTTGCCGACTAGCTACAATTACGCCGTGCACTTGCGGTTAATAAATTTTAAGACTTAGTTCTTCCTAACATGTGTAATCTGCGACTTTCTCCTTTCTTATTAATAGTAAGTCGAAGGGTTTTATTGTTCCTACTAGAGGTCTCCGCTAAGGAGATCCGGTTTCTCCTTACCTGTTTCCGTTCGTGTAGAAGGTCTTTCTTACCTGATTTCTATAGTAGTGTCGGAAGGCTCGTTGAGTGGGCGCAACATCTCGCATCGGGGATCCTATCATGTCTCACTTGTTATTTACAGACGATACAATTATTTTCTCGTGAGGATTATAATGCCCAAGTCATAATTCTTGAAGATATCATGCGAAATATGCAAATGCATCAGGACGAGAAAATTAACTACGCTAAGACTAATGTCTCCTTTAGGGAAGGGGTTGCCCAGTCTAAGAGGGATAGCATGCCGACTACTATGGATATCAAGGAAGTCCTCGCTCATGATAAGTATTTAGGCCTTCCTCCCATGGTGGGGAGATCTAAGAAGAAGGCTTTTCGTGTATTAAGGATTGTGTGGCTAAGCGTATTTCAAGTTGGATGAGGAATTACCTCTCTTGGGCGGGTCGGGAAGTGTTCGTTAAAGCTATGGTGCAAGCAATCCTAACGTACTCCATGAGCATTTTTAAGTTCCCTAAAGACTTGTGTGATGCCATTAAATTGTTTATTAGTCTCTTCCGGTGGGGGCACTCTATGCTAGCGTCACAGTAAAGTTCACTTATTAAACCACTTTCTTCTTTGCACTTCGAAAGCTAATGGTGGTATAGGTTTACGGACTTGGGTGCATTTAATTCGACCCTTTTGTCAAGGCAGCTTTGGCGTATCGTTCATAGAGAGTCATCCTTAGTGTGGCGGTTACTTAACACAAAATATTTCCCGCATTGTAGTCTCTTTGATGCCGAGTTAGAGCGTTATCCCAGCTTCACATGGCGTAACCTTTGGGGGTTCTAATGGGTTCTTCAAGTAAGGAAGCTTCGGCATGTTGGTAATGGCATGTCTCTTAACATTTGGGATGTAAAGTGGATTCCGAGACCTTGTTCCTTTAAAGTCATTACCCCTTTAATCCGAACTTCTCGTTGATACGTATGGGTGATTTAATCGATTGGATAAAAAAGTGGAATGTGGGGATGGTCTATTCCATCTTTTTACCTATTAATGCGGATATTATTAAAAGCATCCCATTGAGCATTACCCTCCCTCCCAATCGTCTTGTCCGGTATGGCTTGATTAGTAGTGAGTTGACAAGCTAAACTAGCGTACCAATTTATTCTTGACACTAAGTGGGGGATGCGACTGGTGCTAGTGAGAATGACTCGTAAATCGTGGTGGTGCAATATCCGGGGTATGGAGCTCCCTCCTAGAATTAAGGCTTTCGTGTAGAGCCCTGACCTATTGCCTTGGAACCAATATCCCATCGTTTTCAATGCATTGCTCAATCTGTGGGTGGGTAGATGAGAGTAATCTTCATGCACTCTTCCACCTGTCCTCATGCTATAGAAATTTGGCAAAATAGTAAGTTTGTTTCACTTTCTTCTCTCGTATGGGCCTGATATTTGGGATGTGTTGTTTAGTATGAAGTTGCGGTTGGAAAGGAATGAGCGGGAAGAGTTCGTGGCCGTTATGCGGGGCTGTGAGCTACTCGAAACAAAGTTTTATTTGGTGAAGGCAGGGTGAATTTGGGTTGTGTGGTTGAGCGTGTTTTTGTCGTGGTGCATAGGTTCCGAGAGCTAGCTTTTAACAACACTACCGAAGACGTTAGATTATCGACTATCCGAAAATAGGGTTGGTAATGGGGCGGGTCGAGGCCAAGGGGATATCCCCGTCCCCGCCCCCACTCCTCAATCCCGCGCCGCCCCGGCTTCCAGGGAGCCCCCGCCCTGTCCCCGCCGGGCTGCTATCCCCGAAGCAAATATCAAATTTAGAAATTCAAAGGATGCAGGGGATTTAGATCTTAGCGCTAACGAAAAGAGGAGAGTTACGACAAGCCAAATATAGACAAAAGACAACCGAGGGAGAGCCCGACGAGCAAGACGAGATCCGAGCTCATGAGAGCTAGAAAAGTGAACGTGATTGAGACGAAATTGGAAAAGAGAAGGCTATGGAAGGGAGCTTTGAGGGCGTTGGGGGAGAAGAGGAGATTGAGAAGAGAATTCCTCCGGGAACGCTTCGAGAATATAGAGGAAAGAAGAGAAATAAGAGAGATGAAAATAGCCTTGGGTTTGGAAGGGGGTAGGAGAGAGAAAGAGTAGCATAACTTTTATATTAGGATTTGGGGGAGTGAAATTCTCCAAATAGCCATATATTGTTAAAAGGAAATGGGGAATGGGGAGGAAATTCCCCATCCCCGCCCTTGCCCATGCTCGGGGAATCGACCTTTGCCCCCGTCCCGCCCCAACCCCGACCCCATTGGGGCGGGATTTTTCCGTGTTACTGGGTCGGACCCCGACAAGGATGAGGATTCCGTGCCCTGTTGCCATCCCTATCGGGAAAACACCTAGTGATGGGCTCGTGAAGGTCAACTTTGACACGGCAAAGTTGGGTGACTAGGGCTATGGTCGGGCGTGGCGGTAAGGCATGATCATGGTAATGTGCTCATGGTGGGTGTTCGGCAAGGTGTGGGGTTCCGGGGACCTGAATTAGAGGAGGCTCAAGCTTCTAGGTATGCTTTTATAGAGGTTGCAAGTCGAGGCTATAAGAACGTGGTGATTTAAGGTGACTCGTTTGACCCTTATTTTCAAGTCGAAGAAGAAGGTGTCCCTACCTTCGACAATTGGTCTAGTTGTTTATGACATTTTTAAGCTTGTTTGCAATTTGATTCTCATTGGTTTTCTTTTGTAAAAGGGGTAGGAATAGGATAGCTTATTATCTTACTCATCTCCAGCCCTTGAATCGTCGTTTCGAGTGTGACTAGGGGATGACCCGGATCAAGTCTTGGATCCGACAGCCATGGATTGTGTTTTGTACTCGATTTGGCTTAATATAAGAGCCCCTTTTTCGATCAAAAAATAATTCAGGGGTATTTTCATCTTCGATAAAAATTTAGAGACATAATTTTCAGAACTCCTGTAGATAATGGTTCATTAAATTTGTGAGAGTGGTGGGTGGTTTACTATGAAAGCTAGGAGGAGAGAGATGCGTAAAATCAATAAATCATACAACCGATATAAATAATACAACTATTGGCTAGCTTATTGCTATAAGTTCAATTACTTCAATTAGTTAAATTAAGTCATAATTAATATTTTTGACACAAAAATATCTCTTCTAGTTGGTTAGTCTTATATAGCGGAGTGTAAATTATGCAAAAAAAACTTATAAATCGTAAGGGGGCTTGACTTTATATATAACATAGAACATAGATATAGATTAGTTGATTATTTTTGCAAAATTAATAATTGAAAAGATGCACTCCTCCTAGTGTGTACCTTGCTTTTGCAGGATCTGGGAGATGTAAACGTGGATAGACTTACCCCAACAAATATTTACCCTATAAGCCTCGATCATCTCATATTATGTCTAATCACTTCATTCAATTTTTTTTTAATATTCCTTTACCCCTTTTACAGTTTGAATGTCAATAATCTCATAATAAACACCTAATCTTCATATGTTTACATTTATTTCGTCATATTTTCCCTTATTCTTTACTGCCAAAAAATGCATTATATGTCTATGTTGGCGGTTTAGCTTCGTATTATTTTTTTGGTATTTCCATCATTTTTTAATCGATATGTAAATTTGAAAATTTTATGTTTTAATTAAGGGTTTTTGGATTAAAATAAGTTGTATTTTGGAGGTATTGGATGTTTACATACCAAACTATAAAGTTGACTTATGATGCAACGTATTTTGGGGGTGATTTTCTTTTCTAAACAACACCTATTTTGGGGGTGGCAATCCAACGTACCTAAAGTACAGTTTATTTAATCCAAAATTCCTTTAATTAATTATGGTTAAAATTATTTACTAGAAATCCTTACAAAACATTGAGAAAGAAGAACGTCCTTAACGGAACACTATTAAAAAATTGAGGTATTGTGAAGAATGTTGAGTTGATTAATAAAGTAACAAATTTACGAATTTATCGGTTCATCCCACACTACACAGGGGATTTCTTTCTGGTTCTTCATGTCTTTTTTTCCTCTTTCTCTTTCTCTGTATTCCTATCGCATTCTCTTTCTTCTCAAATTTTTCCTTCATTTTGGAGACCCATATTCCTATTATCCCCTCTCTCTTTGAATTTAGAATTCAAATAAATCTATGAAAAAAAAGAAGAGAGAGAATAATAGAAATTGGGTCTTCCACTTGATTATGGATAATTTGAAATGTTGTTGTTTCTTGAGGATTGATTCATAGGAAATTCTCGAAGTTTTTGTGAATTCTTTCTAAGGCGATCATTATTGAAAGATTCAAATATCCTCGTCTCCTACCGTTGGTATGTTGTATCCTTCTTTCCCTGTTTTTGGCGAATCTTGCTTTACTTTTACTTTTATAAAATGTGATCAAATACAAGGTGATTACACTTTAAAATAATAAAAAATTGCTTAGAGCCAATTTCTCAAAGAGAATCATTTATGTGTGTATCCAGAGTCTCAAGCAGGTATACTTATCGTAAAAAATCAAAATATAACACCTCTACATGTAAGCGTCATATAATGATCTAGTGTCATAAAATTGTACGTTTGATATGCTATAACCGTCATAGATTAGGACCATAGTATGGTCTTAGATGTATCCTTTTATGATGCGTGTATACACCTTGATCACTTGATCCCTACACTTAGTGGTGCATTAATTCCTTATGGTTAGAGTTACATTGTAATTACAAATTTTACACAATAACTTCCTCATGAAAGAATATGATTCTAATTTTACTCATTGAATGTACTTTATATTCTTGAATTGTAGGCGTAGAAAGCAATTCTAAGTTATGCACAATTGAAGCACATTATTGATGACTGGGGGTGCAATGTCTTTGAGTACAACTGAGATTGATTTCCTCAAGGAAACTCTCCATGCACAGCAAGAGTTACTACAAAAACTGTATAATGAATTGGACGTGGAGAGAGAATCCTCAGGAATAGCAGCCGATGAGGCCTTGTCGATGATCCTACGACTACAGGGAGAAAAGGCGGCCATGGAAATGGAGGCCAGCCAATACAAAAGAATCGCGGAGGAAAAAATGTTCCATGCTCAAGAAACAGTAGAGACATTCCAAGAGTTAATTTACCAAAAGGAAATGCAAATTGCTTCCCTTGAGTTCCAAGTTCAGGCCTACAAGTTTAAGCTGGTGAGTATGGGATGTGATGACTTGGGTGCTTGCGAAACGCAATATCCCGAGAACTTGTTGTCAAGACGAAATGGTGCTCTGGGGGAAACAAGTCATAGCTCAATGAGACGCGGCAGTTCTGTCCCTCCTCCTCCAATTCACAAACCGCTGAGTAGGCGAGCATCTTTAGAGGGTATGAAATCTATGCAATCATCTCCTAAGACATCACCAGAAACTAAAGATGTGGAGGGTTGTTTTCGCAGAGAGAGGACGACAAATGGAGATGTCAATACGTATTGGGAAGAGATTAGAAAATTAGATGAACGCATAAAAGAGTTGGGTAATATCACAAACTTTAACAACATTCCTAAGCCTGAAAAGGCAAGACCCAATTCTAGCTCATCGATGTGTAATCCATCACCGGATGATTCTCCCATGAAGGTAGATTTTTCAGAACACCCGGAAAGGGATCTCATTCTTCAGCCCTCTGGAGATTCTCCAACAAGTGTTCAGGATATTTTTGAAGTACCTCAAGGTTCAAACCATTACCAAGAACGTACATCTTGTAAAAAGGATAAGGGTAAAATGACAGTAGATGTTGAGATTAGCCGTAGCGAGAAGATGGCTTCAATCTGGGAGGAAATTTGGAAGTCAGATGTCAAGGAGAAAACAGACTGGGAAAAGAAGCCGATGTTATCACCCTACAGCAGCAATAATAATTCTCCCAAACCAAGAGATGTCAGTGAGAAAATTGATTGGGAAAAGAAGCCATTGCCATTCATTGATTGGGAAAAGAAGCCATTGTTATCCCCAACTAGCAACTATGATTCACCTCTCAAGGACAAAATTGAATGGGGGAAGAAGCCATTGTTATCCCCTCGTGGTAACGACGAGCTATCTAAACTTAAAGAAGGAAAAACACCAGATAAACAGTCTATTCTTAGACACCAAGCATATGGTGTTGCCGACCTTGAACTTCAACAATTTAACAGACGTCTTAAGCAACTTGAGGATGATAGGTTCATGCATAGAGGGAACGAAATCAATGTCGAAATTGGAGATGAACAACTAAGATTATTGAAAGAAATCAAGGAGAAAATCGACTCAATGCAAGTAGAGATGACAAGTTGGAAAGCTGAGAAGCCTCCTCAGTCAGAACATCCTTCCATTAGTTGTCTTAGAGAGGTAAGGTTTCCAATATATTCTAGAAAACCATGTAACTTTTTTATGAAACTATTGCATGAATATAGAAGTGTCATATAAGCATGATATAGCAAAGCTAATACAAAACACATTTGTTGTGGATGTGATATATCTATGTGATGAAGATACTTCAAAATTACAATACTTGTGTATGTGCATGTGTGTTCAAGCATGCATGTAAGCCAACTAAAATTGATGTCATACATAACACGACACAAACTTGACCTTAAAATTATTAGACAATATAATACCATCCTATTCAGCTCAATTTTAACATGAAGACATACATTTCTACTTTTTAACATTAAAAAAACTATTTATTTTCTTAATATAAATTGGAGTCGTCCAAAAAATCAAACAATAATATAATTATTAAATAATATATCCCAACTCAATTTGTTGACACCTCTAGCCCTTACTAACCTAAGGGGCACCCAAATAGACTCATCTGTTTCATTAGCCTAAGTATGCCGATGTTAACATACAAAGGTGACAACCTTTTATTGTTCGAAATTAATAAATTGCATGACATTTATGAATATTCCTATTATGTCAAGGTAGTTGTTGTTCTTGCTTATCGGTATCTTTCCTAACATTTTTTGGTTTTCTTGTATCAGGCAATGTTGCACTTTTGGCCGTAACCAATTTATAGATGAAGATGAAAGATTTCACCATCTTTAATGTTTAGACATTTTCTTTTAGAGCCAAAAAAATCAACAGGGGATACCAAATGATTGTCAACCTTTTTTTTGTGCAAAAGAGGAGCAAAGCTCGATAAATGTCAACTATACAACTTGAAAGTTTCTCGAGTATTTAGTCAATGACAAGGCTAAAAAGTCGTTCAACTTAATTAGTTGTCAAATCTAAACTCCCAAGGTGTACATTTTTTGTATAGATAATGTTGTAAACACAAATTTTGAGTCTAAAATAAATAAAGACAGGAAATTAGGAAACAAATATAATTTGTATTGATTTTTGTTTAATGGGTACAATCTACGTATTGGATACAATAAATGTAATCTTCCGATTCAATCTCTTTGTAACTTGAACGATTCGAGGGCGTCGTAACTTGATCTCGAACGCCGATGTTGAGGCGAGATGATGAACGCTGAATGGTTCTTGATCCTGGATGTGCTTGAGAGTCTTGAATCTTAATTGTCGACTCTAATTTCTAAATGGTTGCGAGACTTTGATCCTTGGCGCTTAGTAGATGGATGTCGTTTGCGGTTTGTGTTCGAATTTCACGAATCTTTGAATGTGTATAAAAAATGAGGAAATGACCCCTATTTATACCTTTTTGGAGCTAGGGTTTGGCTTGGACTTTGGACCTGGCCCAAAATTTAGTAATTATTTATTAAAAGAAATATTTACTATTTACTACATCATCAACGACATGTGGCAATTTCTAATTGGTCGGAATTTAATTTCTTTTGATTTTAATTTTAAAGGCTTTCCGAGCCAATTTTACACGTGTCAATTTGCAATAGATGGAATTAATTTCCACATGGCGATATATGGTTGGCTAGCGAATTTTTGCCTCCTACAAATGCCCCTTCGAGAGTCAGTGCGTGTATGAGACTTTCTTGAGTGCTTGGAGCAGTGGAATCTCAAATATTTAAAAGATGATCAATACGAGTCGATTTTAAAATCACCCTCTCGATTTGTTGTTTTTTTTTTTTTGTTACAGTCCAATTTACTGTGGCCATTATAGTTTATGGTTTCAAAGTAGGAAACAAGTCTTGGGTTATGGTCATGGTTTGGCAGTGTCATTTCCCCTTCCATTTATTCAAAACCCACGCTATTCTCTCTCACTTTCCCAAAACATCACTGGCTTCTCTTTCTCATCAAAACCTTCATGGCTTCACCATCTCATCTTCTTCCTTTTCATCCCGGCAGCGCTAGACTTCGCTGGAGCAACGCCTGCCGCCGCCGACTTCTTCCGGTCCCAAAGCCAGCGCATTTCCGGTGGCAGGTCTCCGTCGGGGCAGCCGTCCTTCGAGCTTCCCGGCCGTCGATTGCATCACCGTCTGTCACCAGCCCTGCCACCGGTCGACGACTTCGTGTTGGGTAAAGGCCGCGACGCCATTTTCCGGCTTCGATCTGGGCAAAAAGCAATGTTACCGTTTTCCCGAGTTCGACCCAACTGGTATGTGCGTATCCTTTCTTTTTTTCTTTTTTTTCGGCGAGTTCTGAACCCGAAATTTCTCTTTCCTCTTGTTTTCAGACTCCAGCGACCTGGGTCTGCTTTGAACTCCAAGGGTTGCCGGATATTCTTATGAACATGGGCGGAGCCTTTCGTACCTCGGAACAACGGTGGTCAAAGGAAGCGGAGGGGGATGAATTCTGAAGTGGTGGAGTTGGAGAGGAGTGAAACTGAAATTTGGGGGCTCTTGATTGTGGTTATTGTGACTACTCTTGCTGTTGTCCCCGTTCTACTTTGTAATCTGATAGAACTCCATTGATCTTCTCTTTTTCAATTTTCAGATTTTCCAATGTTTCTTGCATTTCCCTTCGATTTTGCCTTGGATTTCGTCTTCTCTGACCTGGGTTTTGAACTTGGCTTTTCTGTTTCTCCCCTGTTTGGTAAGCAAAGGGTCGGTGGGATTTGAAGAGTTTGTAGCCGACTGGGAATGTAAAATTTGAAGAGTTTGTAACTGACTGGGAATTTAAGTCTCAGACTCAGATATGATTATATAAACGCGCTATATTTGCTCTTCTTACTCCTGTACTGCGTTCATTGTTCTTGCCCCCTGTGCCTATTTGCTTTCGAAGATTTGTGCCCGGGTCTCAGGTTTATTTATTCCTTCAGTCTCTCTCCCTTTTTTTTTATGCCGAGGCTTGCTTCATTCCTCTGTTACCTTTGAAAATTCAGTTTGACATTGAATTCTGCCCTGTAAGGCTTGTGACAATCTCTGGAAATTGATATTGAATGTTACCTGTAAAGCTTGTGGCTTTCTTGGCTTTGATGAAGCGAATAGGTTTTTTTTTTTTAAATATTTTTTTTTGCTAATGTCGTTCTTGCAAACTTTCCATGTTACTGAGAGTGAATCATTCACGTCAACACTTGACTCAAAGAAATTAAAGCATGTTATTCAACTTATCCGGTTTAGAGACGTTAGAACAATTTATTTGATCCCGAGTTTCAAAACGGGCCATCCGATTTATTCAACCTGGGTGACTCGGAGCTTCGAACAAGCCATCCGACTTATCCAGGTTTAGAGACGTTAGAACAATTTATTTGATTCCGAGTCTCAAAACGGGTCATCCGATTTATTCAACCCGGGCGACTCGAGCGTTCGTAACAAGCCATCCGACTTATCCGGTTTAGAGACGTTAGAACAATTTATTTGATTCTAAGTCTCAAAATGGGTCATCCGATTTATTCAACACGAGCGACTCACGAGCTTTAGAACGAGTCATCCGACTTATCCAGGTTTAGAGACGTTAGAACAATTTATTTGATTCCGAGTCTCAAAACGGGTCATCCGATTTATTCAACCCAGGCGACTCGGAGCTTCGAACGAGTCATCCGACTTATCCGGTTTGGAGACGTTAGAACAATTTATTTGATTCTCGAGTCTCAAAATGGGTCATCCGATTTATTCAACCCAGGCGACTCGAGTTTCGTAACAAGCCATCCGACTTATCCGATTTAGAGACGTTAGAACAATTTATTTGATTCTAAGTCTCAAAACGCGTCATCCGATTTATTCAACCCGGGGGACTCGGAGCTTCAAAACGAGCCATCCGACTTATCCTGGTTTGGAGACGTTAGAACAATTTATTTGATTCCGAGTCTCAAAACGGGCAATCCGATTTATTCAACCTAGGCGACTCGTAGTTTCGTAACGAGTCATCCGACTTATTCGGTTTAGAGACGTTAGAACAATTTATTTGATTCCGAGTCTCAAAACGAGCCATCCGATTTATTCAACCCGTGCAACTCGTAGCTTCGTAACGAGTCATCCGACTTATCCAGGTTTACGGACGTTAGAACAATTTATTTGATTCCGAGTCTCAAAACTGGGCATCCGATTTATTCAACCCGAGCGACTTAGAGCTTCGAACGAGCCATCCGACTTATCCGATTTAGAGACGTTAGAACAATTTATTTGATTCCGAGTCTCAAAACGAGCCATCCGATTTATTCAACCCGAGCGACTCGAGCTTCGGAACAAGTCATCCGACTTATCCGGTTTAGAGACGTCGGAACAATTTATTTGATTCCGAGTCTCAAAACGAGCCATTCGATTTATTCAATTTAGAGACATTAGAACATTTATTCGATTCGAGTCTCAAAATGGATCATCCGATTTATTCAACCTAGGCGACTCGGAGCTTCGAACGAGTCATCCGACTTATCCGATTTATAAACGTTAGAGCGATTTATTCGACTCGAGTCTCAAAACGAGCCATCCGACTTTTCGTCACAAAGACGTCCGAGCGATTTATTCGGGTCGGAGACATTGGAGCCGCTTATCCGAAAAATTGACTTTTGGTTAATCCCTTGTATGTCTTACTCTCTTTAGGGTGTATGAACAGGTTAAACCTCTTTCAATGACTAAATGATCTATTTGGTGACTTGGGAATCTCTAATTTGAATGACTTGAGAGTCTTTCGGACTTCCACTTTGTTTGATTTGATAGTCTTGAGTTTATATGACTTAAAAGTCTTGAACTTATGTGACTTGAGAATCTTTAATTTGTGTGACTTGAGAGTCTTGAGTTTACGTGACTTGAGAGTCTTCTATTTGTGTGACTTGAGAGTCTTGAATTTATGACTTAAGAGTCTTGAACTTATGCGACTTGAGAGTCTTGCATTTTGTTGACTTAGGAGTCTTGAACTTTGATATTATGTTACGTTGGCATTGTTTTTGAGTATATTAAAGTAAATCCACACTTAAAAGATCAAGCCAAACATAATCATACCTTAAAGGATCAAGCCGGACATAATCATACCTTAAAGGATCAAGCCGGACATAATTCAAACCGAAAGAAATGAATTATTTTATTGAATTTTTCGTCGTTCACGGTTTATACTCTTGCGGGTCGGGAGTAGTACATTTAATTTCAACTTGCAAAAATGAGCGAGTTTAGGCTCTTGCTTAGGAGCTTACATGTAATAATGTTCAAGAATAATAAAACTTCAAGAATTTTCCATTTACGGGATCAACTCATACTCTTTCGAGTATCGATTGTCTTGTAGGTACTATTCGTGTATACTTCTCGCACCACATAAGGATCATCCCGCTTTGAAGTGATCTTAATTCCAATCTTGTGAGACATGGTGATCGCCTTCTTACTGGAAGTACCTGATCTTCAACTTCGGACGAACGCAATCGAATTGTTTTTTATGCCCGTGATATTATTCTAACTTACGTTAGGCCTAGAATCACCCGGTTGACCCTTATGGACCACAATGCGTCTTTTTACTCTCGGCGAGCCATCTATCTTTACGTCTAGTATTGAGAGGCGCTTCATGCGTTTGTACTTCATTTGTATTATCGCCAAGACGATGGAATACCGAGTCTTTCTGCTGAACTGGCGATGACTTAGACACATCTTTTTCCCTTTTGATTTTGCTGAAAGCCGAAGGTCTTGATCGCCCGCTTCCTTTTATTCTATAGAATACCGAGGGTTTGGGATTTTGGCCTCCCCTATTCTCATGAACACGGAAGGGCGTCTTTCCGAGGTAGACGATCGCAACCTATCGAACACCGAGGATCTTGTGGTAGGTTGGACATCTTCATCTTCATTGTCCTCCACCTCTTCTTCATCTTCGAGTTCTAAACACGAAGTCATGTTCACCGTGACTTTCTCAAAGAAATTTGTCGGGAAGAACTCCTCTAAGGTGATTGAAACAAGTGATTCTTGTTCAAATAAGTTAACGAGGTTGGATTTCCTGTTTTTGCTTGTCTTTGACCCTTTCTTGTTTTTCGGACGCTTAGGTTGCTTCCTTCGCTTTGCCTTTTTCTATGATTGACGGATGGCGATCGAACATGACTTTGTCTTCTTGACCTTCGACGAGTGACAAGGGTCCATCCTTCTTGATCTTCATGTGGAATATCTACAGTAGGATCGACTTCCATTTGCGGTGCTTGTACCATTAATGGCAAGATCACTGGTTCCAGATTTCCAAATTGAAGTGTAGACAACTCTATTTTAGGAGACCGAGTTGGAGGGTTCTCTAGTTGGATGGAGGTACAATTGGTCTCGGCTGTGTCATCCACATCTAATATGATCTTTCCATCTTCGGGCAACTGCATAATCCGCTCTTTGAGTGTGATACACTTCTCAAGAGGGTGACTAATAACCCTATGGTATCGACAATATTTTGGATTAGAAGTCTTTTCCATTTCTTCCGGCCGTTTTGGTTCGGAAGTTCAATCACCTTGTTTTCTAACAATTCATCTAACA
This sequence comes from Talinum fruticosum, assembly GCA_021018815.1. Taxonomy (NCBI): domain Eukaryota; kingdom Viridiplantae; phylum Streptophyta; class Magnoliopsida; order Caryophyllales; family Talinaceae; genus Talinum; species Talinum fruticosum. Next base: position 3,642,761 of record JAITYX010000048.1, read on the forward strand.
TTCCCGACAAGTCCGAGTCCGGGAATGGGTACTTCTTCTCCTTAAGCTCTTTTAGTGTGGGACGCTTCTTCGTAACATCCTTTATGATTTTCTTTTGCTTTGCCTTGGGCTTTCCAGAAATTTGCACCGGCTCTCCAAGTGGAAATATACATTGCCTCTGTTTTTGAAGACTTAGTACTATTCTTGTACTCGCCTTGGTCCTTCTTTGATTCATATGTGGATGAAGACTTATTGTGACGGCCTGTTATTGTCATCTCGATGTCACGAGCCTTGGTAGCCAATTCCTGAAAAGTTCTTGGCTTGCTCACCTGCAGAATGTAAAGCAAGTCCCATTCCATGCCATGAGTGCACATCTCCACGGCAGATGCTTCGGATAATCTATCCTTGCATTCAAGGCTGAGGGCTCTCCAGCGGTTGATGTAATCAAGAACTGGTTCCTCTTTTTGTTGTCTTGCATTAGTCAGCTCCGTCATACTAACAACGCGTTGGGTGCTATAGAACCTGTTGAGGAATTCTTGTTCCATCTCGGTCCCAGCTTGTTGATGGATTCTCGCTCTAAGTCCGTGTACCAGCCAAAAGCAATTCCTTTCAAAGTTCGAACGAACCGCTTCACCAACCTATCTCCTTCCGTGCCAGCATTGCTGCAGGTTTCGATAAAGTGTGCAATGTGTTGCTTAGGATTGCCTTTACCATCGAACTGTTGGAATTTTGGTGGTTGATAGCCATGAGGCATTCTTAGGGCATCAATCCTCTTAGTGTAGGGCTTCGTGCACAGGTGAGACTTATGAGACCCTTCTCCTAGCCGATTCTTGACTACCTTCGCAATTAAGTTCTGGATTTGTTCAACGGACATTGAAGTCGATGGAGCCTCCTTCGGTTTATCGTCGGATTCTTCATCATGGTTGGACTCCTTATCGAACCCCTCGTTGTCGAGCCTTTGTTAGAAGCTTCGGATGACTTCTTCTCCAACTTCTTGGTCGGACTAGCAATTTGCTCGCTTTGAGGCTTGATTTGTGTATCCTTTTCGGCGCTCTCTCTGGCAAGTCTTGCTAGTGTTTCCTTCATCTCATTCAGCTTGTTCTTCAATATTCATAGCTCCTGTCACCATTATCGGCATAATGACAGAGTGTCGGAGGATTCAGCTTCGTAATGAGAAAACAACGAGTCTTTGGGAGATGGAGGTGTAGAATCCCCACCGGCATAGCCGTCATCTTCTTCACTGGAAAGCATGAAGATAGGGTTGGTGTGAACTTGGAGTTCGTCCATCCCGCGAGGAATCGTCTCGCTTCAAGTTGAAAACAGAACAACTCTCTCCTTCGGATCGATATGCGACCCAGTTTGATTAACTCCCTTGAGCGAGGTTGGAGTCAAAGCTTCGAATTGAACGTAGTTGTAATGGTGCAGCTACACTTGATTCCTTTGTAGCAACAAGTGGCAGCAGCTCTTGCCATACTTCCGGTTATCATTCTGCTAGATGTATCGCCAGCGTTGGTGGATCCTTGAGAAGTGGATCCAGCAGTTTTGTTCTTTGAAGATTGAGCGATGGCGTTCTTGGGAGCCATGTGTTCTTCAAAAGATGTAGAGTGTTGATTTGTTTGGAGAAAGAGATGAGAGGCAGAGAGGTCTCACTGAAGCGTGCCAAAATTTGTAAACACAAATTTCGAGTTTAAAATAAATAAAGACAGGAAATTAGGAAACAAATATAATTTGTATTGATTTTTGTTTAATGGGTACAATCTCCGTATTGGATACAATAAATGTAATCTTCCGATTCAATCTCCTTGTAACTCGAACGATTCGAGGGCGTCGTAGCTTGATCTCGAACACCGATGTTGAGGCGGATGATGAACGCCGAATGGTTCTTGATCTGGATGTGTTGAGAGTCTTGAATCCGAATCGCCGACTCGATTTCTAAATGGTTGCGGACTTTGATCTTTGGCGCTTGGTAGCTGGATGTCATTTGCGGCTTGAGCTCTGGATTTCACAGATGCTTGAATGTGTATAAAAAATGAGGAAATGACCTCTATTTATAGCTTTTTGGAGTTAGGGTTTGGCTTGGACTTTGGGCCTGGCCCATAATTTAGTAATTATTTATTAAAAGAAATATTTACTATTTACTGCATCATCAACGACATGTGGCAATTTCTAATTGGCTGGAATTTGATTTCTTTTGATTTTAATTTTAAAGGCTTTCCGAACCAATTTTACACGTGTCAATTTGCAATAGGTGGAATTAATTTCCACGTGGCGACATATAGTTGGCTAACGAATTTTTGCCTCCTACAAATGTATCCTTGAGGTGCTTTCATCTATATTACATTGTGTATATGACCTTTGAAGAAGTTGTTTTAGTTTTTTTATATATATATACTCATGCTTTTACACTGCGCTTTTAGTCAAACCAATGTAAATTGGTTGTAAGTGACAACATATTTTACGAAACGATGACAAAAGAAAGTATTCTTGATGTCTATCACTTTAACTTGTTAACATAACGTAAAATTTTTAGTTGCAACATATTATTTTCTTATGAAACAAATGCAAATTGGAAATCAATCATCTCACTTAGTTCCTCAACACTAATACAGGAACCACTTTTAAGTATAGTTCAAAACGACCTTTAACTACAATTACCCGGCGTCATGTATGTGGTCTGTAGTTGCAGTGGACATCTTTTACTACGGTTCATAACCGTAGTAAAAGAGGACATACGATGACAGATTCTCTCGAAGAACCATCGTGATATATATCCTATTACTACGGTTCTCACAAGAGAACCATTGTATCAGAGTTGACCTATAACGATGGCTCTTCAAGAGAACCGTCGTCATAGGTCCTAGCCCCAATCTCCTCTCGTTCGCCAAAATGTTTAGGTCAAGACCTATTACTACGGTTCTTAAGGAAGAATGATAGTAATAGGTTATATTCGGACCTATTACTACGGTTCTTGCTTAAGAATCGTAGTAATAGGTCTGAATTTTTTATATATTCTTTTTTGTTTTTTGTACCCCCTGTACAAAGTTATACAAACATAATATACACAATTATAACCACAACAACTTGCACAACAACCACCAACAGACCTCAATTGTTCCAATATACAAAAATTTCCCACATTACTATAACCACAACAATTCCATCTTTAACAAGTTCGACAACACAATTCCATATTTCACAATAAGTTCCAGCAAAAAATATATTACAATGATGTGAAATATAATAAAAAGAGAACTCTTCAGTCAAGTATTTATGTCAAAAAGTTCATCTCTCATCTTGAAACTTTGTGGTATAAACTGATTTCAATGTTTATGTCAAAAGGAAAATCTCTATTTACCCAAATTCATAAAGACAAGCACATAACTCAATCTACTAAAAAGCATAAATTTGGGTAAATAGAGATGAATCATTTGGCATAAATATTGAAATCATCTAAACCACAAAGTTTCAAGAAGAAGAGATGCACTTTTTGGTATAAGTATTGAAAAAGGAATACACAAACAGGGTATGTCACCAACAATCTCTATTTCCTTAATCATGGTCCTAAGCTGGTGTTTCTCTCATGAATACATTACTTGGAGTACTTGTCCACATAAAAACTAAGAAAAGCTTTAAGCAACAACTTATCCACAAGAAATATAACAAACATAAAAAGGACATCAACGCTAACATTTGGTCGCTATTCTTGCTCCCGCTTCTCAACAAAGAACTTCGTGGTATAAATCACTTCATTTGAATTTATATCAAAAATTCCTTATTGAGAAGCGGGAGCTGAGATTAGCGACCAAAAAGGGTGTAAATCAACATAGAAGGATTATAAAATGGGAAAGGAAATCAAAACTAACATTGATCGCTAATCTCGACTTTCGCTTCTCAACTAAAAAGCTTTCTATCCTTCCATTGGACAACTTAGTCCTTTTGATCCTCATCGAACAATGATCTCGTTACATGAATACTACAATTCAAAAATAATGAAAAGTAAGCTGCAGAGTACTAAAATAAGCAAAAATATGGATAACCATCAATAAAAATTATTATACAATAATGTTATTATCGAGTTGATATAATTACATGGTTTATACCCTTTTTTCCCCTCCTTTGGACTTATCTTCAATATATATGCCCCTTGATGGTCAACCCTTAAATATAATTCTTCAAAATTGACATCCTCATTTTCGACGAGGCGTTCCCAAGAAGAAAGGTGGGGTCTCCTCAACAAACTCACATACATCTTCACCATCCCCACCAGCAAGGCGCCTCTTCCCTTGAAGAACAATAGACCACTTATCATTGGCTGGGTCCTGAATGTAGAACACTTGCCTTGCTTGGGATACCATAACGAACTAATCCCCTTTAAGCCCTTCTCTTGTGAGATCGACCATCGTCAATCCCATCTCATCAACTCGGACACCGTTGTTATTGTCAACCCATTTGCACCGGAAAACGGGCTCACGTAAGTCAATATAGTCTAGCTCCCATATTTCCTCAATGACTCCATAATATGACATTTTAGTTACAATAGGATTTTTGTCCTTGGAGCTGGAAACATGAAGTGCATGAGCCTCTAATATGACCCGACTACTTTGCACGATCCTCCTATTTTCCTAGCTCTTCATGTAGAAAGAGTATCCATTTATGTCATACCCATAATAAGATATGACTTCCAACTACGACCCTCTAGTTAAGCTTACTAATATTTGCAAGATATGTTATCGTGATTCTTCCAATTGGCTAGTGATGACTCTATCTCTAAATCGGTTGATAAATGTGCGATTATGATGGGTCAACGTCTCATTTTTTCCTGCGATCTGTCTCCTTATAAGGGATTTGTGCTCATCAATGAACGGTTGCACTTCATCGCTGTTTTGTAGAATTTAAAGATATACTTGATCCCTCATATCCTGATCGATTGTTAGAACTATCGGCCCTAGTTGCCCATCGATGTTTTGGAATACCAACAACTTCCATTTAGGGGTAGTATTCAGAGCAGAACTCTAACACACTCATTACTTTTGTATGCCTCAATAATGCACGCTTCTGGTCGGTACCAATTTCTAACATACCCTTTGAGAATTTTCATAAAACGTTCAAAAGGGTACATCAATCGATAAAAATCGGCCTACGTAATCGCACTTTTCTCACCAAATGGACAATAGGTGCACCATGATATCAAAAAAAAAAAAAAAAGGTGGAAGGTACATCTCAAGTTAGCACAATGTAACGATCATGTCGCATCGAAGATCATCCGATTTCTCCAAATCAACCACTTTGTTGCGTATGACATTGAAGAAGAAGCAAAGTCTTGTAATCAAGCTGTTTAACATGTTTGGGAATCATGGGTCGGATAACAACCGATAGTATTTGTTGCATTAAAGCATGACAATCGTGAGATTTAAGACCGATTGGTCTATAATTAGACTTCAAAACGAGTTTATTGATGTTTGAAAAATATCTCTGTGGCACTTTGAGTTTCTTCAAGGTCTCAAAGAAACGTTGTTTTGCCCTTCTACTCAATGTGTAAGAAGTCGGAGGCAAATATGTTATCTTCCCCTTTGGTTGTGGTACTAATTCTTCCCTTATTCCCATTTCACACATATTAAGTCATGCTTTCTCTCGTCCTTTGTTTTCCCGGTGTATTCAAAAGAGTGCCAATGAGACTTTCACATATGTTTTTCTCTATATGCATTACATCAAGACTACGTCTCACATACAACCTTTTCCAATATGGAAGATCAAACAATATTGATCTCTTTTTCCACACACGGTTTTCGGATGACGTTGGTATGACTTGTCGAACTCCACATTAAGATCCTTTACTTAGTCATATATTTGATGTCCTGTTAATGGAGTTGGAGCGAGAATCCATCTCGGTTTTACCATTGAAAGTCTTCCTTTTCTTACGATATTGATGGGAAAAGGGAAGAAACTTTCGGTGTTCGAGATATGTCGTCTTTTTCCGTACTTAAGTTGATATGAGCAAGTACCCTATGCACAAATGGGGCATGCCTTATCGCCTTTGACTGTGTATCCGGACAAGTTTTCGTATGCGAGGAAGTCATTAATTGTGGTGAAGATTATAACTCGCAATGTAAATTTCTCTTCACGGTATGCATCATAAACCGAAACACCTTCATCCGACAACAACTTGAAATCTTTAACAAGGAGGCCCAAGTATACATCTATATCATTTCCTGGCTGTTTAGGCCCGTAAATGATAATTGACAACATAATGTACTTGTACTTCATTCACAACGACGATGGTAGGTTGTAGATAACCAAAAGAATAGGTCAACTGTTGTGCTTGCTACTAAGGTCACCGTAAGGGTTTATTCAGTCCGTACAAAGACCCGAAGTAGATTCCGTGCCCCCACCAAATTCCGGGAATAATGAATCGATCTTCTTCCATTGAGGAGAATAGGCGGGGTGACGTAGGTCACCACGGACTCTTCCGTCAACTGCCACGTCAAGTTCTTGGCATCGGTTGCATTTGAAAACAAGCGCTTAAACATATCAGCAAGTACCACAACACCTTTGTGCGGGAGGTCCCTAAACATTTTCTTCATCTATGTTTTTCATTTTGTATCGAGGTACACCACATTTAGGACATTCATGTCTATTGTTCTTTTTGGTATAATATGCAATCGTTGGGATAGACATGTATTTTCTTATACCCCATGCCCACATGACACAACATCCTCTTCGTTCATATGTACGATCGGGAAGGACATTGCATTGCGGGAGTATATCTTTGAGTACACTCAGCAAGTCTATGAAACTTTTGTCACTCCAGGCTATTAGCCGTTTTCAAGTTTAACAACATCAATACAGGTTGATAAACGGGTATATTTATCACATCCTAGGTAAAAAGGCTTCTCTGAATCACCTAACAATTGCTCCAATACATGTGGTTGATCGACTAATTCACGTTCTACTCCACGAACCGGATCTTCATGTCGATCTTCTAATTCCATACTTGTTGGCTTCATTTTCATCATACCATTCATCTTCTCTACGCCATTTATTCATAGACTCTTCTTCCCCATGCCATAATCACAACTTATAAGTTGTGTCAAACCCATACTTGATATAGGTGACCTTTTACAACCTTAGGGGGCAATCTTGAGGAGTTAAAACACCTTAAACACGGACATAATATGGATTGTTCTACGAATTTGGTTGCATGTTCGATGATAATCTCTAGAAAGTTGTTAACATCATCACGATATTCCGCACTCCTCATATCGCTGTAAACCCACCATCGATCCATACCTTACCCATAAACACAAGAAGTAATTCACCATATATAGTTCGAGAAGTACGTACTTTTATCATTTAATACACACAAACAATATGACATAAGTCTAAGTTCCTTCTACAAGGATAGATGGTCCTAAACATATTCGACAATAATATGACCCTAGACCATGTAGCAAAATCTTATCATACATTTGATAAAATTCTGACAGACATTTTCCCTTAGTCCTTCAAGTACAACATACGAAAACAAAGTGACTACTGTGTATATCCTTACTTAATTATATGATAACATAAGTAAAGATATACACATCAAACCCATCGCCATCATAATTGCACCCGAAGAACGAGAGGGGAAATAAGCATCGTGATATCTTCTCAAATTTATGATAAGATTATAATAGCCACACAACCTATTATCATATTATTCTCAATCTATCCAACATGGACAATTCAAAAACCTATACATACCAAGCTAATGTCTTGAGCGCTATATGCACATTTATGCACGTACCGTGGCCTAGGATAACTTGTTATGTACAGATTTTTGAACGAATTCTCTAAGCTTATGAAATGCATACGATAATTTTATGAAAAACATAGATTGGTAAGCAAAATAAGCACAATTATACACAAATTAAGCATGTCATTTATCAAATTACATGAAAACAAAAAAGATGTTGTTACTTAGTATATATTCCTAACACGAACCATTGTTGTAACTTATTATTTTTTTGTAGTGGTAAAATTTCTCTTTTTTTTAAATACAAAAAGGTATGTATATATGATATATGGTTTCCTTTTTGCTTCCAATTTTGATGTATTATACAATTATTATAAATTAGATATGATTTTTTTTGAAGTTTTACATAATGCATAGGACAATTAAATATGAATAAAATGTTGAGGCAATATGTAATACCCGTAATTTTAATCGTGGTGATTATTGAGTTAAGCTAATTAGTTAGTTTTAATTAAATAAATTAGGTCAATTAGTTAATTATTTATGTGATTATATTTAGATACTTGATATTCTTCCATGGATATTAATGCTGAATGACATAAATAAAGAAGATTACCAATTTAGAAGAGTAGACCCGAGTTAGACTTGGCAGAGTAGGTCCGACAACTATTATTTTAGCCTAACCTTTTCCAAATATTCCTACTTAGCTAAGAATAGGGAAAAAATAAAAAGGGGAAAAGGATGAAGATGTGGATTTGGTTGTGTTAAATTAGATAAGAAGGAGATTAAGTTGGGGTCCAATAATAATTGGGCACCAAACACAACCATTCGGTGGAAAAGAGAAAGAGGAGAGCTAAAAGAGGGAGACTGACGCAATTACAAAAGAAGCAAAAACAGAACGGGGAAAAGCGAGAGGCAAGACATAGAGAGTGAGGGCGAACGCATAGGAGGGAGCCGAGTGAGAGGAAGAGCAAGAGGGTCGGGAAAGAGAACCAAAAGTGAGGAACAATGATCGGCAAAGAGGAAACAAGAGAGTAGAGGCTGAGAACTAGGGATTAAAGAGACTCGAGATAAAGAAACCGAGGCCAAGAGTAGAGGAACAGGCAGGAACAACTACCAACGAGCCAAATAACACCGGCCGATGGCAAGGGCGAACGGCGAGCGGAAGCGAGAGAGAGTGGGAGAGAGCGAGACCCGGAACCGAAGCGACAATAGAGACGGGTGAAAGGCAAGAGGTCGTGCGGAACAAAGTCGAGCAAAAGAGAGAGCACGAGAAGCTGAAAATTGAGAACCCAAACCAGAGAGCAAGAAGCGAAGAAGAGGAAGAAGGAAATCATCCCAAATCAATTGACCAAACCTTAGAATTTGAGGTGGGTCAAACTGTTGAGTTAATGGTTATTCTAGAGTCCAAATGAATTTATGGTTGAATTATCAGTTTTGGTTGAAATCTCCGATTTGAGTAATCTGTAGAAAGGAATTAGGAGATTAAATTTGAATGAATCGGGAAGAAACAAGTTAGAATGAGGATTGTAGGTTTGAGTGTTTAATGTTGAATTGTTATTGATTTATGAATCTATAATCTTGAGTTGGCATTAATGGAAATTGGGAACGATAAATTGGGGTGTAGAGATCCACTTTGGTGTTGTAGTAGGCAAATGATACAAGGAGACAGGTTATAGATTTATGTTCAATAGGTTGCAAGTTGCACGTGTGAAATTACTAATCGAGTATAAGATACCGGAGATGAGAACGAGCATGGTTCCTGAAACTAAATTGAATTTGAGGATTACCTTAATTGCAGAAAAGTGAGTCATGAAGTGGAAATGAGAATTATATGGGTGAATATAGTGAATTGATTGTCGATACACACTTGTGGATTGGAATTGTGAATTGAGAATTCAGAATGGTTCGCGAGAATTGAGTTGGAAAGGATACTTGCAATTATGGGTAGCAAATTATTATTTTGTGGAGGTTAAACTTTGTGTTCTTGGAAGTTTGCGTTTGAGAATATAATGGCTCGAAGTGTAGAAGAGAATGAGAATTTATGAGAATTGAAGTTTAATCAAACTCTAAAAGTGATAAATGACTACTCTCACGTTTGGTGTGGAGTTATCTTTTAATTGAGGATTACTAGGACTTGAAAGTGGATTTGGTGAAACGAATTAGCTAAGATCTCTAAGCCTCAAGTAAATAGAATAGGTTGAATTGAACCAAAACTTGAAAAGTCGTACTTGAATTGAATATACATGCTTTTTATTTGAATTTATGAATTCTGTGGATTTGAGAAGTATGTGTTGATTTAAATATGATTTACATACATTATGTTTACCTTTGTTTACATGCCAACATAGGTAAGTTTTGATTATGCGAAATCTATTACGAATGTTTTTAAATAATTTTAGAAAATGATATAATTGAATTCAAGTTAAGGGTTTTAGAAAATAAATGAGTTTGATCTACAATGGTGTAATTAAATAGTTTATGTGGTTTAGTTGTAATTTGAATGCTTTGAAATGCAAGTTGAGATGCTTTTGAATCTTTGAAAGGTTATGCCTTGAAACAAGTTTGAATTGAGTTGATTCTTGAGAAATGTGATGGAAATTTGGAAATGAGGTCTTTCCAAATATCCCCTTTAAAGTAAGTGTATTGATGTTGAGTGGCTTTGAAAGCCAACGAGTCTAGCACCACAGGATACCGTACAATCCGGTACTTCTTGATTAACTTGTGCGGTCCGGGTTAATGCTCTGGTACTAACAGAGGGCTTGGTCATACGGTCTAACCTTAGGAGACCATGTAGTCTCGTATTCCTTGACAAGAGTTCCTCTTTGACTTTGGTAGTTCCCGGGATTTGATAAGGTCAAATTTAGGTTGTGGTCACCCAAGCGAAAAGGATACTAGTGTCTACACAGCGATTTGATGCTTTGAATGTAACCTTTATTCAATTAGGGAATTGAATAATGGTTTACTTGTTTGAAAATGCTTTTATTCAATTAGAGAATTGAATAAATGTTTGATGTTGGAAAATACCTTTATTCAATTAGAGAATTTAAATATGGTTTGCAAAATGAGTTTGATTGAAATGAGTTTGATTGAATTGCATTGGTGACAATGCAACCTTGAAAATCCAAAAGTTGAAAGATAATGAAAATTACGTTTTGGTGTAGTTCGATTCATTTAGAGAGTTGTTTGGAAATATGAGAAATAGTTATCGGAGATAATTGTGGAGCACATGAGGTTTGAACTGGAGTTGAAAATAAGGATCGGAAGATAGAATACGAGTGAGGGGTTGTGCTATTAAACTGCTAATAATCTATGGTTTGTATGTATGCATATAAAGTATAAATGTTGTAATTTTTGGGATAGAATTACCCGAGTGAGCTTGTAGTTTGCTCACCTCGTATCTTTTGGAGTTGCAAGTACTCCTTAAGGTGAATGGCCTCATATCTTTAACTACCTTGGACTTATGTGCGTGACGCTGTTGGTGAATAACTCAAGTTGCTGATGTGTATTCTATATGATTCTATTGTTTGTAAGTTGTAATTTAGTACATATAGTTGTATAGGCATGTCCTAAACCAATTAGATTGTTTTAAGTCTTAATGCATGTGGGTTGGGCTCCGGCGTGTGGCCGTTAAGTTGTGTACTTCGAGCGTGTGGCTCGTTGAGTTATATTGTGATTTTTATGCATGGTTTTAAGGATTTGAGCCTAGGGGATATGTCATATTTCAAACGAGCTCTGCAGAAATTTTCGAAAAACTTTCAACCAAATTGTAGAATCACCTTTATTACATTGAGTTGAGGTTAGCAAACTAAACCGACACCCTAATTAGCCTTGGGAGTTCCTTTTGAGGAACTCGGCGATGTAATACTCCTAGGGTGGGTTTTGGGGTGTTACACAATCCCTTTAATTCGCTTTAACGACCCCAAGACATAGCGAAGACTCGGACCCTACTCAACACATTTCGAGTTGTATTGAAGAAATCAAGTATAAGAATTTCTTACTTATAGAGTTTTGATTCCAAGGCATTCTCTCGTACTTTAGAAACTTTTCTAAGTGATACGAGTATATTTTCTAAGTGATATAGCGTTTACTTCTCGTATTCTTGCTTGACTCGGAAAACATATATGCATATCTCACTCGGTTCCGAGTCCCTCATCATTTAGATATATCGCATGATGAATTGACTAATATTTCGCATAATCGCACTCAGGTCCGACTTCATGATATAAGTCTTATTACGTTATAGTCGGCGCTTCTAGTTTGAATCATGCTTAATCTATATCAAGTTATTTCACTCGGATATTTCTTATGTAACTTGATTTTTGCTTAGACTAACTCGGATGGAATTTTGAGTTACATGGATATTAAACTCAGAAAATTCCATTCTCTTTTTGACTCGGATAAACGAGTTTTATAATTATCTTAACTATTTTATTATCTCGTATCTAATCGTGGACCAAAGTATTTTATACTTTGAGAACCAAAATTTGATTTACTTTTGTAGGTTATTCAAACGAGGATATACTTTTCGAAATACAAAAGTAACCGGCTTCAAAACGTCAAATCACCAGCGAGACATGGCTTTTCACCTTCTCTGTTCCGAGTCTCGAAGCTCGTGTCGGGCTGTCTCGTTTCCAAATCTGAAAACCGAAACGCTAAGCTTAAACGGTGGTTTCCACCTTTTCCTTCAAGACACCGCTAGTGGTTTTGGGACTTCCAAGAGAGTTAAACCGTTGTCCAACGTTCATATCACAACGGATACTTTTTGAGTAACTCGAAAGCCCTTATCAACGGTCACAAAGGACTCTCGGTCAGCGAGATGGAGACAACGGCTACTCGCCTGGTCATCTATAAATAGAAACCAACACACAAGACTTGAAGATTGCCGAACCTATTTTTAATATACGTACTTGAGCAAAGTCATTGTATTTACTCTCAATCTTCTACTTACAACTCCCACTCTGTAACTCATTACTTTCGAGTTGTAAGGTCTTGTACTTAGTTACAAACACTTTCTTACTTTCGAGTAAGGTCCCTTGACTAAGTCTGTAAAGGTTAACTCGGCGTAGTTGTCCCTAGGCTGTAAGGGTTATCTCGGCTAGGAAGTACTAGATCGAGATAAGGGAATTTCGAGTCTAGGAAAACTTGTAAAGAGTTGTCTAAGGGAGCAACTCGGGTTCGATCAGTCTACGGTATTTTGTGGACTCAAAATAGTGGATTTGACTTCGTGATTGGACTAGCACGGTCCGTGGTTTTCTGCCCTGGAGGGTTTCCACGTAATCTCCGAGTGTTTACTTTCCGAGTTCATTCTAAACTCACACAACCTCAAAGCTTTAGCTTAAATTGCTTCTATACTCTTTACGAGCATTTACGAGTCCATACTTTTCGACTCGGCTTTTGAATCAGAATCATGTTCTGTCCCTTCTTTCTTGAAAGAGGTTGAATTTCTAAGAAAATCCTCCATCACCCTATTCACCCCCCTCTAGGGTGACTCGGACTCTCCCGAGCAAACCTTCAATAACTACGACCAGAGTTCTCATAACCCTTCTTGTGTTTAACAATGAGGTTGGGTTCACAAGGTAAGACATAAAAGTCTATCTATAGCGTGAGATGGTCCATGAAGAAACGAAAGAGGGGTAAAGGATTCATCGGAGAAAAATGTGATAAACAATGACAAAACTATTAATAATTCCTTATTGTTTGTCACCTTTTTCTCCAATGAACCCTCTACTCATCTTCCCATTCTTCGTGGATCGACCCATGTTGTAGATAGATTTTATGTCTTGCCTAGTGAACTGACCCCATTGCTTGAAGATAATAAGGATTAAGGGGAATCCGGTTCTAGTTATGTCTTGGAGTAGTTGAAGCAAACTAAATGGATGACCTCAACATTTCATTAATATTCATTATTGTCTTATGCATTACTTAAACTTTAAAACAATCATGTACTCTAGTTTATGATCATGTATAATACAACATACTTGCAACAAAAAAAGAACCGAAAATTTAGATAATTGGATAAATTAGTCCACCTCAACATCAACTCATCAAATAAACAAATTTGATAACAAATTTATCTTTATGACAAGTATTTGTGGAGATCCCTATATCTAAATACCTTTCTAATTTTTACATTTTCACCTTTATATTTTCTCCCTTGTGATCCTTAAACCCTAAATCATAAATATTTCCATTTTCCTTAACCCTAAACCACAAATTTTTCTATTTCTCCAAATCCTTAACCATAAATATTTTTATTTCTCTAAACTTTACCTAAATTTAGATACTAATTTCGATAATTGGATAAATGAGTCCACCTAAACATTACCTCATCAAAATAAACAGATTTGGATACAAATTTATCTTTATGACAAGTTTTTGGGGATGACCCTATATCCAAATTATCTTTCTATTTCTCTAAACCATAAACAAATTTGGATACACTCCTTTGATTTACCATCCTAACTATCATTCTATTTCCCTATATTAATTAAATCCTACATTCCTAAACCCTTTTTCTCAAAATCTCAAACATTTCACGAATTTCCAACTTAACAAACTAAACAAATGTTACCCACATTCTCAATAAACGATTCAACATTTCAACAATCTCAAACATTACCCACATTCTCAACATTCAAATAATTATCGTAAATACATTCCGCATTCAACTACCTAAATTTTGTAAATAACTTAAAACGAAAATTGAGAGAGTATTGACATTCATACCGGAAGACGACAATGACGAGAGTGAACGAGAGGCTAGCGGGCGAACCACAATGATAGCGACAAAGGACAAATACAACGGCAAGAGAGGACAACAACACCTAAAAGAGACGAGAGGAAATAGTGAGTGAAAGGAAAGAGCAAGAAGAGGTACAACAGCAATGAGAGATTATCGGCAACAAGTATCGGACTAGGTAGATCTAGATATGAGGTATTATGGAGGAGAGGAACTGTAGAAGAGTAATAAGACCGAGAGTATAGAGTAGATGAACTGGACGTGTGAAAAAGTAGTACTAGTTCTCGAATTTTTAGATCTAATTTGGAGATACATTTAATGACGGTTCAAAGGAAGAAATGTTATCAAATGTGACCTATGACGACGTTCTTCCAAAGAACCGTAGTCAAAAGTTGAGGCTCAACCTATGACGACGGTTCATTGAAATGACTTGTCGTCATAGGTGGTATACTAAGGCCGTTTATTTACAAAAATGTCATTGCCTCATTTTCATGATGGTTTTTCCTTTTAACGAGTCATAAATCGATCGTAATAAAAAGTCGTATACTGTAACAATGCAGGTATGAGTAACCCCACCTTTCTCCTTCTCGCTTATTGTCGAAGTGTAGGAGTAGGAGATACATGTCATTAGTGGCTCAATCCCTTGAATTGAAACCTATCTTCCCCGTTTGCCTTAAAAAAAAAAAACAAACACTCAACTTTAACGATGAACCGCTATTTTATACACTATAACCGCTAATCATAACCTCATATATTATTATTATTATTATTATTATTATTATTATTATTATTATTATTATTATTGTTGTTGTTGTTATTGTTGTTGTTGTTGTTGTTGTTGTTGTTGTTGTTGTTGTTATAAAAAGTTTTTCCTTAATCAAAACACCCATATTCTCCTACAAATTTTTCCTTAACGAGTAACATAAAATAGCCATTTTTAAGAACCAAATCATAAAAATAACGAGCATCAATTACAAATTTAACGGATTGGAGATGACATTTATTCACTCAATATCGTGAGAGCTCGACCCTATAATCATGGACAATTTAGTTTTCTCTTCTCTTTTCTTTTCTCGATCAAAAAGCCTTGTTAGAGTCTGTTCGAATTAACGTTTATAAAAATATTTATGACCGCTAAGCTGTGAGACCCGAAATTTTGAGTAGGTTAATTCTATAGTTAAGTTAAGCTTAGTATTTTTTAAGTAATTTATTTTATGTGCTTGTTATGTGCTTGTGTGTTTATTTAGCCTAATTAGTAAAGGTAATTGCTCGTTCGTCGCTATTTGAGATAGAATCCGGGTAGACTTTTGTCAAAAAAAAAAAAAGAAAAAGAAAAAGAAAAAGAGAAGTTAATTGTGGGGAGGATTAGTGGGTCTGCTGCAGCAGTGCTGGCTGCACCTGATGTAGCCACCAAAAAGAGAAAGAAAAGAGGAGAGGAAAAAGGAAAGCGGGGAGGGGGCGAGCGAGAATCGGGAACCGAGAGGGAGAGGGAGAGGCCGAGCGGGAGAGCTAGAGCGAGACGGGGAGGGCGAGCGAGAGCGAGGCGAGGAAAGAGGCCGGGGACCGGCGAGCGGCGATGGAGCGGCCGGCGAGTGCGAGGAAACGGCCGAGCGCGAAAGAGGGCGAAACCGAGGCCAAGAAAAAGAAGCGAACGCGAAGGCTACGAGGAGGCAGCCGGTGAACGCGGGACCGTGACCGGCGACGGTGCCGAGCGCGAGAGGAGGGCGGCGGAATTTGAGGCTAGCGGCGGGGAGAAGGAACGAAAGGAGGAAGGGAAACAGGGAGCCTGAATCTCGGACACTGCAATCTACGAATCGAGGTGGGTAGCCTTGCACTCTAAACTATTAGTAATTTCGAAATACAAACGAGTTTGTTGTGATTATTGAATGTTATGTGATAGAATGAGGCTAGGAAAACTGCTAGAGCCGAAGCGGGTTATGAGTAAATCGAATGGAATTGTGGAGTCCGAATTAGAAGCTGGACAGAGCTTAGTAGCTAGTTAGGGCTGAGATGAGATGCTGAAAACATTAGGCTGTGTAGGTATAAAGAATATGGTGACGATTTCTAATGGCACTTAGGGACAAGAAGTGATAAATTGGGAATAAATTGTGAATCGACGTTTCAGCTAAACCATGGAGACTCTTGAAGTTCTTGTACTTGGAAGATAACGATGCGTATTGGGAAATAGTGATTTGAGTATAAAGGAGGGACATGACTTCATCCCGATTGATGCATAATTGAGGTAGAGAAATAGCGAGTTGGGAATTCTAAGGTTAAAATGAGTACAGAACATATCTCGAGTCCTTGGGATGAAATCAAGTGTGAAGTTAAGCACGGCGAAGGGGACTTAAGCAATAAAGTGAGAGCAAGAGTCGTGTGACTGAATACGGGCAAAAGAAGTTGAGTTATAAAGTAGAAGTGTAAGCCGAGTAAGTGAGGCAAAAGGCAATGAATTGTGATGAATTTGAAACGTAATTTAAGTGATATGCACTTGTGGTTATCGTGGCTCGGAAAATGGGGATGATCGTATTAAACCGATTATTTGAGGAAGGCATAGTTGGGAAAGAATTGGGAATGTCTGCTTGCATTGAATGGGGACTGTTCGTGCTATGTGCTAACTTTATGTGATGTTTTCAAGTAGTCGAAAGAAGTTTTGTGTTTTACGTGAAATGACCCTTGAATGTGATTTCTGTGAAATACCTTTTAAACATGATTCTATTCTAAAGAAGCAAAAGTATTTGAGAAAGTAAATTAGATTTGAAAAGTGAATTTATAAGGGTGACACGCGGTGTCACGCCTACCTTGATGTAAAATCAATTTGAGAAAGATATAAGTGAATGTGATGAATAAGTACGTGCAAAGAGTTTTGAATCAACAGGCTACGGATCGTTTAGCATACCGAAGGATTCGAACCGGGGATGCCCAGCTAGAGACTTCGAGGGAAGGATTCTAATAGGGATCCTGCAGTGGCGGGATGCCCGATCCGAGACTTCCTAGAAGATAGGTCCCGGAACCTTTTATCCGGGGTCGCGCCTCAATGAAATAAGAGAAATCAGATAAATCGGAGAAATTACGTGAAATTATGAGAAAAGAAGTGCTAGTTCGAATCCTCAAAAGGCCCGGAAAAGTTGATTCAACCCCAAAAGAAGTATTCTTGAATGTGAATGTGTACTTTTAAGTGATTAAAGAGTCTTGATCTTTTTCATTACAAGAGATTTCAGTGAAAAGTATATAGATTTCTATTACACTATTATGCTTTCGCAGATTTCGTTATTATGTGTATTATGTATAAAGAATTTCCATTTTAAAGGTGTAAGACTCCGGTGAGCCCCGTGGTTTATTGCTCACCCCCACAAATTCCCCTCTTCCCTCCCGAGTTGCAGGTACCCCCGAGGCGAATGGCTGGAATGCTTGTCTTGGTGGCGATTTTGGCTGCAGTCAAGTCTACGTGTTTCATGTTTAGTATATTGTACCTATTCGGCTGCTTATGTAAATAGACGAGTAATGTATAGTAAGTTAGACGTGTGTATGAAGACCGAACTAGTAGCTCGACAAATCGGAGATTTCTTTCTCTGGCAATTTTGATCTTAAGTGGTTGTAAATCGGTTTTTGTTGAATTCATGACTTGGGTTGTAAACTAGTTCGCAATGTAAGTTTTGTGGTTGTGAAAATACTCCGGCTTGTGGCCGTTGAGCTGTGTACTCCGAGCGTGTGGCTCGTTGAGTTTTATTGTGAATTTTATGCAGGTTTTAAGGCTTTTAGCCTATGGGTTGGACCATAGTTCAAACGGAACTCGCCGAAATTTTTAGGAAACTTCTAACCTTTGGGGAGAATTCCAAATCGTATCCTTAAGTTGGATTAAGATAGCTAAGTCAACACCGAGTGAGCCTTGGGAGTTCCTTTGAGGAACTCCGGCGGTGTAATACTCCTAGGGTGGGTTTTGGGATGTTACACTAACAACTCGTAATAGCTCATAAAATCTTATAACGTACTCATAATACGTTTTAAAAACTCTTAAAAGTTATAACACTATAACCGCTAATCATAACCTCATATATTATTATTATTATTATTATTATTATTATTATTATTATTGTTGTTGTTGTTGTTATTATTATTATAAAAAAGTTATTATATTTTAAAATTTTATTATTACAATTATAACAACTTATAACAACTAAATAGAATATAACAACTCACAATAACTCACAATAACTTATAACCGTTACAAATATCATAACAACTAGTTTTAACAGTTAAAATGAATAAATCCTTAAAATAGTATACGGTAAAACTAGGCAAGATATGGAGTTAAAAAAAAATCTTGTTGAGGATATGAGCCCAACATTGATATCCAACTGGACCAAGTCAAATATCTACTCATGGACCCACCTCCCCCTCCTCCCACCAAAAAAAAAAAAAGAAAAGAAAAGAGAGGAAAAAAAAACAGGAGAGGAAGGCCATGCTGTGCTTGGAATTGGATTATCCGAAAACTTGACGCGGCAACTTCCTTTATCTCTCATTTTGCAGCATTCTTGCTTTCACAGGGTTTATCTGAGGTTTTCTCCCTCCTCCCTCCTCCCTCCTCCCTCCTCCCTCCTCCCTTCTCTCTCTTCCTTATCACTTTCAAGGACTCCATTTCATTCCCATACAAAAATGTCTTCCACAGTTTCCTTCTATCCAATCCCGCAAGTTCGAAGTCACAGGCAATGGAGGAAGCCTTCCAAATCCCATAAGAACACCCATCAAACCCATTTCTCTCTCTTCATTCCTCTGCCTAATAACCATTTGAGAATTCTCAATCTTACAGAACCCCCTTCTCCCTCTTCCTCCTTCCCTTCAAATTTCTCATTGCCTGCCTTGAATCCCATGTCGTGTAAAAATAGCTTCTACCCTCCTTCACTTCAATCCCAGATAATATTAGACTCCCCTGAAGAAGAATTGGTAGAAATAGCTGATGGGCAGTTGGACTCTGATAAAATTAGGGATAATATTCAGTTAAAGGGGAGAATTTTTATGCAAGACCCTCCTTGGGTGAATGCGCTTTTTATGAGAGGCTTGTGTGATAGTAGTACTGGGTTGAAGCTGGAGTTGAAGGACATGGAGAGAGAAAAATATAATTTGTTGAGGAAGAGACAGATTAAGGCAGAGACTGAGGCTTGGGAGAATATGGTCGAAGAGTACAGGGAGTTTGTGAAGGAAATGAGGGAGAAGAAATTGGCACCCAATTTGCCTCAAGTGAAGGCATTGTTTTTGGGTTGGTTTGAGCCCTTGAAGAAAGCTATTGAGAAGGAGCAGAAGTTACAAAGGTCTAGGAAGCAAAAGGCTATATATGGGTTTCATATAGATATGTTACCTGCTGATAAAATGGCTGTGATTGTTATGCATAAGATGATGGCCTTGTTGATGGTGGGAAATGAAGCAGGCTGTGTTCGGCTTGTTCAAGCTGCTCTTCAAATTGGGGCTGCAATTGAACAGGAGGTGAGCAATGGAAACATATCTTATTGGTTTCCTTTGATAATTTTAGTTGATGATTGAGTTGATTTTAAGTTCCAAGAGTCATTTTCAAGGCATTTTGATTATGATTATTGGCATTGGTTGCAATTGGAACTACTTGGAGGAGTATATTCTATTTATTCTGCTAGTGGTGGTTGTGTTTATCCATATTACGACATTGGTATCTCTAAGTTGCAATCCAATGTTATTACTACACAGTGACATTTGGCCTTTCCAATGAAGTTCACTAGTTCACGGCATAGTTCTGTTGCACTACTAATTCTTTCAAGAATCTTGTTTTTTACTGTGAGTGGACTCCATAGTGGCTGTGCTGTCTGTAGGTCTTTATAATCAGGTTATGGAAAACTAATAGCATGGAGCATAGCATTTTGCGATTCCTTTAGAAGTCGTTTCTTAATCGTTGTAGATATCTTCAGCCATTACTCTTTCTTATGTCTTCGGAAAGTCACAAGGGAATGTTTATTTTCCTTGGCTAGAAATTCTTGCTCAAAATCTCTAGCCATATTTCTGTTGAAGTGGTCTATAGGCCAGGCCAGTCTGTTTCTATGACATGAAACTATGAAAGGTTGTGGGCTGTTAAGAGCTTTAGATCAGTTTCTATAGACTGCTGGAAAACCATGACAAATTCTTATTAAAAAAAAAAAAATACCATGACACATTCAAGACAGTTTCTATGTCAGACCCTGTCCTGAAAGTCTGTTTAAACTGAACAGACATTTAGACGGCTTGGTTTAGTTAGGCCTTCTTCAGGAATTCGATTCAACCTGAACAGTGAGCAGGCATTGAAATAACTCGTCCTACTTAGTTGTTGTATCTCTGTTGACCCTATATAGATGGTATGTGTCTAGTTTTTCAGCCGTACACTCTTATTGAAAAGAATCTGACTTGCTAGTTAGGTTTGTATAATTCTGTAACACAAGAGTATAGCATTCCCTTTGTTGTAACATTTAGTCACACTTGTATGATGTTTATTTGGCTGTGGTTACTCAAGTAAGTCTACTGAAGTGCTATTTTGGTTGGATTCACTATATAAGGTTTTAATAAGAAAACTGCGTGCTCTTTAATGGTCCTTTTTTGTTGATGTGGAATGCTGGTCTAAATGACTCTTCTCTTTTGGTCTTTCCGCCTTGTGCATCTTGGCCATTAGGACTTCTGAGCTGTAAACTAGCTGGTCCTAAAGTGAACCTACATATTGGTATTTTGAAGTTCAACTCTCACTATTGTGTGTTTCCTTCTTCATCTCTTTGGATGAATTCTCACTATTGTTTGTTTTCTTCTCAATCTGCCTTTTTTGTACCTATTCATTGGTATCAGATAAAAATTCACAGTTTCTTGGAGAAGACCAAAAGTATTCGGAAAAATGCAAGCGATGTGCCAGAAAGTTTATTAAAAGAGAAGGAGATTCAAAGGAATCGTGTAAGGAGCTTGATAAAGAGGAAAAGACTATTTGAGGCAGCAAAACTGGTGTCTACAGAAGATTCAAAGTCTTGGAGCCAAGACTCCCAAGCTAAGGTGTATAATCATTAATCTCTTCTCCTCAATGACTACAAATAAGTTTCTAAATTACTAAGCTGTGCTCATTCTCTGACTTAATATTCATGAACTTTGTCTACCATGTGGTGCAGCTGGGCAGTCGTTTGATAGAATTGCTGATAGAAACAGCTTATGTACAACATCCAACCAATCAATTGGCTGACAGTCCTCCTGATGTTCGTCCTGCTTTCAGGCATAAATTCAAAATATTGACCAATGAACTAGGGTGAGGCCAATTTTGTTGTTGATGTTCAAAATTCTGATCTGAATCACACCCTATGTCCATGTTGACTTTGCACCACCACCACCACCACCACAATTTCTTTTGGAAGGGGTTTGAATTTTTTTTTTTGGGGGTGGGGGTTGAGACTCCAAAGAAGACTAAAAGAAAGTAGGTAACCATATGAAATCGAAATATATTTCGGGCTAGTAGTAGTAAATCAACAAAGCATTAAAAATGTTGCTATGAGCTATCAATCACTTGGGATAAGATGGTGTAGCACTTGACAATAACACAAAGCAAATAGGTGATTACACTGACAATTAGAGGAAATGATCATCAGACTTACCCTGTACTATGACATGTATGTGCCATGTGCCATGTGCCATGTGCCAAGTGCCAAGTGCCAAGTGCCAAGGAGAGATTACTAAGTACCTAAGTAATGAAGAATCATTCGGAGTAATTATCTTGTACCTAAGTGATGGATAATGGTTTTAAATGTTTTTATCTAATGTCTGCAACATTGATACTATATACGCTATTCAATAAATTTAGGGCCTATATCAGACACAAACCAGTAATAAATAACTAACCAAATATATTTCTCCCTTGATTCTTCTTTCTACTTTTTATGAGTACTGACTATTTGACTTTGCATACTTCCTGAAGACAGCAAGTGGTAAAAAGATATGGAGTGATAGAATGTGATCCACTAGTCCTGAAAGGAATTGATAGGAGCGTAAGTTTTCTCTGCTATTGCTCTTTGATCTTTTAGATTTATGTGAAATTGATAAATATCATGTCAATTGATAAAGGTCATTGCACAAGTTATTTTTGTTTGCAATTATATATTAGCCAAATTATGTTCTCTTACTCTATTCTTTTGGTCTTTCACTTGGTAAAATGCTCATAACCGAAGGCAAAGAAGACAATTAGTGATTTATCAATCAATCTATTTTATCCTGCATCAAGATAAAATCCACAAATTGTTATTAACTCATTAATGAATTGGAATGTGATAATGTAAGCTAACTAACTTTTCCTTCTTGACTACAGGCTCGGTACATGGTGATTCCATATGTCCCAATGTTGATACCTCCGAAGAATTGGAAAGGGTACCATAGATTTAATATCTTTTTTACTTTTTTATAACGTTGCATCTCATAGAATTGAGATTTATAGTTGTAACTGATTCCAACATAAATGTGTCATGCTCATAGGAGGTGATGTCTAAAACTATCTCAGGTGAATGGTATGATTTGTACTTATGTGAACTGTTAATATATTAGAGAGGTAAAAATATTTAAAGTAAGATACATAGAACTTGAGAAAGCCATGAGACTTTCAGCATGATATGAAGGCAAACTGATACCTTAATTTTATATCTGTTGTTATCTTTTCCTTGATTTGTTGTCAGGTGCCTTAAAAAACAGGAATGAGCTGAATGTGCATGATTTGGCTGCTATGCATGCTTACATTTTTATTTGCTTACTATAGATTGACATCTCCTATTTGCTTAATCTTTAGGTATGACAAAGGTGGCTACTTGTTCCTGCCATCTTATGTTATGCGAACTCATGGATCAAGGAAGCAGCAGGAAACAATGAGAAAAACTCCACCACAACAGATGCAGAAGGTGTTTGAGGTAGTCTCATAATACTCCTTCTGCTTGATATGGTGGCTTATTTTTCCTTTTGATAGCTGATGATAACTATAGCTTGATTTGGTTTGCATATGCACAATTGTTGTAACCCCTCCCCCTCCCGGGGCTCTTCTGGTTGTTTCCTGAACGATCATTGAATCTGAATATGGGCCAGGGAAAAAAATATATATTTCTGCCATTGATTTTTGCATGGTTTTGGCTGGGGCTTCACTTCTGCTCTAAAGGAAGTTTGTCTTTTGTCTTGTTAGAATCAGTTAAAACTGAAACTCAATCCTGTAAACAATCATTGAGTGTTGGTGGTACTACTTGGATGAGTTTCTTTTTCTCCTTTTTCTTTGAAAGAAAAATTTTGGTGAACCTCCATCTTTACATGCCCTGTGGAGTCTGGGCTAGTCAGTCTGAATTTGAAGTGGAGTGTATGAAAGTCATTGGTTGATCTTTATCCATGGAAAAAGGAACTGCATGTTGGAGCTCTTGAGCATTTTATTTGAATTTTTTTAGTTTGTATGGCAAAACATGTATTCTTATATTATAAAATATAAACAACCATGAATTCTCTATTGGGAAGACAGGACAACTTTAGAAACCAATATGTGTATATTTTCTGGGTGCTGGTTTCTTGTTTTAAGTTCTTTACATTTGTAAGCATGAAAAGGCACAGGTGGAAAATAGCTTGGAAGAATCTTTTTTTGTTCTGATTTCATGCATCAAGATACTTCTCTTATTTCTCTTTCCTTCTTTTCCATTCCTGTCTGCTGCATCTTCATAGAAATCGGATTAAAGTATGAGCATGCATGTGATCACAAAATCCCAACTCAGCTTATTGGGATGTGAACCGATCAAATTTAAGGTTGAAAAGTTTGAAATTTTCAAAATGGGGAAAAAATATGCATAAGTATGTAGTTTCTACTCCTTCCCCCCCATAATGTAAAGGCTGATCAGAGTACTTTCTTGACTGTCGATTAAATTTCAGTTGTAAGATTGACTAAAAGAACATGACATGGCAGGGCTATTTGCAGCCTACCCAAATACTAAATTCAATAGAAATCTTGGTTGAGTTACAGGCTCCTTAAAATGTAACTCTCTCTCATTCCGTCACTGGATTCTGCAGGCCTTGAATACTCTCGGGAACACAAAATGGAGGATTAACAAAAAGGTTCTTGGCGTGGTGGAAAGCCTTTGGGCTAGTGGGGGCGACATTGCTGGGCTTGTTAATTGTGAAGATGTCAGTACAGCCTGTATTTATGTGAACTTTTGTATCTAGTGCTGGTATCTTTTGGTTTTCTTGTCTTTCAAATATTCTAGAAGGAACCTTGACATCAAATGCTTATTTAGTATTTTTCTATTTTAGATCCAGGATTGGTGCGTTTGCCCCCACTTTTCTCCTCTTGTGTGTTCATCCTCATGATTTTGGGCATTTGCAGGTTCCAGTACCTGAAAGGCCTCAGACAGTGGATCCTACAGAACTTGATGCATGGAAATGGAGCATGAGGAAAGCCAAAAAATCAATAGAGAACGGCATGCTTTACGATGTGACATTGAACTTAAGCTTTCTGTATGTTTCCCACTCTATTATGTATATATTTTAAAGGGAAATGGAGATTGAAGGGCATTGAAACGGAAATCAGATACGCTGTTCTTTGGCTTTAGGAGTGAGGGCCCATGAAATTTAGAACATCCACCTAGGATACATGCTTATCTTTATAGTGCAACATATTGATTATTATCATCCATTAAAATTTTTAAATGGTAGCTCATTCATAGGAGCTGTACATTAGTGCCTTCTATTTTAACCTTTCTAGTTTTAAAGTCAGATTAATCCAGAAATTTTTGTTGCTTTATATTTGATCCACTGTGTGACAGCTGGCTCTCTTGCCTACTTGGTGTGGCAGGTTGCTCAAAAGATGAGAGATGAGGAAGGTTTCTATTATCCGCATAATCTTGATTTCCGTGGCAGAGCGTATCCAATGCACCCACATTTAAATCATCTGAGTTCTGACCTTTGTCGAGGCGTGCTTGAGTTTGCTGAAGGACGGCCTTTGGGGAAATCTGGGTTACAGTGGCTCAAGATACATTTAGCTAACTTATACGCTGGTGGCATTGACAAGCTCTCATATGAGGACCGTGCAGCATTTGTTGAAAATCATCTTGATGACATATTTGACTCGGCTCGCGACCCTATCAATGGGAATCGATGGTGGTTGACTGCAGAGGATCCCTTCCAATGCTTAGCTGCTTGTATTGATCTGTCAGAAGCCCTGAACAGTTCATCACCGCATACTGTAATCTCTCACCTCCCGATACATCAGGTAAGTCCTTCTGAAGTCTTCAATCATGATCCATGAATTCTCTATTGCCATTCAAAAGGTCTTTTGGGTTAACGAATCTCATTTTTCTTCCCTATAATACATATTCAATCTTTTCCACTCATTTTTCTTCCCTATAATACGTATTCTAAAGCTTTGAATGAAGTCAAATCTCAGTGTTTCCGTTTCTGATTTTTCAAGGAGTGGTAAAACTTGAGACTTTGTTGTCCAAATTGCCTGAAATGACTGGCTTTGAGTTTGAGGTGTATTTGCTGGCTAGATTCTGGGAAATGATAATTGTATAGGGTTATTTACACAACTTATGTGTTGCAATTTTAAAATATGACAATCCGTCAACTATTTGCCTTAAATTTGTCTGTTTACTCCCTTCTTCAGGATGGTTCATGCAATGGCCTCCAGCATTATGCTGCTTTGGGAAGAGACAGTGTAAGCTATCTGAGCTTGGTTCTAGTTCTCTGCTTTTTCATTCATTTTCCCTGTAAATCAAAATTGACTTTAATCTATGATGAAGTACTGTTGATTTGAACCTGATGTCTTGTATTATGTTTCTTGATGTATGGTGATTATACTTTTGCCATCTTGGGTTTTGGGGAGCAGTTCTACTGGGAAGACTTGATCTAGAAAATTATTTTGTGGTGTCTTACCTCTCTCTTGTCTGTGGTGTGTAAGAGAATTGAGAACACTACTAACCAAATTGGAAGAAGCTTTATCTGATTAACATTCATCTGTGATTCGGCTGTGTTATCTGATTAACATTCATTGCTGCCTAATCTTGAGAACTTCTAGGAGCGAATACATTTGATTATTTATCTGCTGGTTGGCTGAAAAGCATCCATATGTTTACTTAGTTGTTCTTCATTTTTCCCGCAGAAAGAAGCAGCAGCAGTAAACTTGGTGGCAGGGAAGAAACCTGCTGATGTGTATTCAGAAATTGCTACAAGGTAAAATTAATTTGGACTGTGGAATATATTGCTGAAATAGAGCAAATGGTGGTATTTGAAAGATACTTCATCGAGACAAGACAATGTTCAATGATATCAAAGGGTGTGATTCAATGAGTCAGAGGATGTAGTTTATCTCACAGTAAAATTCTGCTTAACGAAGGTGTCCTCGTGAATCAACTAATTGGCTTGTTTTAATGTGGCATCTGTTGTTTTCTTGCCTTCTTTTCCAACATCATCAACAGCCCAGTGTGTTCTCTTCTTTTGGTAGCACCAAATAATATCCTAAATTCCTAATACAATTTGGAAGAGTCAAAACATAGCAACAATTTAGTGAGTACCCAGTGCAAGGTCTGTGGAGTGACAAAAGATGTGGCTTTTCCCTGACAAGAACAGAAGCTATTTGGTTCTAGGTTGAGATATGAACATTGTAAACGAACAATAATGATTAATAGACAATTGAAAGCATAAATGCTTGAAGATTCGAAGAAAACTTGGCGAAACATTTTCTTCAGGATTGTTTCTTTCCTTCCTCTTTGTGCATGAGCTCAGCCTGCCCTTTTCCTTTGGGGGTACAGCTCTTTAATCAAATCCACTATTGTATCAGTTACTGTCTTAGAGAGCAACTGGCTGAGAAAGCACAAGAACCACAGCTTTGAAAGCAGAGGGAGAAAACATCCATTTGTCAGTGAATTTTCTTTCAAATGAAAGCCTTGTGAGGGTTCTGTGCTGAAAGTGTTTCTAAACATTTTCATTCCATGAACACCAAAATCACAAATAAAGCAACTAATCCTTATGCTTTCAAAATCCATGTCTCACCCCAAATATTCTTCAAATATCTTATTCTCTTTCCTGAAAATATTCCATTGAAGTGACTTGTAAATGTAGGACGTATGAGCACTATATGAGTTGCACACTTGGTCAAATATGCAACCGCACAAACTGAACATTATGCCACCCTACCCCTCAAGAAAACAAGAGGGGAATAAGGGAAAGAGAAAAGCTATTGTGGAACATTTTACCATATTCACTCACAGATAATCTGGCCATCCCCTGCTGCTAACCAACTCTAAGCTTCTACTTCTGATCTTTATAAGGAAGGTTTGTTTGATGTCACCTGTATATTCCCCACTGCCCATTACTTAATTTTTGCTGTTTCAGATATCCTTGCGGTGTGACTTCTTTGTGTATCTGGTTTTAACGGTGTTTTCATGAATAAATGTCTTATGATCCAAGAAGTAATTCAAAGAATACTTTCATGTTCAGGGTTCGCGAGATTATGGAAAAAGACAGCAGGAAAGACCCTGAAACTGAGCCAAATGCTTTATTAGCCCAAGTCCTAGTTGACCAGGTTTGACATATATACATCCCTTCTTTAATCATATCCCGTAATATGTCCTTGCTGTAGATGAGTTGATCATAATCTGTTGTCTTTGCTAATGATTTGAATCTGTTGAAGACTAATGGTCTTTTCAATCACAGGTGGATCGCAAACTGGTGAAACAGACAGTGATGACCTCAGTATATGGTGTTACTTTTGTTGGGGCAAGGGAGCAAATTAAGAGAAGGTTAGAGGAGAAGGGTGTTATCACTGATGATAGGCTGCTATTTACTGCTGCCTGCTATTCTGCTAAGGTGGGAATTTGTCTATCAAATGGCTTATAACGTACTATAGTACTTAAGTCAAATTATATGTTTGATGAAGTTATTGATGATAATCAGTAGTCAGCGGACATTTCAACCCTTTTGCTGGGATGGTTATAATCCTGGTATCATATGTTGTGACCTTTGCAAACTCCCTTCATCCCATTTCGCATACACTTGAAAGTTCTGGCACAAATGGGTGAGTTGTGCATTTTAATGCACCCATGTTACTGGGGACCAGGAGTAGAGTTCACTACACAGAGGATAATCAAAGGGAAGATAATGAAATACACTATAGTATGCATTAGTTACCTTCGATGGTTCTCCATTATTTTATTTGCTTGTAACCTGATGTCCTTTCTGTTTTGGTTGATTCCTAGGTTACAATGTCTGCCCTTGGTCAGTTATTTCAAGCTGCTCGTGGTATCATGGATTGGCTTGGTGATTGTGCTAAGGTATCTCTTTCTCCACTGCTTCACATACCACATTTTTAAGCAGCTTTAAATGAATGGTTTCAGTATAACTTTCCAACTTTTTACAGGTTATTGCTGCTGAAAATGAACCTGTTCGTTGGACCACTCCTCTAGGTCTCCCTGTTGTACAGCCATACTGTAAAAGTAAACGACATCTTGTGAGTACTTTACACTGTTAAAATGGAGCTTGTTTTACTTATGATTTTCTCTTCTATTACTTGCTGCGGTATTTGTATAGCTTATAGATTGTGTCTGTATCTTTGAGGTGAAAGAGGTATTTCACATTTGACTTCTCAAAATAATTTCTTCTCATGTTAATTTCTTTTACTTAAATTTATGTCATTTTTGGTGTCTGGCTATCCCTTCCTTTCAGAAAGACTTTTGGCATTGCCATAACTGTTGTATCTTTCTAGTTCGTCATTCTCCGATGGAAGTACTTACATCTAGCATTTAGTGCATGAGCTCAGTCCAAGCACTAGGCGTCATACAATTGGATTTTGATCCTTGAGCTTCTTTTGATTTCTATTCACATTACTCTCCTCGTTCACTATCCCACTAGGTCCCAGAATCTAGCTAACTCAATTTGTTGTGGGTTGCAGATCAAAACCTCTCTTCAGGTTTTAGCCTTGCAGCAAGAAGGTGAAGCGGTAAGTGCATACTTTGTCTTGCTGTCAGTAATTCTCGTCTTTCATGTATAACTTGCCGACTGACAAATGTGCTATTGGATTCTCAGATTGAAGTGAAAAAGCAGAGGACTGCATTTCCTCCAAACTACGTTCATTCCCTTGATGGTACTCACATGATGATGACTGCCGTAGCATGCAGGGATGCTGGTTTGCAGTTTGCAGGTTTGCTTTGCATGACTATGTTCTTTGTAAAGTTTTTCATTTTGGCAAATATTTTTGGAAAGTTGGAGCACTTGGAAAGTTGGAGCACATGACAATATCATAAATGTTACAGCCATCATTACTGGGAATGGTTAACCCCCTTGAGCTGTGTTTCGAATCCTAGTAATCCATATCAGTGATCCCAATGTGGAATCATAAACTAGAGTTAGGTTAACTACGTTGTGAACCAGGCCATAGGGTGGCTGGGTTGTTGAGAGGAGCCCAACTTTTAGACAATGGAGTTAGATTCAGATCCCAAATCCTTAGAGGCACGGAGAGATTCCCTCGTAAGTCTTAACCCTCTTTCCTCTCCCCATGTCTTTCCTCACAAGAATGCCACCATGGTCAATGGAGCCCCTAACTCTATCACCTAACCTCCAACCTGTCACCCCCCCACAAAAAGAAGAAAACAAAACAAAAAAAAAAGAGGAAGAAGGGAGTCCCATTCCTGGTTCCTGCATTATGATTCTCTACCTTGCTGATTATGGTTACATCTGATGTTGTACATTACTTAAGAGTCAGTGTCCTATATTCCTAATTGTGTTAAAAGTAGCTGAGCGTATTTGGCAATTAGTTGTTCGCTGATTGCATAAGTTATTCATATTTGTTATTTTAGCTGAGCATATTGGTTGTTTTTGATAGAAGTGAGGTGAAATTAGTTGTTTCTAAAAAACATAGAATAGAAGGAAAGAGAATTCCAAAAGAACTCATAGTTTCACATTTTAGCAAATTAGCTTTCTTAAGCCTAAAAGCTTATTTCAAAAGCTAATTCACAAAACATATAAGTTAGGTGAATCAGCTAGTTTACGGCTAAGTTTCTCCAAAAAGCTCCTCAAACAGCCTGTTGCCTGCCCTTACTCTCTTGAGTCCTGGCATCTCTCGTCATGTAGTTAAAATATAAAAGCGGCAGAGTTGTTTCTTCCTTGCTGTAGTGCCTGTTAACATTTGGTCAAGATGATGTTTGGCTGCAAGCTGATCTGGGGAGATGAGATAATGTTGTACTTACCAACTAATGATGTCTTTGCAGGGGTTCATGATTCTTTTTGGACACATGCGTCTGATGTAGATACAATGAACCGAATTCTTCGAGAAAAATTCGTCGAGCTATACAACCTTCCCATACTAGAACAAGTAAGAATTCATTACTCAATATCTGTTATGCTTCCTACTTCTGGACCTCTATCCAGAGGCACAAAGTTCACAATGCTTCTCAAACAGTAGTTAGCACACTGAGAATCTCTAGACAGCTGATGTTTCTTAAGTCTGAGAATCTCGTTGAAGGCAGGGAATGGAGGGGAAAGGGAGGGATGAATCTCTCGTTCCCCTAGTGACATATGAATCCGCTGCCCGTTTGTGAAAGGGTTCCCCCTCCCACCTCTGATGTATGTAAGCTCACAGGGTTGGAGGAGAAATCAGAGTGCAAGGAGTGAGCTAGCATACATGCTGATTCTGGACAGCAACACTGAGGTCGTTCGACTGAAATCAGTGGCACACAAGGGCTGAATCTGAGCATAGGATAAACTGAAAAATAAAGGGGATTGATCAAGTGTCCCAGCTGATACAAAAACACCACAGCTAGGTTCACAAGGGCTAATCTCGTTGGATCATCTAGGACATAGAAACACCACCCAAACGAGATAG
This sequence comes from Talinum fruticosum, assembly GCA_021018815.1. NCBI lineage: Eukaryota > Viridiplantae > Streptophyta > Magnoliopsida > Caryophyllales > Talinaceae > Talinum > Talinum fruticosum. Next base: position 3,674,063 of record JAITYX010000048.1, read on the forward strand.
CGAGACCTAGAAGAAAACCATTTGAATTAGCTAACTCAAGATACAACAATTAGGAATTTTGCTCAAGAGAATCCACTCTTGAAGTTGAGAGTTTAAGAACACTCACAAATAAAGCATAAGCTTTTCATAATTAGGAATTTGGCTCAAGACAATCCATTCTTGAAGTTGAGAGTTTAAGAACACTCACAAACAAAGCATAAGCTTTTCATAATTCATAAAATCTGTCTATTACAAAGGGGGTAAGGGGGTCTATATACTCCCTTCCAATAATACAAGCTAGGACAAGTTGCTAGTTCAGCAAAAAAACAAAAAGAAAACAGAAAATGGAAACATAAAAAAAAGAAAAATCTGAAAACTAATGGGAACTTGACACCTCATATGGAGAACTCCCTAAGGCTGAACTGAGCTTGAATTTGTGACCTTGACTTTCCATCATACCCCTCCCCCTCTTTTAGGCCATCCCTTGGTAGGTGCATGTGTATCCATGTCTTCCATTTCATTTTAAAACAAAACCCTGCGTAATTTTCCAGAAGTCCTCAGTGGAGATATGTGAGGTGGAGATTGAGGGACTTAAAAATCTGACTTGAAATTTATTTACAGGTGACTTTTGGTCACTAAGGGTAAATAAATTACTCCCCCAAAATATTTGAGAAGTCATCTTAAAGTTTTTAAGCAGTCACCCTGAAGATGGTTTGTCTCACCATGTCTCTTATGACCCACGAATTTGTATTTCAGAGGAGTCTAGTTTGACTGTAGGATGCGTACCAATGTTGACACTTGTACTCAAAATTGAGTAACACACTAGCTATGTGCTACTTCCTATTTTGTTTGACATCTCCCTTTTCCTTATTTTCACACCCTTTCTGGAGAAATCTGACTTTGGATTTTTGCAGTTGCTTGAAAGCTTTCAGGAATCATACCCGTCATTAAGTTTCCCACCATTGCCTGATAGAGGGATTTCAACCTAGAAGAAGTCCTCGAGTCACCTTACTTCTTCAACTGAATAATCACTGCCAGTTCAATCTACAGCGCCGAAGCAAAGTCAGTTGGGCATTGTCGATATCTGATCACTGATGGAAGTTATACTGTACAAGGACTTAGCCGACAACAAGAGTTGGGTAAGGTGTTCAGTGATTATTTGAGTTTAAACCCAGAATTCTGAACCCAAAATTCTCCGATGATGGCACATTCCTGGACAATTTTGCCCCTGATGTGGGTACAAGTGTAACTGATTTTGGAGACAAGCGTGTAACATAAGCTTTCTGGCCGTTGGCTGAACAAGTGTTATTAACTGATGCCCTGAAGGGGGCTCGGTATTTAGGGGTTTTGCCATTTTGGAAACTCCAGCCTGTGTATTTCCAAGGGTTGAAGAGTTATTCCTGCAATTTCTGCTGCTGATATTCGCATCTGTTTTTGTGATGTGGAAGCTGCTTCTGGGAAGCTTCATAGGCACATTTTCATGTGTTTTTTTGTCTCAACATATTACATTGTGAAGAACTTGTAAATAGGTCTTAGCCTTAAAGTTCTTGAGCAAAGAGGTGCAGAAGATTTTGTTACAACCGGGAAGATACTGAGTATTCATTGATGTATATTGTAAAATTCCACAAAAAAATGCAGTTCCAGCAAGTAAATATATATATTTTCAGTTCTTATATTTGTGTGTGCACATCTTAGATTCAGATATGGTCTTTCTTTTTCACAAATCAAAATAAAGTATTTCAAACAGCATGAAAATACAATGAAATGAAAGGAAATTACAATCTCATGATAAAACTCTCACAAACAAACTCTCTCAACCAAGACTAGAATAGTGTAAGGCAGAAAGTGTTAAAAACATACATCTTAACTTATAACTGTGCCTAAGACACATAAGATATATAAATTATAAGGTAATCCTTGGACCATGAATCGGGAAAATATATTACAATTTTTGTATCTTACAGGTGACTTACCCTTAGACTAGATATGGTTTATTTGGTTTGATTTTAGATAGTAGGGATGAGCGGTTTTGGGTACCCGGTCCCAAAATTAGGAACACGAACTCGACTCTATTTGACCGATTCCTGAATTTTATGAATCTGAATCGGAACCTCGGGATCCGGTTCATGAATTTTAGGAATTTGAACTTGAACCTCATGGTCCGATTCCGCTTTTAGGATACCATGTCCATACCATTATTTTTATGAAAAAAAGGCCTTAAAATTATATATTCTTGAATTAATTACATTTCAAGCATTAATAAATAACAAATTAATTTTCCAAAAGGAAGAGTTAGAAGAGAACTTAAAAATCCTAGGCAAAAGGAAACAAGAAGCAAAATATCAATTTGTGTTTCTCTTTGCATTTAAAGAGTAAATATCACGAACCATAAACTAATTGAACCTGAAATTATACGGGCCTCATATTCACATACTGAAAGCTGAAAATCGTGGAAAAATTATTTGTCTTAATGTTTCAAGGTTCCGGTTCCGGGGTTTGATTTTGGGATTGGAACCGGAACTCGTTTGACAAGTTCCTAAATTTTAGGAACCTTACCCGAAACCGTTTCACCGGTTCCAATTCCAAAACCGTACCCATGTGACAGGTTCCGATTCGGTTTCATGGTACCCATCAACCATGCTCACCCTTATTAGATAGAGTTTATTTATGGTCGAATCATATTCGGATCAATAGACTCATTTTAGTTTTAATTTCGGGTCCAATCATTTTGAATTTGAGTGGACTAGAGTACGTTAATGTTTAATCCAATAAACTTATGTGGTAAAGAAAAATAATATTGATGGAAAATATTTAGATGTGATTTGGTCTAGTTCGACTTAACTTGTATTTCAAGTGTATTTGAAATTAATTATATTTCACTAATGAAGTTTTGAACTAGTGGTTAAGAATCAAGATTGAGATTTTGGATACTTTAGATCTCAAGTTGATTTCCCCCTGAATTGTATTTTTCCCTCAAATTGTATTATATTCTCCTTTATGACTCCTTTAGACAAAAAAAATAGAAATAAAAAATTCAGTTGTGAGTTTTGTGTGAGATTGTCTTACACAATATCATGAGACAAATGTTTCAATGGTGACTTATAGTAACAATTGAGGTGACTAATAATTCATTTAGAGTGACTATGATAAAAGTCATTGCTAAAAGAACTATTTCCCTTGAAACGTGCACAAAAATTCACTCACTAGAAATTATCATATTTTATTGATGTTGTTGTTGCCTTTGAAATTTGATTGTTGTCTGGTAATATTATCCTTATGAGAAGTGAAATTGATGTTAAGTCGAATTTTTCTACTTTTTCACAACACGAGTGTAGATGGAGGGATATCTTAAATTGGTTCTTGTTGATATTGGAGCTTTAGTCGTTTAATATGAATTGGCGGTTTAGGTGTTTAATATGAAATTAAGTGAGACATATACATATTATTATTATCTTTATGGAAATGACACTAATGGTATTCTTGCCTCTAAATGGATTATTGTCTGCCTGTCATGAACATTGAACTTACGATCATGATGAAGATTTGAAATTTGTATGTGTTTGTAGTTTTCCTCCCAACTAAGCAATAGGCATTAAGCCCCTCTCTTTTTACTATTGTTATTATAGATGAACTTTATTGTTATGGGTGAGCTTACTAAAGGAATTTAAGATGAGATACCGTGATTTATATTATTTACTTATTGTTCTTATTGATGAGATTAGGGATAGAGTCAACACTTAATTTTAAAAAGTGCAAGAAAGCCTGGGGCATAGGGCCGTGTGCTTATTTGGGTGTCAAGAATAGCACTTCCAAAAGTCCACCAAAATGCACGTTTTGTCGTATTGTTTTTAGATGCATTTAGGACTGCAGTGTCATGAGTGATAATTTACTCAAATTTAATATCCGTAGGGTGCTAGGAAACTACATAACACTTGTGTATTATTATTTTATAATGTAAAATTTGGTGGGAGCTTGTGAAACCTGGTGAAAACTCTGAAATAACAAAGAAAATTCAAAAAAATTTTAAATGATTCCGGAGTGTGACGTAACACTGAATACAAGCTTACTACTTACCATAACAGTATTGTTTATTTGATTAAAAAAGAAGCTCATACTTACCTGGAGCCGGTGCCTGAGTTAATTGCTGGAGACCCCGACACCATCGTCTGAATTGAACAAGACAGAAACCCTAGCTTTGGCGCGAGACCCTACTCCAGGGCTCTATCCTTCCGGCGACTCCCTGCGAGTTTTCCGGCGCCGACCTACTCGGCGGCTCCCAGGTATGCCCCTCCTTTCTTCTTGTTCCTTTTTCCCCTTCCTTCTTCTCGGTTTTCCTCCTTTCTTCTTCTGTTTCCGTTTTCCTCTTTCTTCTTCTTCTTCTTTTTCCTGGTCCTTCTTCTGCTGGGGTTTCTTTCTTCTTTCTTCCTCCTCTGGTTTCGGGCTCTTTTTTTTTTTGTTTTCCCTTCTTTCTTCCTCCCGTGGTTTCTGGCTGCTTCTTTTTTTCGTTTCTGTCTTTCATTTGTTTTTTCTGTGTTATGAGTTTGGTTGGTGTTTAATTGATTATATGTTAATTGTTTTAATTGTGATAATTGTAGTGAATTTTGTTGATTATTGTTATTTAATTGTGATTTGAATTGATTGAAGAGGAAGAGGAAGAGGAAGAGGAAGAAGAGGAGTTGGATTTGGAATTGGATGATGATGATGATGTGGAGGCGGAGCATGTGGTGTTAGATGATGATAATGATGATTCTTACAAACTACTTTGCTTTGTGTGTTATTTTCTATGACTATGCTTGCTTGCTTTGTTTTAGACTTCTAAGTGTGTGTTTTGAGATATTTTAATATTAGATTTTGGGTCTTAAGACTATGTGTGGTGCTTTTAGTAGTTAAAATGATGTCTAAACACTTTTTTGATGCGCTATCTTACTTATTTATTAAAAAATATGGGTTGGGAATGAACTTCAAGCATTTTTTGTAAAAAGTGCGCCTCGTTCCAAAAAGTCCGCCCCTTTGCCTCGAAGCACCCACCTCGAGCTCCAGGACCCTGTGCACTTTTTGGCGCCTTCCGCTTTTTAATCTAAGAGTTAACAACTTGTAATGATGCAGAGATACCCTATAGTCTAAAAGATTTAAAGTGAGCAGGTCTAAGACTGAATATTTAAAATTTGGATTCAGTGGAAGGGAAGAAGGTGTTGACGAAGTAATCACCATTGGTGGTGTGGTTGTACCACACGTTCAGAAGTTTAGATACTTGGGCTTGATTATTGAAGCAAAAGGGGATATTGACAAAGACATTAACCAACGCATTAAGGTAGGATGGCAAAAAGGGAGGAATGCGTTTGGAGTGTTCTGTATAAAAAGATGCCAGGAGGCTTGAATGAGAAAGTGTATTGTATGGTTGGTAGACTGGCAGTATTGTATGACACCATATGTTGGCCAATCAAGAGGAGTCAAGTCCAGAGGTTGATGGTTATGGAGATGAGGATGATTCGATGGATATTTGGCGTTAAGAGATTTAATAGAATTAAGAATGAAGTGATTAGAGAGAAAGTAGGAGTGACATGTATACATGATAAGATGAGAGACACTAGATTGAAAACAGTTTGGTCGTGTCAAGAGAAAGAGTATAGACGCACTAGTGAGAAGATGTGAAAGGATTACTCTCTTGAAGTGTAAGAGAGGCCGAGGAAGGCCAAAAATGGGGCTTGAACTGAGTGATTAGGCACAATTTGACAGTACTTAGGCTTAGTGGAGGATATGGCTCAAGATCGGAGTTTGTGGAGGCATAGGATTAAGGTTGGAGACTTTAGGTAGCTAGCTGCTCAGCATTGACTTTTGAATGCGTAAGCAATAATGTTGTCCTTTTTGGCTTTTGTTTTGGTGAAGTTTGGCTTTATTTATGCTGTATCTCATGCAGTTTTTAGGCTAATAGTTTTTTTATTTTGGCATGTCATGCTATTATGTAACCCATGTTATCTTTTGTACCGTGCCTATCTTTCTTTTATGTGTAGTTTTCTTTATATTGTTGTGTTCAATTGTTATAACTACATTTTGATTTTGTTCCCTTATCGGTAATGTTTTTCAAAAGAATTTTAACTCAACAATGTTTTTCAAAAGAATTTTAACTCAACAAAATAATTTTACAAAAATTTTTTATGGGTCTTTTGGAATGAGCCTCTCTCTACTTATGAAAATGCAAGTAAAGTCATTGTCTACATCGGGATCTCCCTAGATTTGGAAAGCAGGACCTATGTTTGGAATTGTTGTTGTTCTTGTTGCTTGAAAATTAAGGTGAATATGCAATCTGAGTTAATTCACATATTCATAATCTTTAGGTAATATGAGGGAGAATACTCGTTTTGAATTGCTATGTTTTGATGTGTTTGATGTCCTTAGAATTTGCATTTAAATAAGGGTTTTTGGACTAAAATAAACCGTACTTTAGGGGTATTGGACGTGTATATATCAAACTATAAACTATAAAGTTGACTGACCATGCACTCGTATTTTGAGTGTGTGACAACTCGGTTGTTTTATGACGTGTCAAGTTGAGAAAAAGGGAAGGATAATTGATTTAGTGAGGGGTAACACAAGTAATTCCCTTTCTCTCAGCTAGACACGTCATAAAAATCGAGTTGTTACCCCTTAAATAAGTAGTGATTAAGAAAAAAATCACCCCAAAGTACGATACATTATGAGTCAATTTTATACTTTGGTATATAAACGTCCAATTCCTCCAAAGTATAATTTATTTTATTCCAAAAACCCTTTAAATAATTATCATATGAGATTATATTCAGTTAATTATGCTACTTTTAAACAAGATATTAATTATGGGACTTCTAAACAAGATATTAAGTTACAGGTTGGCAAACCCTTTCACAATACAATTAAAAGATATGCTCGATCTCCTCTTGAAGAATGAATAAATGTTTTTGAGTTAAGCTCCTCAGTCCTAACTGAGAATGAAACGGAAGCACTTTTGAGGGTACGGGAATACCTTCTCAAGCTCATCACTTATAGATTGTCCTATCCTCCATTTATCTAATAATGAGGACTTTTACTCTTCTTCTTTTGAAGTTCTGATCTTGTCAATAGTCTTTTCGTGAGCTCTATATTCTCTATTTAGGATGCATTGTTTTATGAGTACATTTGTCCTTATAAAAATTATAAAATTCTTTACTAAAAAGTAATTCAAGAAGTCTATTGGAAAAAGATTTTTGTCTTGATCTAAGATCCAATAATTTCTGAGGTTATGGCTGTAGAGCCATTTGCCTCAAGGAATTATGCGTGTCCCTCAAATTTTGAGGTCAGGAGGTGATTGCCTTCAAGAAATGTCGATTGTGATTGGATCTCTGAAGTGGACACTCAAGGCCCTAAGATATCATATACTGGAAACTCAAGAATGGCAGCAAATGATCCAATGCGAATTCTGCTAATGTAGGGTCTGGACTCTAGTATAGGTAAGTCTAGATTGTAGCCGACCTTCCCAGATAAGCAAAGGCACTGCTTCTAAGGGAACTACGAAACATTCAGGTCAGGTCCCGTGTATTTGCTCTTTATCACAATCCTAAAGATGCAGGCTGGCTGGGCTGCCTTTTCAATCAATCTTCGGCCGCTCACTGCTGCTATTGGTGCGAGTTGTAAGGGGTCTTGGTCTTGAGTCATAAAATAGCTTCATCTCATTCTTGTGAGGGAGTGAGTGCACCGCAAGACCAGACAAGTTGCTCTCTCACCTTGCAGCAGCATTGGAGGTGTTCCAAAAATATCTGCGATTGGGTAAACTATACAGATGATAGATCGGATTTAATTGGAAAATCATTACGTTTAAATAGGATTTAATGCAAAATCCGCTTACCTACGGTGAGGTTATAAACTCTATAAAGTGAGTAAAGGGCTTGCTGTGTCTAACTACAATGTGCGGTGTTATTGGTCCCTTGTTTTCAACTTAACACCGTATGTTTCCACTGAAACAAACTATGGTTTTTTTTTCAAATCATTATTTTTTCAATATATCAACTCATATGGGTCTATGAATATTAGTTGTGTACATACATGAAATTAACTTATTAAAGTGCAAATTGTAACAAATGAGAATGGTAGAAATATTTATTGGCCTTGCAAAGCTCATACTTTGGCCGCTTTTGAATTTTAAGAAGTAGACGATTTTCGAATGAAGGCAAGATAGTTAGTGGCGAGGCCCTAACAGTGTTAAGAGAACTGACCAGTCCAGTCACGTTAATAGTGCATGGCTGAGTTGGATACTCGACGCATTTGCACTGCATTGGATGCTCTAGTTGGCTAAGACCTCGTAGGCTGGCAAGAATATGGCTGATTCTGTCACAAAGGTTTTTATACTCTTGTTTATTTAACCTGGAATGGAACACCTAATTGGAGAAATGTACTTGCACACAAATTGAAGACAGCTGAATAATGATTCTTGGAGTAGCTGCTAAGAAATGAATCACTGAGGTTGACCTATGTTGCTGTCTACTGCTTATTTGTCAGGGGACTCAGAATCTGCTAGTGGGATATCCTGTTGTGCTTGCCACAAATGTGAAATTCAATCCCTCATTCGTTTCTGCTTTCGGTGTCTTCTTGCAGATATTTTGGCAGTAACTTGTTATCTCATCTCCCCGCCCCCCAACCTTTGAATTTTTTATCGTCTTTGCGGCTTTCCGCATGTTCAATTGCACGCACACGTTTTCCCTTGTCATTATTTAAGGATTGAATATGTGGTCTGTAGATGTCTCAGTGCTTGTGTCAAGTTTCAGAACTATGGTCTCATCTAGAAAATCTAAATATTAGCTTGTGCATTTCTGTTTCTACTTATTGACGCTGTAGCTTGTGGGCCAAACTTTTGTTCTTAGTCGTCGTTTCTCTTTCAGATCTCCTACAGAGGAGAGGGATCATATCGTAGTAAATCATGTTGCAGAGTCTTCCTCACCAGGTGATACCATCCCCAGCCAGGCTGGGCCTGTCAAATCCTAATTCCCCGTCTCTTCAAAGCCCCGGGCCCCCAAAGCCCACCCCCCAACCGTCCCAATCTAACCTCTCCCAGCAGCAGATAACCTTGTCTGCTCCAAAAACTGCCTCATCAACTCTTCTGCCTCTTCTCCCTCCCATACCGAGAGCCCAGGCTCTTCTTCTCCAAATGGCATCCCTAGCATCAAAACTGTTTGAGGTCTCACAAAATCGCTCTGCCTGGGTGAGTGCCTTCCGGGCTCCCCTCCTACCTTTCTCTCTTCTGAAATTCATTCGATGAATCCACCCCCTCTCGAATCCTCTCCTTCAACCACCAAAGAAGTCCTTGCCCTCTTCACTTCTCTCCAAACTCAACTATTTGAAGCAGTTGCGGAACTCCAAGAAATTCTCTACCTTCAAGATGCTAAACAAAAGTTAAACCAGGAAATCGAGAACAAAGACACCGCAATCCTTGCCTTTGCTAAGAAGCTCAAAGAAGCCGAGCGGGTCCTTGACATTCTTGTCGATGATTATGCTGATTATCGCCGCCCAAAGCGATTAAAATCAGAAGATACCGATGCTGAAGATTCATCCAGCACCACTGTAGCATCTCAAATCAAGTTGTCAGATGTAATATCATATGCTCACAGAATCAGCTACACAACATTTGCTCCACCCGAGTTTGGTGCCGGTGGTCCACTTCGTGGGGCTCTTCCGCCAGCCCCACAAGAGGACCAAATGCGGGCATCCCAGCTATATGCATATGCCGATCTGGATGTCGGCCTGCCTAAAACAGCCAGGGACAAGGAGAAAGAGATCGAGCCCCTCATTGAGACCCCGTCTTTGCCACCACCTGATGCCATGGCTGCCGCGATGAAGGGCCTTCTTCCTCCAAATATCACTGTTCCAGCCGGGTGGAAACCTGGCATGCCTGTGGAGCTACCCACCGATCTCCCTCTGCCGCCACCCGGATGGAAGCCTGGGGATCCAGTCCCTTTGCCGCCATTGGAATCTATATCTATTCCTGCTAGGGCTGAGGACCTGCCACCTCGACCAGTTATGCCACCTGCATTTCCCAAGGTGGCCGAGCCCATACATGTGCCCCATGTCCAGCTTGATATTCTGGATCAGGATGATGACAGCAGTGACTATAGTAGTGATGATGCTAGCTCAGATGATGAAGATTAAGGTAAAGGAATTTTTTTACTAGAAAATAGTCCTTGTCAAGTATTGATCCTCTGGGGGAAGTGTTAATGGTTACTGCTGCTTCTGAGGATGGTGAATGTGCTGATTTTCTTTGCTGTGCCCAATTTTTGGCTTAAGAAGATCTATTAATATTTGTTTTTGGTTTAAAGAAGCCATAAAAGTCGGTTCAACTGTGTGTCACCATGTACCATCAATTTTATTCTTTTTCTTTTTTTGGAAAAAAGGGAATATAAAATGTATTTTAGGGCAGTGGACATTCGAACCAAGAAATATAAATTGTTACGTTTTATTTCAAAGGAGTCCGCGCAGGAGGACGTGTACGGGTTTGTGAATGTGGAATTGGTTACTTTAGGGTGTGTTTTGAAAATATTTTTTCGAAAAATTATCATTCTATTTTTCGTTGTTTGTAGCATAAGTGGTGGATAAATATTTTCTAGCGGAAAATAATTTCTCTCAATTAAGGGAAAATAAATTTCGTTTTACGAGGAGCAAGTTAATTTTTCTCTACCTAAATCAAGAGAAAATAAAGTCTTATCAATGGAAATTCAAGTTCTAAGTTTTTTTACTTTGCTACCTTTAGTTTTTTTTCAAGTTTTGTTCTTGTATTTTTTCCTTTTTGTTGTGAAGTTCATAGATAAAAAGTTTTTTATAACATTTGTTTCTTTTTTTTAATTTCTATTATTTTATACATGTGAAAGTTTAATCATAGAGAGATGTATATATATATATATATATATATATTTGGTTTTTACATTTAAGTAACTATTTTAAAAATTAGTTTTTTTCTACCAAACAAGGAAAAATATGGGTGAACAATGATTTTCCTTAAAAATTTATTTTTCATAAAAAATATTTTTTAGAAAAATATTTTCCCTTCCTTCAGCTTCAGGGAGCTATGAAGGGCAATATAATTACAAATTAAATGTCAAGGGGAATGAAATTCAATATAAGATTAACGTATTTAAGGCCTTTGTAAAGTTGAATGTCATCTTACATCACCAGTGTGTTTTAGGGTGGGCATTTTGTGCCACCAGGCAAGTAACTATAGTAACTTGTATAGTGTCTTCTATAGAGGTATTCACCTTTACCTTACTCCTGTTTTTTAAAATAATTTTTAAAATCTTTTAAGTATTAATGATAATTTTTATCCGCCCAGTGTTCAGATACAAAAGATATTTAAGCAACAAAACGACTAAGTGTTTGCTAGAAATGTAAAGAATAAATTTAACCTCAATTTTTTAAATAGAATGATTATGCTACCCTTTAGCGTTCAAAGCTTCTCTACACATTTTGCACATTCAAAGTGAAAATTTTTAAGTTTAAGGTTTACAAATATGCTAAATCGAGTGAACTTTTTCTTCTTTTCTTTCTTTTTATGTGCTAAATTGAGTCCTTGAGTGGATTCTATTAGAAATTGGACTTCGATAACTACTTGTCTAGTGACTTCTTTGCTCGTGGTTGAAATTTTATTGGGTTTTGAATTGTTTGTATAAATCTAAAATCATTCACAAATGGAGGTGTCCATTTGATTTTTCTAAATCTTAAATTTTAGATATTAAATTCGAGACTCTGGATGATTAAGGTCTCTATTCACAAATTAAAGTTTAAACAAAATTTAAAAAGAAATTCACAAACCTTCTCAATTGCTTCTTCATGTCATCAATAGGTGCTCCACATAACCCTGTAATTGAAAAAATGATGAAAATATAGGTTGTGGGGAGCCTTTTTATTTCCTCTTTAAATAAATAAGGCAAAGAAAAGAGCAATTGTGGAATAAAAATTAACTTTTCAATGCAATGTTCGCATCCAAATTGCTTTTGAACGTTGTTTATTATTAATCACGGATGCAAACTTTTTAGTTACTTTAGTCAATGTGGGTAAAAATTATTACCAATATTTGGAGGATAAAAAATTATTTTCAAAAAGCTCGATGGAGCCTGGACGTAAAGGTGAATACCTCATTTCTATATGTTCTTGAAATTCATGATCTTGGAAGGTGTCCTTTTAAAATGAAGAGATTAGAAAGCGATTAGATGAAAATGACTATGGTTGAAGCTTGAATGCTTTAAATGTAAAATTAAAATGACTATAGACGATATTAGGCTAATAAATCGTCAAGGCAAAAATCACCACTATGCCTGAATGCAAAGAAAACAATTCCAGAGACCCAAAAACATTTGTTTGCTTAGGAAAAGTGCTGAGAAATGTAATTAAATTCATGGTGTTGTTACGATACTCATACAACCTGATCATATTTGTAACCACTAATGTATCTGTATCTACAAAACTTTGAGATCAAAGGTTAAGTCGTTTACTGATGATTTTTATTTCGAAAAATCAAGTACAAGCTGGTGCTGTTATTTGCGCGATTGGCTCGGAAACAAATCTGTTAAAACGTAGCGCAAAATTTGCATAAAGAAGAAAATTTCGAAAAATCGAGATCTAAGGACCCAAGTAGAGTAAAAACTGTACCATTGAAGAAAAAGCACTATCGAAGCTCTTTCTCATGTCTATCCAAAAAGACAAAAATGAGCCCATCTCATCTGTTTGTGCAATATTTCAGAATGTTCTGTTACAGCAGCAAAATTACAGAGAGAAGTAACGAGGGGAAAAGAATAGACATTGAATCACCCATTTCTATTGAAGCAAAACCCTAGCAATATTTGATCAATATGCTGCTATGTTACTCAAGAAGAATGCTCGGAAAGCCAAGGGTATCCTTCGTATGGTCATGGAAATTTACAGCTATAAACGCTATGCATCCGAGAGAAAATGAGGGTTGAAAGGGAATCAACCAAAAGAATTCGCCTCGAGTTGAGTATCTCAAACAGCGGTATAATTGGAGAATAGTTGTATCAGTTTGTCCAGAGTTTCTGGGTAGAATTTCCTGGCAAACAAGTAACAAGGGTGCCTCGCCCCATTCCATAGACAAGGCTTTGAGGTTACTTGCCTCTGCAAATAATACCAGAAAGAAGGTAAAGTTAAGAAAATTTTATAATTCTTCAACTGTCATAACAGAAGTGTGATGTCTCAAATTGGCAAATAGAATATCTACTTAGATGCTCACCTTTGCCTCACTCGTTTCATGCACCGTTTCATCAATTGACTGCAAGGGTAAGATACAGATTTGTTTCAATAACAAATACATGGTATCGTTATAGTAGTGAGAAAAACCCAAAAAACTAACTTATTTTTCCTGTTGCATTGACAAGTACAGATAATCTGATTTTTTTCCTATTACATCAACTAAGGATGAGAGGGCCCAGTGTCTGATTTCGCTTAGTGCCGATCAAATCAGACAAGCTTAAATTCCCATCACATTCAGGTTAGATCAACAGAAATGGGGACAACACTTATATATGACTTTGAAATCAAGTTACTGATGAGTGATGCCCAATTTTGGACAAATTTTGGTAATGAGGTTATGCAAAAGTTTGAGAAAGCTGGCTAGTTGATTTGGCTAGGACTTAGGAAAGTAAACATAAAGGATCAGAGATTCTTATTCAAATCTCTAGTGTATCATACATAGAAGTCTGAGCAAGGTCTCGGGTTCAAGTGGTTCGACACTTAAGCAAGGTCTCGGGTTCAAGCCTTGTGAATGGAAAAAAATCTATGATGGGTGAGGTGAGGGTTACCCCTTTATGGTCCAAAGTAGCTCGATTCCGGTAAAATAGAGGCCCAATGACAAAAGAATAATAAAAAGAAGATATATAGAAGCCTGATGCAAAAAATGTTATACAACCACCACCCACTCAACATGGAAGGAAGCTATGTTAATACCAGATTTATATCACGTGGTGATAAAATATCAGAGTTGCATATTTGTGACAACTTCTATCCAGGACAAAAAGGTAGAACAGAGTAGCATCATACCGTGATGTTTTGCAGAAGTTCATAGCTGACATCCTCAGCCCTATATGACCTAGGATGCCACTTATGTTCAGACCAATCAACATGCGTTACTGACCAATTGGCAATCCCTCCTGGATCAACCATCTAAATACAGGGAAAAAAGAAAGAAATGACTTGATGTGAAATTAAAACGGAAATGATTTGGCATCATCAAGATATAGAAAACGAAGGTCACTAGTGTAGTTATACTTACAGTAAAAAAGGTTTGCAAGTAATGTTCATCAGAATAGCAATTCCTTCCCTCCAAGCCTGGCTGTTAAAGATTTAGCATAGATATCAGCATTTTTTTCTTCATGATACTCATATTTGTCACAGTATCTGATAATTACGCATGACAGGTTTTCATCAGCTTAATGCAGTAATCATTCACATTGTACCATAGTTAACGGGGAACACAAATTGTTTACATTGAGCATGGGTAACTACTATTACACAAACTTCCCTTAGGCCTCAGATAGCTCAAACCAGAATATGGGTAGCTGGGAAAGAGCGTTCCTAATCACTGTGTAGTCTACTAAGCCTATGTAGATAAATAAAATTGTCCTTAAGACCGCTAAAGAGAAAAGCTCACCCTGCAGTAGTTCTTGAACTTGGTATAGTAAAGGCTGTCAGCGATTACTATAAGAGCATGCTGCCGCTTCATTGTGAACCACTGTCGATAAACAAACAGCATTTCATATGATACAGAACAAGGTAAGATTCAAACCATATAACATGTTTAGTTTCATGTGTTAGAGGAAGAGCAGGCTATTTATGACTAGCAGCAGGAACCTAATGTGCACACACATCATATTATGCTATAATGCATATTAGAGGACAAGGAAGCAAGAAAATAAAAATACAGAAATTCTTTCAGGAGAAACTCAAGCATGTATAAGTCTATACTGGGGCTGAGGGTTTTCTTTCTTGTTGATTTATAGTGAGAAGGATGAGCTGTGAGTTTTGTTGCAAACTTGCAAACCAGGATAGAGATACAGATGTTCTGGTCCTCTACTCCATGCATATTTTTGGAAGTAGTGAAAAACTTACTTTTCACTTGAAAAAAAGAAAAGAAAAGAAACACCTCCTACCAACTGAATTGTATGAGGACATAGTAATAGACTCATTACTTGGAAATACTACAAATGATAAGTGGAATCACATGCTAAGTTGCTAACTCCAATTGATATCATATAAGCTGAAGGGCATGTAACATGTTCATAAAACCACCAAAAGGGTGGTTTGCTAGCTAAAATCTCAATTCTGACATGAGTGTTACATTTGAATCTAGGAGCAGTACAGATGGGGAGTATCCTCCTTAACCGACTGTTCAGTGGATAAATATGCTAAGTTGCTAACTCCAATTGATATCATATAAGCCGAAGAGCATGTAACATGTTCATAAAACCACAAAAAGGGTGGTTTGCTAGCTAAAGTCTCAATTCTGACATGGTGTTACATTTGAATCTAGGGGCAGTACGGATGCGGAGTATCCTCCTTAACCGACTGTTCCCTTCTACGTCTTCCCTTCTATGTCTTCTACTATAAGGGTGTCTCCCAGAGTGATGAGTATCCTTGAAGGAATTCCTCCTTATCTCTGCTTAGAGAGGGAGAAAATAAGAAAAGAATTTTTTCCCCTTTTCAGGGCCGGGGCATGTTGAGATGATGAGCCTATGAATAGTCTTGTATGTTACTTGGATTTGGCTACCAGTGTCTACCATTTATATGTACCCAAGTCCCAGTGTTGACTATCCCCTTTTCTCAAAATCTTTACATGATTAGTGTAAAATAAAGTGCCCATTTTTCACCCCATGTCAGTGCGAACTGTGACAAATATGTGGCATAGGTACTTGAGGAGACATGAAAAGTCGAAGTAGCAATATTGATATGTACGGGATTCAGTATTTATTACTAAGTATAAAATATGTTTAGATAAAACACAATGTTAAGCAGATATGGCAGCATAGACCAAGTAAACATAAAAAGAGCCATAAAATATACAATTTGAGACAGGTCTATTAAAGGCAGATGCCAGGATACTAACAGCAGCCTGTAATAGAAAATTAAATAATCTGAATCACTTGTCAATGTGTGCACAAAATCCTAATCATACAAGTATGACCATCTTAATAGCTTATGTAGACCACCTGATAACATAGTGTTGAAGGTCAACACAATTTTTTGCGAAATGGCAGAAGTTGTTACATGTTCTGCAGATTAACACTAATAAGACAAGAAAAATGACGTACCTGAGCGCCTTTCCGGAAGTTTTTCTTTTCAATTTCAGGCATCATATGTGGAGAATACCTGTCATTTCCATGGGGCCCTGGATCCACAAAACTGGATGACAAAGCATTTGGTTAGCACATGCTAAAAATAGTAAATGATAGAGACCAACTATTTGATTTTCAAGAAACTAAAACCAATCATGAAAAAGTGCAGGGTTGGGGACACGATTGACTGAAAAAATTAAGTGGGCTCATAACTCTGCTCATTAAACTCACCTATCAATGTAGCTTACGTTTGTGTACATCAGATAGTTGTAGACATACTCAAATTTATGCAACGGAATACAACTGCAATTAACCAGTTACAATGTTAATCCATGATGGGTGGGCAGGTGAAAAAATGGTAGAAGAAAGAGCTCTGTTCATTTCATCTGAATGGAAAAATTCGAATAGATTTAAATTGAGAGCTACTGAATCTCTTTTCCCTGATTTCAGGAATATTCAGAAGGATCCTGACTAGTAAATACTCAATTATACAAATGAAAGCAGCAAATATATACTCACCTATCAGAAAGTAACACAAAATGACGATTATCAGGATCCTTTAGCGCATTAGCCAAAAGGCGTCTCTCTGCATCTATCATAGAGACTTGACCCCAAGCAACCTGTGATCAAAACCAACACATGAATCACAGACCCACAAAATTCAGTCAGATCATCAAGCACTTATACATTCTCATAACCGACACTGAATTTATGAATTTATCTAGGGCATTGGTTCTTCTACACTGTGACTTATTAGGGGAAAAAGAAATATCAAAGATCTAATTAATGGAATCTCAAGCTTATAGTTTCCAGACCTTATCACTTCGGATGTCTCTATTAACGAAGTATCTGCTCTCATGTATAGGTTTTTGTTGAGATGCATGGACATAGACACTGAACTTGCCTTCATGGCCCTGCCAAATCAGATGGACCACTTCAGAAATACCACAAGCAACATAAATAACATTAACAAAGCGTTGAAACAATCAACAAAATCATCAACCAAGATAATCCATATTATCATAGGTTCCTTCAGCAGCATATGCTACTCCATGATTATGTAATCTGCTTCGATGAGCTTCTCAGCCAGCATTCAAAGTAAAACTTATCAACTGCTTCCAAACCAATTGCATAAAATACACAAATGATCCATACCTTTGCTCCTCCCAGTTCCCAAAGAGGTCTTTTTTAAATTTAAGGAAAATGGAATATACTCCGTATAATATATATCAAGGTCAAATAGGTACATAGAAAGTCTCTTCCTCAAATTATCTTTAATGCAATGAAGTCTGAATCTGTTAGAGTTTGTTGTAGTAGATTTGCAAAAGCTCCTATCCAATTAACTGACCTCAATGACCTGGAAGTATATTGGCCCGAGAACACAAAATCCAAATTGACAGCATCCATTGGCATACGTACACCAATGCCCATATTTCACGACAAACCTATTAGACTAGCTTAAACCTAACAAATTAAAAATAAATCCATGATTGATCCACGAAACCAAACCAAGCATTAAGTAAACCCCAATTAAATTCAAACCCAACGGCCCACATTCCAAGACTAGTCACTGATTTCCATAATTAACTACAATAAGACTGTTGCACCCATGTAAGCAACCATGTATTTTTAGGAAGCTGACTATGCTAAAACAAAGTATCAACCATCAGGTTAGTTACATGAAACAGACCACCAGGATACTAGCGGAGCAATCAGTCACAGATTTCCATAATTTGACAACAATAAGATCATTGTGTCTGTGTAAACACCCATGTATTTTCTGGGAAGCTGATTGTGCTCAAACAAAGTATCAACCATCAGGTTACTTACATGAAACAGACCACAAGGATACTAGCTGATTAACTTTCCAAAACAAACACAACAGCAATAACACCACCACCTACTGTGGGCCCTGCCTGAAGAAGGTCTGCGCATATATAGATATAGGCAACCTTATCTCTCCAAGTTGAAAGAGAATGGAAGTCCAAATTTAGGCAGCATTTTTAAAAGTTATCCAATTTTTCAGACACATAACTGTGATTCCCTAGCTAGTTCGATCAATAAGGTGCCTGGACCTAAAATCCAACAGGAAATAGCAAAACAGATTCAAACTAACAAAATGATCGACCAAATAGATGTCCTTAATGTCATTGAGTCATGACTTAATATAATCAAGTGTTACTCCTTTGTTATCAAACTTCCCATGTGCATCATGGCAATTAAACGGGGAAAACTGTGGCAGCGTTAAAATAAATGAGATACTCATCCACTGTATTTACTAGCTCCTTCTGTGATTGGTCAAAATGATTTCCTACTTCCTCTCAAAGCGACAATCAACATATAACTTCCTTAATCAATCTTTCACTAAACTCTATTCTGCAAAACCCATACCCTAGTGGATGAAAGACTCATTATAACACAGAGGAAGTTTCTCACCATGTTAATTCATGAAATTCAGGAAATTAAATGAAGGAATCTATTAGAAAGTAAAACCACCAATGCTGACAATGCAAGAAAACTAGAGCAAAGGAAAGCAGTCAACACAATAATGAAAAAAGAAGAAGTGACTTACATCAAAGAATTTGTCCCATAGCTTCTCGAAAGGCAGTTTTCCTGGAGTCAAGAACATGAAAGCAATTTTAGGGGTTTTTGTTGTTGGAAGTGGAGTTCTCAAAATTTCCTCGATCACAGCTTGAGATGCCAACTCTTCATCGGTATACTCCCTTCTAGAAGAAGGTGGAAGCCAATCTCTAAACGCCTTGCAGCCTCTTGATGAAAATACGTAGCAAGCAGAGGCATTGTGGGGAGGATATACATAACCACAAATCAAGAAGAAGGTGACCAAGCAAATCAGTACTATAATCCACACGGGTCTCTTTGAAACAGGTCGATGACGATGCACTGGCAAGAATTGCATGCTTAACCGCCAGGCATCCGAAGTCTTCATTCTTCAGATCACAAAGTTCATGACAGCATAATCCACGTCCTTGTCACTCTACTATTTCACTCAGAAAAAATGAGGGATGACCAACCAAAAAGATCACCAAAACTGAACCTGTGAACAGCACAGACAATTCCATTAGAGCAACTTTTTCCATCCTTTTCGTTCATTGCATATAAGCCAACAGAATGTAGGTCTCTTGAAAACCTAACAAATGGCATTCTCTGACTTCACCCACAGCCCGGAAACAATAATGTATAATCAGGACAATTGGTAAAAAGAAAAAGGAAGATGGAGAACTTCGAGTAAAACTTGTAGCCTTTACCTAGATCCAGATAAGCCTACACAAGCACCGATAGAACTAGGGTTCCAGCTAATGGCAATTGGCAAGTGTTATAGGCAATGGCATTTTCTCATAGAATTGAAAAATAATTCTATGAAAACAAATGAGATGTAAGATGTCAAACTAGAAAGTACTTACAACTTTATTTCATAGGACTTGATCTTATATCAATCAACAAAGCATATCAGAAATTAGAAAAGCTAAGAGACCCAAGTAGACCACCAACTTTTGGAAGATACCCCCACCCCACAAAGCCCTTCTCCCTTCAACGGGTCAAAACCAACAAGCCGAAAAATGAAAAGCAACGAAACGAGACAAAGGAAAAACAGGACAAGTTATACCTTCTAAGGTAAACTACCCAATCCCAGAATTTACTTCACTCCACATCAGGCTTAAGCGTAACCAGATACACACACAAATGCCCAAAAACCAATTAATGAACAGAAACTAAATTCCAAAATGAATCCCATTAGCATCATAATCACTAAGAATGAACGAAATCCCAAAAATGGTGTTGAAAATTACATGTATTACCTGAAAGGGAAGGCAAATTTGTGGGTACCCAATTCAAATCTGGATTGAAAGAAACCTTTTCCGGGGACTATGAATAGATGACGGGTGTTCAAGATCTAAGGCACAGCACAGACCGAAGCGAATCCAACACAAATAAGAGAGAGAAAGATAAAGGGAGATGGGAAGGGGGGTAGATTAAGAGAGAGGGGGAGGGGGCGAGTAGAATATTAAGAATACGGTAAGACAACGGGGAAGACTTGGTCTTTTTGCTGACTGTTTCTCCACTCCTCGGCCTTCTTTGCTGGGAAATTAATTATTGGGGGACATCCTCCCAGCTAATCATTCAACTTGCAAATCCAAAACCCATCTCCCTCTTACGGGGTTTGGTTTATGCCTCCCTTTTTCCCCCTCTCTCTGTCTCTCTGTCTCTCTGTCTCTCTCTCTCTCTCTCTCTCTCTCTCTCTCTCGCGTCTTCTTCTATTACCTGCAGCTATCAATTGAATTTGAAAATTCAAACAACTATGGCGTCAACGGAGAAGAATACAGAGAGAAAGAGGAGAATAGGGAAGAAGGAAACAAAAATCCGAATTTGAACAAAATGGGTAATTTGCTAAAAATCGAAAACAGTGCCTCTCTCTCTCTCTCTCTTCAATTCTCCGCATCTAATTGGCCATTTGGGCTCTTGGAGAGGAATGAATGAGAATGAGCCGTTAGGTGTTTGGAAAACCGAAAACGGAAAAAGGTTGTTTCCTTTCCGGTCGGCCCGGCCCGGATCGTCTCGCTGTTATTTTTTGACCTGACCCGCAACTCTCAGTCCAAGTTGACACGGCTATAAACAATTCCAATCAAACCCGTTTTTTCTCGTTAACAAAGTCAAGTTTCTTTGTTTTTTTTTTCTTTTGACTCTTTTTCAATTGTTAATAGTTTACTTTGTGTTAGTATTATTTATTTGAAATAATATTTATATTAATATTTATAATACCTTTCAACTTATTTCAACAATAATAATTAATTATTTTAACTCATAACAATTATAACAACTAATCATTTTACCTCATTTTACCCGTTAACTGTTTATAGTAGTTAATAATGATAAAATTAGTAGTCTTTTCATCCAAATATCTTTCTAAATACAAAAATAAAATATAAAAATATTAAATATTAACCAATAGAAGAATAGTTTGGTAGCAATGTTAAAAAAAACTATTGGTCACAAGTGCATTTAACAACCAATTAGGAAGATCATTTTGGAACAAAAATAATTGTCACGAAGGACGATAAAAATTGAACAAAGAGAGTATAAAGGAATTAAATTTTTGAAATTAGTTAATTTATCAAACACTCAAATTAGCTTTTTGACTAGGTAAAACAACTAATTTGAGTCCAAAAGGCAGATTGCCCAATCATCCTTATTTCTATTGAGTAAGGTTTTAAAATCAAATATTATTAATGACAAAATTTGTGATCGGAAAAATCTACCCTTTAATATGATAACAGTGACTCAGTCAATAAAAAAAGGTTAAAAGATTAAAAAATGTCATTGATTTTTTCGGGAAAAAGGCTTACAAGTAGGCTTATTTTAATATATTTTTAGTAGCAATGAGCATTTACATAGCCAATTCTATCAGTTACAATTTAAAATGTGTAATCCAAAACAGTAGTATAACTTTTGTGTATAGATATATGTGAACCTTACCTCTTCTCCCCCAATCTTTTTGGAAGTTTTTGTAGGGCCAATGGGTTTGTTTGAAAAATAATATCTAGAAGTGTAGTGGTAGAACTAATATGAGAGGAACCTGTGATGTCAAGGTCTTCATACCAGTGGCTTAGAAAATGAAATTATTAATAACTTTTCCTTATTTAAATAATAATAATATATAAATTAAATAATAACTTTTACGGTTATTATTATTTAAGAAACTTCTGAAAAGTTCCACGATTATATTTACATTCGGGTATAATCTATTTAATTCTACATGAAGGTTTACTTCTAAAGTTACTTGTTATATAATATACTTGAATGAAGAAATACATTTTTATAATTGTAAGTAGTAACTTCACCTTTATTTATGACAAAATTCATTTTTTATTGTAAAATTGTTTACCAATGTAAGTTGTTCGATTGATTTAACACTTAGTTCCCTTGATAAAATTTTGGTATTTTTTTTCCAAGTGAACGAAAACTATACTTAAAAATTAATTAGTTAAAAAACAGAAATTTTAAATCTAAACCTATACAACTCAAGTTAGGTTTCAACTTAATTCAAATAATTCATTCACTAACCCTACCATTTACTAACATATAGTACATACAAGGTAATTATAGTGCTGAAATTTTGACCCCTTGGCTCAAAAATAATGAAAAAAAAAAGCAAATAGAATAAATATAATAATATATAGGTATAAAATTTAGGGCCACAGAATATGCTAAGTGGAAGATCTAGCAATGGGCCTACCTATCCAAATCCAGAAAACAAAGGGGTGGTTGGCTACTGCTGTTTTTAATTTTAAAAAGCTCCTTCTTCTTTCCTTTCCCTGTTTGTTCGTTCGTTTCTTTCCACTCTTTTTTTCTTTTTCTTTTTTTATGGGGGCTTGTCATAGAGCTAGGGATAGCAAATCAGATACGATTACTGATACAAAGTTACGCTGGATTTGGATATAGATTTTTAACATATTTATTTAAATATATTGATACGTTTAACCCGTTTAGTTAATTGGGTTAGATTTAGGTTGAGATTGTCAATATGACAATAACATGCTTCACCCATTTATTTTTTAAACATTAAAATAAAAAATATATATGTGATTTTTAAAAATATGTATGGAAATAAAAGTTTAAAATTGAAAATTAAAGGGAGTGGGGTCATAAGGAAAAATAAAAAATTTGAAAAAGTTTATTACGTATGCATGGTGGATGATTTATATTTTTAGAGTTATAAAGTATGCACAATGACCTTGTGATTATGAGCAAGATTCAAGGATTATTTCTTATGCTAATAAGTTTATTCTAACTAATTGATAAATTAAATGAGTAAATAGGTATTTAGGTGACCTAACTTACGAGTAAATGGATAAATGAGTCAATTTCGGATCAATATATTTTGAAAAAGTAAATTGATACATGTCAATTTTTTTAACCCATTTAATAAACGAAGTTAGATTTAGATCGTCACTTTTTTCCATTTAAATTCAATATGAACCCTACCTTAACCCAAACCGACCTATTACGCAGCCTATAGATTTTCATCATTGACTAGTTGGCATATGAAAAATGCGACCACACATTCCCATATTGAAACTATTAACTATCACGAATAAGACGGTAGTTTTAAATTTTCTTCCGGTGTGTTTTTTTTTTTTTTTGTGGATCTTGTTTTTGATGTTATAAACCAGTCATTTTCACGAGTTCTAATATTTTGTTATTTTCCCTCTTTTTTGTCCGTTTTTCATATTTGGGAAGACCATTTTTTTATATATAAAGTCATCTTCAATAACCATGTACGTATCGGATATTGACTTAATTAAGAAAGGGTAGAAGGAATATGTATTATAGAATATTATGTTTATTGTTTGTAAAAAACGCAGCGTAATATTAATAATAGATCAATATGTCATTTACACGCCTTGATTTCTATTATGTACTTCATCAACCTGCAAAACCAAAAATATATATATCATTAACATTGTTTTATAATTGTTTTTTCTTATTATTCTAGTGTTGGGTGGAGATTGTTGTAATGAAGTGTTGTTTAGTTATAAGAATGTTATTTATATTTATAATTTTTAAAGAACATATTGTGGGCACAAAAAGAGTAAATAAATAAATATGTGTCATATCAAAAAGTAATTTAAATTAATTAATTTAAGTTGATTTAGTTAATTAATTTGATTAAATAGAGGTTAATTATTCTCAAGTCATTAGCCCAAGTAGAAGGCCCGATTAGTGGTCTAAGAAGGCAATGCAAACTCTACAAAGGGGGAGAGACACTTCTCCCTATAAATATAATCCTATCCCCTATTCAAAGGGTCGATGAGTCGGAAAACGCAGAAAACTCTCCAAAAATTCTCTCTCTAAAAGAAGACAACAAACACTCAAGCTCGTGTCGTCTACTCTCGAAGATTAAACACTCTTCTTGATTGAGATTAAGCCTTTTAGGCCTTCTTTCAAGATTAATCCATTCGAATCCCTCAAATCCGTTTTTAAGTTCATTCGAGAAGATCTAATCGGATGAGTTATTATTTGTTCATTTATAACGAATATAGAGATCTTACCCATTCTTTTGAATATAAATACACAAAAATGAATTTGTTCCATATTTCTTATATTAATTTAATTTGGAATCAAAATTTGTGATTATAATTCGGCACATCCAATGGGACATCTCTACCTCTCATATCTTTCTCTATAACTCAAATTCTTCATCTTTTTGGAGAATACATGACCCCTAAGAATGTCATCCCTCCTTCAAGGAAAGTTGTTCGATCCACTTCTCAAGGATCCACTACTACTAGTATTACTTCTATAAGATTGATGACTAGAAACATGGCGTAAGTTTTTGCTACTATTTTCGTGAAAGAACCAGATTACAATTGTGTCACCATAATTACATAACGCACAAGATCTTGACTCCACCATGCCCAATGATGTGAACCAAATTGCTTTTGTTGTTGCTTCCAAGACAAAAGGGGCAATTCCGCATGGGAAGGGTAAATCCTAAATCCATAATAATGTTGCATTGCAATCCTTCGTTGTAGACGATGATGGCTATGCAAACAGTGATTCTTCACCTATATCCTTAAAGAATTTTAATTGGAAACCGAATTCTCCAACATTGTTGTCATGTCAGTCATGATGACATGAGCTACCAATGTAGAAGAAGAATTGGCTGACATGAAGGTCATCCTCACAAGGTTAGCCAAAGAAAGCGAAGAAAAAGATGCGCAAGTTAAGCATCAAAGTGAAAAAAAAATCGCCAACTTGATAAAGAAGTTAGAGAAACGTTCATCCGAAGGTTCCGACAAAGGTTTAGATAATGAAGAATCCGACAAGGAGTCCAATCGTGCTAAAGACTCTAATGACAAATGCAAGTCACAAAAGGACAGAGCCGCTGAACTCTATGTTTGTTAAACATATTCTAAATTTAATCGCGAATACGGTTAAGACTCAATTAGGGGAAGGCCTCGTAAATCTTACTTGTATACAAAGCCCTATATAAAGAAGATCGATGATCTTTTCGTATGCCTTATGACTACCAGCCACCCAAACTCCAACAATTCGATGACAAAGGCAATCCTAAACAACACATTGTACACTTTATTGAAACATGTCATAACGTCGGCACGAAAAGGAACCGACTGGTAAAGTAATTTGTTAGAATACTCACGTGAGTTGTTTTCGATTGGTGCACGGACTTAGAGCCCGAATCCGTTGACAGCTTGGCAACGAGATGGAGCAAGTGTTCTTAAACAGGTTCTATAGCACCGAACTCATTGTTAGTATGACAAAATTGACAAATACTAAATAGTGGAAAGATGAGCCGTTCTCGACTACATCAATTGTTGGAGATCTCTTAGTCCGCAATGTAAGGATCGTCTGTCGAAGCCTCTACTCGTTGAAATGTGTGCTCAAGGCATGGACTGGGACCTACTTTATGTATTACAAGTGAGCAAGTCGATAACTTTTCAAGAGTTGATCGCTAAAGCTCATGACATGGAGCCGACGATAGCAAATCGTCATAATAAGTCATCCTCCTCATACGAATTCAAGAAGGACAAAGGTAAATTCAGTAAAGTGTTTTAAACATCCAAAAGCTTCAACGAAGGAGTCCATGTCTGTTTCCATTGGAGAACCGGTGAGGATCTCGGGTAAGTCCAAGCCGGAGGCAAAGAAGGTCTCATATGTCAAGGACAAGTACAAGGAAGCGGCCTACATTTGAAGGAGCTTCAAAAAATAAGTACTAGTTCCCTAACTTAGACTTGTTAGGGATGTTGGATGATTTGTTGGAGAACAATATCATTGAAATCCCAAAACCATAATGACCAAAGGAAGCTGGTATGACAAATGACCCAAAGTACTCGTCAATATCACAGGGTCATTAGTCATCCGTTAGAGAAATTCATTACACTCAAAGAGCGTACTATGCGGTTCGCAAAAGACGGGAAGATTATATTAGACTTGGACAATACTATTGAGACCAATTGTACTTGTGTGCAATTTTAATACTCTCCGCCTTAAAAATGACAAAGTCATAGTCATGTACAATCTCATCGAAGTAGCGACTTGATTGGATTCCTTCCTTGGAAACAAAGTTATTAACACTTCAGTTCGAAGTTTAGAGCCGGTGGTGATACCAATGATAATACAAGCACCTTGTACGGAGATAAACTCCACCACGGACATCCTCATCGAACAAAGAAGGTTGGACCCTTGTCACCCGACGAGGAAACAAAGGAAAAATCAGCAACCATTTCTACACCATCGAAAAGGCGAAGTAGGAAGAAAAATCTTCAACTTGTGAAGGGTAAGAAGACATCCAAGACTAGTAAGAAGTTGGAAACTCAACCTATCAATCTACTAGAACAAGAGCCACTTGTTCCCATTACTCTGGAGAAGTTCTTCCCAACATGTTTCTTCGAGAAGTCCAATGTAAATATGACTTCATTTTTTGAAATTGATGACAAGGAAGATAAAGAAGACAAAACAATAGAGGATTTATTGAAAAAAGATGGCAAACCTCTAACTGTTTTGCAAGCCTTACGTACAAACATGGGTTGGAAGAAAATCTTTAATTTGCTTGAAGAAATATGTCAACATGTTGCTCGCTGCCTTACAAAATTTGAAGCTTTACGCCGACAAGTTTAGTCATGTCGGGGAACCAATAAAGGGCCATTCCCGGTTCGCTTCACGTAACACAACCGTCACATTCACTAATGATGTCTTATTATTAGGCTCTAAACCTCATAATCGTCCTTTATTCATGATGGGATACATCCGGGAGCGAAGGTTAGCGTATCTTGATAGATGGAGGGTCACTGTCAACATTATGCCAAAATCTACGATGAATGACCCAGGAATCGAATGGTGATCCAAGGGTGAAATCTTGAAAGCTAACGCGCAATCGACATGATTCGCCATGAACTTCAAATGGGTGACTTATTGACATCCTCTATTTTTCATGTGAATGACTCTAGAACGTCTTACAAGTTACTACTTGGGAGACCGTTGCTTCACGAACATGGAATAGTAGCTTCTACCCTCCATCATGCCTCAAGTATTACCGCGACTATAAGAGAAAGATTGACGGTGATGCTAAGCCATTCACTAAAGTAGAGTCACACTTTCTCAACGCTTAATTCTTTGAAAAATCTACAAAGCCTAAGGAGAAGATGCCGCCAACGATTCCTCTACAGGAAAAGGTGAACCAAAAGTTATGAAAGACAAAAAGTGATGTTCAAACATAAAGGTGTAGAGCAACAACAATGTTGTAAGGAGGAAAATAGCCAAATGAATATGGTGCATCCTACCGAACAAGGTCCCGAACAAGTATGTGTCATAGAGAATTTCATCCTAGCAGTCTTGAGATATATTCCAAAATCCCATCGCAAGGAAGGAGAGTCTCTATGTAGTGGATGCACGAGTGGAAGTGAGAAAGGTAAAACTATCAAAGGGTTGGCAAAGATAGTCTCAATGACCTTAAATAAAGTATGACATTGCCAACACGAAAAGTGTACCAGCCAAGGGTAAACAGACCCCCTTTTCTTGGGTTTGTATCATCTTCTAATACCTCATCAAGAGTGAAGGATGGCTTTCCACATGCCTGGACTAAGGTTGAATTCAATTCAAATGCATACAAACTTATAGAAAAGGCATGCTATGACTTTACTAACCTAACTACATTAGGGAAAGTAGTTGAGGCAGTAATCATATGGCGTTAACAAAACTTAGAAAAAAAAATCCAAAAGCATGGAAGATTAGTTGAAGTTTCAAAAGTTAGCCTTGGATACGCACCACCCGAGTCGATTAGGATATCTAGGCAATGAAAAGACAAGCAGTCGATCGCTCAATATATTGTAGCCGAAGAGGTTGATGATAGTGATAATGAGAATATTCAACCCAACATAAATTCCCCTATGTTTGATATGTTACAATCATTTACTTCAAAGAAACAACCATCTGTCTTCATCGGGATAGACGCGATCCAAAAATCCAAACCTTTTGTTGTTCATAATGAAAGGTGATGTACAACCAAAGCTTTCGGTGTTCAAGAGGATTAAGAGTGAGGGTGAACCATCAAAGCTGCCATCCTTGAAACTAAGAGAATCGGTATTTAACCTGTCTTACCGATGCAAATGAAGTACAAAGTTCCATCTCTTCTCGTATAAAGCGCATTTCGGCCATTGATATGAAGACAGATGGCTCACTAAGAGTGAAAAGGTTCACTATAATTTTCACTCGGCCAACGAAATAGCCCCAACTCTAACAAGGAAGCTGAACAAGAAGAAATAACTTCTTCCAATCATATTACAATTCAAGAAAGTGATGACTCGTGACTTAGAGATAGAGCTTGCGAAAACCCCTCGAACTCTTGAAAACGATGGGCAAGCTACAATTACTGATTTAAAAGAATTTAATATTGGAACTGCCGAAGAGCCTTGCCCTGTCTTTGTAAGTTTCTCACTTACTTATGAGGAAGAACAAGAGTATTTCAATCTCCTTTCGGAGTATAAGGACATATTCGCATTGAGTTAGAAGGAAATGTCCGGATTGGACCCAAAAGTTGCAGTATATTGCATAGCAAGTTCAATAAAGGGAGCAACTTGTTACCGAACACAAGGAGATCCAATGCATGTGACACATATGAAATCAAGGGGTGAAAGAAAGTATCAAAGCCATGGTCCAAAGACTCCATACATGTGTAACTTACAAGCCATATTTATTAATAAAGTGCTCTAGTAACGATTTTAAAAAAAAAAATAAAGCAAATATTTTGTTCGTTATGTGTTAGATTTATAAGCATAAATTGACAAAAATTGGAAATAAATCAAGTCACTAAATCGAGGAGGCATGTAAAAAAAACAATAAAAAAATTCCCGTTTAGTTTTCTATCTCACGTACATTCGAGAGGAAGAGTTACCCATTAAGTATATTATTTTGATGATAATGTTTTAAATCATTACAATAGGATAGCTACTGGAATCATGGTGGGCTAAAAAAATACCAACAAGACAAAGTCATCACTTGTAAATACGATGGCCCCTTCAATTGAGTGAATGATGATGACATTAGTTGCAAAGAAGTTTGCTTTAACTTAAATTTAATTTGTGCCAAGCGGATAAACAAGTCAGCCGGAAAGCTTAGCCTCTCTCTCAAATTAAAATTGGTTGGATGAATTAAAAAGGGAAGAGGCAACAAAAAAAAAATGGAAAGTTATATATCTCAATAGAATCAAATCAAATGATTTTGGGGATGTGAACTTCCTAATTTCAAGAAAGGAAGATTGTTGCCTAATATCAACTTCATTGATGGCCGGATGCGTGCCAATCGAGTGATCATCAAATTCATTGAAAATATTATGACAAACCAAGTCGATAGCCAAATAAAAGATATGTGTGTGTGTGTGTGTGTGTGTGTGTGTGTGTGTGTGTGTGTGTGTGTGTGTGTGTGTGTGTGTGTGTGTGTGTGTGTGTGTGTGTGTGTGTGTGTGTGTGTGTGTGTGTGTGTGTGTGTGTGTGTGTGTGTGTGTGTGTGTGTGTGTGTGTGTGTGTGTGTGTGTGTGTGTGTGTGTGTGTGTGTGTGTGTGTGTGTGTGTGTGTGTGTGTGTGTGTGTGTGTGTGTGTTTAAGTGAGCCCAAACTTTAGGTGATCACTTTTAATCTTAACCATTTAATTTTGATTCAATGGTTGAGATCAAAAGAGGAAATTTCGATTTAAAAAGAAAAAGAAAAATGTTTTTCGGTCGAGATGGGCGGAAGGGTCCGGAAATTAACCCGGACTTCCATCCCTCCCCTTCTAT
Organism: Talinum fruticosum; assembly: GCA_021018815.1. Lineage (NCBI taxonomy): Eukaryota > Viridiplantae > Streptophyta > Magnoliopsida > Caryophyllales > Talinaceae > Talinum > Talinum fruticosum. The sequence continues at coordinate 3,704,185 of JAITYX010000048.1, forward strand.
TGTCTCGTTCCTCTGCTCTCTCGTTCTTCTCTCTCGCTGCTCCCGTAAGCATCTCTCCTCCCGACACTCGTCCTCCTCCCACCGATGTCCTCCTCCCATCGCATAAGCACCCGGCCTTCTCACTTATCTCATCCGGCCGTGACCCTCCATGGACACTACCGCCCAACCCTCCCGTCCCGACCCGCCCAGCCACCGGTCAGCCACCGTACAACCTCGCGTTCACCTCCATTCCGGAAGTTGCCATCATTCCGTCGATTGGTCAAGTTCGTTCTCTCCTTCCCGCTCCCCAAAAATCAGATCTAGGGTTATTGCTCTTTTGAATACTCGAACATGTATTCACTTAATGATGTTTACTCATGAACCCGCACTTAGGACCCTCGATTTTTACAGATTGAGTAGAGAAAATTTGGAAAAATTTGATTGACTTTTAGCAGATTGAGTAGAATATAATTCAATTTTTGCTAGAAATTAGTAGATATACTTTGATTTTTTCGCTATTTGGATTAAATTGTGTTTGGGAAAATAAGATTGAGTTGGAATTTGGAAAATCTAATTAGGATGCATAAGTATTACAATAGGTTAAGAGTCAAATTATTTGCCATCGTTATAGTTATCATTGCCTATTTTGAGGTTTGAATTTGCGAGAATCAAGAGTTCTCATTTGCATCACTATATTCTCGTATTCATAGCCCATCTTCCCACTCCTTTCGGAGTCGTTATATCCTACTACTCCCCCTCTCCTTAAATATGAAAAAGTTGGCATACAGAGAACCTATTGGTCTCTTGTGAGGACCATTTTGTTGATTTGAACATAAGCACCGACAAGTATGATTGCTAGCAATAGAGTAATGGAAAATTGAGAGATTATATACGATGTTGGAGATAAAAGCCACTAGTCTCTTGTGATTGCTAGCAATAGAGCAATGAAAGATTATACAAAGTCCATTAGCTCAAGTGGTAGAGCATTTGTGCATAACACAAAGATGTGGGTTCGAACCCCACATAGGCTACAAATATTATCATCTACATGCCTCTAATGTTTGGTTGGGGATCTCAGTTGGCTTCATTGTTGTTAGGAATGGGTGTTGCTTTGTAAATTTCTCTTGTTGAATGAAAGCTAAGAAGAACACTCACAATCTGGAAATTTCATGTGTAATAAGTATAGACTCATGTGTAATAAGTATAGAGACTATTTTTGAGAGATGGTAATTTACGGTTTAAGACTTAGGCATAGAGATTGTTTCCAGTGTCCGGCAATTTCAATGTGACACTTAGGCATGAACTCTCTTGTTATATTGGTAATTTGCAGTTGAATACTCACGATGTCCTTTTGCTCCTTAAACTTACTTTTGTCATTAATGGAAAAGGTTTAGGTCTTCCGCCTTGGTTGAGCTCTTTCTAATTGATTTGTACTTCCCCTAACTTAGAATTACATCTGCTTGTTTCATGAGCACAAAGCAAGGCGGCCACAACATGAGCACAAGGCAAGTCATATGACTACCACCCATGACTTCAAATTCAGCTTCACCAACATGGAGAACAAGAGCATGGACTTCCTAAAAATTGCCTAGGTTTGCTTCTGGCTTCAAGCACTAGCCAATGCAGTTAATGTACGAAAATTAGGCTTTTTTTTCGTTATATGCTAATAGTGTCGGATTCAGTCGATATGGGGTAATGTAGAATTGGCAAATGGTCATAGGCTATAAATCGAAACCGAAACCGCAACAAGCATACACCATGCCTAAGGCTAGAAATCGAAACTGCAGACAACATCATGAAACTGCCATGATTCTTTTTCTTCTCACCTTTTCTCGGTTTAGGATTGGAACTCCCATGATTCTTTTTCTTCTAACATGAAACTACAATAGCATTCCCTGGTTGCAAGTTTTGAATTGTACTTAAATGTCTTGCAATAGCTAAATCCGAATTTAATGTCCGTCTATGAAACCTTGGACGCCTATTAGCTCAATTGGTAGAGTATGTGTGTTATTACACAAAGATGTGGGTTCAAATCGCACATAGGCTAAAAACAAAAGTACAAACATGCATAAAAGTTGACTGGACAAGTGCGATTGCTAACAAGTTCAGTTTAGGATAGAACAAGTGCCATGGCTAGCAAGACATGCACGTAAAAGTTGAAGGAAGTTTATTTTTAGCAGTCAAGGCTATGGACATGTCCTAAAAGTTAAAGACTTGAGTAAAAATTGGAGGCAATACAGTTTGAGGTTATGGAGACATTGGACATGTCCTAAAAGCAGTCAAGGAAGATGATTCATGAAGAAAAGGTTATACCATAGAGGAAAGAGGAAAGTGTCATGCCCTCCAGTTCGGTTTAGGCCGTAACAAGTCCAGCTTTAGGCCGGAACAAGTCCAGCTTAGTAAGACATGCGCGTAAAAGTTGAAAGAAGTTCATTTTGGAGCAGCCAGGGCTATGGACATACCTAAAATGAAGTTAGGAAGTTTATAACATGGAGGAAAGAGTAGTCAAAGCAAGAGTTTCAATTTCAAGCATATTGAGTTCCTAATTTTCAGCGTAATTTTTTATTTTTGAGATATTTTTTGCATTTATTAGATATTTTACACTTCTTTTGATGGATATGCCCTCCACTTCACTAAACTAGTGCACTTGCTAGCAAGTTCAGTGTAGAGCCGTAACACGTGCAATTGGTGGCAAGATATGCACGTAAAAGTTGAAAGAAATTTATTTTTTAGCAGCCAGTGGCTATGGACACACCTAAAATGAAGTTATGAAGGTTATACCATGGAGGAAAGAGTAGTCAAAGCAAGAGCTTCAATTTCAAGCATATTGAGTTCCTAATTTTCGGCATAATTTTTTATTTTTGAGATATTTTTTTCATTTATTGTTATGTAATGTTTGAGATAGTTTAGGCCATAGGAAGTCCATTTTCGAGCAGATCGGGGCTTAGAAACAACACATGATTCCTATATGCATACAAATCCAAATAAACTTGAGAGGTATGAGGAAAATTAGGAACTCAATATGCTCGAAATTGGAACCCTTGGTTTGACTACTCTTTTCTCCATGGTATAACCTTCCTAACTTCATTTTAGGCTTGTCGACAGACCCTTGCTGCTCCAAAATGAACTTCCTTCAACTTTGACGCTCATGTCTTGCTAACAAATGCGCTTGTTTTAGCCTAAACCGAACTTGCTAGCAATCGCACTTCTTCGATGGAGGGCATATCCACCAAAAGACCGAACTTGCTAGCAACTTGCCCATATGCGGCTTTCCTAAAAGATGCTTTTTGATACAATGATCAATCAAACTCTGTGTTTGCTGCTCTGCAATTTGCTGATAGTAAGTCCGCACATTTGCCTTGTGCTTGTAAACCCGCATTGTGTTGCTTTCGAACAAAAGGCCGACAACACCAAAAATGTGTCATCATGCATATTACTGTTTTTCGTAAATTTAGTAAATACAAATGGCATATTATCAAACATCAACAACCACTTCCTTTGAATAAATTCAAAAATGAAAACAATTACCATCATTGTATCCTTTCGCTCACAAGTGCTTTACACTTGGCTTTGGGGAAAACATCATTGCAACTTTGAGCTACTACAAGTTTTATGCAAGTCTCGTAGAGGTTTATGTCATACCAATACAAATAGCCTAAATGGGATTTGAACCCACATCTCCATGCTACTGCATGTTGCTCTAGCATTGAGCTATTAGGCTATACAAACTCCTTTCAATTTGCTAACAAAATTAAGTTCACGAGTGATGAGTTACAATCATCACCACAGCTCCTTTCAATTTGCCAAAGCAATTCTCGCTCATCGGCTCGATCATCACCACAATTCCTTTTGTTCGGCTTTACCAATTTCGGATATCACTTATTTTAATCATCACCGTAGTTGCTTTCGGCTTGCCAAAGCAATTCCGCTAATCAATGTCAGCCATCACCACGACTCCTTTCATTCAGTTCACCAATTTCGGATATCACAAATTTCGATCATCACCACAACTCTTTTCAAATTGGAGACACATTTCGCTTTATCAATTTCAATCATCTCCAGCCCAAGTAAACAACACAATTAAATTCACTAATGCCAATTTGTATCATCTTCCAACAAATTGAATCAAAAGAAGCTATAATATCTTTCGACAGAGAGTCATACAGAGGGGATCAAAGAGAGAGATAGTGAGGGCATAACGGAACCAAACTCAACGAAATGAAGAAACAAAAATTAACAGTAACCAAACTCAACAAATGAAAAAAGAAAAATTAGGCATTAATTATATAAAACCTAAATCTGATTTTGTTAAATAGGAAAAAAGAGATAACTCGACTAATTGAAAACCTAGGGTTTGAAAGATAATAACCACGGATTCGGGAGGGTACGGAGTCGGATGGCCCCAAGATAAGAGAGAGAGACAGCATGACAGTACAGAAAATAGAGGGGGAAAGGATACTCACCGAGCCATGGATTCGGGACGCCGAGGACGAACAACGAAGAGATGAGAGAGAGACAGAGCGAGCGTGAGCTAGAGCGAGGTTCCTGCGAGAGATGGAGAGAATCCGGCGAGAGAGACTCCAGCGAAAGAGAGTCCGGCGAGAGGAGGAGAGAGAGAGAGAAGAGTGTGCGAGAGGTCTTAGAGTGAGAGAGAGAGAGGGGGGACGAAGGCTAGCCGAGCGAGAAATGAGGAGGGGTTCTCGACCCCTTCCAAACATTTTGGGTTTTTTTCTTTTTTTAATAAAAATATCCCTTTTTATTTCAGCCATTGGATTTTAATGGACGGTTCGGATCAAAAGTGTTCACCTAAAATTGAGCTTACCTAAAAGGGAGGGCTCACTTGAACCCTTCCCTTATATATATATATATATATATATATATAGGGAGGGTTCATATGAGAACCCCCTAAAAATGAGAACTACCCTTGTTGTGAGAACTTTTAATCTCAAGCGTCCAAATTTAATCTAACTGGTTCCGATATAAGGAAGATATTAAAACCTTTACAGTTTAATTTAGGCAAAAATTAAAAAACAAATTCATTCCTCCTTCCTCTTGCCTCGTTTGCTTTCCAGCTTCATCTCCTCCCTCAAACCTCCGCCATCTCTCTACCTTCTCCACCTTCCAAAATCGCCACCACCACCTCGCCAGCCACCTCGCCGGTCACCTCAAGCACTGGAACCCAATCGCCGGCCACACCCGCCTCTCGCTCACTCGCTCGCTGCCTCCCTAACCTTCTCGCTCGCTCGCTGCAATTTGCCAACCGACCACCTCACCTCGGCCACCTCACCGGCCACCTCCCACAATACTGGAACCTAATCGCTAGCCACCACCTGCACTTCGCCAGCCATCACAAAGCACCGAACGTCTCCCCAACCCTCCTGCGATTTGCTCGTTGCCCCTATCTCTCCACTACGAGTGCTCGTTCTCTCACCGCAATTCGCCGGTCACTACCTCGGTCGCTGTCCATGTCTACTCCCCGACCACCACCTCGCCAACCACAGCGCCAAACCCGGAAATGACCAGAGACTCGTAACCGTGGAACCCAAATCGCCAAATCTCTCTCGAATCTAGGGTTTGTTATCTTGTCTATATTAAATTTCTGTTTAATTTCAATTGAAGTTTCTGTTTTAGAATTAGAATCACAATTTGGGGTTGATTCTTGGATTTCTGTTTGGATTTCTTGGATTTCGAGTGTTGGATTTATGAGATTATTGAATTAGAATCTCCCCAAAATAAACGCAACAATTGAACATGAGATTGTTCTTGGATTTTTGTTTGATGCATATGTGTTCTTGAATTTGGGGTTGAAATTGATCTATTTGCTGTTGTCAAGTGCTTGTTCTCGTATATTATCTTTCCTCGTTATGAGAAATTGGGGTTGAAATCATTTGATCATGCCAAGGTAGAGCACTTCATGAAAGGAGAAGAATCTTTTAATGCTTTAAATTTTGCTGATAGAAGCCTCGATATGTTTTTAATGCTTCTACATTACTACCTGAAGGTAGCTTTTGGCTTTAACAAAAATCGGTTATCCGAGATACCGATGGTTGTTGGAGTTGATTCAATTGCCTCTAGTTATTGTCTCTAGCTGGTGTCTTGTTGGTATTGTCTTAGTGTGACTTGATATGATTGTTGGATTGTCTCAAATTGTGTTTGATTATTGGAATTGAAACAATGAGATTTACATGGTCCATTAGCTCAATTGGTAGAGCATTTGTGTTCATACACAAAATATGTGGGTTCAAATCCCACATGGGCTAATAAATCAAAGTAGAATGAAGTGGCTACCTTGCAACTGCTCATAATCTGTTCATAATATGTTCATAAACAAAGGCTGTAGAATTGACATCCTAATCCATACTCCAAGATTTACATCTCCTTTGGTACGGATATTCCTCAGTGAAGGTATATTTTTATCCCGCACACTTTCCCTTCCGAAGTGGCCATTAGCTTTTTGCATATAACACATTCAGTGAATATGGTAAAATCAGTAGCCAAGTCTTTACAAAGTTGAAATGGAGAAAAACAACATTGTAAAGTATAGTAATAGATATTCCGATTCCCGAATATGGTGAAAGGCACACAATGACAGCTTACCAATGCTCGACAGATGGACCTTACCTCTCAAAACAAGGTAACCAAACATCTCAAACACTATGCAATGCAAAGAAGACAAAACCATGGATCGAGAAGCGACACATGCGATTATCCCAGAAATCCCGCATCATCCCGAATGCATGTAAATCACCTCGAGTACGAAAGATCGTGAAAACCGCAACACTAAATATAGCGCAAATAGAAGCCTTTTTGGGTAATCCATATGGGATTTGAACCCACATATTTTGTATTAGAACACAAATGCTCTACCGATTGAGCTAATGGACTATGTAAATCTCACAAGTGAGGCGCTATTTTTAGTAGTATGACCCAACAGACCTTTTTTTTATTAAGCAACATCAATGAAAGCCCAAGTCTTCAAATTTTCTTTGAATTTGACACCCATATTAATCAGTAACTAACACATATCCCATCTACGAGATGTGAAATTAGTTTTGTGTAGCAATGAGGGGTGGTGTGCACTCAGGATGTTGTTGTGAACATTCCCCATAGAGAATATACAGACAATTGCCAACACATATGTGCAAGCCCCATAGAAAACCAAAAGTCCTGCAATATGAGGCAACTAACAAGAATTTGCAGCACAAGCAGAGGCAAAAATTCCACAAACAAGTGAAGCCTAAGTACAAAACCAAATATATTTTGCTACATCCCTTTTTAAATGTATGTCCAATTTCAAACTATCTTTCTAGTTAACCTTTACATAGTTGACTAAGAGATAAATTATCCATATCAAGCAAGTCCAAGCATATAGATCAAAGTATATACATGGATAAGGAACATCACAATTTAACATGGAAGAACCTTTCTTGCATTGACAAAAATGAGTTACATCAACACAAACAAGGCACTAAAACTCAATCTCTTCTAACTAGTCTTTGGTTTACCTTCGTCAATCAGTTCAATTCTCATATACCTCATCGTAGTCATTTTTCACATAGAAAACCTACAACCCTTCCTCAGCACTTCTCCTCCCTGCTCTCTCCCAACTCGCTGCTTTGTATGCTAGGACATGCCAACCTCTTAACCATAAATATATTTTTCTTGAAAAATCTTAATTCTCTTCGATTCAAATCAACTTCCAAATTTTCCTAATTAATCTTATAACAAACAACATAAATGAATCAGGTAGATAGAATGGAAAATCACTTGCTACATGTTCTCGGACAAAGCACATATAGAGGCATTTTTCAATGTTCAAATTACTTGCTACTTGCCGTAAAAGGATTTCGACTTCCACAATCCAATTGACAAATTGATCCCCATTTCACCAATAATAAACGTATAATCCAATTGAAACCCCACCTTCAACGAACCCTAAAAGTCGTGAACAAATTCCAATTCCCAAAACATAAATACTACCTGCATAATTAAACGCCAAATTCCAATGTTCGCCGATGGGTTCCCGGTCTTGTGGGAGGTGGCCGGTGGCGACGTGGCTGGTGAGAGGTAGAGGCTGGAGAGGGGCAGCGAGCGAGATGGGGCAGCGAGTGAGAGGGTTCGCGAGAGGGGTTCAGGAGGCAGCGAGCGAGAGGCGGTGGTGGCCGGCGATGGGATTCCGGTGACCGGTGAGGTGGCTGGGCAGGTCTTGGCCGGCGAATCGACGAGGAGAGAGGAGAAGGTAGAGAGAGAGAGAAAGCAGTGAAAGAAAGTATCGGGGGTTAGAGGTGGAAAAATGGGGAAATTTTTTATTTTTGCCTTAATTAAAGTCATTAAATGCTACTCACATTAGGACCGTTAGATTAAATTTGGATGCTTGAGATTAAAAGTTCTCACAACAAGGATAGTTCTCATTTTTAGGGGTTCTCATATGAACCCTCTCATATATATATATATATATATATATATATATATATATATATATATATATATATATATGTCGATTCACTACAAAAAAATTCACGATTAGCGTCGAATTTAGAGACCACATCAAAATTCGACTCTAATACCGATGAAATTAGCGTCGGATTTTTAAAAAGACACTATTTAAGTCGGAAATAAAAATCGGATTCTATTAGCGTTCGATTTTAGAGTCGGATAGAGAATCGACGCTAATTGGCGTCCGATAATTCCATCCGACGCTAAGGTTGGACGCTAACTCTAAAACCATAGTGCTTCGGCTGGCGCATTCAGGGGACTCCACTTCTCAAATCCATAACTCTTTCCCTCCTACCCATCCCCCTAAACACGAAGCCCACTGCGATCTCCTCCACCGCCGATATCTTCACTCTTATCCGGCGCCGGCGTCTTCATCGCCCCGGCGCCAATGTCTTCGGTCACCGGATTATCCCTCGCCGTAAACATGAAGCTCTGCTCCAGCTTCTTTTCTCGCCTCCAGCCGCGACATCTTCTGGTCCTCTCCGTGGCCGGCGTCTTCGCTCTCTCCTAATGCATCCTCCCTTGTCCGGAGCTAGCTTGTCGGCGTGTGCCTTCCTCTCTCTCTCTCTCTCTCTCCCTCGAAGAAAGTTTAGTTCAGCCCCGCGATACCGAGTTCTCATTCGTTTTCCATTATCCGTCTCAATATCGGTATTTTCCTTCTTTTAAAATTCTCGCTCACTCCATCAATCAAGTATTAGTTAGCATTGGAATTCAATGCCAAAGGGTTCGATTGCGAATTCAACGTTATATGCTTCATTTGAGGATGAAATTACTCGTGTTTAATTGGCGAAATTGGTATCGGTGTAGAGTTTAACTAAGTTAAAGTTGGGAATTTTAGGGTTCAAGCCGATCATAGTGAGCAGTTGTTAGTGTAGATTAATTTCATTTTCAATGAATGGCATTGTGATAAGGCTCCTACTTATAGATGATCCTATGGCTCTTCTCTCTCTCTCTCTCTCTCTCTCTCTGTCTCTGGGCTTGTCTATGTGCAAATATATAGTTGATTTTTATTCAGTGAATGGCTTTGTGAACTGTGGTGAAACTTTTAGCTTTTGGTAATTACTTGGAATATACAGCTTTTGGTAATTGCTTGGATTTCGTGCCTTTGCTTTGAATTCGAATAAGGAGTAATTCTCAAATCTGGAAGTATGGGGAAAATAATGTCATATGTCATGATGGGTGTGTTTGTTGCAATGTCAATAAATGTAAGATTTGGATACAAGACTTGCTGGAATAATGAAGCCTTATCATTCAATTGCTCAGAATCGAAATGCAGCTGCCACAGAGTGGTTTTATAACCGAAATGTTGTCTCATGATCCGACGAGTCCTCTCCTTCATTAACATCTCTGGTTTGACACCTTGAGTGGTTGACTTCTAAACCTTGCCCCAGCTTCCCGATTAAGATCATCTATGCTTGCGAAGAACCAGTTAACTACCGAGTACAGTTTCGTTAACTAGGACTAGTGCACCGGAAAATTTACAACTGCTTTTGCTTAAAAAGAAACAAGATATGCTTGAAAAGATTTATTTTGATCATCCCTTCCTAATAGATGTAAGGACTATACCAATGAAGTTTTCATGGAAATGGGTTATGAGAAAGGTGAACTCGCTTCTTTCTTCAACAAGACCAATGCGTTGCTCGGATGGGATGGCAACAGTGGAGATGGATGGGGAAAAAACTTGAGCCCTCTTGAAGCTGAATTCTTGGAATTACAAGCTTTGCCAAATTGTTGGATTTAATTTAAGCATGCAGTGGTTTTCCGATAAGCAATAATACTAAAAATTGTTGGATTCAATTTAAGCATCTAGGTTATTTAAAATATTTCCTAGGATTTTCATTGTAATTCATGCGATAATCTCATTGGCATTAGACCTACTAATTGAAAGCGATGATCTTATCACCATTGCAGCTCTAATAAACAAATGACAAAATGAATTAACAGTAGATTAAAGTAGAAGTAGAATGTCACGAATTCATCATGAGCACCACCGATTGTGGTTGGTTGCGATTAAGCGGAATACTTGATTGAGTTATGTATGTCCGACTTCATTTAAATTTATAATGGTAAATATGCCTATTGATCCCTCATTATTTGTTTCTATGTGCTATATATATAGTATTAGTTGTTGTACAGTAATATTTATAAAGTTGGCATTTGATATATTATAACTCCGGATACTCGAACTTGTATTTGGAATACATTTTGGAATTTTCAGTTTCTTGATGATGACAACAAATGCTACCTAGAGATCAATTACACATTTGACATCCAGAAAGATTGGCCATCCAAATGAAGAATTTGGGCATTTTATTTTTGAACAAGTTTTCTCTAGCTAATTGAGTTCGGGGTAAGAGATGAATATGGCCATTAGTGGAAGTAATGAGACATATATACACTATGAGAAGCTACATTTTCTTTTTCTTTTTCTTTTTCTTTTTCTTTTTGGGTTTCAATAAGAATTCACCTATTGTACAAGTAATATTTCTCATTAACAATTTGGTCGATGTACGGTTTAATACGAGTAATAATACCACCTAATATATGCTTCATTAATGCAGTGTTTGGGGGCTCCTGAACCGATTTCTACTCCCTCTTGTCCATCATCGAAAGCTTCACCTTTTCCCTCTCTCTTGTCGTTTAAAGCTTGAGAATTCAGGTGTTTGTCTCTCTCCCTCCCCGATTGTTTCTCAATACTTTGCCCTTTTGTATTATTTTCGGAGAATTCAGCCTTTCCTTGCTATATTATGTAAGCTATTGAGCTTTTGTCCTGTGTGTTTAATCATACTCGTACGAGCAATGTATATGTTGGCCATTTTCCTACTTTTTTTCATTTTATTATCATTTTAACTTTTTAATAATCTATTATTAATAAAATATAGCTAAGTTTAGTAAAAGTTAAAATACTAAACGTCTAAAAATTGTGAAATATCCTCATATAGAGGAGAATCAAGGTGAACACATTCCGGATGTCTTCTCCTTTAATGTCGGGTATGCCCCAAGTGAAGGACGTATAAGATACCTTGATCAACGCGAGTATGATGCAGCTCATGCATACATTCTTCGAATTGTAAAATATTAGAGGATTATGCACGGTACGACTATCAACTTGAATAATTTTGTCATATATTATCTTTTAATGATAACGAACTAATAATAAGCATTTTCTCCAACTAAGGCAATTTGAAGATGAAATGATTACACTACATCCACGTGTTAAGAAAGATGAAGTATGGAGTAAGTTTGATAAAGAATTCCCAAAATGGTTTCGAGAGAAGGTTAGTATATTGATGTTGTGTTGCAGTGGTTTAAATATGTATTACATTTTCATTAACTTATATTTTAATGGTGTAGGTTTTTCATTTGAACGAGAACAATGGAGTAATTAAAAGTTTGGCACTTGGTCCAAAGAAGGATGTGCGTAGTTTTAACCATTATTACATAAATAATTACAACTTTCACACCCATCAATACGGTCAAAACAAGGCCAGTATGAACTATGGGGTATCCGTGAAAGGGGTAGATGACATTCATTATTATGACATTCTTCAAGAGGTGATTGAGTTAGAGTATGTTGGGGATTCTCGTTCTTATAAGACGGTTTTGTTCAAATGCGAATGGTTTGATTCTATAAGGGGTATTAATACACATGAACAATATAAATTAGTGGATGTCAACCATACAACGAAGTACCCAAAGTATGATCCATTTGTATTGGCATCCCAAGTTATGCAAGTGTATTTTACCCCTTATCCAAGTATAAGGAACGATAGAAACCAATGGTGGACGGTGATTAAGATAAAACCAAGATCAACCATTGAAGCCCCACTCAATGATACAGACATTCCAAGAGGATACTTATGATAATCCTCCTACTTTGTGTGAGTTCGAAAGAGTCCAAGACGGAGTTGAAAATGAACTTGAGGACATAAGTGAAGAGGAAGCTAATGAAGACGATTTCAATGCTGAAAACGAGGATGATAATTTTGAAGGGGAGGCAGATGATGACAGTCTTTTATTGTATAATGACATTGATGATGACATTGTAACTAATGATGATGATGATTTTTGAAGTAATATTGTAATCTCGTGACATTGATAACCAAACGATCTATGTTATGATTTTGATTTATGTTTGATTTTTTTGTATATTAATTTATTTTTGAATATATATACTTAAATTGTCTTTGCATGACATTATTCGTTGTATATACAAGTATGCCTCAAACAAAAGGTTTTGTGCTAAATCATGGTGTGCCTACTTCTGGTTCCGATTCCAATGTTGGGGCCGATCAAGCTATAGTTCAGGCTCAATCATCATCATCACAGGGAGATAGCTCACAACAAGGGGCAGCTTACGGGAAAAGAGTTTTGGCAAAGGATGATGATAACCGGTGGTATGTATCAGTAATTTGGTTTATTTTTCGTATTCTTTGGGTACTTTTAACTTAATAATTTTATTGCAGGTTCACTAAGTCGAAGTTATCACGAGCTATATCGGATGATATCAAGAGTTTCTACAATAGCCAGTGCACATGTTTATCAAATCTCCCTAAAGAAGAGTTATAACTTTTATGGAGGACTTTTGAGGTAAAAAGCTTGAAAACAATTGGATATATATGAGTAGTTTTTAATATTTTTAATTTATGTTTGGTAATATTTGTGTAAAACAGGGCAAGTATACTTGGGCTCCAGAACTTTCTCAAGAAGTCTATGCAGAGTGGAAGAAGAAAGTTGGTAAAAATTTGAGGAACTTAGCGAGCAAGGCTGGAAAAAGGCCCGATGATAAATCAATAACTTGGTTGTCGGATGAGGGGCGAGAAAGGTTGAAGGGGCTAAGAAATACCTCTGAATTTCAAAAAAATATGCCTAATGCTTCAAGAATAGGACAGAAGGCCCAAAAGCGGGAACCTTACATAGCCAAGGGTCGAGTCTCAACGACAGATATCGCGAGTCCAAATGGTATAAACTCTAGTATTTTGGTTTTCTTTCATTTTATACACATAATTTAGTTTGTGTAACTTTATTGCATATTTTGTATACCTAGATCAAGGAAGGGAAGAATCCTACTCCATCTGCATTGTTTGTGAGGGGTCATAGTAAGGAAGATGCTCAATCTGGAAAGGTTTTCGTCGATGACCGGTCCAAATCTCTCGTGGGTAAGAATATTATCTCCATAAACCTTTACAAGCAAATAGAGTGAAATGGACAATTGTAGGGGATATTCATATTGAATGGACAATGGATGCTTTCCCTTTTGCAGGAAAAATATGAAGTAGTTAGAGCCGAGCGTGGTATTCGAGGAGGGGACAAAGAGTCGAGACCCTCTACTATGAGGTGTCGGGTAGCTCGAGTAAAAAATCAATCATCTATGGATTGGGTAATTCCGCAACAATGTTCTACGAGAAGCCTACTGCCTCGACATCTTCTACGAGTACTACCTACAATTCCTCGGCTTATTCTCAGCTACAATCACAACTTCAATCAACCCAAGAACAACTTAATCAGCAAAGAAAATTAATTGAGAGTCATCAAAAAGCCATGGAAGAGCAAAGAAAACTAACCGAGAGTCATCAAAAGGCCATGGAAGAGCAAAGAAAACTGGTCGAGAGTCAGCAAAAGGTCATGGAAGAAGCAATGAAACTCATTCAAAACCTCCAATCACAAGTTGACAGGATGTCTAGTGGTTCTAACTAATTTCTTTACATGGTTTGTTTGTTGAACTTTGAATTGATTTGTTGGATAAAATTATTATATAACTTAATTGTGAATGTTCGTTGTTTTTATGAATACTTGGTGGTTTGTGGATGATTGTGCAAAGAATGAATCACAATGTATTTGTGTATTCGTGGATTACTTGTGTAGAGAAGAAGTCAGAATTTTATGTAAATGTTTTGCAGGAAATATATGTAAAAAGGGAATAGCAAATGTATAAATAGCTCCGGCAAAGTAAGCGAACATTTAACATCGGATTTTAGCGTAGCACACAAAATCCGATGCTATTTGAGTCAAAAAAATTTGAGGCTAAACACAACATTCCGATGCTAAAATGAAGAAGGAGCTAAAAAAAAGAGAACAAAATTAGCGTCGGACACAAATCCGACGCTAACATCTCCAATCCGACACTAATAGGGTCGGATGCTAAACTCGACGCGAAATTTTTTAGCGTCGAGGTCTTCTGTGTCAGATTTTTATCCGACACTAATTACGTTTAGCGTCGGATTTTTCTGATTTGGTGTCCGATTTTGTTCGACGCTAATTTACTTCGTTTACTCGTAGTGATTGCGCTTAACCATTTCAAGTCGTGTATGAGACCTAGTTTTGAGGGGCAATTTGTAACATAAAAATAAATAAATAAATATGTGTCACGTCAAAAAAATAATTTAAATTAATTAATTTAGGTTAATTTAGTTCATTAATTTAAATTAAATGGAGGCCCATAAGATTCTCAAGTCATCAACCCATGTGGAAGGCCTATTCGGTGGTCCAATAATGCAATGCAAACTTTACAAAGGGGAAGTGAGACTTCTCCCTATACATATGACCCTACCCCTATCCAAAGGGTCGACACTTTGAAAACTCGGAAAACTATCCAAGAATTCTTTCTCTAAAAGAAGACAACAAGCACTCAAGCGCGTGTTGTCTACTCTCGGAGATTAAACACTCTTCTTAATTGAGATTAAGCCACTTAGGCAATCTTTCAAAATCTTTCAAGATTAGAGCATCTCCAGTGGGTGAGCCTGTTTTAGGGTGACCTAGTGGGGGCCTACAATGACACATCAGCAAAGGGCCTCCATTTAATTTAGGTTATGAAAATCCTAAATCCTAAATCCTTACTTCCACAATGCAAGACTCACCAACAAGGCTCACCTATTTAAATAATCCTCATGGAGCCCACTCATCAACATATTTAATTATTTTCACATCTTATATTTTGTATTATTATTTATTTTTATAAATATATAAAAAAATTACTTTGTGCACTATGAAAATTAAATTAATTAATTTAGGTTATGAAAATTTTTAAACAAGTGATACAATAATATTTAAAATTAAATTAAATAAAAAAGATACAATAATAATTGCAATGTTACTACAATAATGCAACACGTAAATATTACAAAAATAATAATTTTAAAACACTTAGTTAACAAAATATTCATCTCATCAAAATATAGCAAAATGAAATAAAAAATATTTTAGAATTGGATAAGAAAATCTTACTATATTTTCTTCACTTCAATCTTCACAAACTACCTTCAATTAAGATCTTTAATTTTTAACAATGTGAGAATGAAATGATGTAAGTTAGTTGTCAATTTAATAGGTATTTTTACAGTAAAAACACACAAAAATTACAAAAATAATAATTAAAAAATTACTGTTATAAAAAAATTACAACGGCTATAAAATAGCCGTTATAAAGATTAACTTTTTATGATAAGATTTTCTTAATTGCAGCTCAACTTTGTAAAATAGCCGTTAGAACTCAATTCGGCTAGAATTGAAACCATGGTGGTATTATCAAGGATAATTAATTAAATTAGCTCAATTTTTTATGGTGATTAATTGCAGTCCATTAACTATTCACAAGCTGCCATGTCATCCGTGAGATTTCTCTCCCCAAGCCCCTCTGCCCGGGCTTCCACGCGCACCTCGAAAGCAACGCACTCGCTGTGGGACGTCGCACCTCGGGCAGCGCGCCACGTCGGCGCGCTTCCCCGCCGCAACTCTTAATTCATTCGAATCCCTCAAAACCGTTTTCAAGTTTATTCAAGGAGATCGAATTAGAGGAGTTATTATTTATTCGTTTGTAAGGAATATAGAGATTGTACCCATTCTTTTGAATATAAATACAAAAATTGAATTTGTTTCATATTTCTTGTCTTAATTTAATTTAAACTCGAAATTTGTGGTTACACATACGGACCATTGGTAAATTGTTGAAGAGCTCTTTGTAACGATGTTTTTGTATACCCTCTATATGTTTCATCATGATGTTTGATTAAAATTTTCAAGCCTTATGGTGAAGTGACCGTCAAAGCTGCAACATATAGTTGCCCATGGCTGAATATTGGCTTAGGCAAGTACACTCCTACATATTTAAGTGATTGACCTTGACTCGACGCGAATCGAAAATTGCCTTCTTTTATAACAAATGGCCATTTTGTATCGAAGAGTGCAAAACATTTTTTGGGATTGTCACCTTCATCGCAACATTTTTCCGTCAATAATTTTACTTGTATGACTTATTGACCCAATGTGTCATTATCAATCTAGTACCAGCATATAATTGATGGTTATTGGAATTCCAACTTTTAACTTTAGTATGTAATTGGGCAAACCTACCAGTATAAGTCTGTTTAAGAATTTAATTAGGTACATGTGTATTTCTTCAGCGAGAATCCATAGACCCTTGATATATTTCATGACAAAAACTCTTTTCAATCTCCAAGTAGCAGATATTTCATGTAAACATTTATTTCATGTGATGTTTCATTAAGACGAACAAGTATGACTCGTTCACTTAGATAAGAATCATCATTGGTTCTTATGATGAATAACGGGTATGTGTAGTCTCGCTATGCATTGGACATGTTTTTTGTTGCAGTTTAAGAGGTACTCATGTTGGATGTGAACTCATGTTGGTTTTGACTCTTCATGTCTACATATTGTAAGAAATATCTCATTCCCAATTTGTAGAAACCATTTATTCAATCTTTCTTAATTTGTAAAAGCCATTTATTGAATTTTTTTGTTTATGGAACCATCCACCGCGACATTATTTACACGCATGTTCTTAGTCAACATGAAGAATTTATATGTTTCACAAATGTATGATCTATTGATTGTTACTTACAGCACATCCTGTTGTTTTCCTTTTGGTATTACATGTAGGACTTGCCCGAAGTTACCTCCAAGTAGTAATATAATTCCTCCAAAAGGGATTAATGATCCTACCATATGTTTTTTCCATCAATGTCTTTCACTGTTCTATCTACTATTTCAAAAGCAAATATGTGGTCAATTGGTGCTTCATCCCATATGATTAAGGATGTTTGACACAATAACTCGGCCATTTGTGTTTGCGTCTTTACATTGCAAGTTGAAAGTTTAGTCAAATTTATTGAGATGTTGAATCTATTATAACAAGTCATGCCTCCTGGAATAAACAATGATGCAATAACCGTGGTGTGGGAAATTTGATGTAGTTTATATATGGTTTTTATTTTTATAATATTTTGCAGTTTCATTTTTAAATAATGGTTGTTACCTGAGAATGCAACCGCTAGCATGATTTTCCTTTCATGTCTTAACCTAGATGATATTATTTTATACAAAAATGTCTTCCTTATCCCTTCATGACCGTAAACAAAGAAAGCGCCTCCACTTTCATTATAAACTACTTGCCTAACTTCATAAATATTTGTATGCTCGTCATTTAAAGACATTTTGAAACTTTCATGTCATTCTCTTAATGATTAGTATCGTATGTCAGCTTCTTCCCTTATCAATCTGTTATCCAATTATGAGACTTTTCTAGGATGTTGCGGTAATGAATTAAATTCAGCCAAAGATTTGCCACATTTATCTAGAATCTTGTTCATCTCTAAAAGGGTTAAAATACTTATTTGCTCTTCGGACAATATTAGAGTTGGATGCGTGTAGAAATTCCGTTTGTTGTATAATATGATTTCATAAAGTAGTGTTGCATTAGTATTCCAAAAGAAATAAGGGTCGGACAACTCACAAAATAGAAGTATAGTGACAAATAATTCACGTAGTTGAGATGACATGACCCATTAATTTGCTTCTTGAATTGCATCATTATGAAGTCATTTTTTGTTTTTCATTTTATTGTTTATTGATTAGAAAAGAATTAATTTAATGACAAATATGATTTTACACCAAATTTAAAGTATGTATGGAAAAAGAAAAATCTTTTCGTTCTTTATTCTTGAATATATCATGGAGATAGATGTATGATATTGAAAAAGTCTGTCTTTACAATTTTGTTGTGTTGTTATGCCTTCGCTTGAAAAACATGTTCCGTTCCTATAATATTCTTTATAAGTGCCGACATTGCTTCATAATCATTATGTAAATTACATTTCATTGAAATATGTACACAGTATAAATTTTAGTCAAAGAAAAGCATATGTATGTGCACGCGCGCGTGTGTGCGTGCATATATATATATATATATATATATATATATATATATATATATATATATATATATATATATATCTTTTAATTAGATCCGATTAATTACTATTGGATCTTAATTTGACTGTTCATGATTGACCAATTAGTTTTTCTACTTGTTCACCAAAACTGATGAAAATTGTTGTCCCACTATTATCCTTAATTTTGCTTTTTATGCGGTACCTTTCGGAATTTTGATGATGTCATAAGCATACATATATCATTTAATTATTTTGGAATATATATATATATATATATATATATATATATATATATATATATATATATATATATATCTTTTAATTAGATCCGATTAATTACTATTTGGTCTTAATTTGACTGTTCATGATTGACCAATTAGTTTTTCTACTTGTTTACCAAAAATGGTGAAAATTGTTGCCCCATTGTTATCCTTAACTTTGCTTTCTATGCGGTACCTTTCATAATTGTGATGTTGTCATAAGCATACATATATCATTTAATGATTTTGGATTTTATATATATATACTTTTTCGGTAATAAAAATTTTCTGTACGTTTTTCGAGTTATGTCTTGCATTTACATGACATGTAATACCATGCATTCTTCTTAGTTTCTATGCCTACTATTTTGCTAGTGCAAAAGAAGGTTTGTTCCCAAAATACAATGAAAGAGATGATAGCTCTTATTGGCTTTTCAAATAATTGAATAGATTTATTTTTTTATATTGTTATTTTTTCATATGGCAATATGACAATGATTTGTGTAACCATGTATAGGCAAATTTCTTAAAACTCATGACATGTTATTATAAGTTGATTTTGTTTGAAATTTTACTATTTATTTTTGTTTATGTAAAATAATTTAAGATAGAGAAAGGAATGTGATTAGTAGAAAGAAAATAAGACTATGATTTGTGATCATATATATTCCTCATCTCCCTAAAGTAGTGACATTAGTAAAGTAAAATTAAATTAAATAAAGACTGTACATCTTGACAATTTAAAAGTTATTCATTATGCCTACGACAAATTAGTATATTAAGAAGAGATAAAATTTTATTACTCACTCCTTGGTAATCGGTTGTCACAAATTGTAATAAGTAAGCTAATTACACCACTTTTTTAGCCAAGTGTCACTTCTCATTAGAAATCGAATGCATAAATAAATATAATTGTAGCTCGGGTAAGATAAAATTGAATATGAAAAGGTGAACGTTTATAAAAAGATTTTTAAATATATTCTTAGTCAAAGTTGCTAACAAACTTTTTAAAAAAGTAAAAAATGCCACAAACTTTTTTCTGTACCTTTTAATGCCCTTTAACTAGATATAATGAGATTATAATGCCATTAATAAAGAATTTGACCGCTTAGCAGCCGGTTAATACCAATTTTGATTTTTTTCTAATTTTTTAAAAAATAAAGGAAATTAAAATAAAAAGAAGGATAAAAGAGAGTTTGAAGTCAAACCCCCAAATTCATTTATTCTCTTCTCATTATCCTTCTTTTTTTATTCTCCTACTTCTTTTTACTTCATCGTCATTTAGAGTTTCTACAAATACTACAATTCTTTTTGCTTCGTCGTTGGTAAGTTGGGCATTATGTGCTTGCTTTGAAGTCCTTTAAGAATAGCTCGTACAATGTCTTTATGTGTTGTGTGGAGCCCCACTCAAGCTTGTAGGGAGTCATGTTATCATTGGATATGTTTGTATTTGGTGCTTGTTTAGAGGGTTGGTAGTAGAAGTGATATGGCCTTCCTAAATTTGAGTATGTATTTTTTTTATTTGGTTGGTTTAGTTGAAATAGGTTTGATTATTTTGGGTTTGAATATTGCTTATTTTGATCAAAGTAGGCAGCTGATATATGTCGTTTTATTATAATGTCTTTATTGACCAAATTAGAATTAATTTATGAAAGTATTTTGCTTGCAATGAACAGAACATTGTCTTCAAACTATGTCCGGAGAGAGAAGAGAGAGGAAGAGGAGAGAAATTAAATTTTAATAAAATAATGTATTACTATGGTTCCTAGATAGGACCGTAGTAATAGCCAATTTTTTCAATATGGCTTACTATAATATAAATGAGTTTCACTTATAATTCTTTTATGAATTCAATTGTCGTGTTTTATTTATTTGTATTTTGTTAATAATTGAATATGTTAGTGAAAAAATTATTGAATTTTTTATTATATTGTTTTGGATTTTGTCATAATTTAATTTAGGTTAATACTACTAAACTTAATTAATTTAACTAATTATAATTTGGTAAGAAGAACATTAAAAAAATGAATGCTTAAAAATTAAAAATAAATTATTAAAAAGAACCAAATTATTACTACGAGTCCTGCCTATTACTACGGTTCTACTAATAACTATAATAATAGGTTAAAAGTGATCTTTTACTATAATTCCTAGACTGAACTGTAGTTAAAGATGGTTTTTTAATATGGTCTACGGTTATGTAAATGAGTCACGCTTGTAATTTTTTATGAATTTAATTGTTGTATATATTTATTCGAATTTTATTAATAATTAAATATGTTAATAAAAAATTATTTGATTATATTATTTTTGTTTTTTCATAATTTAATTTAGGTTATTAATCTTAAACTTAATTAATTTAACCAAATATAATTTAATAAGAAAAATATTAAAAAAATGAATACTTAAAGTAAAAAAATTTTAAAAACTATAACTACGGTTCTGTGTAAGAACCATAGTAATAGGTTAGTAGTATATTAATGAAAAAATTATTACAATATAAATGAGTTCCACTTATAATCTTTTATGAATTCAATTATTATATTTTATTTATTTGTATTTTGTTAATAATTGAATATGTTAATGAAAAATTATTTCATTTTTTATTATATTATTTTGGGTTTTTTCATAATTTAATTTAGATTAATAATCCTGAACTTATTTAATTTAACTAATTATAATTTGATAAGAAAAATATTTTAAAAATGTCTACTTGAAAATAAAAAAATTACTAAAAAACAACCTATTAACAATTAAAATGTTGTATTTTATTTACTAAGATTTTATTAATAATTGAATATATTAATGAAAAAATTATTTAATTATATTATTTGGGATTTTGTCATAATTTAATTTAGGTTAATAATCCTCAACTTAAGTAACTTAACCAATTTAAATTTGATAAGAAGAATATTGAAAAAATAAATACTTATAAATAAATAAAAAAACATACTTATTAGTATGGTTTTGTTTAAAAACATTAATAATAGGTCTACTTATTACTACGGTTCTCTCGTAAAAATTATAGCAATAGGTCAAAGAATAACTTTTTACTACAGCTTTGTACGTGAACCGTAGTAATGAATTATTGCTTTTAATATCACTTATTATAATATAAATGAGTCCCACTTATAATTTTTTATGAATTCAATTATTTTATTTTATTTATTTAGATTTTTTAATAATTAAATTAATAATTAAAAAATTATTTAATTATTCAATTATTCAATTATATTATTTTGAATTTTGTCATAATTTAATTCAGATTAATAATTTTAAATATAATTAATTTAACTAATTATAATTTGATAAGAAGGATATTAAAAAATTAATACTTAAAAATAAAAATTATTAAAAAAATTAATACTTAAAAGTAAAAAAATTATTTTTAAAAAACAATCAAGTACTAAGATTCTTAGGCGGAATCGTAGTAGTAGGTCAAAAAATGACCTTTTACTATGCTTCTTTCGCAAACTGTAGTAATAGGTCATTTTTTAATAAGAATTATTATGATGCAAATAAGTCCCACTTGTAATTTTTTATGAATTGAATTGTTGTATTTTATTTTTTTGAATTTTTTTATTATTGAATATATTAATAAAATAATTATTTAATTATTTAATTATATTATTTTGTGTTTTGTCATAATTTAATTTAGGTGAATAACACTTTATTTTTATTTAATATAATTATCGTTTTATTTTTAAAGAGTGTGAACAAGGATAAAAAAATAAAAACTAACCTTGTAATTATAAACTGAAGTCTAAGCTAAGTGTAAATCTGCCTTTTCATTTTGGAAGTAAGTTAAAATTTAAATACTATTAAAGTATCAGAGACTAAAGAAAGCCAGCGAGGGACTAAGGGCGAGAAGCGGAACCAAAGAGCGAGAGGGCAGAGCAGAAACACAACAGGGAGAGCAAGAGACTGAGCTGAGGGACAAGGCGAGATAGGAGGAACCAGAAGCAGAAGCAGAGGGCGACAGGCAGGCCGAGAGAGCGCGAGAGACAAAGAACCAGAAGCGGAGAGCTGGGAGCGAGAGAGAGCCAAGGGACGAAAGGAAGAACGAATTCAGAATAAATTCAATTTGGATGAAATTTTAATAAATTGTCTCTCCCCACCCGGTTCTTCCACCGCCCAATCTGGCCCCTGCTTGGCCAGAAGAAATCAACGGTGGTGGAGGTGGGATTGGGTCATCGAATCACTCGAGATTTTGAATTCAACCCCTCAATTAGTTGGTGGATGAATGTGGATTGAGATGAATCAATGGAATCTCACAACATTGCAAAATGAGAGTTATACTTAGAGTTAGAGTGAGATTGCGCGGCGGAACCCTAACGCCGCCCCCTCCTCTGCCTTGTATTTCTGCCGGAATTTGGGTACCCACTTGCAAGAAGAAGAAGAAGAAGAAGAAGATAGCTTGGTGGTGAGAGAGGTGAGCTCCATCATAAGAGAGAAGCCCCAAAAGTTGTGGAAGCATACGATTTCAAATCAGCTTCAACCCCGCCATGTGGAGAAGGTGCTCCTCCAAACCCTAGATGAACCCAAGTTAGCTCTTCGCTTCTTCAATTTCTTAGGCCTTCACCACCATTTCTCTCACTCCCTTTCTTCCTTTTGCATCCTCATCCATGCCCTTCTCCACTCCCATCTCTTCTGGCCCGCCTCTTCTCTCTTCCACACCCTCCTCCATCACCATTCCAATCCCAATCTCTCTCCTCCTACCCTTTTCCATGAATTGTTCTCTGCTTCTGTGAGGCTTCACAATCATCCCCCTAGTTCCTTGCCCTTTGACTTGTTGATCCAGACTTATGTTCAGATCAGGAGGCCCCTTGATGGGGTTGCCATTCTGGGTCTCATGTTACCCAATTCGCTCCTTCCTGACCTCAGGACTCTCAGTGCTTTATTTCATTCATTGATTGGGATTCGAAGATTCTATTTGGTTCTTCAGTTGTTTGATCAGATTTTTAACAACTCTTATGGAATTTACCCAGATGCATATATCTACACTGCGGTTGTTCGATGTTTCTGTGAGCTCAGGGAGCTCAACAAGGCTCTGGAGGTATTGGGCACCATGGAGTCCACTGGCTTTGACCTCAGTATCGTCACCTATAACGTGCTTATTCGTGGCTTGTGTAAGAATAAGAGGGTCTGGGATGCTCTTCAGGTTAAGAATGGCTTGGTTGTAAAGGGCTTGAGCCCTGATGTCGTCACTTACTGCACTTTGATTCTTGGATTGTGCCAAGCTGAAGAGTACCGAGTTGCACTTGATATGATTGGGGAAATGACAGAAGGAGGGTTGGTCCCTAGTGAGGCGGTGGTGTCTACCCTTGTCGAGGGACTCAGGAGGAAAGGCGAGGTTATGGATGCTTTTTCTTTAGTCAATAACATGGCACGGCTCGGGGTAGTGCCTAATGTTATCGTTTACACAGCCCTCCTCAATTCCCTTTGCAAAATTGGAGAACTCGATCAATCACAGAAACTGTTTACAAGCATGGAACAGAGAGGACTATATCCAAATGAAGTTACTTTTCTTGTCATGATTGACTCGTTTTGTAAGCAAGGGAAGTTGGATGACGCGCTTCTCTTCCTTGCTAAAATGTCAGAAGCTGGAGTGAAAATGACAGATTGTCCTTATAATTCTCTGATTTATGGGCATTGTATGGCTGGGAAGTTAAGCACTGCTAACTATCTCTTTAAAGAAATGATCAACAGAGGTCTGCCACCAACTGTGGTAACTTACACATCGCTGATCAGTGGATACTGCAGAGGCGGAGAGCTCGAAAATGCATTTAGTCTTTACCACGAGATGACCATGAAAGGCATTGCACCCAATGCTTATACTTATACTGCTCTAATCTTTGGTCTTTGCCGTGCAAATAGGATTGATGATGCCAATAAATTTTTCAATGAAATGAGAGACAAAAATATCCTCCCTACTGACGTTACGTACAACGTTTTGATTGATGGTTATTGCAGGGAAGGTAATATTTCAGAGGCTTTTAAGATGTTGGATGAAATGTTGGAAATGAGTCTTGTTCCAGACACATACACATATAGGTCCTTGATATCTGGACTCTGTGCTGCTGGAAGAGTTTCTGAAGCCAAAGAATTGGTGGATGATCTGCACAAAGATCACTTCATACTGAATGAGATGTGTTTTAGTGCCCTTTTAAATGGTTATTGCAAGGAAGGCAAAATAGAGGATGCATTGGACATTTTTGGAAACATGGTGGAGAGGGGAGTTAAGATAGATGTTGTCTGTTATGCAATACTTATTGATGCTGTGCTGAAGCAGAATGATAGGAAAAAGCTATTGCAGATCTTGAAGGAGATGAACAGTAAGGGATTGAAACCTGATACGGCGATATACACGAGTATGATTGATGCTTACAGTAAGGTGGGAAATCTTGATAAGGCCATGCAACTTTGGGATATAATGAAAGGTGAAGGATGCGAGCCTAACATTGTTACTTACACTGCCCTCATCAATGGGTTATGTCGATTGGGATATGTAAGCAAAGCACATGATCTCTGCAAGGAAATGCTCACAAGTGGTGCACACCCAAACCAGATTACATGTGGGTGCTTCCTTGGCTACTTTGCGGGCATTGGAAATATGGAAGAAGCTGTACAGCTTCATAAGTTGATGGTGAAAGGGTCTCTAGCCAACACTGTTACATTCAACATTCTAATAGATGGTTTTTGTAAAATTGGTAGCATTAAGGAGGCCTCTCAGCTTATAGGAGAAATGACCGAAAATGGTATCCAACCTGATTGCATAAGCTATTCCTCTATAATGAATGAGTATTGCAGAGAGGGTAATGTGCAAGAAGCTTTTAGAGTATGGGACTCTATGCTGACACAGGGCATATGTCCTGACGCAGTGGCTTATAACTTACTGATTTCTGCTTGTTGTTCGTGTGGAGACTTCGCCAAGGCTGATTTCCTGAGGGATGACATGAAGAGAAGAGGAGTGAAAACAAATTCTAGACTTTCTTATCCTTTCCCTAATACTAAATAATTGAAGAGATATGGTTGTTTCATGTCAATGTTACCTCCACTGGTGGGAAGAAATGCTATACTACAATAACCGATGCAATGATTTCTCGCACCTTATTCTGATTCTGCTACTGCTTCTCTCCTCTCTCTCTTTTTCTGGAGCTCAAAATCCTTGCTCCATGATTGAAACCATTGCCAGTCACTGGCAATGACCTATCCTCTTCTCCAGTGAAGAGAAAATAGAAGGATCAGCAAGGCTAACGAATTTGGTAATTTCTGATTTCTTGAATTAATTGACTTTATTTTAGACATTTTGCTTTGTTCTTGTGGATTATTGTGAATGCTTAAGTTGATTGTTTGGTGATGATACCTGTGTAGTAGTTGAATTTGCTCGTAACCTGATGTTGGGAGAGAAGGGGGGCTAGCTGGCGGCCTGCAAATCAGAGTTAGAGATGAACAATCAATTGATTTTTCTTTTTATTTTTTAAAGTTTGTTCTTGAGTTCTTTATTTCTTTGTAAATTGTATGTAATGTCATGTCCGTTCTCTAGAGTCCAAATTTTGGCACCATCTTGTGTCAGATTTTTGCTGCTCTTTTGATAACCCTTTTCTATTGTGTTCTTCCTGTCATCGTTATCTTTCATTATTTGGTTTAAGCATGTGTTTCTGTGTTTTTCTTTTAGTTTTTTTTAGTTTTTGTTTTTGCTGAGGTCATTCTTTGATTTGGTGGGAGATTTGTGATGTATGCACGCTCACAGGGTTGGAGGAGAAATTAGAGTGCACCCATGAGCTTGCATACATGCTGAATTTGGACAGCAAAGCTGAGCCATTACAGAAAGTGTTCAAGGGGATCAAGGTGAATGCAAGTCAGATTGGAGAAGGGCTCAAATGTGCATCCAAGCAGTTTGCTTAGAAAACTCTTAAGGACCCTGACAAACTCAGATTGTTGGACAAAAATCCAACACTCACAAGGGCAGAAAACTGAGCCGTGAAAACTGAAATGTAAAGGGATAGATCAAGTGAGTTTAGCTTGATATGGAAACACCACAAGTTAAGCATCACAAGGGCTGATCTCCTTAGGCCATTTAGAATATAGAAACACCACCTAAATGCGCTAATGAGACCTAGAAGAACACCACTTGAGATAGCCAACTCAAGATACAACGACTAGGAATTTGGCTCAAGAGAATCCACACCTTGAAGTTGAGAGTTTAAGAACACTCACAAACAAAGCATAAGCTTTTCATGAATTCATCAAAATTGTCTTACAAAGGGGCGGTAAGGGGGCTTATATACTTACCTCGAATAATACAAGACAAGACAACGAAGCTGGTTCAGCAAAAAAGAAAGAAAAATGCGAACAAAAAATAAAGGAAAATTAGAAAAATCTGAAAAACTAATGGGAACTTGACACCTCAATTAGAGAACTAAGGAATTAACTGAGGTGGCAGCCTGTTTTATGATCATTGTTTGATCCCATTTTAAGGTTGAGAAGCAAGTAGCAAGCCTTCCTAGGACTCCTCAAAGATTTGTGCTTGCAAGTGGCCTTGACTGTTGGATAAAAGGATGTTTTGTGTCTTGGGCAACTCAGGAGTCACCTTGACACCAGCTTTAGGCATGTCATTTGATAAATATTTAGGCACATTTTAGTGGCCTAAAGTTTCAGGGAGTGTCACCAAAAGATCAGCTTCCAAATTGGCCTAAGTTGTTGGCTGTCTGAACTGGCTCCCATTCTGCATTGTTTTAAAGACACTTGCTTATCTTGCACAATTGAGCTCCAAACAATCTGTTTTTGGTCTTGTTGGAAAGCTAAGACCTTAAGCTAGATGAGGGGATGCAATTTGGGGCTCCTCCTTTCTCTTGGAATGACTGATCAGCCTCAAAATGTAGGGGACTGCACTGGTTGAACTGACCATCTGACCTGGAGTTTGGAGCAATGCAATTCTGGCCATGCTGGTGACATCCTAAGGCTCCTTCTTGCTCAAAAACTTGGTTGATGCTGTGGCAATTGGTTTCCCATCTCGATCCTCGTCACAAAGTCACATACAAGTATCTAATTCACATAAGCAGCAAGTTACTTCAAAAATTCACCAAAAATAATCCACAAAAGTAATGGCTCTCAAACTTGGCTGAAAATTATTATAAATAATAAGGAGCATTCCAGGCCAAGAATCAAGTCATTTGGGTCCTTGTGAATTTTCCAGAATATGGGCTGCTGCAGTTCTGGATCCCGTCTGCACAGTCTGCTTCTGCTGGACTTTTGAAGGACCAAATGGAATCCAAACTGACTGCCACTTGTTTTGATGAACAGATAACATCCTGACCTTTCTTTGGACTGGTCTTGCATATCCATCCAAGGCCAGCCGGATGAAGAAGTTGTGCATGCTGAAAGTTGGATGTGTGTTCTGGATGTGTTAGCTGGTGGGCTACTGTTGTTGACTCTGAACATTCTGACCTGGTCAGCATCTCCTTGGACCAGTTTAGAGTTGTTGACTGACTTGGGGTTAAAATGGAGTGGTGGGAACATCCCCATCAATTTGAGACGATGAAAGAGGTCATTTCAGTCTGGAATGACTTGCTTGATCTTAGTCAATGTCTCCTTTGAAACAATATTAATCATCGTTGTAAGTCTTCTTAGGCTTTGGATTCTCCTTAGTAAGATGATTTTGTCGATTTTGAATCAGAACTCTAGATCTACTCTTTTTAGTTATCATTCAACACTAATAGATAATTTTGTGATGATTTGGCAATTTGTTAATCTGCTTTTTGCTGGTCCTGAAGCTGCACATTTGTTGATTGACATTGTTCACTTGTGCAGTTTTAATTTATTTTTGGTTTTCTTTTGTCTGTCACTGAGGGTCAAGATGTACTGGATGCTTTGCATTCTTTGAGAGCAGATTTAACTTTAAGTTAGTTGAGCTAATGATTTGTTTTGTTTTGGCAGAGGGCGGGAGTTCAGAAATAGGTTGGATTTTGCTCCATGGGACCCTACATGTTATGATATTTGAAGCAAGCGACCTGTACAAGGAAGTCGGGGTGCTATCTTCCATAAGGTATAAACTTATATGGTCGGTGGGTTGAATAAATCTGGATTATTTGGATTTTAATTGTCTGATTCAAATATGTGTTGATTTGATTGCTGGCACATTTATTTTGCCTGTTTGGTCTATGTGATGTAATGCAATGGCCCATGGGGCATAACAAAGATTTACTTGGCAAACTGTGCCAAACTTTTCCCCAGTGGCGGAACTTGAAAGCTGTTTTTGGGATGACTGTTCTAATGTCTCTGTTATCTTGCACCTGACACTTGAAAAAGTGTTATTTTCCCTGTGTCTGGGGGTATTAGGTACAGCTATGGCAGATGCTTACACCCTTTCTGAAGTATGTCACATCAAGTTTTGAAGGAGAGAAAAGGGTTGACTTGGATTTGTATATCCTCTACTTGGATTGAGAATTGTTTGGAGAAGTCCTGTTAGAAAGTTCTTATTTAGCTAAATCCTACTAGAATAGTCTAAACCATTCGCTTTAATCCTATTCCTGCTATTTGATTGGTTTTCGGTCATACTGGTTTTCTGCCATGCTTGAGTGGCTTTGGAATAACCATGGTTATCAACTTGGATTATTTAATTATGCTAGCAGCTGCTTGTGTTAAATTAGTAGTTTGATGAAATGTTCAACCTAATATCTTTATTGCATCCTGCTGTTGTACTTGTGCATCTACTGTACACTAGTAAAGCCAATGTAAGATGCTCAATCGTGAAGGCTAGTCTTCTGGGAGCCTTAAGAAGTTGTCATATCTGGTTGTGTTGTATCTTCATTATGGGCATGATTAGGGTTGATTTTGCATTTGGAACTTCGTAGATTCTTATTTTCTTATGCATTTGGCCTTTTCTTTTTGTGTCTGATCCTTGTTTTGTTGGTTGGGGGGGAGGGTTTAATTGCTACTAACCTCTCTGTATTGCAGTTCTTGTTTTCCTTTTGAACAAATGTCCAATTATACCGCGAGTTTGCATTTCCCAACTTTTCCCTATATTAATTGTTTGAGTTTCAGTTTAGTTAGTGTTATAAATTGGTGGAATTATCCCTTCGTTTTGGAAATTTCATCCAATGTTATTGAAGTTATACTAAGATTCCCCAACTAAATGTCATTAATTTTTTGTTTGTTCACTATTGTGAATATGCAGGCAACCATTAAGGATGGAAAGTTGTTAACCTGTGGCAAAATCACACAATGAAAAGAAGCACTAGAAGCAGGCTGCTGGAGTGTACGCCTAATTCAGATCCACTTCTGCCAACACTACTCCAAGGTCTCCAGGATTTCGGTGATCATGATGCACTGGTAGGACATTAACATTCTCTATCATTGCTCTTTAAATAAACCTTACTGTGGTTGCAAACTCTCCCCCTCCCCTTCTTGTTTTGGTTTGGCTCTATGACTTGCTCCTTTGGGCTACTTTTTGGTTTTGCTTTAAAAATCAAGGGAGCAGTTGGATACTTTTAAAACACTTTTCTATGGCAGCAATAAGAAATTGGGGATGGCACCATTGCTTGCCATTCATGGTTCTGCATCTGCCAGAGATGTAGCAACTGAGAAGTCACATCTTTTGGCTTGTGGCCAATAATTTCTATTCGGCTATTATTTCATGTAACATGGGTTTGGTATCTGATGGTGTTAGAGAAGACAAGAATTTGAGAATTCCTTTTATGCTTATATATTGATGCATTACACCATTTTGTGTGCTTATGAGTTGTCTTACCGTTCTGGATGGATGTCTCCTTTTTCTTTTCTTTGGTTCTAAGAAAAAGTAGTTAAATTTCTTGGGTGTTTTCCTTAGTTTTTTCATTTGAATTGTTTAGTTCTGTTTCTTTGCCTTTTTACAAGGAGGCCTAATTTGTGCTACCTTTTTAAAAGACCTGCCTTGGGGAACTTAATTCATGTAGTCTATAGAGCTTGCAACATCAGCATTTCTCATTAGATCCTATAGTGACAACTGCTGCACATTTCGAGCTAATGTAGATTACTTCAAGTGAAAAAGCCCCTTCTGACATGAAACCTAGGAAGGGCCGGCCGGGGGAGATTGGCGGTTGATGGGACCTAGTTTAGGCCCCCTCCTAGCTCTGAAATTTTTAATAGAGACTCCCCACCACAATCACCATCTCAGCTGTCAACAACTTTGCTAAACTGCGCCTATAAATCAAACCGACTCATGTGAATGAGAAGATTAAAATCCAAGTAATCCAGATTTATTCGAACCACAGATTATTTACGTTTATACCTTAATGGAAGATACCATCCTCGCCTTCCTTGTGAAGGTTGCTAGCTTCAAATATTGTAATGTGCTTTAAATATCTATTTCTGGCTGGTGGGTGGGTGCTTTTAGTTGAAAAAGGCATGACATATTATCGCTTTTTTTTGGAGGGGGTGGTCAGTATGATTTGTAAGGTTGGACCTTGTTTTCGTCTTCATATTATGATATATTCATGCTAGTTTTTGAATGAGACAATCTTGCATATTTTTAGATTTTGTGGATCAGATTGATACTTAAGTTCTTTAATCAGGGGCTTGTGCATGACCTAAGTACCTTGTATTCCTATCTCACAACTTTGCTGAAATCAGATGATTCTTCCCAACACAAGCTCAATATTTTTGTCTTTTAGGTGATCAATTGCCATGACAGTGCACAACCTTCTCCCTTTGGATAGGCTTAAAGAGCTCATGGACCTAAGATGTATAACTCGTGCAAATTCCAGCATGACGTGCTGCATATGAGTGTTTCAGTCTCAAACCTCAAAGATAGTATGCACATGTAGATGTATATAAAAGCATTGATTGAAGGATCCAAGAGCACCCAAAGCTGCTTGGTTCGAAGCTACTGCTAGAACAGTTTCACCGTGAGATGATCCCCAATTCTGTGGTTGTAATTGGAGATGTCCTTTAAGTTGCTAGTGTTACTAGCAGAAGTTTTGATGGTGGCTAGCGCATTCAAATCGTAACATCAATGAAGTTGGTTAAAGGAAATGTGATGCTGGTTAGACTTTTGTCTCTTGGCTTCATTTACAGGCTCCTTTTTGCTAATGGAGCAGTATAGTTTGCACAATTTTTATTTTCTTTTGGTATTTTTGGTTTTGCAATGGCATGTGAGCTCTTCCAACATTCAAAAGGGAAAAAAAGGGTAGAGGTAGTCTTGAATAAAAATCTCTCTAATTGTCAAACGATACAATCTCAAGTGTTCTAGTCAGATTAGCCTTTTTTTGGGGCATTTTGGTAGCTGAATCATCTATTCCTTATGTATCATATTTCATGAGATGATATTGTTTTATGATTAACACGTAGGATGGATATAAATAAAGTTGATATCGTTACTGATTAACATGTAGGATGGATATATATTGTAGGATGGATATATAATAATATGAGACAAACAAAATAAAGACTGACTGAAAACTTGATATACTCGTTAGTATACACAAGATGATACATCTGAACACCGAAAAAAAGACCTGGCAAAAATGTACAGCCAGATAATGAGAAACAAAGGTAGACCATAAAACTGAGTAATCATTGTTTAGCTAATCTCTTGTGCAAAATGATACCCGCTCTTTAAAAAAGAAATCAGAGTTTCAGGGACATCTGAATTAAAAGAAAACAAATGTATCATAAATAAAATAATCAGTATAACATCATTTGTTGCGTGAACTGGTATTTACAGCTTAGACGGAACTTTAGGGTATGAATTTAAATTCCGGTAAGCCAATTTCGAATGCATCAACAGAGATGTAGAAGCTCACGCTTAGATGGGACTTCAAGATATGAATTTAAATTTGGATAAGCTACTTTATAATACACCAAAACACGATGAAGAATCAAGTTGGAAAAGAACATCATTGGATTGGATTGTTACAGGTCACAGTCAGCCTGGAACCAACTACAAGGAGACACACTGGCTGCAGACAATTGAGGGTCATGCCCATGGGCTTTACTTTTGCATTAAGTTTTCAGATCCATGGTTGCCCTTCACTCTACACCAAGTAAACACTGTTAAGTTATCCCAAAGAAATTATATGTGATTATTTGCACAGTACTAACACAACAATGAACCAAAAGCTCCCAAAATATAGTAATCAGGATCATAGATTCAATTGCCAATATGGTGGATCACGGTTTGCTCCTCAGCTACAGTACAATGATAACAACCACCACCACCATCCAGTATGGATGTTGCCGAAGAAGGATTAGGGAGAAACCAATGTACATGGCCTTGTCTCCAGCCAACCTGAGCCCAAACAAGTGTTGAGAAACAGTTGATTTTATATTATCTTTGGGAAATATATGTAATGTTCACTTTCATCATCACCATCTCCTTCCGTATATTCAAGAATCACAAGTGATAAGTTCCTTCAAAATCTGACCTAGAAACAAAACTTTCATTTGGGGCTGAAGCTTTCCATCAGAACTCAATTGACATGCCCACTCACAAGTCTTCAGAATCACAAGTCCTGCTGTGTGAGTCACTGTAAGGAGAAGGGGAAGTACAAAACTGACAGAAAAAGAAAACGTGAACCCACACATCAAAGAATGCCTTAAGTTCCTCAAAAGAGCAGGTGCCTGTAGAATCATGGACTTCTTGAGTAGAAACGCTAAACCATTGCCAAGTGTAGATCATAGATGTGATCTATGTTACTCAGACCCTTCAAGTAATTATGTTTGGCATTCAAGACTTGACTTGGCCACAGACACTAAGACTTTCTGGCAAGGTGCTACCCTATTCCATGTAAAGGAAAAAAACTCTAGTAGAGCTACCATTCAAGACAAAAGAAAAATCCAGGAGCTGAAGGGGTATCTGCCTGCATCTGATACAGTCGATGAGTTCCCATCACGCCAATCAAGTTTCCTATGTTCTTTTTAGGCCTTGCAATATGTTCTTCTGTTCCTATCTGTTCTTTACAAGACTAGACATCATGCTTTTGGCCAAAGCATTAGCCCCTGGGAGATCACCTACTTCGCAAAGTGATGCCACTTGCGAGTATAAAGCATTGAAGTCCATTTGATCCATTGAGAGTGAAGCATTGAAAGAAATAGCACGCGGTTCTTCCTCATGAGATCCAGTAGATGTTTGTCCACCAGAAGCAGCACGTCTTTTGTAAGGGAAAAACATTGATCCAATTTCATTGAGGATAACAAGAGCACCCTGGATGCTTCCCTGCTCACACAAATCGACAAGAATGCTTTCTATAGACCCATCGTCAATCTCAACATCAACTCTATTTATCAGATCAACGACCGATTCATCTTGAAGCATCTCTCTCATAATGCTCCTCGCCTCTTCCATTCTACCCTTAGCACATAGACCCCTAACTAGATACAAGAACCCCAAGAAATCAGGGGAAAGCCGTTCCTTTTCATATCAATGAAAAAGTGAAGTGCCCCCTCCATGTTGCCTTCTGTTGAAAAGCCATATATCACACTGCTTATAGTGAATTTGTCTGGTTTGAGAGAAATGTTCTCCAAATCATAAAGAAGTTTCAATGCTTCTTCTACATTCCCAATCTTACAATACCCATTCATCAGAGAATTGTATATATGGATGTTCGGAGTTATACCCTTAATAACCATCCTCTCAAACAATTGTCTGGCATCCAACAAAAAGCCCTCTCTAACCAAGCCGTCAATGAGTGTCCCATATGTTATATCAGAAGGAATTATATTTTCCCTCTCCAATGAATCAAACAGCCTAAAAGCTTCAACAAGACAACCTTGTCGACATAAACCATTAAAAAGAGAGTTATAAGTGACCACATTAAGTACAACTGCCCTCTTCCTTGCAAGATTACAAAGATCTAAGGCCTTATCAATCCACCCGTCTTTGCAGAGTCCATCAATTATGACTGAATAATCAACCACATCCATGGCGGGGAGATCATGTTTTGCACTTGTCACAAGTTTATAAGCATCCAAAGATCTGCCTTGCTCTGTAAGCATCTGAATTACATCAAGTGGAAAATTCACTTTCAAATTATTTTTGTTCAACTCTGAAATTAACCCAAGTGCACCATCAACGTTATTTTCCCTACACAAGTAATGAATCAGCATCTTGCCCAGAGTAGGTATAGTCAAACCATGTTTCTTTATAACAACAGTCAAAAAAGGCTGGAATCTCCCATGGTTAGAATCCCTTATAAACCTCTGCAAAATTTTGTAGTAGCATATGCCAGCCCTTTTTGCCATTCATTCATACATCACTGCAATGGAGGAACCATGATCAATTTTAGCATGCTGCAAAAAATTGTCATCTTGTGCAACTATAGAACTTGACATTTTGTTACATCTTCCAAGTCCAACTTTTGGCTGCGAAAATTAAGATTAATGGAAACCATGTGTAGACTAAAAGATACATCGTGATCAAGATTACTTGGCTACATGACAGATACATCCTGAGCACAAAGTGCAGAACTAGATCCTTAAATGATGCTAGTCTTGAACATGGCTAGTATCGATCAATCAAGACCAATACAATTTGTATAATAATATCTTTGTAGATACGGAAACATAACTCTTCTTCATTTTTTGATTTCTTTCATGCTTTCATAAATTTTATTGCTCTCATGTGCAAACCGTGAAAACCAAGATCAAGGAAACTGTGAGGTGTCATTCAAAAATGATGAAGCAAATTTATTCCCTTTCTTTATTCTTCTTTTTATTTCGGAATTAGTAAATGAAGCAAAAGTGATGAATTGGTTCACTTAAGTGTTGTATGCAATTAGTACAAGCACAAAGATCAAGGAAACTGTGAGGTGTTATTCAAAAATATATTCTTCAAGAGGAAGCATGAGAATCAGCAAAGAACAAAACAGCAAAGTGCTAACTTACTTGTAGCAGCTTTGGCCAGGAATGAACAGCAAGATTGCCATGTCCCAGTACCTAAACCTGCAAAATACGACAGTCATAATTTTAACAACCATTGAAACCAAAAGGGACAAACGGTCTTTGACCAAACAAAACCAAACCAAGATATACCCAATAATCGACCACAAGGCAAGGTTTTTTAAAAAGAAAAACAGTTTTATCACACATTTTGCTCAGTTCATCATAGCCAAACCAAACAAAACCAAACTAAGTTACACCCAATAATCGGCCAGAATGCAAGTTTTGTTTCCTTTGTTTCCTTTTTTTGGAGAGGGTTGGGGGGTTACCCCAATAATTGCATTGCAGGGAGCCTATGTTTGTGGTACCCTGAACTTGACAGGAGTTTACTACTAATACCCCACAATAAAGTAGTAGACAACAGTTTCATCACACATTTTGCTCAGTTCATCATAGCCTAAAGTTGAAAAACTGCCCAACAAACAAGCTTGATGAGAATATTCACTGGTCAATGCTTTGCCACTAGATGAAATCTAATGCGTGATGCCAATGCCATCTACCCAAAAAAATTATCAACTGATATACCCTTTTCTTTCTTTCTTTCTTGTTTATTTTTTAACCGCTGAATTAGTTGGCTGAATAAATATTCCACAATTGTTGACACTGCAGTATAAGTCAAATAGCAGTAACAAGCACAGAACAGGCAAATACAGCACTCAAGACAGATAATTTTCTAAATGGTTAGAGAGTTTTCACCAAATTCAAGTGTCACAAGCAAATTTTCTTAGCAGAAAATTCTAAAGTGGTTGAAAACAAAGGTAATTAACTATACCAGTCATTATTCACATCCAAAGAAGGAGAAGATCAAGAATCATGTCAGGAGCCAGATTTAACAAATTCAGTAAAAAGAAAAAAAACATAAGTGGGAGCAATTAATGTTGAAGTACTTCTTAGCTCAATCCCATCTGCTTCATCCACAAAGACCATCTAACTGCTTCTAGAAATTTGTCATTTCTCTGAAGCGCAGATATCAAGTTGAGGTAGGTGACCTTATCAGGATCTACCCCATTTTCTCTCATCTCTTTAATCACAGACACAGCATTTTCAACCATTCCTGCAATACCATATGCTTTTATCAGTGTATTGTAGCTGCACAAATCTGGTCCCGGTCCATGCTCTTTTAGCTCTGCCAACACATCAGCAACCTCTTCAATCCACCCCTGCTCCCCATATATATTAATCAGTATATTGTAAGTATACTGGTCTGATGTACAGCTCGATTCCTTCAGTCTTTGCAAGACACTTCTAAAATTCTCCATTTGACGCTCCTTTCCATAAGCATCCAACATAGAATTGTAAGCTTCAAGTGATACAGAAAATCCATTAAACTGCATCATTTGTACTGTTGTTGTCATTTTCCTGAAATTTTTGTTTCGACCATATGCAGCTATAAGAGTATTGTAAGAGATTACATCAGCTAATCCCTGTTTCCTGGCCATCAAAAAACCTTTCTAGCCCTTCTGAAAAGTCTGGACTTCCCATAAACATCAAGCATTACATTGTAGGTGACCGTGTTGGGCGTGAAACCTCTTTGAATCATCTCATCAAAAACCCTCGATAGCTCATCAACAGGCAAAGAATGAGCACAGCAATTTATGATGCAATTGTACATTTCCTGGTCCCAAGTTACTCCACTCTTCAAGATCTTATAGTACAAGTCTGCCAACTTATCCCGTTTATTGCATTTTTGATATAATCGAAGCATGTCACGTAACATATATATATCAGGGACAATAGTAGCCTGCTTATCCATATCATTTAAAACACAGCAAGCATTCTCCAATTTTCCAGCTTTGACATACATCCTGACAGCGATACTGTAGGAAACCAAGTCCATAGCAACTCCGGAAGACTTTAACACCTGGAAGGTACTATCAGCATCAGAAAACCGATTCATAATACAGTAGATGTCGATCATCGTCGAAAAAATGTGCAGGTTTGGCTTATCAGACTTTGGCATGTGAGAGAAAATCTTAACAGCATTCTCCAGATGCCCCAACTCTTTGCAAGAGCAAATCAACAAATGGTACAAGTTGTCCTCAAAAGCTGGATCTCTCCACCGCTTATCCTGTAGAAGCTTAATTGCCTCATCCACCAAGGAGTGCTTCACATAAGCCATTGCCAAAATTGAGGATGCAGTCTGATTAAAAAGTACCAATTCATAAATGGAACTCCTCACAATCAGAGGCACCCCATCAAACCTTCCAGCTTTCTCATAGGCTTGAATAAGAGAGCCGAGGATAGAGGAGGGTTGGCAACCCATATCCACCATATCATCAAGAGTTCTAATGGCACCATCTGTGTCATTGTGTTTAGCTTGAAGGTTTATCAATGAGTACAAATTAGATGAATTCGGTTTGAAACCCAGACCTTTGAGCCCCTCATAATACCACTTAGCTTTCTCATAATTCCCAGATCTAGCCCAACCTTCGATCATGGACCTATATGTAGTTTCATCTGGCTCCAAGCCTACATTTGATAGGTTCTCGTACATCTGTTCAGCAACATCCATATTTGATATCTTCCCATATCCAGTTATCAATGTATTGTATCCAACTATATTTGGGGGAAACCAAGTTCCTGCATTGAAACCAATACTGATTCAGCTTCTTTCAGCTTGCCTTGCTGGCTATAAGCATTAAGCATCACCAGCCAGTTCTCAACATTTGGAACAATTTTATCCTTGAATAACAGATCAATAACCTCTTCAGCCTTAGTATTCAAACCCAAGCGGGTATAGATTGTGATCATTGCAGAGTATGCCAGCTGGCACCTGATGTTTAATTTCCTCATTTGGCAAAATGCAAACTCTGCCTCCTCGACATTCCAACCTTTTTGGTACAAACTCATAATCATACCGAATGTAGCAACAGTAGGCTCAACATCATAGTCCAAGATCATACGAAACCATTTAGCACCCACATCCACAAGCCCCTTCTTGGAACAAGCATAAATAATTGTATTAAAGACCCGAACCTCAAGCTCACAGCCTGATTCACATTTCATCTCCATTATCAATTTCTCTGCTGCATCCCAATCAGCTTTTCTTCCTAACACCCGCAAGACCAGATTATAAGCCATCACATTCCCTTCTAACTTCCCATTACATCTCATCCACTCAAAGAATTTTACCACTTTGCTACCATTACCCTTCTCAAGAACTTTCAAAATTTTAGTGCAGCGTTCTGAGCTAGACTCAGGAGAGATACCATAGACACCAACATCAAGCTCATCACAGACATCCCATTCCTGCACATTAGAACACCCACCTGGATCATGCCTCGAATCTTCCTTACTTTCTACTATTTTCCTCACACCCCGGTATCTCTGCCATATATTTCTACCACCACCCTTACGACGGGCGGAAGAATTCAAATTCAAATTCTTGGGAATCAAATTCTCACCAGCAGAACCAGTAGGCAATGATTCATTTGTACCATCAATCTGACCATTATTCACGGAGGTATCTAATAATTCCGATTGGAAACCAGAAGCCTGAACATGCTTAAGCTTAGAAAGAGCATGCATTACAATAGACCTACCTCCATTAGCACAATTTAGGAAGTTGGCAAAGGAAGAACGATCGGACAATTGACAAGCAGGAGTAACACGTAAATTGACCTTCTTGGGTTCATAGGCATCAAGTGAAAACCGCAAGTGCAAAGAAGCCATGAAAATGTAAAACCCCACAAAACCCAGAAAGCAAAACTTTAATCCACAATAATTATTTGCAAAATTCAACTCCTCACAGCATCAAATCAATATTGAAGAGGTATAGTGATCAGCTAACGCACAGAGCAAACAAATCCCAAATGTGAATTTATTATTATTATGTATAGGAAGAGAAAGGAAGCTACAGAGAGAGAATACGGAGAGAGAGAGAGAGAGAGAAAGGGGTGGTTTCGTACCTTTGGATTGAGATAACAAGGTTGAAGAAGAGGATCAAAATAACCGTCTTATCGGATTCGAAGCACTTGAAATCACAATTTCGAGTTCAGTGGCTTTGCCTAGGGCTATTTATGGGTGGGTACCCGGTTGTGGACCCGAACTTTTTCAGTTACTTGTCGGATCACCCCATCGGGTATTTGGGTCTCGCCGGAAGATAAATATTTTTTTACCCTACCACATTGATTAGCTACAGTGGATGGTGTAGCTATTGTAAGGTGCAATAGAGGAAAATCAAATATAAAATTTAATATACTTAAAGTCTTAATTTTATTTGTTAAATTACGATATTAATGGCTAATAATAATTAGTATAGTATAATTGATGATGATCTCCATCAATAAGACGCAAATTTTTTCACTCAATAATTCGATATTTAATTTTGAAAATTGACTCTCAAAAATAGTGTTGCGAGCTTAATTTTCTTAATTATAAAATTAAGCTCATGACACTTTAAGATTACAAACCGACACCATTTTGGAGTTATGAATTTACCACGTAAAACTTACAAGTATTGCTCATGGGACATTGGGAGTAACAATCATTATTAATAACCGGTATATGTTCGATACTTCGAATGAATGTGTTGAACTTTGTTTATAATATCTCAATATTCATTAAAAGTTATTCAAAATATGCATGTAAAATATTTTTTTAGATTAGATGATTTGTAACATTTTTTGGATCATAAGGATTAATCAACTAAGTTGCTAGCAATAAATTTTCAATGACAAACGTAATTGACTACCCAATAGATGAATTGCATAAAAAATATATAATTTTGAAGTAGAAAAGCCAAAGTAAATTAATAATCACAATTTTCTAATAAATTTTCATAAATACATGATAAGCGAGTATTTTAAAGTTGTAATCAATGAAATGAAACAACTAAATTAATACATAAAAATTATTATTTTTATTAATTACTGTTTTTAATTAAAAATTATAAAAGTAGAATTGATTATTAGTGATTTACCAAGTGGCGAACCTACGGCAAATCACTCACTTTAGATATATCTATATCATATCACATATCATATATATATATATATAGTTGGATAGAAGCTCTATATGAGTGACACATATGATACTTATGTGGAATTGTCTCATATGTAGTGTTTGTATAATGTATACATTTAATTTTATTTTAAATAAGTAATTTATATGAATTGTGTAACATAAATTAAACAATTGTATTGATCCAAAAATTAATTTGTTCACATTTAAACATTATCGTTTTATATATGCATTAGTATATTTTTTAATAATTTATAAAAGTTGGAGAGAATCAATTTAGAAGTGTTGGTTCAAAACTAAAAACATATGATGATATAAGTAACACATATGTAATAACCATATAGTATTACTTGATTATATAAATGTCCGTCTTATGTTGAATTAATACAATATTATACTTAAATAAATAAATTACTTTTCAATTGCATATGTATAAAGTAAATAGTAAGAATGTAATATAATTATTATTAAATTAATTAATATTTAAAAGATGTTTTATGGGCCTATCAAAAATAAAAATAAAAAGTCTCTCATATTAGAGAATTTTAAAAAGTAATAAATGATGTAAAAATTAAAAAATTAAAAATTATATAAAAAACAATAATTGCAGTGTTATAGAATTATTATCTATTTTAAAACTATATATTTTATTATTTAGTTATATTAATAAAATTAAAATTAAAAATAACTAAAATCCTTGCATCGCAAGAATATAACACTAGTATATATATAAAACACTACTACAAAATTGTTAATTAGTGACGGAAATTAGCGACGGATACGGTTGCGTCGCCAAACAATGACGGAATCAACGACGGAAGCCGACAAAAAACAACAAGCGTGTCGAGACAGCAACGGAATTAGCGACGGATATTTGTTTACGTTGCTATTTTTAAGATTAGTGACGGAATTTCCGTCGCTATCGAGAATAGCGACGGACTATTCCCTCACTAAGCCGTTGTTGTAGGAATTAAAATTTTCGGATCTAGGAAAAAAAAGAAAAATAAAATTAATTTAGTCAATAGCGACGGAATTTTCCGTCGTTGTTCCGTTACTAATAAAAAATTGTATTAGCGACAGAATAGGGACGGACTATTCCGTCGCTAATGTGGTATAAATTTCAGATTTGGCCTTCGGCCGGACCGAGCAACCCGAAGCGAGAGAGAGAACGAGTGTGAGAGCGATTGTGAGCGAGAGTGCCAACCGCCACTACGCATCCACTACCCCCACCGGCCGCCCCGTCTCCGTCCGCCGCCGCTTCCGTCCGCCACCCCCTTGTTTCCGTGAAGTTAGGCCGGAGGGTTCAAGGACGGGTGAGAAGACCTTGGTTGTTGCCGTCGTTGCTTGCCGCTGGAGGAGCTCGCCGTCGCCGCCGCTAGTTTGAAGGTATTGTTTTCTTGATTGTTATTAGATTTAGGGTTTTGAATAATTTAGTACAAATTGATGATTTTATATAATTTGATGCAAATTAATGTTGTTTGTGAATGAATATTGAAAGAAAAATGTGCAATTGTGTGATTTATGTATAGATGTTGTGTTGTTTAAAGTATGTGAGGTTAGATTTGTTGGAAATTATTATTAAAGTTGAAGTAAATGTTATTTGTGATTTATATATGTGCAATTGTTTGTGGTTTGTTTATAAATTTATTGAACATTTGACAAATTATTAATAGATAGTGGTTACTTGTGTGAAATTAGAAATGAAATTATTGTTGTAAATTTTGAAATAATTTTATAAATTATAATTTTGTGTGAGTTATTTTATACTAATTAGGTAGAAATAATGTAATGAATTTTATTTGTGTGAGTTTATTTATTCTAATTAGGTATGGTTAGTTTAATGATGAAATAAATAATTAAGAGTAAAATATAGAAATTAAAGAAATTTATGTATAAGAAAAGTATATGTTCAATGCATAATGGTTATATATTATCTTCATTATACAAGAAAGGTAATTATAACATCTCCATCTATTGATTAATAACTAATAATTGAATAAATTGTTAAATGTCAATCGGAATATATATATAGACGGGACTACGCATCGTAGATGGATGTATCGTAGGTTATTACGTGGTAGAGTTGGGTATAGACAAGAGTTTTTAGACGAGGTTGAGGAGTTTGATGCACATGTTCACGAGAATATAGGTATCCATGTCGCAAATGCAAAAATCGGAAGTATAAGGATCCCGATGAAGTTAAGTTACACCTTTATCAATATGGTTTTCTTCCAAACTATTGGTATTGGACAAGTCATGGAGAAATAGATCCTCGGTTACATGAGGATGGTGGTATGACTTCTAACATATTCAACAACGAAAGTGGCTCCAATCATATGAATTACGACGATGTAGAATCAAATATCGACCGTATGAATGATATGGTCACGGATGCACGATTTGAAGAAACACATTTTGCATCTTACTATTTCGGCTCTAACGTGCCTTGTATGCGTAATAGAAGTCGACGAAATGAGGGAGTGAAGTTCCATACCACAATCCTACTCTTTCGGTATTCATACCGGAAGGTGCTTCAATTGGGAAGTTCACTCCGTGTTTCCTTGATAATAAGGAAAATACGGTTGCACATGTCTATGTTTTACCGAACTGTTCTTAAGTTAAACCTTACCTTGAGTGAGTTTATCTTGTCCTATACAACACTCGTTTGAATAAATTATTTTCACTATGATGATGTAATATTAATAAACATTTTAAACTCGGTCTCTTCGAAAACCAAAAACGAGCTATGTATGCTAATGTTAGTGATGCGGCAATTGATGCAATGGTGGAAAGTGAGTTTGAAGATTGGTTCAAAGAAGTCTGTGAGTATCATATATTAAAACTTATTGGTCGATAAAAAATTTATTAGAATGGGTTTTTCAATTTCAATAAACTAAACCAATACTATGCTATTGACACAAATTCATTGTTATCGAGTATATCATGATGAAAAGCATGTTTACTTGATGCAATTAGCTCAAGGTCCGTTAAGGAGAGTGAAAACAGGGACAACATACACGATGAATGGAATTTTATTTCATACTGAGGCTCGAAATGAAGGGAGGATGACCTTCAATTGTGGTGTTTGTGTCAAAGGAACTGATGGAGGACATGTTGAAAATAATTACTACGGCATCTTGCCGAAGTAGTTGAAGTTGAATATGTTGGTGAACCAATAAAAAGGTGTGTGCTATTTAGATGCGATTAGTTTGACCCTAGTCATTCTCGGGTA
Source organism: Talinum fruticosum (assembly GCA_021018815.1). Lineage (NCBI taxonomy): Eukaryota > Viridiplantae > Streptophyta > Magnoliopsida > Caryophyllales > Talinaceae > Talinum > Talinum fruticosum. The sequence goes on from JAITYX010000048.1 coordinate 3,748,221, forward strand.
CTCGGTGCCATAAATTTAGTTCGTATATTGAAGTGCATCGTAAAAGATGCTATTGTAAGTACGATCCTTTCATATTTGCCGATACTACAACTCAGGTGTATTATATGTGTAAGACCCCAACTTTTTTTAAAAAAACATTTAATTATTTTAAATGTTACATTTGATCGTATTAAAACGATATTGATAAAAAGCGGTAAGTCTGTGAAAAATTCAAAAGTTAAATAAAAGATGCGAACGAATTTGATAATCATGAATAACAACGGGTAATTCGTACAAATTTACAATTGTATAATGGAATGTATATATCTTTGGATAATGCAAAATTTATTCGAACCCGAACAAATTAAAATAACAATCAAAAATAAAATAAGATAAAATAATATATATATATATATATATATATATATATATATATATATATAATAGTTTAATTTTAATAGCAAATATAATTTAGCAAAACGTATGGTTATACACTTAACCATGTGGTAATGGAAATAGTAAAGAGATAAAGAGTTATTTATAAAAAAAAAAGGGGAAAGCAATGGCCAAAAGCATCAGGATATCAGTGGAAGGGGGTTTATTTTGAAAAGCAGGTAATACATTCATCCTCAACCTCTCTCTCACCTCTCCTCCCTCACCTTTTCTCCCTATCACTACTGCCACCGCCGGCCTACCGCCACCACCCAGCCGGCCGCCGGTGCCTCCACCACCACTTTGCTCCCGCCACCAAGTTCTCTCTCTCCTCCTGCCCCTGTCTTGCGCCAGCAGGGCAGAACAACCCTTGCTGTTGCTGCCGCTGCTCGGGCGGACCTGCCGCCTGTGCTGCTGCCACCGGCCATCGATCGCCGGCCTCTACCGCCGCCGCCGGCGCCTCTGGTCGCCACCCTATCACCTTCAATGCATTTGTCTCTCTCCTCTTCTCTCTGTTCTGCTCTGAACAGGGGCTGTTTCGCCCCTGCTGCTACTGCCGCCTCCGGACTGGGCTAGCGCCACCACCTTTGGCCGCCGTCTGGCGCCGGCCGACGCCGCTGACCAACGCCCGGAGCTGCCACCTCAGACACCGAACCACCACCACCAAATTCCACTTTAAAACCCCTTTGAGGTATATCTTTAATTCTCCATTTCTAAGAAAATTTCTATTACGAATTTACGTTATAATTGAAGAATTAGACAAGTTAATGTGAGTTGTAACTTGGTTGTGGTGGAATTGAAAGAATCTTGAGAGAAAATGAAATTGGATTTAGGGTTTAATGTGTGTGGATATGGAATTGGAAATTAATTTGGGTTTATTTATAATTGTGAATGTGTTTGTTTTAACTCCTATATGAATATGAATGAATTGGTTGGTTGTGGAAGAATTAGAAGAAAGATATTGAGTATAATTGGAATATGAACATGTATGTTGTTGTGAGTTGCTTTCAAGGACGTATAATTGGAGATTGATGGAAGATTGAATTTATTTGTGTATGTGTGCTAAACTTGGGCAAATTAATGTAATTGAATCTTAGTTTAGTTAAGCAAGAGTGAATCAATTTAAAATGTGGAAATTTGATGGAGTATGGAGGTATATTCATGTATGTGAACTAAGTGGAAATTGAGCTATGTTAAGTTTTGGATTGAAAATATGAAATAAATGTAAATTGGATAGGAAGTTGAAGGTTTTGTTGGATTTAACGGAGATCTTGTTTGAAGTAAGTTGCGATGAAGTGAAAAATAAGGCCATAACTGCTTAGATTATAATGAAACACGAATGACTAAGTGAGGAATGATCTTAAAGAAGGTTTTTGATGTTATTGAAAGAGAGATTGGGATTGAAAAGAAATTCAGAATGTTGAATCAAGTTGAGAAGGGAGGAAGAATATATCTTTATAAAATTGTGAGAGTTTTAAGTTTAAACGAATTTTGAGCAACAAGTGAGAAATTAAAAGAAACCGAACGTAAGAGTTTACCAAAGAAAGAAAAAAGAAAAAGTAGTATGACAATCCGAATAGAGACCTAACTTATCGAATCAAATTACTTTACGAAAGCGAAAAGCGACTGAAACAACATGTTCAAAGAAAAGAACGAAAAACGATATTTAAAGGAAAACGAACAACTATCTCGAGTGCGTTATCATCGCACTTTTCAAAATATTTAAATGTTAACATGTAAATATTGATGAGTTTCACTATTTTGTCTACGACCCACTAAATCATTAATCGATTATTGGTACTACTCATAAAGAAATTAATCGTATGGAGCCATCCCCAGATAATTGGGATTTTTATGATTAAATTGCTTAACTGAAGCCTTAGCTATAAATATATATATGTATGAAGGTTCTTGTCTTGATAAAAAAATTGAAAAGTTCACGAGCACAAGGAAATAAGAATATTAACGAGATTGTAACTTGGTTTATATATTGGTTTGAAACTTGGTTTTGTGGTTGTAAATTAATATACTCCGCGTGTGACCGTTGAGTTGTATACTCATGTGGCTCGTTGAGTTTTATTGTGGATTTTTATGCGGGTTTTTAAGGCTTTTAGCCTAATGGTTATGCCATGTTTCAAACAAATTCGCCAAAATTTTTAGAAAATTGGAAAACCAAACCAACACCTTGAGTAGGAACTATATTTGGTTTACGAGATAAGAGGACATCCGGGCATACTAGATGGAACAAGAGGTACAATTAAGGTTAGGTTACATTAAACACGAGACTAGAGGTGATAGAAGCAAAAGATCAAACTTGAGTTTTATCACAAGAATGGGGAATTAAACTCATCAATTGTTATATACAAATTCAAACTATATCATCAATGACTTATTTCGGGAAATGTATGAATATCGAGATCAAAAGGAAGCGATATGGATAGGTACGCGAAAGGTAAAAGCTTGGTGATCGTAAATTCATACAAATATTGTTAAAAGACTAGTTGTCTACAAAAGTAGATTTGTTACGGAAATAGAAATCGAATTGAAATTGTGTTGCGAAACAATCGGTGAAGTATTCGTGCAGCTGAGGTACGTTATTGCCTTTACATTTATACTAAAAGTAAAAGTTTTGCAGATTAATAGTTGGTACTTACAATTCATTGCATTTATAAATAAGTTTTCACAATCTATCATGATTTGGCCATGCAAAGGACCCATTAATCGTTATGACGATCCATGAATGAATGTGATTGTAATCGTAATCGTAATTGTAATCGTAAATGGTTGATCCGGGGACGCTGGACAACGTTGCTCGCTAGCGAGCATTTAATCGTTCAATCGTTCAATTGTTCACGAGAATCGTTAATCGTTCAATTGTTCACGGAATCGTTAATCGTTAATCGTTAATCGTTCAATCGTTCACGTGAATCGTTAATCGTTTAATCGTTCAATTGTTCACGGAATCGTTAACCGTTCAATTGTTCACGACCGATCGCCTTAGGGTTCAATGAACCGAGGAGTCGGATTCCATGATTGATTGTTTCACGAGCATGGGTCCTAAAAATGGATAAATTGGAAAAGCAAATCGGCAATTAACAAGTTTGCAAACCGATTATGTAAGAAAAATGATTTAAGATATGCATGATTTAAGAGCACTTAAATTATAATTTTATTTTATAACGGTAACGCATCTTGAGCTTCTAACTCACACGTTTATTGTTTTATGTTTTAAAATTTTTAGGAAGTCAAGCACATGGCGGACTATTCATAATCACACCTAAAGTTTACGAGAGGAAGAAAAAGATAAAGTCGGTCGGAGAAGTAATGTACGGTACTGTTCGTCTTGGCCCTATGCATGCTAGTCCCTCCCTTGGTCTCTTGGCTTATGATTCCTCTCCAGTGATCCTTGGCGCCTTGAAAATTTCATTTTACGTGAAGAAAATTTAGGTTGGATTGTTACATAAATTGTTTGAATAATTAATTTTCTCAAATGAATTTGCCTTGTTTTCATTCCGAAACGGCGGTGACGTCTCCTAATTTACAAGTCTTCCGTTGTTAATTACTTATTTATGTGGTTATGTATTGGGGCGTTACAATATGTCATATCCACAAGGCATCCCTAGAGAAAAGCCGAGTTGGTTCGTCGTAGTGGCAACAAAACCAAGGGCCGAGTTGATGACCAATATACTATTCCTCTTGCATTCCAAGAGGATAGTATGGTTACGATCGATCATATAATGGAAACTTTGTCGGACACTTTGGTTGATAACACAATATTAGCAAAAGAATTAGTTAATGATGTTATTTTAAACCAACAAGATGGGATTGAGGATGTTAGTGAAAAAGAGGATGGTGAAGAAGATGATGAAGGTGAATGGGATGATGATAACATCACCGATGAGGAAGAAGAAGATCTCATATTCAATTATGACGAAGAGGATAGTGACGAAGACGATGATGATACTCGATGATGATGATGATGGCTGGTTGATGATGTTCTTTTATATTATTTTATATTGAATCACTTTAATTTATGTTGTAATCAATTGAATTCTTACTAATGTATTGAAGGTGAAACAATTTAGATTGAGTAAAGCGTATTTTCTTAATAGAAGAATATTTATATCTAACGCTTACATCTTCACTAACATTTACTTTGTTAATGCTTATTTGAAGATGCAACAATTTTATTTAATCTCTCTTTAACCGTTGGATGTTCACTAATGTTTATATGTTGTTTATGTTAGGAATTATGGAGTGAGGTAGAGGAAAGTCGAAAAAATCAACAACTCGGTGAAGAGCTAGAAACAACGTCAATACCGATGGTGAAGGTAATGATGTAAACACTTCTAGCCTCCCGAAAACCCTTCTTACCTTCAGTCTCCTGTAGGTGGAGCACTCTCTCCACACTCCCCTTAAAACCAAACTCCTATGAGTGAGTCATTCATCCCAAACCCTCCTTATTTCCAACCTCCAAACATCTCCCACAACCCTCACATGCAAACTCCAATGGGTGGGTCATTCATCCCAAACCCTCCTTATTCTCAACATGCTCATATGTACTCAAACCCGCCCATACGTACGCATATAATCAATATGGTACGACACTTATACCACGCATCAACATTGGTGCCGAATAAAGGCCACCACAAAGGCCTCCAAATGATGGGGCAACTAATGCGAGCAATGAGCATGCTAGTCTTGAATCAAGCAATGCTAGCGGCTAATTAAAGATTCGGATTGAGCCGGATGGTGAAGGGTAAGTGTGATAATAAGTAATAAAATAAATTAAGCTTAATAGTAGAATATTATAACTAATTATTTTATATGTTTCTTGATTAGGTTCTTCCCCAACGATAAAGTTAAGGCACGATTTCCCACATCTTTCAAAGTAAGTATGATGGAGCATGATCTACATGGGGTAAAGTTCCTCGATCACAACGTGATCTTTGGTTTTGAGTTCAAGGTCATGACAAATCTTTAGTTTTTGAATTTGAGGTAACATAATGACTTATTGTGTATGTTTGAGCATTATATTATAATTTCATAACTTATAAACTACTTTTTATTTATACGAAATTTTACACTTGGTCTCCAACCGATGAAGTCCAAATCGGAAGAAATTTTGAGAAGAAAGGAAGTGATCTATTGAAGGACTTCATGTTGAAAGCAAGGAAAACTAAGAAGAAGCCGAAATGGTTGAGTGACAACTCATTGGAGAGAGTTGTTAGAATACTTGGGAAACTATTGAGTACAAGATGTTTTGTGAACAGGCTCGGAAAAACCGCAATGCTTGATCAAGGTGGGCTTGGTTCATTACTTCATACTTGTAGCTCAATCCCTATGACAAAGCATAAGCGGCGATTGATACATACCCCTTTAATGATTACGCATGCAACTACTAATATGTTCATATTAGCAAATTGAATGTCTACTAACTTTTTTGTATTTAGATGAAGGAGTTTAAAGGAGTTCTTCCTCTACCGACCCAACTATTTTCACGAACCCACAAGATCAAAAAGGACGAATGGGTTGACCGGAAATCTAAGGCCATTATGTGAGTTAGCTTATATATGCATTTTTCAAAATTTTCAATATATGGTCTTCTTTGACAACTCGTGATGGCTACATGCCGCAAAAATTTATATATTATTCGAAAAAGTTATGATCGGAACAACGAGAAGAGGAAGAGGAAGAGAAAGAGTGAGGATCCTGAACTTGATATGATCGGAACTTTTGTGCATTGGTGAACATTTTGCGAACTTTTGGATAATGTATTTATGGTTGTTTGTGAACTTTTGTATGGTTGTTTTTGTGAACTTGTAAATTGGTTGTAAATGTATTTGGATTGTTTATGATTGTCAAATGTATGTTGGATTTGTATATCCAACTTGGAGAACTACTTTATGGCATATGTAAATGTCAAATGTAATAATCACATATGTGAATGTTGGATTTGTATAACATTTTTGTACTAGGTTAACGAAAAATTAGAAAAAGATATTGTCGAATTCTGCCAACACGACGACGGAACAACGACGGATTAGCGGCGGATTAGCTACGAGGACAACGACGGAACAGGGACGGAAATCAGCGACGGAATTCCTGGATATTCCGTCGCTAATTTCGATGACGGAATATGTATTTCGTCAGCTGATCTTGAACAACTACGGAATGGTTTTCCGTCGCTAATTAGCGATAGATTCAGAAATTTCCGTCGCTAAATTTTAGCGACTGGTATATAGCGACGGATTATTTCCGTCGCTAATTTCAAAATTCGTTGCTATTGCATATATTTGCATTGCTATTCGTCGATTTTCTAATAGTGAAAATGAGTGCGAGTATTGTGATTACGACATGTGTCGATACGATATGGCACAAAACAATGAATTGGCACAATGTGTTTGGTGGATTTAAATAAATAATACATATACTATTAAATAAATCTATATTTATTATACCCTAATAAATTATTTTATTTAATTTCTTATTCATTATCAGAAACTATAGTAATGGTTTTTTTATATGACTTTAGGATTTTATAGTTGATAGGTTTTATTATATATTACATTTCCACAAAAAATAGTTGTAAGATTTTTTAAAAACTTAGAAAAATCATTAAAATTATAGGTAATTTTGTATTAGTATTTTTTAAGATATATATGTGCATATCTTATATGTGTGATCTTAATAATATAAACACAAAAATATTAAAAATTTGAATTGAGAACTTTATAAATATATATTGAAAATAAGGTTTTTGTTACTATAATTTATATAATGTATATATATATATATATATATATATATATATATAGAAAAGACCTTATGATAGTCATTGATTTTTCCCCAATAACCGAATACTTTTGTCTCCAAAGAGTAACTCTTCTCAAAATCTCAAAAAAGGTGGATTCCAACTCGGCATCTGTTTTGAGATTTTGAGAAGGGCCTCAATTGGTAGAAAAAACCCGCAACCCCTTGGGGTTATCCCGCACTTGGAGGAAGAAGTAGAAAAAGGAATAAATATAGTGATAATTTAATTATTCGTCGATGTAGTAAATAGGAAAAAAATAGAGGAGAGTTCTTATGGGAACCACAAGAAAAATGAGAACTACCCTTATCACGACAATTTTTTTATCTCAACTGTCCAAATTTGATCCATAAGCTCTAATGTGGGCGGGTGTTAAAAGTATGGTCACGTGACTTTTAATGAGTCGAGGCAAAAAAAAGTCATGTAAACATATTAGGGGTCATTGAAAATCAACATCATTTGTTCTCCCCCTTACCCCAATTTCTACTCCCTCTCATCCCGATTTCTAGCGTCCGTATATCTCTCTCTCGCAATTTTCGGCTCGCCGGCCACCTCACCGACCACCACACCACCACCACCACTAGAACCCAATCGCCGGCTACCACTGCCTTTCCAACCCTCCTCCATTTCGCTAGCTGCCTTTTTCTCTATCTCTCTCCCACTACCTTGCTCGCTGCTATTCGCCGACCACTACCTCGCTTGCTGCCCATTTCTACTCCCCAACCGGCACCTCATCGGCCACCGGGACTAGACCACCAGCGAGACACCCGAACCGTGGAACCCAAATCAAATCTAGGGTTTGTTATCTTGTCTATATTTAATTTCTATTTAATTTTTGTTGAAATTTCTGTTTTGGAATTAGAATCTCAATTTTTTAATTTTTCACTTTCTCAATAATTGATCCATTGCGGTGATTATTTATTGCCCAACCGTAAAATTGTTCTTGGATTTCTGTTTGATGTATATCTATTCTTGGATTTGGGGTGGGAATTGATACATTTGGTATTTTCAAGTGGTTATTACTGTATCTTATATTATGCGAGTATTTTCTATGATTTCTTCTTTTTGTTCTCTTATTGTTCTATTGTTATTCTTTCCCTGTTATGAAAATTTTGACATTGGAGCTACTACTTTACTGAGCAGTAATTGTTGATGTGGTTGCATTGCTATTAAGTTTATTTGTATGATTATATTTGAGACAGATCTTGAAACACGAAGTTATTGTCTTGGATGATGCTTTTGACTGGTTTCCGGCTTTTGTATGCGGTCTCTAGTTGCATTGCCATTAAGTTTTCCTCTGCTTGTGTTGTCTGTCTTGTTGATATTGTCTTAGTGTAATTTAAATATGATCGTTGAATTGTGTCAAATTGCATTTAATTATTGGAATTGAAATAGTGAGATTTACATAGTCCATTAGTTCAATTGGTAGAGCATTTGTGTTCTTACACAAAACATGGGCTTAGTTTCAAGATATGAACATTGAAGTGTTCATTGATGAGGAATGTTCACGATAAACATTCTCTCTAAATTATAATTCAAGATATGAACGTTGTTCCTAATTGAATTTAATTAGGGTGTGATCAAATCCTTGCACTCTATACTATAAGAACTACTTGTCCTATGGTAAAAAAACTTATTGTAGTTTGTAAAAAGTATATTTCTTTGGGTTTAAACCTTTGGTAAAACAGAATAATATTCTCAATGCAGATTCTTTTCTTAGCTGTAGGTTGCATCAAACTCATGATGAAGCTCAAAATACTTCAAATTTGCAACTAAAGGATATGGATAAACATGATTATGCTTCTCGTTATAACAATGAACCAACTTTCTATCATATAGCAGCTCGGACTAGCAACAACAACATGGCTAGTGTGATTTCTATTGAAGTAAGGTGTAGCAAGTAGAGGGACTTTTCTAGGAGACCCATGATAACACAAAGTTCCAATGTTTTGAGTTGAGTTTCGAGTTGAAGCCACAAAGTTCCAATGCATTTCACACTCTAGTGCAAGGTTTTGACTCATTCTTTGTAGCCCATATGAGATTTGAACCCACACATTTTGTGTAAGAACACAAATGCTCTACCAATTAAGCTAATGGACTATGTAAATCTCACTGTTTCAATTCCAATAATCAAACACAAATTGACACAATCCAACGATCATATTAAGTTACACTAAGACAATACCAACATGACACGGAATTCAAATTCCAACAAAATGAGCAAACCTATACTCGATCTAACAAATGCTTAAAAATGCTTATTATATTTTTATATTGGTTTCCATATGAACCCTCCTATATGCCCGTCATATAATCAAATAAAGCCTAGGTGTCCATGGCCATGACGGGGAAGGGGATGGGCCTTAGGGAGGAGAGTGAAGGCGAGATAGTCAAATAGGAGGGAGAAGACAAATGATTTTACTTTTCAGTAGTATGGGAATAGATATGAAGGAAAATATTAAAGAGTATTTTGGAAGATTATTTAATATAGTAATTAATTTTTGATTAAAAATATAGTAATTTATTTACTAATATTAGAATTGTAATTACTTGTATAAAATCAACTAGTGTAAATTATATTATTTTTTGTCGTCGGTGTGTACGTTGTCTTTCTTACGCTTGGCTGCTGATTTGCACATTTTCCACTCAATTAAGAGAATGTTTTCCTTTTTATATTTTTCTTGGGAAAGTCATTAATTTGCATTGAATTTCATCACAATAGGAAAAGAATCTCCTAGGACAGCAGACAATTTAAATAGAAAAAATTCTCAACTTCCTTTTATGATTGTTTGCCTTGTGGAACCAATCCGAGCCGCTTTCGTAGAAGAGCGATGCGAGACATGGGGGTCGAGCATTCAATGATGACGAGCCTTGTTTGTTTTGGTTGTTTTGATCTTGTGAATACATCGAGCCTAGGTTTTCAGCCATATGCCTGTTGTTATTTCCTCCTCCTTCCTTCAGCCCGAACCATCTTCATGTTTGATTAACTTGCATGCTTTCTTTGTATGTACGTGGGAACATTAATTTGTTATTTGTCACTTGAGTTAAATTTGATTGTTGATGATAATTACAGATCATGGCTAGTGCCAATGGACCATCTTGATGTTCTACAAATAAAGACATGGGAAAGGGGAAACAAATCCAAATCCAACTCCAACTCCTCCATCAAACTATGATACAAATGTTGATTCGATGCGGAACACCGGATCGCACCGAGGATGAGGTGGATACATTAACATTTGGAAAGAAAAGAAAATTTATCTCGGATGTTTTGTGACATTTTGGGTATCAAGTTATCAATGGCGTATCAAAAGCTATTTGCAATTATTGTGAGAAAAACTCGGTGGTAATTCAAAAATCGGTACGAAGCATTTGCGGGACCATCATAAAATTTGCCCTATGAAAAGACATAGAGATATTGCAAATGACTTTACCCAAAAAAAGTTGAAGATAGAGTCTTCAGGTGACAAACAAGGGCAAGTGTTGTTTGTTAATGGTTTTGATGAAAAGCTTGCAAGGAAGGAACTTGCACATATGGTAATAGTTCATGAGTATCCTCTTGCAATTGTGGAGCGTGAGGGGCTTAGAGAATATTCAAAGGCTCTCCAACCTGTGCTCAATATGATATCAAGGAATACACTTAGAAAAGATATTTTTAAAGTGTTTGAATTTGAAAAGGCGAAACAATGAAGTTGTTAGGACGTGCTCCAAGCAAAGAGGCTATTACCACGGACATGTAGACCGCCCAAAATCAAAAGTGTGGTTTTATAGCCATAACGACCTATTGGATTGATAGCTCGTGGAAAATGCAAAAGCGCATTTTGAGGTATGTTTATTATTTGTGTGACTTTTACGTTTTTAGTTTACGTTTCGGTTTCTTTTCGATTCATATTTTCGGTTTACTCTGTTTTTGCCGGTTGTTTCGTTTTCCGTTTATACCTTTTTTTCCTCTTTTTGTTTTCGGTTTCTGCCGGTTTTTGTTTCCTATTTCTATTTTGCCAGCTATTTTTTGTTTTCGTTTCTGCGTGTTTTTTTCCTGTTTGTATTTTCGGTTTCGCCCGATTTTTTCATGTTTCGTTTTTGTTTCGCACTTTAACCGCATTCCGTTTTTGACGTTTGCATTTTCTATTAGGTTTGCATATGTTCCTTGTCCTCATACCACGGAAAGCATATCAAAAGAGCTCTTAAGGTGTTTTTCGAGTGGAATATTAGTAGAAAGCTATCAAGCCTCACGAGTGGACAATTGTTCTTGCAATGATGCAATAATTGGCATTCATAAAGATCGTTTAGATCTAAGGGCACTTCCATTGATGGGTAAGCATTTCCATATGTGTTGTTGTGCACATATTCTTAATATCATTGTTAAGGATGGGTTGGAGGTGATTGAGAGTTCGATTGAAAAGGTTCATGATAGTGTAGCATATTGGAAAGCAACACCTAAAAGAGAGGAAACTTTTAGAGAAGCTTGTGATAGTTTGAGTGTGCCTTACTTGAAAAAGTTGAAATTAGATTGTAAAACGAGGTGGAATTCAACATTCTTAATGCTTGAAACAACTTTGTTATGTAAGGAAGTTTTTCCTAAGTTGGCAAGGAGAACAAGCGAGTTATAAATGTATTCCTTCGATGAGGAATGAGAGAAGGCAAAAGATATTTGTGGTAGGATGCAAGTATTTTATGATATGACTCGGTTGTTCTCCGGCATTAGTTTTCCTACTGTAAATGTTTATTTTCCTAAGGTATTTGAAATTCGAATAGCTTTAAATGGTTGGCTTCTGGATAGGGATGTGGTTATTAGGACTATGGCTCAGAAGATGCTTGATAAATTTTTGAAATATTGGGATGTCATGCATGGAATATTAGGAGTTGCATGTGTTTTGGATCCTAGGTACAAGTTGAAAATGGTGCAAACTTGTTATAGTACTATTCTTGATTTTGATGTATTTGATAAGGTTGATATGATCAAGAATACTTGCTATGACTTATTCCATGAATATGAAGAGAAGTACAAACATTTGAAGGCTTCTTCTTGTAGTGTTTCTTGTGATTCATCTTACGTTACTACGGATTCTAGTGTGGCGGGTTTGTCTATTGAGAAAGATATTTATGATAAGTTTGATGCATTGATTTCAATGGATCCCATGCTTGTACCAAAATCTGAGTTGGATATTAACTTAGAAGAGGGAGTTACCCCAAGGGCTGATAATTTTGATATATTGGTTCATTGGAAAGCGACCACAAGGTTTTCGATTTTAGCTATGATGGCTAGAGATATCTATGCCATACCTGTCTCCACAGTAGCATCAAATTCCATATTTAGCACGGGGAGGTTCATTACCCCACATCGCAATCACTTGCATCCCAAGACTTTAGAAGCTTTAATGTGAGCTAGAGATTGGCTTTTGGTTACATACAAATCCAATCCCGGAAGGTATATGTTTTTATTCTTTAATGAACTTTAGCATGTGCATAGTAAGAATTTCTTATGTTTAAATGTTATGATAATATATCAATTAATAATTCAATTTTATATTTTTCATGTTGTAGATGATGATAAAGTTGTCTCTTATCGCCATAGTGTTATTGATCAAGATCATGATGCGGAAGTTGATGACGAGTTTGAAGTTTGATGGATAAATGATGTTGGATTCTATGAGAATATTTATGTTTTATTATGATGGTTGTATTTGTGTTTAAACTATGAGGACTTGTTTGTTTTGTATTTTGTACTTGCTATTTTGGTATTCCTTTAGTTTAAACTTGCATAGATATTGGATGATTGTGTGAAAAAATTAGTTTGGACTTTCTTGTTTAGGGCCTTTAAATTTAACCACAATTTGGGTTATACTTTTATGGGTCTGTAAATAGTTTGGGCTTCTGCTGGCCCTTGTAAATATTTTAGGGGATTGGGGCCCTGGCGGTGAGTGGATACTCGGCGGGGTTAGGGGCGGGAGATATCCCCATCCCCGACCCACCCCTTGCTAACCCTAATATATATATGTATGTATTCTAAATCTTGATTAACTTTACAATGAATCGTTCCCTTTTTAGTTACTTGTAATATTGGCTTTTTTTTAACTTTTAAAATATTTTGAATTTGCTTTTAAAAAATTCGAATAGTTTTTTAAAGGGCAATTTTATTTTTTAGGTAAGTATTTTATATGGCCCGCTTCTACTGGCCTTAATATGGCAATTAGTTATTCAATTTTATCTCCTCACGTTTTCATAATCTTTCTATTTTTTATTAATTAATATTTGAGGAGTTTTAAGTTTTTCATCAAAATTTTGTAATTGAAGATTTCTTTTATAGGGTAATTGATAAATTTTAATAGTTGATGCTCTTTTTTAACTGGTGCATAAAGAAATTGAAAAGTCCATACAAGTCAATCATCGCACTAAATTTTTCTTTATTAGTCGATTTTATAGAATTAATTCAATCTGCTTTAAAAAATATATGATAATAACTATTACTTATTACCATATCTGATGCTTTGGCGATTTTCATTCAAGGTGCAATTGTGAAAATGGCTTCACGTTACCTAATTATGATATATTTTTATTTTTTATTTTCATAATGTTTTTAAGATTATACATATTCGCTCTTTTAGGCTACTTGATTAATGATAGTAAGCCATTTGACAACTTTTTTGAAAATTAAAATATAGATGAGATTATTGGATATGAAAAATGATAGTATTCAAGGCAATATAAGAACATTAATATGAGAGTTTTTATCATTTTAGTGGGTGTTTGACCTAAATTTTAAAAATGTTTTTGAATTCTAAAAATTAAAATTAGGCCAAACACTTACTTTTAAAAAAGTTAAAACTGTTTTTCAAAAATAATTTTGGAAAAAAACTCCCAAAAACAGAAACAGATATTTACTATTTTTATTTCTAATTTATGGAAAAACTCTCTAACAACAACTCACAACCCTATTATTTCTCTCTCTCCTCTCTTTTCACATTAATCTCTCCTCTATCTCTCTTTCTCTCTCCTCTATCTCTATTTCTCTTTTCTTCTCTCTCTATTATTTTGTTTTATCTCTATCTCCTCTTTCTAAAAATTTTGGCCAAACAAATTAATTATTTAAAAACACTTATATAAAATTTAGGCCAAACATTTCAATTTTTCTTTAAAAATAATTTTTGAAAAAATATTTTTAAAAAATAAAAATAATTTTTTAAAAACTAGTTCAAACATGCTCTTAGTCTTCTTAACATTTTCCAATGGCATGCTATCATTTACCTAATTGCTAAATTTTTAATTTTTGTTATCCCCATGTATGTATTCATATAACTTTTGAATTGAATCTATATAAAATGCTTATGATATTAAATTTAGTCTCTATACAATTAACACATGAAATTTCATGGTATGATTGTTAAATTGGGAATATTTTAAATAAGATACATATATAATATATAAAATATTCAACAAATCTAATTAAATTAATTATGATAAATTATGTAAATTAATATTTTGTAAACTATTTTAAATATTTTTTTAAGAACAGCCATGCACGGATTTAAAAACTAGTGATGATATAATAGTACTTTCATGATTATTAAATGATAAAATTAAAAGGAATGAAATATGGACATATACAAATATTTGAGAACAAATAGTTTAATATACAACAGAGGTTCATGATAATGTTTCTTATAAATATGACATGCTTCTCAACTTATGACATGTTTGGGTATGGAAAAAATATATTGTTTTAACGTGAAGAAATTGAATATTTAATTTAGTGCATTTTTTATTACACATAGAGAATAAAGTGCAAATTAGTAGAAATTAATGATGTCCAATAATTTAAACTTGGGATTATAATATTTAAAAACTCTCAAAATAAACATTATTTATTTAAAAATTCATTGAAGCATAATACATTGTAAAATTATAAAAAATAATTTTTTTCAATCACGAAAAATTCGAAAGAAGTAATAAAATGATACAATTAGTGAGTATTCCCTCCATTTTAAAATATATGTCACTTTTAACTAACTTTTTTGTTTCACAATACTTGTCACTTTATAATTCTAATAATGTACTAATGACTAGTTTACCAATTTTGTCCTTATTAATGGCTTTATTTCTCTTCTTTTTCATTAATTTTCTTCGTTTAGAATGAAATCTTGAGGTAATTTGGTCTTTCAACATAAATTTTGTCATGAATTTAGTATTTCCTTGGTATTCCCTCAAAACCTTAAAATAATAAGCATTTTGAAACGGAGGGAGTATTGAATAACTTAATCGAACAATTCTCGGTATAAATAGAATACCTTCAATGAAACACCTCCATACAACCGGTACATCCCCACCATATCTTTTGAAAATTACGCCCTACATAAACACAACACTAATCATATAGTATTAAGAAGGAAAAATTGAGCCATAGGCCATCTGTAAAGAGTTTTGATAAATTAAAAACATGTTGTTCCCAATTTTTTCATTTAGCGTTGTGAAAAATTTGTTAAAAGTCTAAAATACCCAATATGTAATATTTTAAACATGATATGCATTAAAGATATATACCTAAGTTGAAATCAAAAATGTAAACTTAACATATGTATACAAAACTTTAAATATGATATACATTAAAAACATATATATATATTAAATAAAGATATACGTAAAAACTAAAGTTATGTATGTAGAAATATTTGTGTACAAATATAGAAAACATGATGGTAAATGTGTAAAGACTTTTCTCAATCAAGAAAAAAGGACCAAGTTTTTTAGGGAAAAAAAGGAAAAAAAAAATCTCTTCATTGTTAGAACTTTTGCTCCTCTCTACAGCAGTAGTCACCCAGTGAAGCGAGTCCTCTCAAAAACTAAATAAACCCTAAAAATCCCTACTCTCTCTTCCCCTTCAATTTTCAATCTCAGTACTACTTCTTTTCTCCTCTCTCCTCAATTTTTCATACTTCAACCCTCGATCCGCCCCACCACTCCCATTCCGCAGTATGATTGGTTACTCCGGCTAGGAGTTGGTTGGAAAAAATTCATTGAATTTTCAATATACGAGGTGGGCTCGATTGAGAAGCAGCAGAGGAGAAGGGGAGATAAAGATGGTGGTCACCTCTAGCACTAGCTCCTTCGCCAAAGAGATGAATATTCGCAAGAAAATCGCCAGCATGTGTGTCTTCTCTCTCTCTCTCTCTCTTCCCCGCCAAAAAAAGGGTTACAATTGATCGGTGTAAATCTTGCTTTTTTAACTACATTGTGCTCGAAGTACTATTTCTACTTGTGATTTGGGAGGAGTCGTTGGAAATAAGTTCTGGGTTCTGGTTATCATTCAGAAATATGATTGATTGTTGACATTCATAGGCTGAAAATCTGTTATTATCCTTTTCTTGCTGTAGGAGTGAGGAATCGACGTTTGATACGAGGATCTATTACTGTGTATTTTCCTCATTTTGCCCTTTTTTTCTGTTTTGTTTGAAGATTCATGTGTGATATATGATATTGAGAAATACTTGAACATATCATCTGTTTGTTCATTTTAGTTTAGACTCCCTTGTTCACAAGGGAGCGGATAAATTGTCTTTGTCTTGGAAGTTTTCAGAAATGTGCAAAACAAGCTAGTGAGGGTTAGATGAGAGGAAGAATAAGTCCTCATTTTGCATTTGCATGGCCTTGCTTGTATGCTATATGTACCCAGTCTCCAATCTAAGCTACTGCTGTTTCTGGTGTGAGTTCTTTTTGGCTTGGAGTTTATTTTGAACCCTTTTTTGGGCATTCTAGATTTAACAAAAGGGAGGATGATTTTCCGTCCTTGAAAGATTACAATGATTATTTGGAGGAAGTGGAGGACATGAGTAAGTTTATCTTGTTCATTTTTTTCTAGGTTTTGATTGTTCTTTTGCATGACTAAGTTCAATCAAGGACCCTTTATTTTTGATGCAGCATGTAACTTGATTGAAGGAATAGATGTGGCTGCCATTGAAGCTAAAATTGCCCAATACGAACAAGAAAATGCTGAGCAGATAATGAATGCTCGAGCCCGCAAGGCATGTAAGAGATCTTATGAAGCAATTCCTTGTCTGTGCACATTTTATAATTATAATTGGCTACTGCATCTATGTGACAACTTGCAAGTTGTTTTTTTAAAAAATTTTTATTGGGATATTTGTTGTTTCTTGATTGTTTTAAGCCATTCATAAGAAAGGAGAGTTTCTGAACTTGTGTATATGTACAGGCAGAGGAGCTGGCGGCAGCTTTGGCAGCGAGCAAGGCACCTACACAGCCTGATACTGAAGTGGTAAGATAATGCATTTGTGGTGCTTGCTGACATCAGTTTTTGTATATTGCATTTTCTGCATGTTTTTCATCTCTTGAAGTCCCTATCTGAGGATGTGGAGAACACACTCATTGTGCAAATATGGAGAATGTGTGAATAAGGTAGTAGATGTGAGTGTTTGAGGGATTTATGGGGGTTTTGGGCTAGCATGCATTCCTCATTACTGTTAATTAAGTCTTTTCCAAGGACCTTGAGTACTTAAGAGATTGTAAAAGCAAGAAGAGTATCTAGTGTACCGCAGTATGTGTGAATGTTGGAGGTTGATTCCCATTCCGCAGCATATGTCAGTATCTAGCAGAACATGCAATTTAACACCATCACATATGCCAGTACTTATTCGTCCAGCCTCAAATCCCTGTTCTGATTACCAATCTTGTCACCTGCTTGGTTCCACACTTTGCTCCCATACAAAACCCTGTCTGCCTGCACTAAACCCCATCATCGATCTAGTATTGATAATGAACAGCCCGACACCCCGCTGCCCCGGTTTTTTTTTCTTTTGCTGTTCTATTTTTTATGATGAGCAATGACTAATCCCTCTAGCTGCGTGCTATTCCTTACCAACACTGTAGGTTTGTTTTTATGTGGGCAAAATGCAAGGGCAAGTATTATTATTACTGCTGATATTGGGGGTGGCTTATGTGATTCTCTCATTTGACATCCTTTGCTTGCGATTGTTGTCTATGTGGTGGTTTGCATATTACAACAGTTACAATATATTACAACGGTTATAATATACTGCAATTCATATCTTGTGGAGATACTAAGTTATGGATGATGCACTTCGTGCTCTTTCTTAGTTCTATTCCTGAAGAGATAAGGAATTCTTCCAGAGTCTATCAATGCTTCATACTTGACTGTTGGTCTCTATGGAGGTTTATATATGATATATAAAGAAATACCTTCATGAACATGATTGAGAGATTGCCCTGGGTTGTAAGGGTTTTTCTAAAGTTTTAACGATGGAAACCAAACTTTACAAGCAAAGAACTGAGTTTATTTGATCATCATGTAGGAGTTCTTTTGTGTTGTCTAAAAAAACACAACAAATCAACAATAAGGACTGGAAATGATTGGATTTGGTTTTGACCTCTAGTATTTTTCCATTCTTTTAATGCTGTTATTTTCTGTTCTTGGCAATGATTTTTTTGGAGGTTTAACCTAGAGTATAATCGCTTTTAGATCTTACACGTGGTAAAACCCCTCCCGCTTCCGGGGATTGGGACTTGTGTTCTCTTTCATCAACGTGAGGCTGCTACCACCTCAACTAACACCTTGTTGGTGTCTTAGCAATTATTTAATATTAACATATGCCTTCCCGTTATGACCTAGTAGGATTATGTCTTAGCACTCACTTAGTCACTTTTGGTGGATTTTGGAGAATTTCCAAGTCTCCTGTGAGCTATCATCCTGGTGTGGTCATTATGGTGTGAGCTGACCAATATTTAGAGAATAATTTGAATTCCTTAAATACTCATTCTGTGCCGATAACGGTCCATTCAGCCCTTAGACTTCGCTTGGTCTAGCAGTGGTAATGATGCTGCATGTTTTAACTGGGATCCCTCAGTTTCAAGGTTCAAAAAGATACTACTTGGGTTTGAGGGTACTAGAAGCTTATGATTTCATCTCTGCTATCAAGAAATGGCGGGCACAATCTGTATTTGATGGGTTTTTCAGTTTTGTGATTGTGAAATACTTACGATTGGAGGAGCTAAAAAGTGGAACTTGAAAGTCTTGGGTGATACTAAGATTCAAAAGTACTACGATGGACTCTATAACTTTCATTGACTTGAAAGAAGAGTCTGTTGGTTTGATTTCATTATAGATACAATAAATAAGCTAAGAGTAGAGAATAGTGAACAAAAAGAACTTGTCTAGGTCGTTTTGGTGGATGACATCCCTTGGAGACAAAATCTGGAGCCTTATGGCTTAACTTAAGTGGTGGAAGCATGAGGTTTTTTCATAAGGAAACTACTAAGGCGGAAATGACCAAGCCAATTTGTCTAGGATTGTGAGCTAGCTTGCTGGAAAAATAGGAAAGCTCAGTTCTATAACAAATCAAGCCAGCTCAAGCTCGGACTTGGGGTACAAATGAGCTGAGCTAAAATGAGCTTGTAAAAAGATTGTGCGAGCTTAACTTAATTTGCTCGTAAGACTTAAATTGAGACCATAAGTCGTAAAAACAATGAAGAAGATAATCATGTGGAGGATGCACCTCTTTTGAGTAAATTTTACCAATCAATACAGATAGAATTCTATTTCATTAATGAATCACCTCTTCTCATTTTGGATCCAAATTGCAACGTTGTTGCCTTCGTAGTCATTATCACCATAATTTTTCTGACTTGCTCCCAATCTCACACCTGCCACTTTTCAATCGCATCGTATAATTATGACTTATGAGATGATCTAGTTATACATCTTTTCCGTCTTAGAACTTACATTTGTTTGTCTTTTTAATATTTGAGGCCTATTTTGATTGTTTCATTATTTAATAGTGAAACTAGTCATTAGAATGAGCAATTTTGGTACCCACCCTAACCTCAGATTTAGTCAAACCAGCTTCAAACTTTGGGATGGAACCAAGTCAACAATGATAGGAAGGAACTGCTTCTAACTTTTGTGAACCGGAACTGGAATTGGAACCGTTGATCTGGTTCAGATTCGAATCTGGGTACTTGTATAGAAAGCCTTTTTCCTCTTTTTGGCTAATCAAAGTGCATCACATGCAAAGCAATACTTCACTTGGAGGCTGGTGTCACTCTTTAGCCATTAAATTCAAATCAAAAAATAAAGATCCAATGCATTCACTGTTTTGGCAACATGCTCAAACTTGACAAGTTCAAAGTTACAACAAAAGAAAGACCCACCAAGTAAAAAAAAGGAAAAAAAGCTATTTATCAAAATTGAACCTTGACAATTACATCAGTAGTTGTGAACTAGATGCTTAAACTCACTCTTTGAAGCAATTCTTGCAACAGACATAATTGCGGGTCAAAAGTGCATCCTTAAATGAGAACAAACGAAGAGAATAAGCATATGAATTTGAGAAGAGAAGAAGAAAGAAAAGGGAACATGTGCTCTTTTTTTTTTTGGGACGGGGGGTTGTCGATTACCTGAATTCAGAAGTATTTTGTGTAACTGTCCTGAGTGACTAAGGGTTTTTCTAACAAAACGGTTGGTCTCTGGATAAAGTAAATTATATAACAGTTTTAGGTACCTGCTACTGGAGCTTGTCCGATACACATTCTGGTTTTGGATTCAGGTACTTTTTATCTTGGAACTAATTGGAAATTTGGAAATGATCTGGCTGTTCCCAATTTCCAGAATCAGGACTGAAATTGTTTGATCATTTCCTAAACCGTTCCAAGCCACCTGAGAATCATGCTACCATAGTGGAAAGGGAAGCATTGGCTCATGTAGAGTTGGAGATCCATCAAGGCTCACGAGTTGAGCTTGGAGCTTGAACTGCTAGGTGAATTGAACTTGCAAAATGATTTTTGAGCATATTTGAGCTTGGTCTAATTGGCTTATTTCCAAGTGGCCAACCTTCACTGTAAGTTTAATTTCACGCATCTATTATGGGGCAGGGACTTGGTAGTTATAAGGTACCAGCACTGCCATACCTCCCTTTTCATTAAGTTGGTTCTTGGATGCCTAAAGTGGATGTATTGGTTTAGCCTTCTTTATATTAGGGGAGGCTTTTGAGCTTCATTTCTCTGAGGTGTAAGTTTATAGAGCTCTTTAAGAATGTTGATGATAAGGCTCATTTCGATGCCATGGCTCTGTAGCCAACTTGGATACAAATATACAATGAAAGTTCATAATGATTCCTTGGTAGGCTCTTTTCCATCTCCTGATCACTGTGACTGGTAACAAGGTAATCTCACTTTTCTTTCCGTTAATCATGGAGATCTTGAGTTGGATGCAACCCACACTTGTGTTATTAGTGTTACCTTTTGTTTTTCCGTGGAAAGACTGACACTGAACTATGCTTAGAGTGATCTCTTTCATTTCTTTCTTTTCAGTGATACTGTCGTCTTATTGGGTTCACTATCTTCAAGGACTTGCATTTGAGAACTAGACTTCCTCTAGGTGCCAAATTCAAGCAGTCGTCTGTTTGAGAACTAGCCATTTGGAGGCTTAAGAAAAGGCTCCTCGGTTGGAAAACTGAGTATCTTATTGGGGGATGAAGAAGAGAGGGAGGGGGGTTATGTCATCAAAGGAGCATTATGTAGAGCTCCTTTCGGGATGATTTCAGATACCACGTGGTGAAATTTGACATTGTCATGGAGCCTAAGTCTAAGGGCACAGGTTTGATGTTGGAGGCCTTTTTCTTCAATGAGTCTTTTCTGCATAAGTGGCTGTCGTGGTTTATGAATGAGAAAGATAAATTAGTGAGTCGTTGGGGCTAAATATAGGTAAGGCTTTAATTGGACATAATGGTATGTATGGCATGAGTCTTTGGGAATTTACACCAGAGGATGAGATTGTTTCTGCCTTCTTATTTGTTAAGGGTTTTGTGTTTTTCTTTCTGAAATTATAGGCCCTTGGATTTTTTTATTTTGTTTTTTTTGGCATGACAAATGGTGTGACGGGATTCCTTTAAGAGAATTCTTTCCTTAACTCTATGCACTGGTGCCAAATAGAGATGCTCTTGTTTCTGATTGCTGGACAAGCAGAGTTCTTTCTTAGTCTCCTGTTTTTTTCGAGATGCCTTCCTGGACAAGGCTTAATGTTGCTTGTTTCTTTACAATGCTTGATGGATTTATGTGAAAGATACCATTTTTTGTGTACTGAGGTAGTCAAATTTGTGTCCTATCTCAATGGGAAGATTTGAGGAAGAAAAAGGGGTAAGGGACCCCCCCAAAAAAAAAAATTGGGTTGAATGATACTCGTCTTTGTTGGAGGTTGGCGAAATACCATTCTGGTTATGAAGGGCTCTCCTTAGACATCGGTTCAATGGAAGCTAAGGCTGCTGAGAAACTCACCACGAAATCATACTTTGAGCTTTTATCCTGTCTTTGCACCCAAACCCAACTCCACTTTTAAGTAGTTACTGCTCTTGGAAAATTATTTTGAAAGGGCTGTCATTCCTGTGAAAGTGTCTTTTAACTTTTTGTGTGGGTGGCGGCAACTGGTAATCCAAGGCAAGATCATAACTTGTGATAAATCACAGAAGTGGGAACTTTTTGTTATTAGATGCTTAATGTACGAAGGAGAGTTGGAATCCTTGGTCTCTTACTCTGTTACCCATTTTCTAGAGCTTGCATTGTCCCTGAGTTGTGGCTAATACTATCGAACATCATTGAATGACTCGGAAGGGTTCTTTAAATGAAAAATTCTACAAAAAGTCATTAGATTTCTTCAATTATTTAGGGCAAACCATGACCATGTCAATTTTGTCACGGATGTGTCAGTACCTTGCCACAGATGCCCAAGGCTTGCCATTTCCTTGCCTTAGGCTCATAAGGCATGCCATGGCATTATTGCCATGCATGTCTCAAGGCCTTGTTGCGTATGTCCTGGGCATGCCTTAGGATGCAGGATGCTCAATGTATGCAAGTTTGGACTTTTTGGAGAAGAGATGTTTCCCTTGGGTTGATGTAGTTGCTTTTTTGTTTGTGTGACTGTCTTGTGGGACAGTTGGCCTGAATAAACGTGAACTTTCAAAAGACACCCCCTTCCCCTCAAAAAGGCCAAAATGCCCCTTATGTTTTCCATGCTTTTTCAGCGTCTCTGAAGGCTGAACTTGTCTGAACAGGCTACAGAACAGAACTCACAAGCAGGGCAGTCTATCACAGCACAAGGGCAGTATGCACCGGCAATGGCTGGAGGACAACTCATGCAACCACGGCCTATGGGAATGGGCCCACAACCAATACCCCTCGGGGTCCTGACATGCACCTTGATGATGAAGAAATGATGAGATTACGAGCGGAAAGGGGTGGTCGTGCTGGGGGTTGGAGTCCTGAACTCAGCAGAAAGAGGGCCCTTGAGGAAGCATTTGGGAGCCTTTGGATATGAAAATCACTGAAATTGCAGGTCCCAACATTTGTAAGCTCATTTTTGAGATGTTGAAAGTGGAGCTTATGATGCGGAAATTGTATGTAATATGATTTTTAAGATCCTTTATCGACTATGAGAAAAATGAGTGGTGAAAGTTGCATTTGATTATACCAGAGATGTAGATTTTGACATTTCAAGATCATAATATATGGTTCTTGAGCATTTTTGTTGAAATTGAAGTGTCTTCGACAGTGACACCTGTGAAAACCTTGAAAATGTCACAGATATGCAGCAGAACAACTCATCTTGGTAACTTTGTTCTATTTTATCGTTACATTTAACCAAAGTTTAATTGAATTTTCAGCATTAAAATGTTCCTCAACATTTGGCCATGTCGTTATGTGCTGGTCTTCATATAATTATGCGGTTAAGCCTAGTGGTTCACAAAGTCTGTAGTATCCTAAATAAATATTTCAGTTTTTAAAAATACGCGGCATCTTGGACTAAAATGCTTATTGGTTCCTGAATCATGATATAATTTGCAAAATTATTATAAATACTCGTAAATGTTGGATCGTATAACTATTTTTATTGGTTCCTGAATCATGATATAATTTGCAAACTAATTATAAATACTCAGATAACTATTTTAAAATTCTTAATGTTTGTTTTTCAGTTAAAATTATTTTATTAAATTCTACTACATGATATAAGAAAAAAAATTACGTTGAGTTAGACAAATATGACATCTAATTCTTGTGCATGGACAACAAATAGTTACATACAATTCTACGATAGCAAAATTTGTAAATATTTTATCAGTTAATCTAACTTACATTCATAAAAATCGAGAAATTTGGTAATATAACCTTTGCTTTACACTATTTGTTATGGAGAATGAAGGAAAACTTTCACTTTGTATAAAGTAGAAAATTCGCTGACTTTTGAGGTGAATTATATGAGAGACTAATATGATGACGAAAGAAGCAACAACTGAGCAATAGAAAGTAGGGTTCATCATGATAAGAGCATGTTTGTGTTATGTTTTTTTTTTTTTTGGGTTTTTATTATTATTTTTGACTTATCATTGGGGATTGGCCTAATCTACTATTGTCCCCCATCATGGTTGCACTGGTTTCCACTCGTTCATTGGTTGAAATGAAAATTTTCCCCCTCTTCTTTTATTTCCACTTACTTTTAACGACTTTTTTTAAAAAATGGTGATCTAGAGGGCAGAAAATAAATCATAAAAGAATGTGGTTCCCTTTGAATTTTTCTAAAATTATATTAATTAATTTACTTCTCTCTCTCACTCTAACCTAATTTCTTCATTAATTTTTGGTAATTTTTTATTAGAAAGTGCTCGTGTTTTATGTATTTTTTATTTGGAAGTTTTAGGTTTGCCATATAGCTTTTTGTTAATTTCTCAAATTCAACAACCTCAACTTTGTATCATTGTTTTGATAAAAAATTAAATAAAATTGTATCATTGTTTTTAATAATCCCCATGGCTTTGAATGGATTATTTCACATGTTTAGTTCTTTGTAGCATGCATATGTAAATGTAAGAGTGTAAAGACATTAAAATTTAACAAGCAAAAACTCCTTCATACTTCCTCTCTCTCATCTTCTCCCATAGGACAAAAAACCCTAGCCACCTCCATCTTCTCTAGTTAGGGGTTACCATTAGTCACAAATGCTGGTGGTAAATCCCAATCTTCTTCTTTTTAACGCCTTATCTTAATTATAGTTAGATTTATAATTAGTTTTATATCTTTTTAAATAATTCTCTCTATTTAGGTTTGATTCTTTTATAGTGTGGATTTTGGTTTCTCACCATAGTATGAGTTTTATCTCTCACTCTTGTGCGAGTTTCGTAGATATGAAGGTGCTAGATTGTAAAAGATGATTGGAAATTTTATCATATGAAGTCCGTTTATTTTGATTTGAGGATGAGTTGACGATGAAATTTCATAAGGTTATATCATGACGATCTTCCTCACAAGTGTAGCCTATTATGTCAAATGGATACTTTCTCCAAAAAGTTATACTATAGTTAGTCGATATTCAGGAAAGACACAATGACATTGAAGAACACGGTTAGTAGGAAAAAAGATGCTACAAGATTAGATCCAGTCAATAGATTTACCATTAACTTTTTGGAGATGAATATTTATTTGATATTTTAAATGTATTCTTGTTAGATGATTTTCATTGTATATGTCGTATAATTTTTCTTTACCGAATATCCCTTTCTTCGTTAAAATAAAAACACACACCTTTGTTAAAAAATGAGCAAAGAAATATAGCGGAAACGATTTGGATGTGAGATATTAAGAAAATAGATAAGAAGGCAAAATAAAGATGAACACTGAATTTTATGTGGAAACCCAAAATAGGGATAAAACCACGGACGGAAGTACAAAATCCACTAAATCGAATGCGTACAAAATTCAATCTCAAGGGGCATGAAAACACAATGAGATTAGAATAAAAGAGATTACAAACACTCACTCACAATACCTAAAGTGGACAATTTAGATAAATCCACAAAGACTAATGTTGTAGAAGATGGATGAAATTTGGTATGAATTTGGGATGGATTGGTGAATGAAAATGGTGGAATTTATAATGGAGTTTGAAGCTATGCCATTATTACTACAAGACAGTAAAACTAGCCATTAACCTTACAATAACCTCATGTAACAGCTACAACCGGACAAAGACAAAAAGCCACACAAAAACTGCAGAAACTGAAGCTGAAGCCCAACACGGGCCGTGTTGGCGGACATTGGCTGCCCGTGTTGGGTGCTGGAGGCCACTTTTCTGGGTCGTCTTTGAGCACGACTCATTTTACTTCGAGTATGGTCCGTTTCCCTTGCAACAAGACCCATATGCAGAGAAAATTGAGTATAGCACGTCTTTTGAATGAGATTTTGGCCACCACACCTAACAATTAATTAGATTGATTAATGTGGCTTAAATTATTATATTTATTCAAATTAGGTCTCCAATTTATTTAACTTTAACCTGAGAACTAGCCTCCAATGGACATCATATCATATAAAATCTGGGCATCGAAAATGTGACCCTAGCTCTAGTAGCTAACATTAGTCTGGATTGTGGTAGCCATATTAGATATGTAATAATAATTGGTGGGAAAGGCTTTATTATATTTTCTGATTTGTGAGTGGAGGAAGTAGTGATGTATAGAAATCGACAATTCTTATTTTTTATTTTTTCTCCAAAGTGAGAAAACAGCCTCCATTCTCCCACTCAATTCTGCTTTGTGAAGCACCAAAAGAACCCCCAAAAAAAAGTCATCAACTTTGGTGCACTCACATAGAGAATTTTTTTGATGCCCCATCAATATCTCCTTCACCAAAGAGAAATGTCATGGGGTAGCACTACATATTTTTAGTGCCAAGTAGAGGATTACCCCTAAAATGGGACTAAAAACAATAGGCCTAGCTAGCTAGCTATAATAATTGTACCAAATTTCAAAGGAAAAAAGGCCATAATAATTGTATCAATAATCTTGTCCATGATATGCCAATAGTTTGAAAAAGATTCTACTTTTGAGTATTATATACTCAAAATTAGGATCATGTGAAATTTTACATGCTTCTTCATCCTTTCATGTTTCTAGCCAAACTATTGCTAGTCATTCAAGCAATTGATATAATCTTGTCCATGATTTGCCAATAATGGATAAATTTCTTTAATTGAAAGTTATATGTCATCTGCAATAAGAATCAAACTTAAACAAATTTATAACTAATATAACAAATAAATCTTTCGATTGAAAGAGCTAATTGAAACTCTTGTAAACGTTTCTCTTCCATTGAATCATTATTTCATCATATAGTCTCTAACGAGGATACCCACAAATCTTATATAGTCTTCCTGTTGATTAGATTTATTTATTGCATTAGTCCAAATTTAAAAAGTTGATACTCATTGTGGACCGATCCGACAATCAATTAATAATTCAACCACATAAAATCATAATACCATGAAAATAAACTGATAGAATTGTTCTAAAAGCGAAAAATACTACCACTCATTTAAAGAAAATATGGAGATACTCTCACAAATAGAAAGAGATAATATTACTATAAGGTAATTAGACAACTTGCCTTAATAGAGACACCTACATATGTATTTTCTCTCCATCCTCTTTATAATCTTTCTACGTCTAAGTTAAGGTTTTACATTATCCAACTGAGAAGGCCGATACAAATATAAAATACACTATTAGTTATTAATGAACTTTGTACAAATAACAATGCCTGTGAAACCTTAATTTTCTAAAAATAGGTCGATGTTTTCAGCTTTAGAATCTGGCAATTCTGTTTTTTTGTATGGTTATTTTGTTAATATGGAACTAATCTTAAATAGAAGTGAAGGGTGATAGTCGCATATTTAACAATACCTAAGGTGGATAACCCATTCAAAAATATCCTAACTAGATTTCTTTGTACAAGCCATATATTAGCCTCTTCAGTCGATCCAATATTAACCCAAACCTATTCGGCACAAAAACCTAGGATTTTAGACAAGATTGTTAAGATCGGAGTTCACTTAAACAAATAAACTGGAACAAAAAGAAACAACAAAGATGGGACATAAGATTTTTTAATGTGAAAAAATTCAAACTGGAAAAAAAAAAAAAAACCACGAACCAATACACTAGAAACTGAGTAGCTTACAAAGAATTTCACTCAAGCTAATCCTAACTTATACTTTGTAATTCCACTACTCTATACAACAATGGAGGATTATATAACATTATATAGTCATTACTTTCTATACGACAATGGAGGATTATACAACATTATGTAGTCATTACTGAGTAAATACACGCATTAACAAGCCTTAAATCTCATTAACCTGAATCATAACCTAAGAAAACGGCCAAGAGTCGAAGAGCCGAGGCACTGGATAGCTGGCACGGGCTGTGTTGTCTAGCACAGGCCTTGCCAACCAACACAACTAGCTCTGTGTTGGCTGCTGCCGAGCAGCTCTTAGCCCTTTTCGTCCGACACGTCTCGTGCACGATGTCCGTCACTCGTTTTTGCCGTTTTTGTCCCGTAATGCAATTTTCTTGAGGCCAAACTCACCCATTAGGCTCCACACACCCAACAATTTCCCATTTGGAGACTAATGGATCACCTCTTTTGTTGCATTCATCTAGATCACCGAAACCCGACCCCTTCATTAAGAGAGACCCATCGACGCCTTTCACTTGCCTTAATATTTCGGTACCTTTTCCTTAGATTAGCTCCTTTTCCGGATTTCCGCAATATAAGATTTCAAGCCCATCTTCACCACCCGACGTGAACTC
The DNA here is from genome assembly GCA_021018815.1 of Talinum fruticosum. Taxonomy (NCBI): domain Eukaryota; kingdom Viridiplantae; phylum Streptophyta; class Magnoliopsida; order Caryophyllales; family Talinaceae; genus Talinum; species Talinum fruticosum. The sequence continues at coordinate 3,777,105 of JAITYX010000048.1, forward strand.
CCACTCGGATTGATCAACCTCTTGCACATATTTTCCATGCAAAATTGGCTCACGAGCGTTAGCCATCAAAACATAATGAAGAAAAAGTTTATACCTCCGGGCTTTACCTTCGTTGACAACGCTCGCTTCTTCATTACCCTCGGTTCTTGCAATTTACCTTGTGGAGCACTTGATGACCTGTTTGTAGACCCAACAAAAACCCGTCATCCTTTTCAACTCCCACTATAGCAAATCCCCTTTTAAGTCTTTCACCCCGAGACTCCCACTGGAGCTGTTAACCACGACATTCATAGCTAAGGCACTACAACCCCGCTAGAGTATAAAAATCTAGATTTTATACCCCTAGCCATAACTAATGCCCCTTTAATAATTTTCCAACTACCATTACAAAATTTTATTAGATACCTCGACTCATCTAATTGACTAATCGAAATTAAACTCTTAGCCAACCCCGGGATATGCCTAACTCCATGCAATATCCAAAACCCCCCACTTGAGGTTTTGCTCCTCACATCCCCCTTGCCTAATATATCCAAACTCTTCCCATTTGCAACGAACACTTTGCCAAAGTCTCCCGCAACAAAATTATGAAACAAGTTCTTACTAGACCTGGAATGAAACGAAGCCCCATAATCCACTACCCAAGACTCAATAGGATTTTCCGCACTCATCACAAGTGTATCACCTACATCTTCCATAGAATTAATAGAATTCCGATCATCAAACTTTTTAGGACAATTTTTCTTAAAATGTCTCTTATCGCCATAGTCCCAACAAACAGCCTCCCCGAGTTTTGGGAACGACCCCGTGCTTTGGATTTTGACCGGCCCTTTTGTTTCTCCCTACCCCTAACATAAAAAGCATTTCCCAACAAATCCATCGTATCTTTCTTGCAGATACTCTCGCTCAAGATCACATCCTGGACCTCATCATATTTTAATGCATTAGACCCCTAGCACTACTAATCGTAGACACTATGATATCTCATGACTCGGGTAACAAAGACACCAAAATCAAGGTTTTAACTTCATCCTCAAAATTTATTTTCACCAAAGAAAGATTAGAGAAGATCATATTAAACTCATTAATATGATCCGCTACGCTAGTGTCATCAACCATTTTTAAATCAAACAACCAACACATGAGATTTACCTTATTCATTACCAAAGATTTCTCATACAAGTTGGACAACACCTCCAACAACCTCTTCGTCGTTGTTTGTTCCATCACGTTGAATGCCATATTCCGCGCCAACGTCAATCTCACTGTCGTAAGAGCTTGTCGATCAAGCAAATCCCATTTCTTTTTCTCCATATCAGCGAGCTTCTCTCCGAGGGGTTGAAATAACTCCTTCTAGTATAACAAGTTCTCGACTTGCATTTTCCGAACGCAAAGTCCTTGCCGTCAAACCTCTCGATTTTCACCTTTTCGTCTTCCATGTTTGTGAACTCTCAACCTCACCTCGCTTTGATACCAATTGTTAGGATCAGAGCACACTCAAACAAATAGATTGGAACAAAAAGAAATAAAAGATGGGACACAAGATTTTTTAACGTGAAAAAATCCAAACTGGGAAAAACCACGAATCGATGCACTAGAAACCGAGTAGCTTACAAAGAATTTCACTCAAGCTAATCCTAGCTTACACTTTGTAATTCTACTAATTTATTCAATAATGGAGAATTACACAGTATTATATAGCCGTTATCGAGTAAATACACGCATTAACAAGCCTTAACTCTCATTAACTCGAACCATAATTGAAGAAAACGATCAAGAATCAAAGAGCCGAGGCACTTGTGTTTTCCGTGCCAACCACCACAACCAGCCCGTGTTGGTTGCTGCCCAGCAGCACTTTGCCCTTTTCGTCCGACACGTCCCCGTGCTCGATGTTTCTCGCCCGTGTTTGTCATTTCCTGCCACATAACGTGATTTTCTCGAGCCCAAACTAACCCATTAGGCTTCACACACCCAACAAAGATTTGGAGACTCAAATCTATTTAGATGAAACTGCTGACCCATTTATATTATTAATACTCTACAAGCTTTCCGCAATGACAACTGATCACCTCAACTAGCACCGACAAAATTGTCCAATTTGATTATCCAAATTCGTTAGACCCGAAAAAACCAGGTCTAAGTATGAATTTTTTATCCGAATTTTAATTTCGGACATAAAATTTTCCTCTTTCGTTGTCTGAACCCGATTTTAACCCGAATTTACGTTTATCTAAATTGTCCGACCCAAAAAATGGATATCGGACTAAAAATTTCGTCCGATGACTGATTTATCTAACCCAATTTAGTTTCGAATCCGAATTTTTGCCAGCGCTAACCTCAACCATGCCACTTTGTAAAATGGTATATGTTGGGCAAAAAGGAACCGAATGTAGTTGACAATCTCCTCCAGCACGAACAAAAGCCATATCATTAGGATGTTTTGTTAGAAACTGGGAATGTCCAACAACAGTATGTTTATGAAATTTTCTGTTTCTTTTTTTCTCTACATTTTGCTGTTGAGTACAATCTAAAAAGCCATTCACTCTTAGGCTCTGTAGATTGCCACTCGAAAAGAGCTCAAACATCAGAGTCTGAAGTTTCTGTAACTTGGTCCTTTTTATTATAAAAAACTTTTTTAATGTTTTATGTTTAGAAGAAAAATAAAATATTAAATGCACTTTTTCTAACTATTTGGTTGACCCAACTGCATGTTCGAATTGTCGAATTTAACTGTAGTTTAAGACCTTTTGTTTTATTAATGTGTGATAATCCCATTTTTATATATATGCTTCACAAATAGAAATATGCATTATTATTTTAAAATGTGATATTCATCTTTATTTACCTCCACCAATCGATAATAACATTTGCCTACATTGATGTCATACCAATAATTTAAAAGTAACCAAAATCACTAAGTTGTTTCCACATTTGTAAAATAACATATTCAAACCCATTTTTCAAAGTTGAATGACCCTATAAATACACGAGGAAAAGAATTTATTGAAATTAAAGAAGCTCTTAGTGGCTAAAGTTTATGAAGATAGTGTAAAAAAGTTTGAAGAGGAACCTGTTTTTGAGAAAGACGACATTATTGAGTTGAAATTGTGTGCGATTTGACCTCGGCCAATTTTATTTTGACTTTTTTTTTTTTTTTACAATTAAGAAAGACAATTTTGAAATATATATAACATCAGTTTTTGTAGTTACGTTACAAATTCTATATAAATGTATAAGTAGACTTTAAAATACAATTAAGATGTTGGGTAATTGTTTTTTTCTCACAAGGTTTCTACCTATATCATCATCAGGTGACGTAAATGTATCAGTAGGCTTTAAAATACATCCTAAGTTGGCCATCAGCTAATATATTAGCCTCTTAAAAAATATGTCTAACTAAAAACCAAATAAACAATAAAATTATTGCTTGAGTAATAATCTGATGGTTGCTTTCACTTTGGATGTGGTTTGGCTATGAATTTGGAAAATGACTGAAATTCTTTCCAGAATGACGATTCCACTGAAGCATGCGAAGGTGCAGTCATATCTGTAATGTTTGTTACTTTGTGATGTTTCATCGTCTCCATAAATGTTTCAATTTAGGATGTATATCCCTACTCATGTAATCAAGAGTTGATACACCACTTCATTATCTGATCACTTATTTATTAAAGGCACAGTTACAGATAGATCCAATGTATTGAATGATGATCCTGTAACTTCATTTTATAATTAGGGTCTATTCGAACTTACATACAAAACGCACGCAAACATAAATATAATCAGAAATGAACAATAAACGAACATAAAAGATAAAAAAGGAACATAAAAGAACATAAACGAACATAAATGAACATAAAAAGGAGAAAGGAACATAAAAGAAAAGAAACGAACATAAACGAATACATAAACGAACATAAACGAATAGAAATGAGTTGTTAAAACAAGAAAGGAACGAACATAAAAGAACGTCAACGAACATAAACGAACATAAACGAATATAGAAGAGCATAAATGAACATAAAACATAAATAAATTATGTTTTTCACGTAAAGTCGAACATACTCCGAAAATTATATCATGATCACGCAACCACCCAATTCTTATATGGTATTAGTTAAACTACCATGATTGGTGGTTTAAGTAAAAAAAAAAAAATCGAAAAAAGTCGTATTCAAATACAAATATCACATAATTCTCACACATACTTTCTCTATCAATATTTTAAGTACGTTCTCTCTCTTCCTCCAAGCACACTCGTTCTCTCTTGCTCTCTTTCTCTCTATACCTTTTCCTTTATTTTTTCCAAATTTCTTTCAGTTTACACATCGATTTTGATTTTTAATCGTTAAATTGCTTCCTTTCTTCGATTTATGTCCAATTTCGTTCAAATTTCATCGCATTCAATTTTCATTTAACCAAATTCATCTCGATTTATTTTTTACTTTCAATTGCAATCGATGTTGAAGATATGAGGTTTGATTTAGTAAGATTTCTTCTAATTTATTCTTTGACTTTGATTTCGATGATTGATCGATGTTAAATTCTTACTTTAAGATTATTGAAGGTTAAAAAGGTAAAAAAAAATGCACAATATGTTTATGTCAAATTTGATTTCTATTGATGAATCTTTTTTATGATGAATGTGCTTTTTATATTGATGAATCCGAGTTTTTTAGTCCGATATACTCTTTATTGATGAGTATAATGTTTTCTTTGATAAATTTATCTTTTTATGTTGATGAATATAATTTTTTATTTAATGAATTTGTCTACTTTATTAATGAATCTATTGTTTTACATCTGATGTGCTCTATATTGGTGAATATCATGTTTTGGTTGATAAATTTATTTTTTATATCGATGAATTTGTATTTTTTAAAATAACACGGATTATCAATTGTTGGATATGTCATTTGAAAATAAGATTATATTGAATACGTATTTTTGGAAAAGTTAACACAAATACTGGAGAAAAAAGTGCTGAATGTGAAGAAAAAATGATGAACATTGACAAGGGTAGACAATATTTTGGAAATCCATTAATATTGTTATAAAATTCATTTGTATATTATTGTAAAATTCATTGATTTGTACTAATTTATTTATTAAGTATTTTATGAATTCGATTCTTTATTTTTATACTTTACGTGAATGGATAAATATATATATATATTCATAAGAAGTTTTAGAAAAATTGAAGATATATATATATATATATATATATATATATATATATATATATATATATATATATATATATATATATATATATATATATATATATATATATATATATATATATATATAATTAAAATATTTATCACATTTATATTAAATTCATCATTATATATTGGTCAAAATTTTAAGTTAAATGCAAATAAAAAGGGTAATTAAGTAATTAAATTTTTAATTGATAATATTATTTATGTAAAAAAGGGCATATATATGCACATAAATTCGTCAATATTATTTTAAATTTAGTAAAACAGAAAAATTCATTACATTAAAGAATTCATCAAATTTGAAAATTTCATCACTTTATTATAAAAATTTATCATATGATAAATTGGATCGAAAATTATACACATGGCACTCAACTCAATGTTCATCATCATCTTTTTCCTTATATTCATCACTTTTTTTCTCTAATATTTGTGCTAACTTTTTCTGCTTTGTTCTTGGGAAAAATTTATTAATAGTTAGTAAATATTTATTGAAAATAATTAACATGTTCTTCACTAAAGTTTCTATATTTTTCATATAAAAATGTACATTTAATATGAAAAATATCCAAATACATCAAAATGAAACAATATTCATTGGTAAATTAGTAAATTCATAAAAAATTTTTTAGAATAAATGTATTTTCTTTAATATAAGATAAATTCATCAAGGCTGAGTAAATTTTCATACGTAATAATTAACATATATTCATCACTAAAATTCACATATATTTATAAAAATACGTATTTAATCTAACCTTATTTTTGAAATTGCATATCTAACAATTGATATCCATATTATTCAAAAATACAGATTCATCAATACAAAAGATTAATTTGTCAATCAAAATATCATATTCACTAATACAGAGCAGATTAGATCTTAAAAACACAAATTCATCAATATAATAGACAAATTCATAAAAGAAAACACCATATTTATCAATATAAAAGACAAATTCATCAAAAAAAAAAAATCACATTCGTCAATAAAGTGTATATCAAACTGAAAAACTCAAATTCAATAATATAAAAGACACATTCATCATAAAATGGATTCATCAATACAAACCAAATTCGGCGTGAAAATATTGTGCATTTTTTCCCTTTTAAACCTTCAGTAATCTTGAAATAAGAATTTAGCATTGAGGTTGGATCTGAAGAAAAATATTTTAATCCATGTTATCAGAAAAAAATGCCTTGTGATAAAAAAAAAAAGAAAAGAAAAATATGCCTCATATTCAAACAAGAAATTGAGGATGATAGACTAATATACTTGCATATATTATAATGAGTTACTTCTTTTGATATCACTGATTTTTGTAAGCGTTTTTTAATATTTCAAAGCATTTTTTAAAATATTTCAAAGCGTTCTTAGTTCGAGTAAAATGTAAATTTTCAGTCACTAAAGATATAAATTATTTTGTTTAGTAGGAAAGAAATTGGGCCATTTATATTTATCACTTGAATTGATAACACAACATTGTTTAAACCATATTAACATTTATTTATACGTTTATCTACACTGTTTGAGTAAAATGTAAATTTTCAATGGCTAAAGACTATCGAATTTCCGAACATTTTTAATCTAACTTTATACTAAAAATACAGACACCAAAAACCATACATGGTTGTCACTAAAATAGAGAAAAGAAAACATAAAAGTATATAAGAGATTGGAGTACTTGAAAAGTCAGGGTCATAATGATATTGCTCAAGGCCTTTGCCCTTGAGGGCTATGATGTACCAATTGGACTTTTGGGGAGGAATTATGTGCACTCTTTTGATTAAGAGATGAGAGTTATTGATAATATGGTGCTCAAGTTATATCTCTATCTTCCCTTCAAGTAATGCTAATAATGTCATGTCCATGCTTTGTTTTGTCACTTTTAATGTGGAGTGAGATTTAGGGGTTGCTTTTGTGGTCCTATTTGGCTTCCACACTCTTAACTAAGTGGGTTATGATTTGATGATGTCTTGGTCTTCTTCTACTCTAATGTAACCACACTCCCTTCCTTTGCCACACTTGTTATAAGACATTCATTAAGGCTACTAACTGTACGAGCCCGCGTCTGGCGTTTTCAGTGTCTACACTTAGTGCTATGAGTTCAGTTTTATGATATAAATTCTCTTTACTTGGACTTGTAAAAACCCAATAAAATCTCGTAGTGAAGTGTACGTCTTTGTTGGGTCTAGTTACATGTGTATATCTTTACATCCGTGTTTATTAATAATAAATATAAAAATGTAGTAGGTGAATAACTTATCTTAAATAATATTTAACTAATTTTTCTTTATTTTTCATTGTATTATGTTGATCTTTGAAAAATAAAAAAAGCTGGGTAAATAATAATGGATGGCTTCCACTAATCTAGAATTAAAGACGCAAAAAGGGAATTAATGAGCAAGAGAAAGGGCGAGAAACCGACCAATCAACAACCACTGTCCCTAAGAATGCGACTCCTAATGATAATAAATTTATTGATAGAGCCTAATGATAATAATTAGTAGAATTATATGGTGTTATCCCCAAAGGGTTAAATGTGACATTCTCCACTACTTTATTCTCGTGGCAGTGATCATCATCATGTTAATAAATTATTGAATAATGACAATAAAATTGTAAATTAAAAGGACGGTCAAGATCTTTGGGTTAAATAAATGGTCCAAATTTGACAAACACACAAAGTTACACTCCCTATGTATATATATTGACTAATCACTTGAAAAATTAATTAATCACATGCATTAATTCCGGCTCTTTAATTTAATTCCATTTCAAAAATTAAAATTAAGACTACTTTAGGAATTAATGGTTGAATGCCTAACCTTTGTTATTAATATATCAGACAAATGCGGTAGTTGAGTTGAGTATATGCCTTCTAAACCACAAACATTATCCATCTTGGATTTAGCTTCCTTCTAACTCAAGCCATCTTTTTGCCTAATTTTGGACTGCATCCCCCAATCTTCAATACTTATATTATATATGGACCTGGAAAGACCTGGTAAACGGATCGTTCGGGGTCAGTTTTGGTTTAAATTAGTTCGATTCGGGTCATGTTCGGGTCATTACAATTTAGTTAAGTTTCGGGGTTAACTTTAGATCAACTTATATTTGGTTCAATGAGTTTATTTTGGAGAAACAAAACACTTTGACAAAAAATATTTGGGTTGGGTTGGATTTGATTTGGGTTTCAGGTCGGCGGTTTGGGTCGAGTTATTTACGCGGGTTTAGACTTGGATCTATAGACCTTGCGACATGATACTATTTAAGAGCGAAAATCTAATTTTGTTTTGAAAAAGGAACCACAAAAATAGGGGTGAGTTTTAAAAAGTTAAAACAAAATGTCATGTATGATAACTTGGGTCTAAAATCGGGGTCCACGATATAATCTATAGTGCAATGCTGTCCTCACTTTAATCTTTTATCAATAAAAAGTAGGGTGGGGCTCTAAATTGGTGATTGGTGTCTCGAGCAGTAGTTAGTGGAAACTTAAGTATTGTTCGGTAAAATTAACTTGTTTGTGTAACGGATATTATTTGACTAATTATTTGAAGAATATGTTTTAAGATATATTAGTTGATGAAAATTAAATGATGAAAAAGGACACGCTTTTTTATGATTATTGTTATTATTATTCTTAATATTAATATTAACACTATCACCACTTATTATTGTTATTATTAGTTTCTTCAATGACACTTTATATATATATATATATATATATATATATATATATATATATATATATATATATATATATATATATATATATATATATATATATCACTTAAATGTTTCTCAATTCTCCCCCACCCTTTTGCAACAAAACAATAAAGTACTTTTGTCAATTGCGGATTTTTCATATGTTGATGTAATCAATGATTTAAAAAATTATTTTGATGTTGGTTCAAGAAATAAGAACACAAGGGTATGTTCGGAAGCCAAATCGTAAACACTAGTCAATTATGCTCAAATATTAATGACTTTAACGTTTGGTAAACGCTACTTCAACCGTTAAAAAATTTGTTAATTAAATAATTAAAATTATAAAAAATAATATTTTAACTAATTAAAGTACTAAACGCTAAGGCATTATTTTTATAATTTTGTATGAATATTTTAAAAATTGTTTATATACAAGGATAGAGTAGTATCACATAACGAGGCCTCCGAGTTTAATTCGTGATAGTTTTTGCGATGTACTTAATTATACTCTACACTAGGGTGTATGCACCTGACTAGACCTAATGATTTGTATCTAATGTATTTTTTTTATTTCTAATGATACTTAATAGATTTGGGACCATATAAAAATCTATACGTCCTAGTTGATCAACGTGGTTAATCTTGCCCTAGCTAGCTAAAATAAGATTTAAATAATGATGCTACTCCCTTTATTTCACAATACTTGTTATTTTTAGGATGTGAAGGAATATTAAGAAAACAAAAAATTTATGACAAAATTTACGTTAACAGTCCTAGTAGCCTCAATATTTCATTGAAAATAAGGAGGAAAAAAAGGCAATTAATAAGGATATAATTGATAAATTAGTCATTAAAGAGGTGTTCAAAGTCGGTTAACCGGATATTCGGTTAATTGAAAATTTCAGTTTGAAAAATCTGAACCAACCGAACTGAAAAAATAGGTTAACCAATTTTCGGTTTGATTATCAGTTAATCACTCAAGAATAATTAAAATTTATATTTTATGCCTATAATTTTTTAATTTTTAAAATTAAACTTTTTGAAAAAAATATATATTTTGTTTTCGCTTAATTGAATATCCAAACTGCGAAACCGAACCAAAAAGAATTGCGAAATCGAACCAAAAAGGGAACTTTTTTGGTTCGATTAATCAAACCATTTTTTAAAAAAGTTAACCGGCTTTGCGGTTTCGATTTTTCTTACTCACCCCTAATTATTAATATGTCATTAGAATTATAAAGTCATAAATATTATGAAAAATATATATTGCAAAACTGAGGGACTACGTTGGATGCCTGTAATTAATTAGTTATTCACTAAACAGGATGCTGGGTTTCTTCGTCATCCATTTTTGGGAGAGTTTATGAGGAAGTTAGGTACACCACGCACCATGTTATTTCTCGTTGGGATAGCGTGGGCTCGGGGCTCTTAACCTATAAAGCTTGATCACTAAAAGCTTGAGTTAGTTAAAATTTTAAATTTTTATATATATTAATTTGGTGATTTTTTCAAAAAAAAAAAATTCACTTTTTTAATTATTAAATAAATCTGTAGACTAAAATTTAAAGTACACGATAAGAAAAGTAACCCAGTCTAAAGTTATCGTTACACACCTACTACTTAATTAGGGAAGATCATATGTGTCAAATTGAGATTTTTCTTATTATGCCTCCAATCTAATAGTGAATATCTCTCATGTTAAAAATATTTAATTGGATAAAATGTAGTGATTTTGAATTAAAATAAACCGTATTTTAAGGGTATTGGACATTAAAGTATAAAGTTGACTGATCATGCACCGTACTTCGGGGTGATTATTTTTCTAAACCATCACCAATTAAAGGGGTGGTAATTCGGTTGTTTTATGACATGCTAAACTAAGAAAATGGGAATTATTGTGCTACCCTCTACTCAATAAGTTATTCTTCCCCTTTTCTCAGCTTTACACATCATAAACAATCGAGTTGTCACCCTCTAAATCGATGGTGGTTTAGGAAAAAAATCACCTCTAAAGTATGGTGCATGATCAATCAACTTTATAGTTTGGTGTATAAACGTCAAATACCCCCAAATTACAGTTTATTTTAATCCAAAAACCCTAAAATAAAAGCATGTCAAAATATTATTTGTGAAAATGAATACAAATTATAGTCATGGACCTGAATTTATAGATTTAAGTTATCATAAACAGAATTTTTAAAAATTTATCCCCATTTTCATGCCTCCATTAAAATTTTTTTAATCTTTTAAATTATGTCATGTCGGTGTCAGACGTATTTAACAAATAAGTTCTTTAAAAGTTATTATTAGATATTTAAATTCAAAATAAAAATTTTTTAAGAGTAACTAATGTTTTTTTTAAGATTCATGTTTTAGATGTATATTTATGATGATCTTAGCTATAATTTTAGTATCAATGAATGACATTCCTTATATTGTTATCAAAAACAATTAATTAAATGAGGGATATGCATGGGACATGGTGGGAAAGCAGTTTAGTTCAATTATTTCCAAAATAAGTCAAACTCATATGCTCTTTCTATTTATAAAAAAGCTAATAAAAAATCGGATTTGGGTATGACTTTTTTTCAAATTTTAAATTCGGAAATAACATTTTCATATTTCTATTATTCGAACCCGATTTTAACGCGAATTTACACTTGTTCGAATTGTCTGACCCAGAAAAACCGAATATTGAACAAAAAATTTCATCCGATAACCGACCCGATTTCAACCCGTAACTGAATTTTTGTGAAATGCTATTCAGAATAAAATTGCATTGTAAAGACACCTAATAAATTAAAAAAATGAAAACAGAGTTGAGTCCTTTAATTTTAGGAGCATGATAGTGTGTGTTGGAGGAGTACTTACGCATGAAAATCACCTAAAATTTGCATGATTAAAGAATTGAAAGAAAAGATAATTGACTAATCAAAGTGTCCACTTGTGCATATTGTGCTAATTGGAAAACTTACTAGTCCCATGAGTGCCTTTTATTGCGCCTCTCTTCTAATTTCCAAAAGGAGTTCTTCCTATTGTAATCCACCATTCACATATTGGCCCATTTCATTGGTCTCATCACTACCCCAAACAAAAAAAAAAAAAAAAAGAATTCCAATTAGTCAACTAAAATGTAGCCACCATTCCTTCCTTACCCCTTCAATCCTATATAAATCTCCCAACCCCTTGCATCCCTCAACTCAAACAAAGCCAAAAACATGCACACTTCATTTAGCTCACTTGCTCATCTTTGTACCATCACTTTGAAAATATGCTTTCTACTTTGTCATTTTGCCCACATTTCTCATGCAAAACCCTCTCCGAGGTCTGCATATATTGTTCATATGGACAAGTCCCTCATGCCTAGTGTTTTTCTGACCACCATCATTGGTACACTTCCACCGTCGATTCTCTAAGCCCTCCCGAATCATCACCTAGACTTCTGTATGCCTACGATAAAGCCTTGCATGGCTTTAGTGCAGTTTTGTCCCTCGATGAGCTCCGAATGCTCGAAACACATCCGGCGTTTGTCACTGCTTATAAGGATGCAAAAGGTAAGATTGACACCACTAGGACCATTGACTTCCTTTCCCTCAACTCCAAGGGTGGGTTATGGCCTGCCTCGAACTATGGTCAAGATGTCATAGTTGGGGTCATTGACACTGGGGTCTGGCCTGAGAGTCGGAGCTTCAAGGATGATGGCATGGCCCCAGTGCCATCCAAATGGAAGGGAGCATGTGAGTCTGGACAAAACTTTAACACCTCTATGTGCAACAGAAAGCTCATAGGGGCAAAGTTCTTCAACAAGGGAGTCATGGCCGCGGACCCTAAGACTAAGCTGAGCATGAACTCGGCTAGGGACATAGATGGGCATGGGACCCACACGTCATCAACAGCTGCCGGGGCCCAAGTAGATGGCGTGTCCTTCTTTGGGTACGCGCAAGGCATGGCCCGCGGGGTTGCTCCACGTGCCAGGTTGGCGGTCTACAAAGTTGTGTGGGACGAGGGAAGCTACTCCTCAGACGTACTTGCAGCCATGGACCAAGCTATATCGGACGGTGTAGATGTGATCTCCATCTCCTTAGGCTTTGACGGCCTCCCTTTGTACCAAGATCCAGTAGCTATAGGCTCTTTTGCGGCCATGGAGCACGGAGTCTTGGTGTCCTCCTCCGCTGGGAATTCCGGCCCCGACCTCGGAACTCTCCACAATGGCATCCCCTGGGCACTGACGGTAGCTGCAGGAACGGTTGACCGCCAATTCTCGGGAGTATTATCCCTTGGGAACGGCGACACCATCCTTGGGTGGACCTTGTTCCCAGCTAGTGCAGTTGTTGAGAAAGTTTCATTAAAATATGATAAAAAATTATCAACATGCAATTCTTCCACTCTGCTGTCAAAGGTTGCGTCCAATGAAATCATCATTTGTGATTATATGGGCATGACTCTGGACCAAATGGACAAAGTCGCTAGTTCGAATGCCGCGGCAGCCATATTCATTTCGGATGACCCGATTGACTACGAGCTTGTGGGCGGGGTGTCTTGGCCCGGGATCATTATTAGCTCTAAGGATGGGCGGTCAGTGGTCAAATATGCTCAGAGTACAAACAACGCATGGGCTAGTATGCAGTTCCAGCAAACCTTTGTGGGCACTAGGACCGCCCCAGCTGCCGCCTTCTATACCTCGAGGGGGCCTGCACCGAGCTGCCCCGGGGTCCTTAAGCCGGATTTGATGGCCCCCGGGTCCCAGGTCCTGGCCGCTTATATACCCTCAGCCGAAACAGCTAGGATTGGTAACAATATTATATTGTCAAGTGAATATGCTGTGTTATCCGGAACATCCATGGCATGCCCTCATGCCTCTGGGGTGGCCGCCCTTTTAAGTGGGGCACACCCTGAGTGGAGCCCCGCGACTATTAGGTCTGCAATGATGACCACTGCTGACCCACTTGACAACACTGGCCGCCCCATCAAGGACAACGGAGATAAGTCAGGACCCGCTTCCCCATTGGCCATGGGGTCCGGTCAGGTTGACCCAAACCGTGCCCTTGACCCTGGGCTTGTTTATGATGCCACCCCACAAGACTATGTCAACCTCTTATGCTCCATGAATATTACAAAAAGGCAAATGCAAACCATCGTCAGGTCAACCAGGTACAACTGCTCGAACCCATCACCTGACCTGAACTACCCATCCTTCATCGCGTTGTATGACAACAAAACAAGGATCGGGGTAAGGACATTCCAGAGGATCGTGACAAATGTGGGGCGAGGAGGAGGGCTTACGACATACAAGGCCTCGGTGGTAGTGCCTAGGGGATCAAGGGTGGTGGTAGAACCTCAGACATTGGTGTTTAAGAAGCAGTATGAGAAGCAGAGGTTTAGTATGACAATAAAGTACAAGAGGGACAAGAAGGAGAAGGTGTCTTTTGGGTCACTTGTTTGGAAGGAAGTTGGTGGAAAGCATAGCGTGAGAAGTCCTATTGTTGTGTCCCCTTTAGTAGACAACACTTTTGAGCTAATACCTTTTATTTGATTAATGGTCTATAACGAATTGGGTAGCTGCTTATGCCATAAATAAACTAGGATTTTTTTTTTGGGCAATGAATCTACAGTTTTGAAGTTAATAATAAAGTTATGTGGTTTTTGTAATAAATTATTGTTATAGTTGAATAGGCTTTAATACATATATGTACTGTGGCATCTAAAGGTGACTAATTATAAAGTTGAGGTTAATTTTGTTGTTCTTCTTGTCGAATTGTAAAGTTTGTGTAGTTTTAAGTAGTTTGATGTGTTATTAATGTTTTATATATGTGTGCTTATTTTAACTTATTTGTTAACTAATAATCGGAAAAAAGAAAGAATAGCATAGTATTTAAAGAAATAAAATTTTAGAGGAGGTGAACATTTGAAACTCCTATTTTTTCAAGTTATTTCATATAATTATTATGTACAGATCAATTTGCTGAGTTATATATGTATGTCTGTATAACTGTACATATGCCCCGACAATATTTATTGAGCAATTTTTCTGCTATGGAGTAATTGGAAAGAAGATAATGTGTTATTTGGTCCAAATAATACGTTATTTATATTCTTATTTGCTTAGTTTTTGACTCGTAAAATAATATTTTTTAAGATTTTTACTTGGTAATAAATTGAATCGAACTAATAACAAAGAGATTGAGCGGAAAATATAGATTGAGACGCGAAGTTGAGCAAATTGAGTCCAGAGCCCAAACCAAGCTACTTATCTCCTACGACCGAACATAGTCCACACGCCAAGCCCGAAGATTTGAAGCCCAGCCATGTGATGCCTAGCTACCAACACCAATACAATGTCCCAATATTCCTATTCTTGCTCTATTTTCCAATCAAGATCCACGTGGCTTATTTGGGCTTGATCAAGGTGGTGAAATTGGGATAAAGGCAAAAAGGTGATTAGTACAAAAAAAGGGAAATTAAGTAGACTTAGGAAGGTGATTAGCGTGCAGCATCTGTACATAAAGAAAGACCTAGGCAATTTGTTTTGGAGGGGTGGGCGGCCAATCATCAGTCATGAGCGGAAGCCGTGGCTTGAAACATTCCGCCTTAGGTGAGTTTAATTTTTTGGTTATTTTTAGTTCAATTCATACTTTAGTTTTAATTATTTAATTCAGTAAGTTTCAACTTTTAATTTTATTTTCAGTTTGATTTGTAACTTCTTCCCTTCTATCTCTTCTTTCTTCTTAGTTTGTTTAGTTTAGTTTAAATGTTCAATTTTTATTATCTTTTGATGTTATTAGTAGTTATATTAATTGTTTAATTTCATATTTAAGTTTAATTTGTTAGTTTATATCATTATTTGAGTCGATCTTTATTAATTTAGTTGTTAGATTAACTATATTCTATGTTAATTAGTTGTTAGTTTGTGTCTCTTTGGTTGTGATTAGTCTCCTTAGTGGCCAATTAATTTTGTATGAGCCTTAATTTACTTAGTTTATGCTAGTATTTTGGGATTGTTTCTCTTACTTGCCACATGTTCGATGAGATGTCTGAAAGAGTCTTTTAATCTTGATTTTTAGATAGTTGATCTATCACTAAAGGGTGGAGTCAATTTGCTAGTGTGGGTAGAGAGAATAGTTGAGATTTTGGCATGAAAATAGCTCGAATCCTAACTAAGTCCGAGGTTGATATTTTTGTAGTCTAGTTAGGCTAACCCCACGAAAGTAGGTGGTTAGAATAATTAGATTAACTCATGACCCTCAAAAGTGTGGCTTGAGTAGGTTTTGATGGTGCAACCAACCACTCCTAAATACTTGTATAAATTTGGGTAGGTTTAGGCTTGACTTGATTAATTAATTTATTAAGCGGTAAAATCACAACCCGAGTATATTCTTATTTCTTTCTAGGTTAGTTTAATTATCATATATATCTCATATGTGCTAGTTGGCTTAGACGGAAAGTTTAAAATAGTTTTGATATTTGAAACACGACTCTCTGTGGACACGACCCGTGTTTGCTGGCTAACTACAACTACGCCGTGCACTTGCGGTAATAAAATGTAAGACTTTAATTCGGATAAAGTGGAACACTCACACTCATGTGTTTAGAATATATATAATAATGGTTCACTCAAAATTCATTCCAATAGTGCACCCTACCATAGGCTTAGTCAAACTCGCAATTCTCCACCACTATGTAGGCAAAATACAAATGTAATCAAGATGACTTTTTAAGGGTTGTAATGGAGTTAAGGTTCATGGGTAAGAAGGGAAATCAATTTGAGAAATGTGGAGCTAAATAGCCAAGGCCTAATGACTAAGGAGTAAAAACACTTCCAAAATATGAATACAAACTTTTCTCCTAATTCATCTTTTAAGCACAAACAAACCCGAAAAACCTAAGGAATGAGTTTTTTATTTTGAAATTTTTCTCATGCCAATAACTTATTCCTTTTTTTTTTCACTTTTCTCATTTATTTATTTATTTTTTCCATTGTTTTTCGAAATAAATACTAGTGGCATGGGAATCATGAACACTACTCAATTTCAAAGGATCTATCAACTACGAGGGGATACATCTAACTTTTTATTAATATAAATCCCCATTTTCAAATCACGAAACAAACAAACCACCATTTTTATACAACCCAAAATTGCCTAACTCAAGAAGTGTTACTCCACCGAACCTGCCTTAGGTATAGGTGGGGCTGTATTCGAGTTGAGCCAAGTCGAGCCCGAACCCGCCGGGCTCGAAGCTCGCCTAGTGAGTATCATTTGTAGCTCGAGCTCGGCTCGTCAAAAGCTCGAACTTGAGCTCGGCTCATTCTTGTCTCGTTTGTTCACTATACTTCTTTAAAATTTTTGTTTTTAGATTCAAAGTCACACTTTATATATTTACTATAAAAACATGAATTTAAACTTAATTGAGGTTCGTTTGCTCCGACTCGTCGGCTTGTTCATTCATTCAGCTCGTTTGCAATTGGCTCGTATAAGCTCGGCGAGCTTACGAGCTCCAAATTTGCAAGCTCGAGCTCGGCTCGAAAAACTATCCAGGCTCGGCTCAGCTCGGCTCGGGTTTACTACGAGCATGGCTTGGCAAGCTTTTATGCGAGCCGGCTTGCGAGCCAGCTCGGCTCAGCTACTCCCTAGGTATAGGACATATATAGGCCAAGGGTAAAGTGGATCTAGGTATAACAAAGAATAGGTTAAAGCTCAAAGGGCTAGCAAAAATGGCATATATAGCAGGGTGACTTTTTGACTCATGTAGTTTAAAAATAAATGAATGCCTTTATCATATTACATAATACATATGTCAAATATGGTCTCAAAGAGAAACATAAATTCTAGAGGAAATGTACCAAGGAAGAGTCACACATGAAATGAAATATGAGACTAAAATTGATGAATTAGTTTATAAGGATCAAGATCTCACGGGTTCCTCTACCAAAGTCAAACTAACTCAAAAATTGGTTGTCGGGATTCAAACGGAACATAGAATGGCACATTTTGGATCAAAATCTATTATGTACATCATACAAATATGTAAATTAATAGCCAAGTAACAAGGGGTCAAAGCTAATCAAAATACCACAAACTCCCCAAAAATAATTATTAAAATCAAAAATCTTTTCGCTGTTTTTTTATAAAATTTTTCCTCTTTTTTTTTCAAAATATTGAAGTATGACTTCTCCTCCCCCACACCTACATCTCACAATATCCTCGTTGGGAGCCAAGGAGCAACCACACCAATAAAAGAGACTCAATTATAAACAAAAACACAATCACTAAAAATAAAAAAAAATGAATATATACATGTGGGTGATCATGGCCATCATGGCTCAACAACATCCAAAATTTATCATCAAAATGATCACCTCAACAAAAGCACAATCCTAAATATCCACAACTAAAAGCAAAGCAAAAAAACAATCTTAAATATCCACAACTAAAAATAGAAAGAAAAACACAACCCTAAATATCCATAACTAAAAACAGGAAAAAAAAAAGAAAAATATAAAGAAAGAAAGAAGAAAAAAACATATAAGAAAAAGTGAAAGAGAGAGAACGAGTATACTAGGTTAGGTGTTGGGTGCACCTAAAGTAATGCCTCCTAAGATAGTACTAAGAAGGCTGGAGGAGCATCTCGCCACTCCTCCTCATCTCAAGATCAAGCTCCAACTCGGATGCTGTCAAAGCTCTAAGGAGCTTATCAAATACCTGAGCGTGCAACTCAAAAAAATGGAAGTAACAGAACATAAGTAAAATTATATAAATGATATTCAATATCCTTTTAAATTTATCAGATAGGTTAGAAAAATCAAAACAGTGATTAGAAAAAGTGGTTCAAATGATTTTTCTAGGGCAATCCTCTAGGTAAACATGAAAAGGGTCAAGGTAGGATTTAAAACCTCCAAAGTTACCTAGGGACATAATATTTTGAACCACATCCCCTTGAAGCATGCTAAATGAATAACCCACATGGCTCATGTCCAAGTTAGAATTATAAATTAAATAGGTATAGGCTCAGAAAAATGATACTCGGGAGACGGGGAGGGTGGTGAACAAATAGGGAATTAGGGATCAAAGTAAGTGGGTCGTGGGACACATGATCATCAACATCAAGACTAGTAAGCAAAGCCTCGACCACAACCACATCACATGACTCCCCTAAAGGAGTCTCCTGATCAAACTTCTCAACTAAAGTATGTTCCGATTCATCATATAAATCATCCTCACCATCTAAACTAGCATCAACACCAAAAGCGGACTCAATGTGGTCCCTATGTGTACTAGGTAAGGATGGAGCAATAATGGGTAAAATAGTCGAGGGAAGGTCAATCTCTTCCTCTAGTCCGGACTCTAAAGGAAAGGAATACTCATCATCATCATCATAGAAAAATTCCTCAATTTTAGCGGAACTAAGACTAAGGTCGGTTTTATGCGATAGAGCGGACTCCTAATCTTAGAAAGACATGCAAGTTGCTCATTTTGTTCATCCATAACCCTTATCATTTTATAACAATTAACATAACAATCGTGACATGAAATATCATAATAAGAACGACACTTGATTATATTTTTAGTTGTAAATTTCTATGTACAATGCCATTTTGAATGTCCGATGACACTGTTTTAAGGCTTTTTGGAACTTTATCCGAGATAATTTTAGCTATTAGTTGATTAAAATTGGTAGCAAACATCACAAGTTTAAGAAAATTCCCCATAGTTTTTAAAGTCTCTGACTTATCATGACCACAAAAAGTCAAACCACAATGTAATAAATGTCTAACAAATCTAAATCCTTTTCAATAAAATCTCCCGAAATCTCTTGCAGCTTAAAGATCATAATATTTCAATCATTTGAAACACTGTTTCACAATCATTAGCAATTCTTTTAGAACCGAGTCAACTTTCTGGGCTTTATGGACTCGAACTAGCACTTCATAATTTCTAGGGTGCGACCCTGAATAAAGGCTCCGGGACTTATCTTCTAGGAAATCTCCGGTCGGGCATCCCGATACCCAGGACCCCTGGTAGAACCCTTCCCTCGAAGTTTCTGGCTAGGCCTCCTCATAGGTGAGGACCCAAGTTCGAACCCTTCGGTATGCTAAACGATCCTAGCCAAGTCGATTCAAAACAATTTGCACACAAACAGCATTCTCAAATCGGTTTAACATAATGGAAGGCATATCACCACGTGCTATCCTTCCAAATTCAGTTTCTCAATTAGATTTGCTTCTTTAAAACATATTCACGCTTGAAAGGCGGTTATCAAGAAGTTACATTCATGGATCATTTTGCATAAAACACAGAACTCCTTTCAACTCTACTTGTTGAACATCATTTAACACAATCACTTAACACGAATAGTCACAAATCAACACGAGACAGTCATTCTCAACTCCTTTCCGACTATGCCTTTCTCAATCTACCAATTTAGTAAAATCAATTCTTTTTCTGAGCCACAATAACCACATGTAGTTACCACTTAACTCAAACATCCCGACTTCTCACAATCTGTCATTTTGGTCTTAATTTCTCCTATTGCGCCTCCAATCAAACTCTTTCTTGCCCATGCTTAGCCATATAGCTCCTAATCTTACTTCACCACTCAATTTCCTCTGGCACCACTTATCTTCCAGTTTAATTCATTCTCAAGGATTTAGATATGTCTTCAACTCGGTTTAACCTAACAATCATCCACTTCTCACTCTCACGCCTTAATTGTTTATCAATCAATATGAACTCATACTTCCCTTTTTACACTCCAATCATTGTTTCCCAATATTAGCAATTCCCCTCTCCTCTACAAATTCAAGAAATCCCTGAGGGTTCAATCTGGAATCTTAGCTTCTAATTCGTATCCAAATTACAACTTCTTCATTCTCAATTTCTAATTAAAATCTCCATATTACCCATCAAACCTTAGCAACTAATTCCGTCATAATTTCTAGGTTTCAAAATCAACCTTAACAACATCAATTGGATTTTTTCATGCCATAGTTTAGCCCTGGCTATTTCCTAAATTCAATCTATAGCACAACCCTTCAATATTCACAACAAGCATTCAACATTCACAACAAAATTCAGTTGGGTTTCGAAATTACTATTAATCTAAAGTATAAGACTACCCACTTGGAATTCTAGGGTTTGGAATTGATTTTGGACTTCTTCACGTCCTCCTTTTGGTCTCGGTCTCTCTCTCTGCCGGTTCTTGCTCGGTCTCTCTTGGTCTCTCACTTTCTCTACTTCTAGTTCAACGTTTCTGGTTCTCACTACCTCTCGGTCCGGCCCTCGCGTGCTCGCCTACCAGTCCTCCTCCCTTGTCACCGTTCTTTTTCCCGGTTCCCAGCCTCTTGAAATCTCTCTCGTCTGTCTCTGTTTCAGGTTTTTCTTCCGCCTCTCCTTCTGTCCCAATCCCTCACTCTTTTCCTTCGCTCGCCGCCTACTCGCGTCGCCGGCTGCTGTCTTCGAGTCCGGGGTGTTCGTCGGCTTCCTTGGTCTCTCTTTGGCCTTCGCACCCACTTGCCTTCTCTCTCTCTCTCTCTTTGCTCCGTTCGGTCCTCCCTCTTTCCCTTCCCTTTGTTCTGCTTCTTTTCCTTTCGCCTTCCCGAGCCCCCTTTTTCTTTTATCTTTACATCACGTCTCACTACCGCCCGACAAACGATGCCTTGCCTTCTTATTGGACCCCCAATTAATCTCCTTTATCCCTTCATAATCTAGCCAAAGTGACCATCTTTCTACATAAAACAAGTCCATACCTTTTTCATTGCCCGTCTTCTTATGCTTATGCCTCCTACTTATTATAATATGCCGGTTACGACAATTCCTAACCGCAGAAAGGTTAGCTCGAGATAAAAAAGGAGGCCAAATTCGTTGATTTAATTTATTCGGCAATAGTATTCAAAGGAACACTAAATATAATATACCTTAGCTATAAATAAAATTAGTCACTCATCCCTCCCCCTAGATTCATGGGATACTACTCAATAATTTCTATTCCCTAGAACTACCTTAGTTAAAGTCAAGGGTAGTACATTATGGTCATTCTTTTATGAGTCATAAAAACTTAACTCTCTGAACTTCTAGCTTCTATCTTGAGTATTGAATGTCTTTCATAAAAAGAGTGAGATTGAAGACTCAGCTATAACTCTTTATTTTTTAATGGTTTTGATTTCAAGCCATTCTCAATTTTTAAGAAGTTTATCTTTAAGTTTTCAATATTGTCCGACTTACACGAAAGCATTTCTTGAGTAAACACACACAACACTAGGTTTTTGACTTACTCGGATGCAACTCGGACAATTGTCATGAGTAAATAATTTCGTATGCATATCTTATTCCGAGCACTCGACTTTATGAATTAACTAGAAATGAATTATTGTGTTAATTCTTATTTCTTAGTCAGTTCTATTAACAAAAATGATTTACCTGATCATTTTGATGCATAGTATCTATATAATCTTAATCTCTTGATTATTATTGAATATTAGACTTAGAAAATTCTATTCTCTCAGGTTAAGGATAGTTAAGTGCTTAATTATTAGGAATTAGTTATTATTCTTGCCTAATCTTGAACCAAAGTATTTTTATACTTTGAGTATCACTTTGATTTGTTTTTGCAGGGTGGTTAAATTATTTTACTCTTGATTTGAAAAGTGAAAGCAACCAGCTGTTAACCGTTAAACACCAATAGACAGAAAAGCGCTATTTCAGGATAAGATTCGGATATCGTGTCGGGTTTGTTTGTTTCCAAATCCGGTAAACTTTAACTTTGAGTCTAACGGTTGTTTCTATCCCAGATTTTAGTCACAACTAGTGGGTTGGACTACTTTTTGAGCTAATGAGCTAAGCACAACGTTCACATTTGCAATGACTTATTTTATGAGTGACTTAGACTATCCATTACAACGGCTAGTGAAACTTTTAAGTCCATAATCAGTCACAATGGCTAATATGCCTTGTTGTGTATAAATAGAAGTCTTCCTACAAGACTTGAAGATTGCTGGAACTGAATGAAATCTACTCTCTCTCTCTCTCTCTCTTCTTAATCTTCTAGCTTTTCAACTCTCTAATTAAGTTTCTATTGTCCGAGTTGTAAAGAGAAAGTCTTATAATCACTCTTACTTATTTCAATTCTTTGTAAAATCCCTTGACTGAGCTGTAAGGGTTAACTCAACTCAGCTTGTCTTTAACTCGTAAGGGTAATCTCTGTTAGGAAGTACTATAACGAGATAAGGGAACTTTTGTATCTAGGAAAAACTTGTAATTGAATTGTCTAAATGAACAATTCTGTAAAAGTCAGTCCTTTTATTTTGTGGATTCAAAATAGTGCATTTGACTTAGTGTCCGCATGGACACTAGCCGTGCTATTCACCCCGTTTAGAGTGATTCAAGCTCTCAAAAGCAAACCTTCATTAGCTAACCACATTACAATAACAACATCCCAAGTAACTCAAGTTGACAAGTGGATCGACGAACAAATCGCAATTCACGTAAACAATTCAGTTATTAACATCTCACAATCAATAAAAAAAATGCGAATTGTTACAAACTAATTGAAAAATTCACAGTTCTCAAAGCTAAAACAGTGGAAACTCTAACGTTAAAAATGAACTTGGGAGTGAGACTACCACAATCATTGGTAATGCCACAGCTGGGGGTGGGTAGCTAGGCAGCACCACCACAGTAGGGTCGAGTCGTGCGATAAAGAGAGAAGGTGCGCAGATAGCGTGTGGATTCTTTGGGGCAATTGAATAATATTTTTGGGGACTCCACAATGTGGCAAAACACTCTTAGAGCTCCCACGGCCATGGGCGCGTCCGGGAAGCGCGCTTGATGTGGCGCGCCGCCCGAGGCGCGACATCCCTCAACAGGCGTGTTTCTTTCCGAGGCGCGCGGAAGCCCGAGCAGAGGAGTCTGGAGAGAGAAATCTCACGGATGATGTGGCAGCTTGTGAATAATTAATGGACTGCAATTAATTATCATAAAAAATGAGCTGATAATTAATTAATTATTTTTGGAAATTCCACCATGGTTTCAATTAATCACAGAATTAATTTCTAAATAAAGTTGTGCAACGGCTATAAAATAGTCGTTGTAATTTTTCTTTTTTTTTATAACGGTAATTTTTTGAGTTATTATTTTTGTAATTTTTTTGTGTATTTTTACTGTATAAATACCTATTAAATTGACAACTAGCTTACATCATTTCATTCTCACATTGTTAGTTTGTGAAGATTGAAAAGAAGAAAATATAATAAGATTTTCTTATCCAATTCTAAAATGATTTTTATTTGATTTTGCTATATTTTGATGAGATGAATATTTTGTTAATTATGTGTTTAAAATAATTATTTTTGTAATATGTTTGTAGGAGTGTTGGAGGTGTGTAAATCAATATAGAAGTGAAGCAAATTGTAATTTTTTCCATATATATATATATATATATATATATATATATATATATATATATATATTCTTGTTATTTTACAGCCGAATTAATATTTATGTGAATATGTTTATTATGTAACAAAATCATGACCATAATAAAATTAAAAAATTATATGAACAAATGTTACATGAATATGTATTTATGGTTAATTGAATATGTGATTTAATGTTTTAAGTAGTTCGAATGGATTCAAAATGTGACATATGTGATTACATATGTATATGGATTTTGTATGGATTGTGACATATGTTGGAAGCTATATATGTATGAATTTAATATGGATATAATATGCAACATATAGGATAATAATAATATGTATAATTGTAATATACGACATATATTAGAACTTATAGGTTAATTTATAGTTAATTGAATATGAGGCAAAAATTTGTAAATATTAATTGAACAAATATTACATAAATATGAACTTATATGTGTTGGAATTTTTTTAAAAAGTCACTAAACTTTATTCTCGTGTTTTAAAAAATACCAAAGTTTAAATTGGGTTTTAAAAATACTAATATTCACTATAGGGTTCAATTAATTACAAAAATTGAGTTGAAAATGATTGTATTGGCTGCAAATAATTTTATATAAGCCAAAAAAGGTAGGGGCAAATGACTGTATTGGCTGCCCAACACCACATGCACCACCACAAGCAGTGGTGTAAACGGTGGCAGCATTTTTGGCCACCACAGTATGCACCACAGCCTGTGGTGCTGGGTAGAATTTAACAAATGGACCAAAATAACTTTGAAATGACTTTTTAATAATTTTTTAGAGTAAAGTTTAGTGAGGTTATGGTTAAATATATACTTTATGTGAATTTATCAATATGTTAATTAGCTTTATTAGAAGTGGATATAAACATATTAACATGTTAGAAAAAAATATATGAATTAATTTAGAAGTTGACATAAATTTCTTTATGTAATTTCAACAAATGTTAGAACTTATCTATATATTCATTAATTATAAAAATGGACATGAATATGTTAATATATTAGAAAAATATGTGGAATTAGTTTAGAAATTGACATAAATATATTATTTATTATTAACAAATATTGACAAGTAATGTGACTTAACTTCAAATTAATTATATTTCATTCCATGTAGGTGTTCATTGTGATCAAATACAGATAATAATTTGGGCTCATTTACAAGTTTACTTAATGAGGAAGACAATGAAACATAACATTCACGAAATAGTAACACAAATATGTCTTCCCATACTCCAAAATGGCCTTATCCACCACCACATCCCCAATATCCATACATGCATTATCCAATGCGAAGCGGTGAATCATACATACCTCCACCATATTACCCATTTCCACTTCATCATAATTATGTACGGGGCAAGTAACTCCACCCCATTTTCAACCCAAACCCGATCATTGAGACATTCAAAATCTCCTATTAACCCAAGCAATGATGAAATCGAAGTGCTTGAGGAGGATCCCTCATCGGGAGGGGGAAAAAGTGGACAGAGGATAAAGATAGTCGTTTAATTAGTGCTTGGATGAACGCAAGCATAGACCCCATCGTGGGGGCGGACCAAAAGAAGGAAGGGTTTTGGAAGAATGTGGCCAAAGCCTTCAATGAGCACCTTCCTTCAGGAGCTGCTCGACGATCCTGGAAGACTTGTAATGGACGTTGGAGGAGGTGTGCCCTTTTGACATCTAAGTGGACGGGGATTGTGGATGAAGTTTACCGTCTCAATTAAAGTGGGACATGTATGGAAGATGTTATTGACAAAGCACAAGAGTTGTATTCTCAAAGAATGGACGGAAAAAAGTTTGAACATATGGTATGGTGGCGACTACTCCGTGAACACCCGAAATGGAAGACTTTCTGCTTCGGAAGTAACGATAGTTGCCCAAAACGAATAAGGCTTAATGAGATGGGGGCACACTCTAACCCCTGTCGGTGAGGATCAATCCGGTGAGGATGGATGAGGGTGGTCTTTTTCCCCTATTGGTAGAAAAGCGGCCAAGAGGAAACTGAAAGAGAAGGAAACAGGCACAATTCATTTGGTGGCTAATCAACTATCTACAATGACCACAACTACAAGGAGAGGAGCGAGATATTACGTGACTATGTGAAGGAGCAGGCAAGGAAGGCAGATGCAACTGAAGAGTCAGTTCGTCTCCGACGTGAATATGAGCAGCGTAAACAATTTGAATGGGAGACAGATGTTATGAGGATGAACCTTGATAGCATGTCTTACAAAGAAGCAGAATATTTTAGAGGTGTGCTGGAGAAGATTTTGAGCAAGTATCGTCAAACGTCCGAGTAAATCTTTCTCCTTATCTTGAATAGGACTAGACGTATAATTAATTTTAGTTGTAGTTGAAATTAGATATGGCATAACTTTATGTATGTTTCTTAGCTTCTAAGTAATTTTCTCAGCTTCATTTGTGTGAAAACGAACAACTTTTATTTGTGTAATGAAAATTTTCAATTTGCTTTTCATCATACCTTTCGTCTAATGTTATTTTCACTATTAATATTATATTTGTACAGGTGTCGAGACAATGGATCATCTATCTTTATCTTCATCACCATCTTCGGACAACCTCACATGGATAATTGAAGAGTCCAATGATGATATGCCTTTTTGGAAGAATTACTTAACGATGAGAATGAATTCTAACATATGCTTAAGATTTTACAAGTTGCAGAATCGATAGAACCTTCATCTTCATCCACGCCATGTAAGAAAAAAAGATATATTCGAAGAAATCGAGAAGAAGCTCACAATCACTTGTATCAAGATTATTTTGCAGACGAACCCGTGTATACAGAGCAACAATTTCGTCATAGATTCCGAATGCAAAAACATTTATTAGTTCGCATAGTACAAGCCCTCGAGAATTATTCTGATTACTTTAAGTTAAGGTATGATTCACTTGGTCGGCCAGACTTGTCACTGCTAACTAAGTGTACCGCAGCCATGAGGATGTTGGCGTATGGTATATCTGCCGATTGTGTGGATGAATACTTGAAAATAGGTGAGAGTACAACACTTGAGTGCTTGAAGAAGTTTGCGGAATGCGTTATTAATGTTTTTGGACATGAGTACTTTAGAAAGCCAACTCAAGTTGATTTCGATCGTCTCTTAGCCGTAGGGAATGCCCATGATTTCCCAGGAATGTTGGGAAGTATTCATTGTATGCATTGGGAGTTGAAAAGTTGTCCAACAGCATGGAAAGCAGCGTTCGCTAAAGGTATATACAAAGTGCCAACAATTATTCTTGAAGCATGGGCTTCATACGATCTTTGGATATGGCATGCATTCTTCGGATGCCCAGGAAGTCTTAATGACATCAACGTCCTCGATCAGTCCCCAGTGTTCCAAGAGTTGTATCAAAATCAAACTCCGAAATGCGAATGTGTTGTCAATGGTCATATGTATACCATCCCATATTTTCTGTCGGATGGTATATATCCGAAATGGGTTATGTTTGTCAAAATGATCCCACTACCACAAGGTCCAAAAGCAAAATTATTTGCTGAACGACAAGAGGGTGTAAGGAAGGATGTGGAACGAGCGTTTGGTGTCTTACAAGCTCGTTTTGGAATTATTCGTGGCCCTTGTCGCTTAATGGAGGAAGATGACATAGGAAAAGTAATGAAAGCTTGCATGATACTCCACAACATGATCGTCAAAGATGAGCGAAATCAATACAACCTTGCTTATGATTATGATTATGAGCAAGTGGAAGCATGCACCCCGACATCTAATGTCCAACATGACCATCACCCATGTTATGCAACTTACTTCCGAAAATCAGCTGAAGTTAAAGATAGCGAAGCTCATGCACGTTTGCAAACAGACTTGGTTGAAGAAATATGGAAACGAAATTTGACGCGACAGAGAAATGAGTGATCCATTTTTTGTTTTTCATATTGTCCATATTTCGTTAGCGTTGAATTTTTTTTTTCGTATTTTATTTTCCCCATATTTACGTATTGCATTATTGTAGTAACATTGCAATTATTATTGTATCTTTTTTATTTAATTTAATTTAAAATATTATTGTATCACTTGTTTAAAAATTTTCTTAACCTAAATTAATTAATTTAATTTTCATAGTGTACCAAATAATTTTTTTAATATATTTATAAAAATAAATAATAATACAAAATATAAGATATGAAAATAATTAAATATGTTGATGAGTGGGCTCCATAAGGATTATTTAAATAGGTGAGCCTTACATTGTGGAATCCAAGGATTTAGGAGAGAGAAAAGCGAGCACTTTGTTGATGTGTCATCAGTAGGTCTCAATGGGTGAGCCTAAAACAGGCTCACCCACCTGGAGATGCTTCTTAGGGTCCACCGGTATCTAGCCAAGGACGCCCTCTGAGCTACTTGTAGTACAATCATTTGATGGCATAGGACAGAGATCCTTAGGTTGGCTTATTAAGCTCATTGTCTCTGACTCTTCATATGTTTGGTCAGCCCAAGGATGCATTATTTGCTTCTTCAATCCCTCCAGCTTTATAGCGACCTCCTTCATTGTTGGTCTGTCTGCACCTTTAATATTAAGGCATTTCCTCACAAGCGCAACCATGGTTGCCAGTTGCTCTGCGGTTGCTTCTCTCACCAGCTGAGGATCGATCACGCTGTGTAATCGATCTTCTTTCATTGCCAATATAAAATACGATGCTAGATTTCTTTCCTCCATCTTTCTTTCAAGACAAAGAGGCCTAAGTCTAGTCAAGAGCTCAACTAGCACAACTCCGAAGCTATAAACATCGCTTTTCTCAGTCAGCTGACTTGTTTGAAAGTATTCCGGGTCCAAATATCCAAGTGTCCCTCGCACCATTGTTGACACCCGAGTATAATCAGTTGGAACTAACCTTGAGGCTCCAAAGTCAGATATTTTAGCTGTAAAACTATCATCCAATAATATGATAGCAGACTTAACATCTCTGTGATATATTGGTATTGAAGCTGCTGAATGAAGATAAGCAAGCGCGTTAGCAGCCTCAATGGCGAGTCTAATACAGTTTACCCAAGTAAGTCATGAGTCACCTCCTTTTCTATGAATGTGCTCAAAAAGAGTTCCATTGGAAATGAACTCATACACCAACAATGGAACTTCTGTCTCAAGGCAACACCCCAGCAGTTTCACCACATTCCGATGGTTAATTTGCGTCAAGATTACCACCTCATTGATGAATTGTTCAGTTTGACTTTCATCAGCTGTTATAGACTTTTTAATTGCAACTTCACGACCATCCTTTAGAATTCCCTTGTACACAGTGCCATACCCTCCTTTACCTAATATTCTGTCTTCGCTATAGTTATTTGTTGCTGCTCGTAGTTCATCTGCTTTGAAAATGTTTGACGATTCCATGCAGCCACTATTTAGCAGAAGTTGTTCTTTCATCAATATTCCACCATTTTGCGCTAAGAACTTCTCCCTCTGTATCATGAGTTTCTTCCTTCTGATGGTGAAAAATGCCCAAAGTATGAACATTGCCAAGAATAAGAGTCCAAAGCTCATACCTGCAAGCGCACAATTTGTGGATAAATTTCTTTTCTGTCCCTCCACCATTTGAACAACCAAGAAAGAAAAATTCCATATTGTTCCATGCATGCTTTCATTTTACATTTTAATACAAATGAATTAAGAGAGGGGTCTTCTGCTTTCATATTCTGAATTTCTTTCCTTGAGAGCTTTTATGAGATCAGAACTTTCAGAAATTCTTGTTTTAAACACTACTCAAAGCTACCTTTTCTTCTAGATTGAATGAAGGGAATCGTTCCCGATCCCTAAAATTGTTTCATTGCCCATTTAAAAGAAAATGAAAACTTGTCAATTTGAATAGGAGATTATAACTGTAACACACAACACAAGTATGTGTGAATGTGTAAGAAGACTGAATCCCATATCGTCCGTTTAGGTCAAATAGGACAACTTTTTAAGTTTGTGCCCCTAAACCTAACAATAAAGCTTTCGTCTTTTCGGCTTGAGTAGTGATATGTTATGGCCAAATTATTGGAATTTACGTGCTAGTGGATCATATATATTATGTGGTTTGGGCTACATACGGAGCTTATTTTTTGGCTTGTAGTTGATTGAAGACATGTTTAGCCATTAGCTTTTCGAAGATTTTTTTGGATTTAAAAACTTAATTTATAAAAAGCTATTTTTATTAATTTTTAGAATAAGGTTCTTTTTTATCATAATTTTACCCCAAATAGCTAATCTTATTAAATATCTTTTCCATACATAACTAATGTAATCAATTAATTCAATCAACTATATAAACAACCATCATCTAACACAAAAATTAATAGTCGGTTGCTAAATAAGGCCAAAATTGGTGTTTCTTGATGTCTAATGTTTGTTGTGGCTTCTTATAATATGCTGTCTAGATAACCATGCACATTATGCCTTGTTTGAGCGTAGTTTCTAATGAACTCTTTTTTTTTTTTTTTCTGTAATGTTCATATAGATGTGGGGCGCACAAAGTTTGCTATTATTTTGTCATGGACTCATGGATGACCAGTTTCATGATATATGGATGGGGATATACTTATCGTATTATGGTCTTAGTTATGGATGCACATGCATTTTCAAACATACATACGCTCTATTTGGCAAAGAGGTTTTTGCCTTCAAAAAGAACTTTTTGGCCAATTAGTTGTTTCACTTTGGTCAAAAAGCTAGCTGAGTTATTTGGTGAAGAACATTTTGTATTAGCCTTTTGGAACTAAAAGGTTTTTTTAAAAAAAAACTATTTGAAAAAACTTTTGCACGAGTTTTTGACGTTTGTAACTAAAATTACTACATTATCCTCGTAACTTTGACAAAATTATGCCAAATGCTATTAAAAATATAAACCAATAACCTTTTAATATTTTCTAAAATTTAATAAATAATTTATGTTATTATTCTATCATAACAAATAAAAAATTTTGTCACATAAATTTTTAAATGTATACAAAAACAAAACATGATAAAGGTAAAAATATAGTTTTATATATCTTATAATTCTTAATCCATATTGACAAGAAAAAAATGTACTAAAAAATTGTGATGTTTACAGTAAATAATTAAATTGAATTATTGGTATAAATGAAATTTTACAAAGAAGTTTTGCTTGAAACAACTGATTTTACCAAACATCTTTTTCATAAACAGCTAATGCAATAAATTATATTTTTGTGAAAAATGTATCACACACTATTTTTGAATGTGAAAAACTAATATTTCTAACTTTTCAGAAACATTACTTGAAAAGTTATAAACTTACTATAAATACTAGTTAAAAATACTATCTTATCGAACACTAACATTTGATTGGTTGGAGTTTTGACTTATAAAAATGTTAAATGTTACTTCAAAAATGTTTGACAAACAAGACTTTAATTAATGACATGCTTCAAGTCTCTCAGGATTTGAAAACTATGTGGGATGAAGAGAGAGGAACAAAGAGGGCAGGGAAAGAAGATATCTTTTACTGGGTTGGGCTATATTTTAAAGATTTTTAGGGTTTTTGTTTTCGATTCTGATAATTTGAACTCATCAAAAACAGGAAGCAGGAATTACTGCAACCCCTTGATGAGGGCATTTTCGATTATTCACTAACCCTTGCCCGTTGTTTTCTTCCCCATGTCTTCATAATTTGACCTTTCTTACAACAAAAATTAACTTTAACTGTTATTTTTTATAAACTACATATAAAAATAAGTCACTAGAAGTATTTACAAATTTTAAAATTAAGACTTTTGGTCAACAATTTGTCTAAATTTTCATTCAATTTGACAAAAAAAAAAAAGTCAATTTTCATTCAAATGGATGGAGTAATTTTTTTTTTTTTGAACGAAGATAGAGTACTTTAATATATGCTTGATACTATCAGAATGAATATATATATATAGGGATGAACTAAGTCAATATTTTGGAGGTTGAAAAAATTAATATCTGAAAACGTTGGAAGGGGGTAACTATAAAGAAAAGCCTAGTTTGTATATATCATACTTCTTTAAGCACAATATCCTACTTCCATACTCTCATCTAAGTAATCTCTCGCTTCTTCGCATAATTTATGAAAAAAAATATTTTGATATCAAGTGAAATATATGTAATTTTATTTTTAGAAAATGAGTGTATAGTTGACAATATTCTTCCACTATATCGGCCTTGTTTGACAAAAACTTTTCGCCTCAATTAGTCTGTTTGGTAAAGAGTTTTTTATTAACATTTTAGATCCAAAAAACTCTTTTACAAAAAGTTTGTTAAGAGAACTTTTTATAATTAATAGTTGAAGTTATCATTTTACCCTTAATACTTTGTAAAATCACGCCCAAATTGTGCATGCTATGTTTAAATTTTTAGTTCATATTTTTCCATTTTGGAACAAGAGTTGTGGATGGTTATTTACTTAAGTTAATGTTTTTTATTTTAATACATTTTTATATTTTTAACAATTAATTAGTCATTCACAATAAATAAATAATTGTCAAATAAATATCAAATATATTATTCGTAAAAAATAAAATTATGTCAACAATAAACAAAAAACATTCTTGTAACCAAAATTGTGTAGAAGGTATAAGTATAATTTTGTAGATCATCTAATTTTTAATTAATGTTGAGAATAAATATGAATAAGGAACAAAAATAACTATAAATATTCAATATAATTAATGAAATTAAGTTATGGGTATAAATGAAATTTCACCAAATAACTTTGTTAGAAACATCTAAATTTACCAAACACCTTTTTTCCACAAACAGTTAATGTAAACAATTAAATCAAACAATTAACATCTAACGATTAATACAAACAGACTAATAGTTCGGGGCCAAATAGGGGCATAATTTCACAATGTTTTTTTGAATTCCAAACTTAACACAACAATATTTATGTATCTTGCAGAAAAACTATTACTATTTTCGTTGCTTTATACCATAGCTTACAAAAACATTTTATCACAAAAATTACGCACGACTATCTATTTACCGGAATCATAAAGGTCACCTACACTTGTACGATTTTTTAATCTTTTTTTAATGGAACAGTTTTACGTTTGATTTAACTAATCACCTAAATGATTCCTTACATTACTACAACATTTCAATGTTACCTTCAATTCAAGGTATTGCCCACTCTTGCTTAGTCAAGTAAATTTCAGTTGAATTATTCTGTTCTTATTTTCTTTTTATTTATTTTTTTTATGTTGGGAATGGGCCAATGTGACATTCTATGAGCGCTTAACAACACAAAATATGAAAGGGATAACTTTCCGCTATAGGATTGTCTTTTCTTTGCTGAAATTTTCTTGCGCTCATAACAGAACTTTAATTAGTAGCTGATGGTATCGTTGGAGGGATAATTTGGACACTAAAGGACAGAGTTTGATGGGTAATTACCTAATCTGAACTTGACAGCAAACTCTTGGCTGAACAACCACATGTGTACATGGTGTACCATTCTTCAAATATCCTTGTGGGCAAGAGCATGTGTAATTGCCCGGTGTGTTTGTACAATTGTGTGAGCATTTACTGCTTCCGTCTGCGCACTCATCGATATCTGCCAAACGACTCATCGATATCTGCAAAACGACATGTAACATATTGATGAATGACCAACACAATGCTGTTCAAGCTGACATCATCTCAGACTAATTGTGAGACGCCAATGCCACATTATCGCCTGCATCTCATTTCTTATTTGTGGTGTCAACAGTCTTACAGTAACTTATTTTGGAGTGCTCTCACGCAATAATTTACACCCACACTCTAATGGAGGTGTTTTTGGGCCGCGTCATAAAATCTCCTGTTCAAGTTCAATTGAAGCTCCCATATTAAAGCTTTAAGAGATCATTTGATTTTCCGTGTTAAATCAATTGTATTCTACCTATATTATTCATTTTTTTATCCTTATTATATTTTTTCTTCCGCTATGCATTTGGGAATTTTATCCCTAACGAGAGACATAATATGTATGTATGAAGTTTTCCCTGACTCTATGTTATATAGATAGAGTAGTAGACCTATCAATTCGAACAGGCGGGTCAAATACATGTCGGATGTATTTAGATTCGAGTAAAATATGGGTCGGGTGTATTTCGGGTTCGGGTAAAAGGATGCTGAAAAATTCAAAATTTTCATCATAATATTTGCATGAGGATTACATTGAGTCGAATGACTTGATCACTTTACCCATTTAAATAAGACTAATAAAGTATTAGGGCAATAATAAGTTGGATAATAATGAGTTATTCTATTAAATATTCGTTTAAGGTTCCGATATTTATTTTTGCTCTTCTATTAAACTAATTCACATATCATACTTTTTAAAATTTATTAGCAATATTAATGAAATTTTTATTTATTTTTACTCCATTTTAAAATAAATCGAGAAAGAGTCAACTTGGTCGGCTAATCGACCAATTTTATTCACTAGGAAAATTTCAACTTCGCTTTGACCAAACTTAGTAGTGCCCATCCTAGGCGCTATGGTTCAAGTACGACTAGAACAATTTCAAATAAATAAGAATTGGAGATTTACAATAAACTAAAATTTATTATTTTTAATTATAATATTAAATTTTTTATTGTAGTAATATTATTTTTATAAAAAAAGTATATTATTTAAGATGTGATCGGGCATATTCAATTTACCAAAAATACAACAATAAAACTTGTGCGTTTTTATATTTTTATTATATTACATCATTTGATTCTTACATATTTTATTGAAATTTTATTATGTATAGTTTTTATATATAATTTTTTAATGAGAAATAAGTTAAGAAAAAAATAATATTAGTATTTGTTTGTAAATTATTACAATAGTTATGCATCTCCCAAACAATGTGATATTATAAATAATCATTAAAAAAATGATAAAATGAAAGAAAATTTATATAATAGGCATAAAACATTCAATCAATAAGACACAAAGTTAAAATTATTGTTTTTATTGCCTTGACCCAACGGGTCAAACAGTTTCGAGTCTGGTTTTACCCACTAATTTACGGATTTTCGGGTTCAATTTTTTTCATATTTAAGTCGAGAAAATCGTGTTCAAAACCCAAAAGTTTCGGAAAGTAGGACAATAGGTTCTAACAGGGGACTGGGTAAGGCATAAAGCTTAATCACAAGGCCAAACTTCCGTAATATTTTTTCTCCCTTTTTAAAATTAGCAAGAGCGAGGAACAAACCTGTACATCCAGGTGACAAATATGGATTACCCTGAAAGCCTGGCAGGCAACTGCAATGGTAACCTTGATAATCAAAATCAACATCCGTACAGTTGGCATTTTGCTGGCATAGGTATGGTTGATGAATTCATTTTTGCTACATCACAGCTTTCATAGGCACCAACAAACCACTCGAGTACGACAGGAACATTGTCGTATATTTTTTCAAGAATAAATAATAATTGGAAAGATCAGCCACGTTGAAGATGTACTTGTCTTGCTCACCCAAGAAAGCATAACTACAATTTAGGTTGGGCAGAAAGGTGTGGCTTCCAAGTTCCACGTGCTTGGTTTGTATGACTTCAAGCCCTTTGGAAAGGATGTTTGGCAGCAGCCCACACAGTGCAAGATCCGTTAACCAACTCGTCTTTATTGTTACATGTAGCAAGACAGCCTTCAGTGAGGTAACGCCCACGAGTGCCGATAAGCAAACCAAGGTCTTCGCAACAACAACTGTGAACTTGTTTGCAGTCTCAGAGAACACTATTGGGAAGTAACTTAGATCGATCCAAGGTTGATGTGAGTTCTCATATTGGATGACGCCTTGTTCGTAGCATGTGTAGCTTACGGCAATATTCTTAATCCGCAATTGGGTTGCCGATATATTCACTATCTCAACGTTGCCGTGGCCAGGAAAGCCCTTGGCGGGTCAGTCTTGTTACAAGTTATGCTATACTAGTGACTAAGGGCACATCCCTCGTCGCCAATGCCAAACGGGTAGGGAACGGTGATGTTGCCACACTGAGCTGGACAACCAGGTTTGCTGCTGGAAGTGGCAGCGGAAAGCATTTGCCAAATGATCAAAGAAAGCAGTGCGAGTTGAAGATAGACAACTCTCACGGGCTCAAACATTATTCTCTGTATTTATTTGACTTATTGGTAGGTTTTTTGAGGATACTTGATATTGCGAGTTGATGGCACGTGATCTTATATATATATATATATATATATATATATATATATATTACAACTTAGTGTTTCTTTTTCTTTTAAATCAAAACTTATTGTTTCTTACAATCTCACAAATGAAACTTTACAATTAAAAATAATTGGACCTAAGTGAATATTTACTCATCTTTAGGATTTATTCGTTTCGATTTGGTTATAAGTGAGTATAAGCAACTACTTCATCCAGTCTCATTTTTATCATAGTTGAAAAAATTGAAAATTTTAAAAAATTTATTTATTAACATAGTTGACAAATGTGAAAAATACATATCCCCAAATTACACAAGTTCTTTTATGGAAAAGTTTTTTACCTTAATTTTAAGAGTGCTCTGTATTGTGGTTGTCGCAAATTGTAATCGATTCGGATATTTTCCTGGACAGTTCCAACTTACCCGTCACGTCACTAGCCAACCGAGCATAATCAGTCGGATAAAGGAGGTATCGACCCAAGCCAACCATTAACGGGTCGGTAAAAGTCCCAAAGCCCACTAGGGCAAGGGTTTCCCTAAACCATGGTAAAGTACCGTTTTACCCCTTTAAAATCTCCTATAAATACTCTCCATTTCCCAATCCCAAGGCATGTTATGTTCACTTGACAAGAAATCCCATTTGGAGGATAATCACTTAAGCTCTCAAGCTCCTAAGCTCTCAACACGCATCCACATTCATCAACGTTCATCAACGTTCATCCACATTAATCTCACGAAATTCCATCTTTGGAAAACTTCTCGACTCCCAAGGAATCCCCCACGCACATCGAGGAAGATCTCCTCGATCCTTTCAATCAAATCGGATACTAACTTGAGCGTCGGAGGGCGTTCCTCGGGATCCACCACCCGGGCTTCGCCTTTTGCAAGTTCAAGTAGTCGCCACTCGAATTCGGATCGATCATGCCACGTCCACGTAACCGGAGCGATAAATTCTTCCTTTCTCCGAATCACCAATCCACATCATCAACTCGGCTTTCTCCGGAAACAGCTTTTGCACCGTCCGTGGGGAGGAAGGTAGCATATGGTCGCCGGTGGCACTCGGTCTCGATACAAGATGACTCGCAACACGAACAACCCACCAGTCCCTCACCCTCATCGTTCAATGCCTACGGGGCCAATCCCGCGACGCTCCTCAAGCCGAGGATGCGGAATCGTCTCAACAGTCTACCGGCAACCGCCATACCAGGCCGGAGGGTTTCGTCACCCTAGGGGCTCTCCGGAACCTAATAGAGACCCTTAAAACGACTGTCGCACAGCAAGTGCAAGAACAAGTGCGAGCCACCATGGAACAGCGCATGCCAATCATGCCCTTCCACTATGCCCCTACTCCCGGGTGCGGCACAACCCCCGGGAGGTCAGCTGTTGGCTACTTCGGGGCGAGATGCCTTCCCATGCAGCCCCGGAACAACCAATTAAGGCATCGACTGCGATTGCTCCTGAGCAACCAAGTGTCCTCCCGACAAGGCGTCACGAAGAAGGCGATGCCCGAGGGATTATCGAGGCAAAGAAAGCTCTTCATAAAGCCAACGAGAATGTTGCAACTTCGCACACGGCCTCGACCCCTTATGCTACCCACAGCAGGCGTTCGCCCGGTTCGACGATCATGGCGACGCCCTTGCCCCAAACACGGAGCGAAGGCCCCGGGAGCATAAGGTCCGCCAGCCCTGCACGATCGGCTACACGTAACCGCAATTCTCGCCGAGCCCGCAATGCCCCAAGGCGCGACCAAGAGCGATCCGCCGCCCGAAAGCGGGAGCGATCGAAGAAAGGCGTCATGGGCAATCAAATTTGAAGGGTCCCGAGAAGTCGGAGAGGACCAGGCGCTCTCCTCCTCGATCCGAGAGGAGGAAGAGTCCTTCCCCGGTGGAAGTTCCACGCCACCAACCCCACGCTGTTCCCATCTCCGGCTCCAATTCAAGGCCAACCCGAATACTTTCAACACTCCATTTTCGAAGAAGATTATGAATGCTCCCGAACGAAGAAGATAAAGGTTCCAAACATTG
Organism: Talinum fruticosum; assembly: GCA_021018815.1. NCBI lineage: Eukaryota > Viridiplantae > Streptophyta > Magnoliopsida > Caryophyllales > Talinaceae > Talinum > Talinum fruticosum. The sequence continues at coordinate 3,815,654 of JAITYX010000048.1, forward strand.
ATCCATACAATGGCACTAACCGATCCTCGAAGATCACTTGGCGTACTACAAGTCCCACATGTACGTTCGGGACGGGGACGATGCAACCTACTCGCCGATTCTTCCCTGCTACACTAAGGGGACTCGTGCGTAAATGGTTCAACAATCTTCCCCAAGGAGCATCTCTTCCTTTGAAGAGCTATGCGAGAAGTTCGTCGCACAATTCATTGCGAGTTGCAAGCGGAAGAAGACTAGCATCCACCTCTCCAAGATTAAGTAAGGGAGAAACGAGACCCTTAAATACTATGTCCGAAGGTTTCATGGAGAGGCCGTCCTTATCTCCGACCTGCAAGACGGAGTCACCTACACCGCCTTCCTTAACGGACTCGAAGTGGAAGATTCAAATTTTCCCTCGCTGAACAAAAGGTGTCCACCTTGGCGGATGCACTCCGAAGGCGGCCGACTTTATTCGAGCCACAGAGATCTCGTGCGGAGGAAGGAGATGATGTCGAAAGAAAGGAGGAGATGGAAAATTTAATCCTCGAAATGAAGTTAACCACCGCTTCAACACCGACCCCCGAGTATTCGATGGAGATCAAAGGGCACCCCATGCTCAAAAAACCACCTCCCATGTCCACTCCTGCGAAGCGCGAGCTTCCAATAAATATTGCGAATTTCATGAACAAACCGGACACAACACTACAGAGTGTCGCACGTTAAAGAAGGCGCTTGGGGAGTTGGCGGATAATGGGCAAATTGATCGCTTCTTCAAAAAAGATACTCATGGAGCACAAGGAGGTTCTTCAAGGCAAGGATATGAGCACTACGATGAGGACGATGCTACTAAGATTGTAGCCACCATCGCTGGGGATTTGCGGGGGCACGACCCTCTCTTCCTGGAAGGCTCACCTCGAGAGAGCTCAACAAGTCCCGATCATCGGCCAGCCTCCACCTCCGAAGGTGCCCACGAGTGACTTTCGGAGAACAAGATTTGAAAAGCATGGTCGCCCCACATGAGGATCCTTTGGTCATCACACTCGAAGATTTCGGACGCTATAGTCCGCAGGGTCCTTATCGACACTAGGAGCTCGGTAGACGTCATCACCATGGAGTGCCTAAGACAGCTGAAGTATGCCCCTCGGAATCTGGTTTCCTCGTCAATCCTGTCGTGGGATTCGGAGGGCGGACGATACACCCCATAGGCATGATCCGCCTACTAGTCGGGGTTGGAGAGAAGGTTAGGGGCTGAAACATCGAAGTCAAATTCCTAGTGATCGACATCCCCTCTGCCTACAATGTCATCATTGGACGTCCCACCCTCAACTAGATTAAAGCGGTCGTCGCTCCATACCTTCTCCTCATGAAGTATGAGCTTGATGATGGATCCGTAGGCGAGACTTATGGAGACCAAAAGACCGCACGTGAATGCTATGTAGTAAGCCTTCGACCTTTAATGGAGAAGCAGAAAGAAGAGGGGAAGAGTCATGATGACCCCAAGGGTAAGAAGTTAAAGGTGGAGCCCCAACCAAAGTCTCCGAGACGATGATGGTATGCTTTAACACCACGGAAGATCATGTCGAGGTCCGACTTGTGCCTCCCGAAGACATCCAGCTCATGAGATAGTGGTGCTTATGTAAATAGTTCAAGCTAATTATCCGGTGTGGAGGCCTTTCTTTAAAGACCCACCCAGCTTAAGTCCCAGAGATTTTGTAAAGGAATCACCCACGATTGACGCGGCTTTTCCGAAAGTGCTCAATGAGGGCACACATTCCTCCCTTTTGTACGGACTTCGATCTTTTATTAATACAATGAGCAAGCTTTTCGCATCTTTACGTCTCACACTTTACTCTAAGACGATCTTGGGGCATGAATAGGGGCTAATACAATCCCCTAGAGCACCCAAGTCCCTAGTTCCTTTCGTTGTATTTTCTTAACTTTGTCAAAGGTAGAAGAAAAAGTAAGGGCTAATATGACTCCCTAAGGCAGCCTACGCTGCTAATTTCTTTCGTTGTATGTTTTTCATTGTGCCGATTTTGGGGGCAATATTGGGGGCTAATACAATCCCCTAGGACAGCTAAGTTGTAAAACTCAAAGAAGACCCCACTATGATCATGTACCCCAAGTGGCAAGAAAGCAAAAATCGGCAACAATAAAAAGAAGCAACGAGGCAAGTAAGCATCCAACAAACATCAAAGCAAGGATCGAGTCGAAGATAAAAGTTCAAGCAAAATGAAAGAGTATCAAGTCATAATGGCACACAGGACGTCAAAAATAACTCATATCCCACGAAGAGTCATGGAAAGGGGGCCAATCCTCGGAGCCATCTTTGGCATCCTTGCCAACGCCATCATCCTCGGGGATCTCCCCTTCCTTTGGCGCTTCTTCCTAAGGGATTGATACGGCCAAAGAGCTTGACTCCAAAGTGAGATCTTCGAGTAAGATCCAAACATAACATAAGTAAATGCCAAGCATGAAGAGAACGACTATGGTCTTCAAATGCGTACATTCGTCAAAAGAAGGCCTCTTGGACGAAAAAATTACGAGCGTACGCGACTCGACAAGTGAAGATCACATAAGATCATAGAGGATCTCTAAGAGACATCACTCAAGCCTTAAGTCACCGGAAAAAGGCACAAGGTCAACGCCCTTGAACAACACTTTTGTTCAATAAGAAACCGCTCCAATGCTACAAGGTTCAATCTACGACGACTTAGCTTCGGATTCCAGCAAAGGATAATCGGGTGCCCACATTTTTTCTCAAAACTCAAATGAGCGATGGTTCGCAAATTGAAGACGAAGAAGATTTTTGGCCGTCAAGGCGTACGGTCATTATCATAGCCCAACGCTAAACGTCATTTGACGACATCGAGCTCGAAGGCAAACGAGAAGCTAACGAAGACCTCCAACGTAAAATCGCGACTTGGGCACAATCAAAGGCACCCTACGAAGGCCTATACTAAAGAGTTGATATATTTAAACTCAACGTGGAGTCAACACGGGGTCATCTAAAAGGGGTTTGATTTTTCTCGATCATAAAACGCCCAATATGTTTCGATTAACGGAGCCGGGGCCATCGTATTTCCGCTACGAGTTGGGTTGATATTTTCCGTCCGAAGGAGCCTATAATCTATTCGCTCTAAAATCAAGGTCGGTATTTTTCCGTCCCCTTCGAAAATTTTTACGCATAAAATTGGTCGGGAATGTTTCCCAAAAATATGCTAACATAATAAAAAATAAAAACTTAAAATTCTAGGGTTAGGGTTTTGGGTATTTTTTGGGGTGTTTTGCTTCGATAGGGCTAGCGTAGAGAGCGGTGGTCGGTGTGAGGGGTCGGAGGGAGGGGTCGGGGTGGGGGTCGGCCTCGGGGGTCGGCCACGGGGTCGGCCTCGGGGTCGTCCGAGCGCGGGGAGCGGCGGGGAGGGGTCGGCTGAGGGGTCGGCCTAAGGGGTCGGCCGGGGGTCGTCCGAGCTGGGGGAGGGGTCGGCCACGGGGTCGTCCGAGCGCGGGGAGCAGCGGGGGTGGGGTCGGCCTCGGGGGTCGGCCACGGGGTCGGCCTCGGGGGTCGGCCGGGGGCTGTCCGAGCGCGGGGAGCAGCGGGGAGGGGAGGGGTTGGCCTCGGGGGTCGGCCACGGGGTCGGCCTCAAGGGTATGCGTGAGGGATCGACGCGAGGGGTGTGCGTGAGGGGTCGCCGCGAGGGGTGTGCGTGAGGGTCGCCGCGAGCGGTCCGCGCGGGGTCGGTGCGAGGGTGTGCGTGAGAGGTCGGTGTGAGGGGTGTGCGTGAGAGGTCCGTGCGAGGGGTGTGCGTGAGAGGTCGGCGCGAGGGGTGTGCGTGAGGGGTCGGTGCGAGGGTGTGGAGAGGTAGCGTAAGTATTTGGGTTGGAGTCGTAAACCCCTCAAGATTGAAATTTGCGTTAACTTCTCAAAAACTTTCCGCAACGAAGCATAAGATTGCGGAGTCCGAACGTCTCTCGATGTCAAGCAATGACTTAGCCTCCAGGAGTTAATAAGTCTCATTTCCACCTCCACGAGAGGACATCCTTCGGAGTTACGCTTAGCGATAACTTAGCCTCCGGGAGCTAAAAATCGCACTCCTAACTCCATAAAAGGAACACCCCTTAGAGGACACTTAATCATGCACTTCTAAGCCTACGGGAGCTGGAAAGTCGCGTAAAGACCCATGTCCGCATGGGCACTCGCACTCCTAACTTAAGGTTAGGGGTCACGCTCTCCGTGGGATGTTCCCTAGGGAGAATCATGCACTTCTAAGCCTACTGGGAGCTGGAAGGTCGCGTAAAGACCCATGTCCGCATGGGCACTCGCACTCCTAACTTAAGGTTAGGAGGTTGCGCTCGAGAATCATGCACTTCTAAGCCCGCAGGAGCTGGAAGGTCGCGTAAAGACCCATGTCCGCATGGGCGGTCTCACTCCTAACTTAAGGTTAGGAGGTCGCACTCTCCGTGGGATGTTCCCTAACGAGAATCATGCACTTTTAAGCCTACGGGAGCTGGAAGGTCGCGTAAAGACCCATGTCCGCATGGGCACTCGCACTCCTAACTTAAGGTTAGGAGGTCGCGCTCGAGAATCATGCACTTCTAAGCCCACGAGAGCTGGAAGGTCATGTAAAGACCCATGTCCGCATGGGCACTTGCACTCCTAACTTCGGGTTGGGGGTCGCGTTTTCCGTGGGATATGCCCTCGCGAGATACTTACGTTCATGCACTTTAAAGCCTCCGGGAGCTGAAAGGTCGCGTAAAAGACCCATGACAACGCTACCGTGGGCAAATTCACTTCCTTTGAATCCGGAGCACATAGGGGCTGGGATGCCTTGAGGACCCTAGAAGGGTCATGAGATGACTCATCCTCCCCGCAAGAGCCCTAGAAGGACCACGGGAGGACTCATCCTCCACAGAAGAGCCCTCGGGAGGATCACAAGAAAGCTCATCCTCCCGCAAGACTCCTTTTTAGCCCCAAGGGGTTAAGTAAAAGATCATTCACCACAAACAAAGTGTCGCCAAAGGGATAGGAAAGCGAAGAAAAGCTAACAAAGCGAGCTTCATTCATTCATTCATTCATTGAGACAAGAACGCGTAACGCGCCATTACAAGAGAAGCAAAGCGTTTAAAACTCAAGATACTACGCTACGACGCTACTGGTTATACCACTACGCTACAAGTTACACTACTTAGACGGAATGAGAGCCCTGGCTACCACCTCACTTCTCCTTCGAAGGTTCCTTTTCTTCTCCGCCGGAAGGTTCCTCTTACTCTCCGCGGAAGGTTCCTCTTACTCTCCGCCGGAAGGTTCTTCTCCTTCTCTACTGGGAGGCTACTCCCCTTTGCCTTGGGCGAGTCCCTTCGGTCATCAAAGGAGTGGGTAGAAGGGCCATCCACCGACTCACCACTCTCCATAGGAGGATTAGAAGACGAGCCAACACTCGAAGCGGCCCCTCCTCCCGCCGCATCGCTTGTTGAAAAGCTCGGGTTCGTTGCCCGAAGTTCGACGAAGAGATCATGGTTGCGCTCCACCCGGGCCTCGAGAATATCCCACTCGGGCGGATTGTGGCTTGAAACAATTTATCATACTCCTCACCGTCATTCATCAACCTCGGTTTCGAAGCATAATTTATGAGAAGCTGGTAGAACGTTTCCGTGACAAAGGATGGCCGGCGACCCTCCATCGCTGTTTGCTCGGCATCATCTCGGTTGAAGCGAGGGCACAACTTCTCGTATCCGACCGGAAGTGCTCCAACGATCATTTTCTCCGAGGCAAGAGAAAAGAGAAGAGTAAAGATGTGGAAACTTACTATCCTCCTCAAGATTCACCCCATATGTATAAGAACTTGGGGTCATAAAGGCATAGCGGAATGGGCTCCACATTCCACCTACCTACCTCGGGAGGCATACAGGCAGAACGTGAGAGGCTAAATGATTCGGGTATTTCCCGGACAGTTCCAGCTCACCCGCCACGTCACTAGCCAACCGAGCATAATCGGTCGGATAAGGGAGGTATCGGCCCAAGCCAACCATTAACGGGTCGAGTAAAAGTCCCAAAGCCCACTAGGCAAGGGTTTCCCTAAACCATGGTAAAGTACCGTTTTACCCCTTTAAAATCTCCTATAAATACTCTCACCATTTTCCAATCCCAAGGCATGTTATGTTCACTTGATAAGAAATCCCATTTTGAGGATAATCACTTAAGCTCCCAAGCTCTCAAGCTCCTAAGCTCTCAACACTCATCTACATTCATCAACGTTCATCAACGTTCATCCACATTCATCCCGAGAACTTCCATCTTTGGAAAACTTCTCGATTCCTAAGGAATCCCCCACGCACATTGAGGAAGATCTCCTCGATCCTTTCAATCAAATCGGATACTAACTTGAGCGTCGGAGGGCGTTCCCGGGATCCACCACCCGGGTTTCGCTTATTTGCGGGTTCAAGCGGTCGCCACTCGGACTCGGATCGATCGTGCCACGTCCACGGAACCGGAGCGATAAATCCTTCCTTTCTCCGAATCACCAATCTACATTATCAACTCGGTTTTCTCCGAAAACAAGTAACTATAAAAATCACCGTAATTTCCGTAATTATACATGTGCATGTGTCACACATGATTAAATGTCAACTAATAGATTATACAATTTAAAATTTGATTGAAATTTAATTTTTATTAATTTATAATGTTTGGTAAAAAAGGAAAAAATTAATTTTTTAATTGATGATTGGATATCAAACTTCTACCTCTTAGAAAACCCTCACACCCCACCCCCATCTTGTTGTTATGTCAAGTTACCAACACCCATCAACATTACGCCGGCCAGCAACATTGTTGCAGAAACATGGCCTCATTTTCTGTGATTTTCCAGCGATGATAAAAATATTTCTTTATTAATAATAAGTCGCTATTCTTTCCTCCCTTCCCCTTTTTAATGCTATTACCGTCGATTACCATCCCCTCCCGACCTTCAGTTTACTTCAATTGGTGTTGCTCTATGTTCGAAGTCAGACATCAAAGATAGTGTTTTAGACTTCTCTTTATACAATAGTGCTAAGATTTTTGTTTCTAGGGTTGAGGATATTACAGACGATAGTTTCTGTATTAATTAACTCTTTTGTTTATTTATGTATTATACTGTCTCCTTTACCAAAAAAAAAACCAAATAACTTAACCAACTTAAAAGCAAAAAGAAGGGCATCAACTGACAGCCAAATTAATGTGCACAGTATATTTGATTTTTCAGACTTACATAATTTGTACGAATTAGAAGGACAATTGAATGCTGAATTATTATCCTAGTAGTTGGAACAATTTTGAGGAGAAGAGTACGTCTGATTTTCAACATATAAATGAATAATTTGAATTCTACGAAAATTAAGGACAATTGAATGTTTTATGTAGATTTTTAGTAATTCTGACTTGTCAAATAGGTTGAGCTGTCGGTGTGATTATTCATTCTTATGTGTGTCATAATTTCATTTATGAGCTGTTAGATGACAAAAATATAGTGCCACTGCCAGCGAATTCTTAGTTTTGTGATTCATATCAAAATGCTTATGTGGTTGTTATTTAACTTTTGACACTTTTAAGACCGAGTTCCATAAATTCCCCGAGGGAGGGTTCGCAATAGACTTATTGACTTGTGGATTTAGAAGCATATTCGAAGTTATATACATAACGCACATAAACATAAATATAAAAAGAAATAAACATAAATGAATATAAAAGAGCAGAAACGAATATAAAAAACAGAAACGAATAAAAACGAATATAAAAAAACATAAACGAAAGAAAATAAGTTATTAAAATAAGAAAAAAACAAACATAAATGAACAACAAATAACATAAACGAATATAAACATAAATAGATTCCCATTTTTATATAATTTTAAACAGAAACTTAAAATTATTTTCCTTTCGTTCATGCCCCATTCCAGAAGTCATGTGTCAAGTCAACTAATAGATCAACAATCAATCGACATTATACATTGACTCCCAAAAACCCAAAAGAGTCGTCCACTATGAGGGAGAGCGAAATAGACGTATGCACCTTCACAAAACTTTCATTGACTCTTCTGACTTGAAGCGGACCACGGCAGATAGTTTCTATCGCACTATACAAACTTTTCCTCCATACGTCTCATATTTATTGTCAAAAAATTGAATTTGTTAGCTCCATATAGTCAAAATTGTATTTTTTAATACTTCTATTTGAAAAAAAGTTAAAGTACCTTTTGTTTTCCTCCCTCTATAGGGTCTTCGAAGACTCGATAGTGCTGAAAACTAAGAATGTTAATTTTACTTAACGTTCAATGCTTATTTCCACCACTTTATTGTATACAAAAATAAATATGAGAGGGAAGGCATATCATATATATATATATATATATATATATATATATATATATATATATATATATATATATATATATATATATAAAATTGAAACTAAGTAATTTGTTGTGGACTAAATATTTGGCGCATTATCATTGATTACTTTTGTTTTATTATTATTTTTTTATATTATCAAAGTTGTTTTGTAACACCCACTTTATTACTTTTAAATTTTAATTATGAGTGAAATGAAATCCATTAACTAATCTTGAATGACTATCATCAACAATCACACTTAATTTTACTAAAAAAATAATTATAGTTTATTACCTATAAATTTTAATTATAATTCTAATCAATATTATATTTTATTACCTATATTTTTTGAAGGATTAGTCCATTACTTCAATATTGTAAAATTAAAACTTTTAAAAAAATTATTGATAAAAATAATATTTATTGTATATAATCAATCTAACTATTGTAAAAAAATAAAATAATATAATATATTTATTAATTTCAGTATTAAAACTTAAATAAATGATCATAATCATAATATAGTATTATAATAATTAGAATTTAATTTGTTTAAAATTTCTTTAACCATTCATTTATTTTTATTTTATTGCATATATTCAATTTTAAGAATACGAATGTTTATTAAGTTAGCAATTAGTAGAGGAAATTATATTGATTATATTTAACATTTTTTCTTATTATGATAAAGAATTTTGGTCCAAATTATTATTTGTTCATCCGTATATGTAACTCATGGTTATGAAATATATTCATTCAAAACTTTATTTTTGTATTATAAAAGGATAAAAAATATGAGATATAAAATAAGTGGCTTACACAACATCATATGCTATTGTTTTTTTCTTTTTCATAAAAAATTTTCTTTACAAGAAGCACTCAACCACTATTCAATTGAAGATATAGAGCTTTTAGTAACCTTCACGAGTTCTCTTTTTTATTTTTGTTTTCATTTTACAATCCATGTTGATAGATTTTGTCTCAATAGTTATTTGTAATTGTAAACTTTGGAGGAGCAATGAAATAATCTAACTTTGTTTGGTTTTTGTTGGGTTCTTTCTCTTAATTAAATTTAATGGAGATTATTATTGGAGGTCAATTTTATGATTTTAAGAAATTATTTGGTCGGTATTGTGAAATGATTCATTATTATTGAACCAAGATCTAATGGCTAACAATCATTAATACATTGGTTACCACCAAGAATATGGTCGTTGTTGCTTCTAAATTGAATGGCAAGTTGTTGTTACACTACTAGAAAATTGTCATATAGCGGCAGAAACAGCGACGGAAAAACGTAATTTAGCAACGGAATTTCATAATTAGTGACGGAAATAGCGACAGAATTTTTCCGTCGCTGATTTTCAGGTCGCTAAAAATCAGCGTCGGAATTTTGCGATTCCGTCGCTATTCGAATCAACAATGGAATTTCTTGTTCGTCGCTGAAGGACTATAATGAGGAGGAGAACTTAAACCTAAGCAATTGAGACTTCCTCCAGATGAAGTCCATCTTGGCCCTTGTCTCTAGTCGGTGGTAGCCGACAGGCGAAGAGGATGGATGTCGGAGCGGTTGAAAGCTAAATGAGCTAGAAGTGGGTTATAGATCACTTCTTTATTCTTCAACAAGCACGCGGTCGAGCCCTTTTTCTTTTCGACAAAATCAACCAAGCTTAAGTGGATTAGCGACGGAATCAAATTCCGTCGCTAATCAGCTAACGGAATCGCAGAATTCCGTCGCCGATTCATCGCCAATTTTTATAAAAAAAATTTACAATTTTCTGTATTTTTGAGTGTTTAATACAAAAAATCTTGAACGAAATACAAAGTCAAATAATCCGGCAGCATTACAACCTCAAATTCAACTTCAATTCAAACAAAAAAATCATATACAAACACAAAAGTCATAAATAATCCAACTTCAATTCACCAACATCCATAAAAACTAATTGAAAAAAAAAAAAAGAGTATTACATTATTTACAAACACAAGTTATGTTCTTAATCTTCCTTTTCTTCTTCTTCTTCCTCTTTCTCATTATCTTCACCTTCTACCTCATTTTCATTCCAACCATGCCTATCAAAATAAATTATATCAAATCCTCTAAAATATAAAATTTTATACTAAATAAAGTAAATTATAAATACAACCAACAATGAGGGAGGATGGAGAAAGCATACCTACAAGATGTTAAAGGTGGTTAGTTGGCGGCGGTAGTGGCGGCGGTGGTGGTAGTGGTGGCCTCTTGCTCTCTCACACTCTCACTTCTCTCTAACTCTCAATCTATCTCTCCTTATGATTTTGCCGAGCCTCGTTGAAGTTGGGCTTTTATTTGCAACATAACACGGATCAGCGACGGACTCGTCCGTCGCTACTTAAAAAATTTAGTTAGTGACGGAATTAGCGACAGAAAATTCCGTCGCTATTCAAAAATTTTAAAATTTCAAAACTGGAGAAAATTTAATAGTCCTCCAACCTAAAATTTTTCAAAATTTGAATTAGCGACTGAACTTGCCCGTCGCTAACTAAAAATTTGAAAAATTTTATATATTTGAAAAATGAAAATAGGCGGCACATTTAAATTTTAAAAATTTTGGATTAGCTACGGAATTTTCCGTCGCTAATTTAAATTTGAAAATTTTTATATTTTTTCAAATTAAAATAGGCGGCAAATTTAAAATTTTTAAAAATTTGAATTAGCGACGGAATAATTCCATAGCTAATTAAAAAAATAAAAATTAAATTTAGCGACGGAATCAGTCCGTCGCTAAGTAAAAAAAATTAAAAATTAGATTTAGCGACGGATTGATTCCATCGCTAAATAAAAATAAATAAAAAAATTATTTTCCAAAATCCATTGCTATCTTTTTCATTTCCGTCGTTAGGTCCGTCGCTAATAAGTAAAATAGCGACGGAATTTGTGTTCCGTCACTAATTACGTCGCTAAGTTCATTTTATCCGACAATTGTCATTTTCCGTCGCTGTTTCCGTCGCTAGTTAACGACGGACGCGATTTCGTCGCTATTTAACGTTTTTGTAGTAGTGTTAGTATAATATATAGTTTATGACTAAAAATATGGTCGTTATCGATTAATAGTTCGTAGTCAGTGATTGGCCATTAATGATGATAACTTGCATCGTCCTTAATGTTCACAACAGCGAAATTTTTTCAATTTGTCGTTAAAAGTTTTAACGATAGGAGTAATAACGACGAACGACGACCAACATCTTTTTTATCTTAAAGACGGAAAAATGAACTTTTATGGTCGTAAAAATTCTTTTTCTAGTTATGACCTTCTAACACTTGTTTTTGACTCGTAAACAATATAATTTCAGGATTTTTGTTTGTTTTTGTTTACTTTTATAGGAAATAATTAATCCTGATAAGTAACAAAAAAATGAAGCAAAAGTGATGAAAGTTCAACAAATCAAGCTTCAAAGATCCAAATTTGTCTTGTCATAGCCAGTTGGATCACCCACAAGCCCAAGTGATACCTTTTCCA